>JARWLC010000019.1:10992500-11592500 GCA_033318265.1 Phyllotis vaccarum
TTAGGAAGGTGGTAAACACACGAGGATCAGGAGTTCAAGACCAGCTTTGGCTTCATAGCAAGTTCAGGGCTACACGACCTATCTCAAAAAAAAAAAAAAAAAAAAATCCAAATTGATAGAGCTACTTCACAAGGTCACCCAAGAGCCCACCATTCTTTCATATTCTTCCTCTGAATTTCTTACAATGTTACTCTTATCTACATAGACCACAAGATCCCAGCTCTGAGGAGAGAGGAGGGGAGGGGAGGGGAGGGGAGGGGAGGGGAGGGGAGGGGAAGGGAGGGGAGGGGAGGGGAGAGGGGAGGGGAGGGGATGCTTTGGACAAGCAATTTCTTATATGCAAGAGAGTTGTAACTAGCTGATCTTCACTGCTTATACACAGGAGTCACTAACCTACCAGGGGAGTTGGGAAATAGGGTCTCCAGCTGAGTAGCCATGTGCAGAAGAAAATGAAAGACTACTGATAGCAGTTAGGATTGCCCAGAAAGAGGTGACTGGCCTTAAATCTGGAAGGAGACTGAGAATTTGGATCCAGGCTTTAACCACTGTCACCAAGATGCATGCCCCTTTGGTTGTGGTTGCTTGCTCTGACACTGAATCAGCAGCCTGTCCCCAAGGTGTCAAAAACCTGCTCTGTTTAGGCAAGTCTAGTGTGGGCTCTGAGTGGTGGCTAATCATGACACCTCCATCCCTGATAGGACTCACATATCTCTGTGACTCACCTCAGCAGGTGGCCAAATACGGGGGCTCAAAGCCTGACTTGGAGGGGCCCAGACAAGCTCTGGGTAGCACCAAGTAGAAGAAATGTAGGCTTCTAGAATGATGGCTCTTTTCCCAAATTCGCATCACTTAGGACTTGGCAGGGCCTCTCAAATAGCTTGGGTGCTAGGTGAAGAGGAATCCCTTTGGTCTCTTAGATCCCAAGTCAGAGATGAGGCCTGAAGACCTATCAGAAACTAGGGAAGGAAGGAGTAAGTTGGGTGGGTGTGCCTTGGAGCCAGCTGTCTCCACATACCACAGCCCCTGCCTGCAGCATTGGGGAAGAGCTCTTTCTGAGATTTGCGTGCTGTTGGGACTTGCGGTTGTAGCTTGGAGGGGACCACCTGTGTGTGGGTGTGTTCACTCTGATGAGTTTGTCGGGAAACTGTCTGTTCTCTGGGAGTGAGTCATGGTGCTCAACTCCATGGACCAATCCATGGCGGTCCCTGAAGTTTGTGGGCCAGCACCAGCCTTGGGAGCATTTGGCAACATCTGGCCTCTCAGAACCAGCCCAGGATCGCTGAAGGTTTCCAATCCTCAGTGGACAGGTGTCAGAGAGGAATAGATGAGCCCTCATTGTGCAAAAGTGTGTTTAAGTAAAGATTCTGAAGCATCAGGTCATGCTGAAGCTCAGTTGCTGGGTATTTGTAGTCTCAGAGGTGACCAGTGACTCCAGTGACCTTTGGCGAAGGGTCCTGAAGGATAGAAGTTGCAAGAATGAATCCATTTGGAGACTGATTATTACCCCAGCCGTTGAGAAGCCCTTACGTTCTCCAGCAACTTAAGGACCTTTGTCATAATTAATTGTCAGAGCAAGCAGGTTGGCTAGCTAGATCAAAGAGTAAAGGGAAATAAGTGGAGGGCAGAGGTGGTAATTCAGGGAGGGCGAGGTCAAGTTTAGAATCCCTGACACGGGTTGGACTGCAGAGACCTCGTCTGATCTCATCTGACCCATTGCTCTACTAAGTCAGGGGCTGAGAGAGATGATGTATGTACTTCTAGCTTAATAGTTTTCCTTTTATCCTGGTTGCACAAATAATTATACAAATAACTATGTAATTAACTAGATCACTGTGATAAGCCTTGGGGGGGGGGAGGCTATATAACAAAGAGATCTAGCCTAGTCTTGCAGAGACGGGCCACCCTGGTGTTAAACCTCAGACCTCAGGGGTCCAAATGAAGAGAGGAAGGATATTCCAGGCCAGAGACAACTTCTGCAAACCTGGAGCTCGGTAGTGCTTTGGGCAACCTGCAACAAGGCAATACATTGCATCATGGGAGCAGTATGGGGAGGGTGTTGGTGTGGAAACATGTCAGAAACCAAGATGGACCTACAGAGGATGGAGGTGAGGGTTGCTTGTTCAAAAATGCAACAGGAAGCCAATATAGGCTTGACAGTTGGCAAACTCTGATTTGTATTTAAAAATATCTCCTGGTTGTGTATTGAGCGCAGAGTGAATGTGAGCTGCCAATAAGCAGATCTTGCAGTCATGTGCAAGAAATCATGGACTCTGAACTGGGGTAATATCAGTGACCCAGATTAAGATTATCAAAAAGACCTCCTGATGGGCAAGGACACAGTTTACCTAGCGTGCATGAAGCCCTAGGTTCAGGCCTCAGGGCTGCATACAGTGGGCATGGTTTTATGTATCTGTAATCCCAGCATTCAGGAGGTGGAAGCAGGGGAATCACAAATTTGAGGATATCCTTACTTACATAACGAATGTAAGGTCACCTTGGGTCAAAAATACCAAAATGTCAAAACAAAAGGCAGAGGTGGGGGGGGGGTATCTCAACTTGTTTTTAATCAAAAGGGTAAGTCCTTTAGCCATTATAAATAACCAAAAGATTCTAAATGGCCCTTTTCCTCCATCTTTTATTCTTTCCCAGTAAAGCCTCCCATTTGGTCAGTATGACCGTAGGCAACCCTTGCCACCATTCTCATGTTTCCTCAATGGGGCAATACCACCTGTGACTCTGTAAGTAATTTCCTGCTGCAGAGTGTCACTGACATGCCTTGTCAATTGGGAGCTATGCTCAAACCCATTGTTCAGGGGTACATGGTACTTATAGCAGGCCTGGAGGACCATGTTTTCAGGGTTTTACTAGTTTTGTTTTGAGTTAAAGCGTTACTTTGTAGCCCTGGCTGCCCTGGAGCTCCCTTTGTAGCCAAGGATGGCCTTGAGTTCCTGATCCTCCTGTGTTTACCTCCTAGAAGCAGGGATTACAGGAAGATTATACCTCACCCAGACACATTTACCCCAGACTGTAATAAATCATGCCAGATGCCCTGCTCAATAGCAAAGTTTTAGTAAACATCAACATTTTATTCTTTTACATTTACCCCTCAAATTGGCTAATTTGAATAATGAAAATGTATTTTAACTTGCATTTTCCCAGGGGATAATGAGTGTAAGCATTTGATGGGCCCTTGAGACCTGCTGCCAGAGGCTCCTTTGTACCCCATTCAACTTTCTTTGGGACTTTCCTCCTTTCTTTGCAAGTTGCAGAAAGTCTTTATGCAAACAGCAATGTTTTCTTTTTATTTTCTCACATTTACCAAGTATTTTCTCAGAAAATTACTTGCATTTTTCCTTTATTTATGTTATTGTTTGACATCCATGCCTTAAATTATCATGTTCCATTGTGACAGTACTTGCCTATAACTCCGGAAACCTGGAGGCTGAGGCATGAGGATTGAGGGTTCGAGGCCGGCCTGAGCTTCATAGCAAAATTGTCTCTAAAATAAGTAATAAGCAAAGCATGTGGAATATTTTATTCCAACAAGCTATTTGAGCTTGTACTTTTCAAACCATTAATTCTTTCTGTTAATATTTTTTCTCACACTTTTGTATTTTATTTTTAAAATATCTATATCATTTAGAACATAAGATTTTTATATTTCAGGGAGCAGAAGTCCCATATTTCTAAAGATAGATGGAGCTAGGCACAACAGTGCACGCACACTTGGGAGGTAGAAGAAGAAGAATCACTAACCAGTTCAAGGTTATCCTCGGCTATAGTATAGGCTAGCCTGGGCTTCATGAGAACCTGCTCAAAACAGACAAACAAACAAACACAAAACAAAACAAGCCCTCCAAGCAAAAAGATACCTATCCATTTATTAGCACATTTTTTTTTAAAAAAAATGAGATTTAATTCACATTCCTCATAATACACCCCTTTAAAATAAGCAGCTCACAGGTAGGTAATCATCAGAGTCTGTTTTAAGATATCTCTATGACCTCAAAAAAGAATTCCATGTCTTTTAGCTATTACCCAGCCATTACTCCTGGTCCCTGGCATCTGCTAATCTGTCTTCCCTCACTGGACCCTCCAAAATCCTGTACATTCCATAGGAATGGAATTACTTGTGTGGTCTGTGTTCCTTCTAATGCCCAAATGATGTTCAGTTTTGCTTGATATATACTCTTTTTTCCATCCATCTTTTGGCTTTTGTCAATAATGCTGCTATAAACATTAATGAGCAAATTTTTACACAGACACACATTGTCAGTCCTAGGTATATATAGTGCAGTGAAATTGCTGGTCTGACAGTGACTCTGTTTAACTTTTTGAGACACCATCACGCTGATCTCCAGAGTGGCTGCAACATTTATTTTATACTCCGCTATCTGTGTGGGAAGGCTCTTATCTCTCTCTATGTCTCTGCCAATATTTGTTACTTGGGTTTTCAAAAGTATTTATTTGTATTTTGTTCTGTGTATGAGTATTTTTGCCTGCATGTAAGTACGTACAACACTCACAAAATCCTGAAGACGGTGTCAGAGTCCCTGGAACTGCAGTTGCAAACAGTTGTGAGCCAACTATGTGGAAGCTGGGGACATAATCCAGGTCATCCATCGAGCTTTGAGCACTCCTCACTGTTGGGCATTCTCTCCAGCTCCTATCTGACTTTGAATTGGATTCAAGATGGAGTGTTACTAGCTTTCAATGAATTTCCCAATGACCAATGGGGTTGAGAGCCCTTTCAGGTGCTGGCTGGTTTTATTATATATGTCTTGTATGGAGATGACAATATCACTGAGTTGAAATGAATGTTTTGCCATATTTGAAATTTCTTTCTGTACTTGGATTCATAAATTAGTTCTCAGGTTCTCTGATTTAGTCCACTTTTCTGACTTATACCATTAGATTATGGTGGCTTTATAACAAGTCATTATCTGCTAACACAAGTGCCTTACACAGGCCCTCCTCAGATATGTTTTCATAACTAACCTCGGATGTTTATTACATTTCAAATGCATTGCACGTTAGGACTGGTGCCATGCCTCAGGCAGACAAAGTATTTGCTGCCCAAGCATGAGGACCTTAGTTTAGACCCTAGAGTTTATGTAAAATATCAAGTCCACTGTGCATGTCTTTGGTCCCAGCTCTGGAAGGCAAAGGTAGGTGGATCTTTGGAGCCTGCTAATCTGTCCACCGGCTGAGTGGGTAAGCTCCAGGTTCACTGAGATACTTCATCTCAAGAAATAAGGTGGAGAGCTACTGAGGGAGATACAAAATGTCAGTCTTTGGCCCTATGAAAGCATGTCTAACACACGCATACACACACACACACACACACACATACACATTGCATGTGAAGTTTTTAGTTCTGAAAGTGTTGAGTTGGGGATTCTGAAGAAAAAACACATCAAATCTATATATTAATTTAGGGAGAATTGGATTTTTATACCCACCCTCTCTCCCTCTCTTTCCCTCTTTCCTTCCCTCCCTCTCTCCCTTCCCCTCTCCCTCCTTCCCTCCCTCCCTTCCTTCTTTCTAACATGTGGCTTTCTACATGCTCAGATCTTGTCATATGCAATTAATATAATCTTGTCACTTTCTCCAAAGACCTTTACATGTCATAGTGCTGCTTCTTTTATAAACAACTCCTAGATATTCAATCCTTTCATCACAAATAATCTCTCTTTAATTCTTTTTATATTTTACATTTGCATTTGGAAAAGCCTACAGATTTTTTACTTGTGTGTTTAGCTACCTTCTCAATTGCTGAATCAATTATACTGTTTTGAAGCTAAATTTTATTGGACTTTCTTGTTAGATAATGATATAACTTGTAAGTAAACATATTTTGTCCTTTTAAAAACCTACTATTTATTCTTACTAGTTGATTTTACTATCTTACTGAACTATAGTCTCAAGAAAATGTTGAATAATATAGCCAATAATAGGGCTGGGCTAAAGTTCAGTGGTAGAGCACTTACCCAGCATATGTGAGTCCCTGGGTCTGAACCCTGGCACTGCACAATGAAGTGGCTTTCTTCTATTTCAATGTCACTGAATGTTTTGTTAACAACTTTGCTGAATCTGGTGGTCCTTGGCTTTTGTTTTGCTATTTTGAGACAGAATCTGACATAGCCCAGACTAGCCTCAAACTGTCTATATAGTAAAGGTTGACCTTGAACTCCTGATTCTCCTACGTCTATCTGCCTAGTGCTGAAATTGTAGGCATATGCCAGCATGCTGGATCTGATTTTCTGACATCTGGTACTACAGTATTTTGTTCTTTTTTTTTTTTTTTGGTGTGAGTATTCATGTAGGTAGATTTTCTGATGCTGACTCAGGTTTGTAGTGTTACAATAAACCTGCCTCTTTTATAGTATGCTATTATGTTGGTACTTTCCCCATTTCCAGTTGGTTAATATCTTATTTTAGACTTTATACTCCTATCAAGCTGTTCTGTGATTTTTTTTCCCTTTCTTTAAAAATCAATCTTTATAAGGTTAGGGAATTAAGAAATTGCTAGCTCATAAAACAAACCAGGAAGCTTCTCCAACTTTTTATATTGCCTAGGAAGGTTTAAGTAGCATTAAACTGAGCTTTAAAATGTGTAAAACTTGCTGTAATATAACCTATGCTTTGAGTTTTAAAATGTTTTAATTGTGATAAGATATATATGTATATATAATATTTATTTTCCCTATACACACCAGTTATATAGGTTAGTTGCTCATATTTATACTGTTGTACAACCATTTTTTTTGTCTTGGAAATCAGAAAAGATGTGCCTATTAAGCAATAACTCCACAGTGCTCCCTTCTCCCTGTCCCTGGCAGTAATCATTCTGTTATGAGTCTGAGTACACCAGTCACCCCATGCTCTACATATTGCTAAGTCAAATGATATTTACCTTCTTGTAAGGGACTTGTCTCACTAACCATCGCATCCTCAAGGTCATCCATGCTGTCGCATGCTTCTTTTTTTACAGGTTGACTAATATTTCACTATATAGCTATGCCACACTTAGTCCACCCACTTATGTATTCATGACTCTGACATCGCTTCCATCTTAACTATTGGAAGCGGTGCTGCTGGGGAACCTTGCTTTCAGTTCTTTGGGGGTGTATATCCCAAAGTGAAATTGCTGGAGCACGTGAGTGTTGGTTTCTGTCTAAGTCTCTTGAATATGAATTTTGATTTCTATGCTTGGTTTTATAATTTTCTACTTTGTTTGATGTCATCCATTTTCTCTAGCTCTTCACACTGATTTTCACATGTCTATACATACAAATGTTACAACCCTTTAACCTTCCTCTACCTGGGATGTCCCCCTCCCCACCTCCACGCTCTCTGCTCTCTCACATTCTTGTTTCTATTTAATATTGGGTTTTTTTTTTTTTTGCTTTCTTTATTTCTTAGTCAAGTTTTCCCAGAGAGACTTTTAAGAATTTTGTTGGTCTTTTAATAAAAGTAGACTAGGGTTTTAATTTTCTTGTTAATTATTATTTTTGATATTTTTATTACTTTCTAGCTTTAATGTGACTGATTTCCCTATATTTTTATGGACTGTACCTTTTATTTTAAAAAACTATTTAAGTATATTTGTTATTGGGGTGGAGGGGTGTGCATGCCTCAGTGCATATGTAGAGGTCAGAGGACACTTGTAGAAGTTGGCTTCTCCTTCTACCCAATGGAAACCAGGGATTGAACTCGGGTCCTTGGGCTTAGAGGCCAGCACCTTCATTAGCTGAGCCATCTAGGAGGCCTTTGTCTGTCCTTTTTGTAATTTCTTATATTGTGTATATAGATAATTTACTTTGAGTCTTCTTTCTCTTCCATTTTCTATTTTCTTTTTGATATTAAAAGCGTTTAGGGGTATAGATTTCCCCTCTGACTACAGCCGTATCTCATAGGTTCTGCATGGACGCTGTTGTCATTTCCATTATTGGATAATTTCTATTTTAGGTTTGATCTTATTTTTGATTCTGAAGCGACTCCAGAGTGTATGCTTTCATTTTCAAGCCGTTTATGCTCCTAGCCTTGAAGTTTGCTTTGTTTGACATTAATATTGCTGTTTCTACTCCCTCTCTGCTTGCATTTGCTTGGTGTATTTTTCACCCCTTGCTCTATTTTCAGTCTTTTTCTTTTTTGTCACCTTGTTTTGGGAGAATTTCTTGTAAACAGCATTTGGTTGTATTTAATTTTTAACTTACTCAGACAATCTGTTTTCCAGGAGGGAAATTCACTTTCTTTGCATTCCCTGTGCCATACTGATACATGGAACTCGGTTGCCACCAGGGGCAGTGGGCAGTGGGCCTGCTTTCTTGTTACTGTTAGGATCCGCTCTTACAGACAAGGCCTTTCCCATCTTGTCTGTGAGCAGGTATAGCAGATTGGAGCATAAAGACTATATAAATGCTAATACGACTCTTACATAGTTGCAATAATTTACCTCAAATTCTATTGCTCCCTTTCTCTTTTCCAGGACATCTTCCCCACAATGTGCAAGACCTTTTTAAAATGCTTATGTGTACAACTCAAATTCCCTTTGGACACCACTAGATTTCAAGTTCCCAAAAGTAATCTCCTGACAACCCAAGGGTTGAGAGGTGGGATTGATGGGCAAGAAGGATCAATGCCTCCTACAGTTAGAGTAGCTGTCTTATTCTCATGCCACCATGTTGCTGATTCCTACTTTTTTTTTTTTTTCCTCTTAGCCTAGCAAGGTGATATACTTTAGCTTCTGGGGCAGTCGTTTCCCTAGGGGCTCACAAAGCAACACTGTAGAGTTTGTAATGACCCAGTTTCTCACTTTCACCACTGTCCCCTCTCAGCCCAACAGCACCTCTGAAACCCTGACTTCCTCCAAAATAGGTCTTGCAGCCTAGCCTGGTGAGGCATTGCCTCTCCCTCAGTTTGTATACCCCCTGTCCATGCTGTGGGATCTCAGTCCTTATGGCAGGTCTGCTCATGTCTCAGTCTCTATTACAAACTAAGTTCAGTATCTTTCACCAAGATTTTAGGCCCTATGAAAATCCAAAATGGGGCTGACTATCTGTTATCATCAGCATGTAGTATTAGTTGGTATTCTGTAGTAATTAGGCCTCTCTCTCTTTCTGTCTCTCTGCTTGCTGTTCTCTCTCTCTCTCTCTCTCTCTCTCTCTCTCTCTCTCTCTCTCTCTCTCTCTCTCTCTCTCTCTCTCTCTCTCTCTCTCTCTCTCCAGATTGTTCCTTAAGGTTCATACAGGCTCTTGCCACAGTCAGAATGGATGCAAAGAGGCTGGGCCCTCATTCAGAGTTCCCCATGCTATCCCATATTGTTAGTTTTGCATGTGAGATGTAGATGCACACACTACCAGATGCCACATGAGAGTTTATTTAGGGGAGTTGCCAAGAGAGAAATGGGGAGGGGAGATGGGGGGAGGGGAAAGAGAGAGAGTTTCACATGGCGGTCAGCTCCTTTTAAAAGAGCAGGTGGGCACAGATTTACATAGCCATGCCTAGGGGTATGCCCTCCTTACATGATGTTCTGCTGGTGCCATGTTAGGTTTACCATGTGGCTACTATGTGCCAGGAATCATTATACATATAGTACCTAATATCAATTATCAAAAGATGCCTGTAGTGAGATTGTGTTCTCTTTCATTGTAAATAATTGTCCTTCCTACTGGTTTAATAAAAATGCTGATTGGCTGAAGGCAGATAGGAAGTGTGGGCATGGCTACCAGACTAAGAAAACTCTGGGAACAGGAAGAACAGAAGGAGATGCCACAGAGACTCCAAAGAAGCCAACAGATGCAGAGGACAACTATGCTGTTCTGAGAAAAGGTACCAAGCCACGTGGCTGAACAGGATAAGAATCATGGGTTAATTTAAGAATAAAGAATTAGCTAGTAATATGCCAGAGCTATAGGCTGATCAGCACAAAAATAATGTAAGCATCTGTGTGTCTCTGTGGGACTGTGGGTCTGTGGGTCTGAACCTCGAGGCTAGGCAGGTAAGTCTGGGTCAGAAACTTAATACAACAAATGACAACCCAATGTGGGTGATACACATCCACATAAAGCTGGAGAAAGATTAAAAAGGGTTCTAGAGCACAGAATCGGAGCCAAAAACAGCTTCCGAGTTGTGTCACTCACGTGAGCCTTGGTTTAGAGATGCCCTAGAGTGGCGTGTAGGCTTGAATTAAAAATAGTGGCCTTTTGGAGTACAGTTTAACATGGCCGGTTCCCAAAGTCTCACAGGAGCCTAGATTTAAGCAATAAACTGTAAATGGTGGATTTAAGCTTTCTGTTTATATAGACAAAAATGAAACAGAGTCAAAAACTGCTTCTTAGTAGCAGCAGCGTTTTCTTGGGTCAGCTCTGTTTGCTGGAGGCAAGCAGAGGCTTGGCTTTTTAAAAAGAGAGCCTTCCTGATTCAGCCTTAGAGGCAAAATACTTGTGAGTCTTTTAAGAGGCCCTGCTGTCAAACACTTAAATGGAATTTATGAGCAGCAGACAGCAGTGCTTTATTTGATTATATGGACGCTAAAATTCCTCAGAGTGGTAGTTGTGAGTCCTACCAGCACCTGGGCTAAAAACCTAAATTCTATGAAGCTAGACTAAGAGCTGGGTGGAGCCACCACCCATCCTAGCCAAGCCTTTAATCCTTAGCCACACCTTGGCAGATTAAAGGTGTGGTCAGAAACAGAAAGAACTAGCTGGGTGATGTCAGCTGCCCTAGCCAAGCCTATAATCCTTAGACACACCTTGACAAGTTAGAGGTGTGCACAGAAACAGAAAGAGAGGGAGCTGGGTGGAGTCAGCCACCCTAACCAAGCAAAGGTGTGGTCAGAAACAGAAAAAGATAAGAAATGAGATATACAATAAAGACAGATTTAAAACAAAATCTCAAAATGGTTTAGAGTGTGTTTAAAAATAAATGTGGGATTGAGAGAGAAAAGAAAAAAAGAAAAATGGTAAAGTTCTTAAAAAAGAAATAGAGTAAAAAAAAATAGTTACAAGCCACATAAAAATAGAAATTAAAAAGAGTGCCTGGATACTGTGTGTTATTGTCTTGTTTAAGTTTTTTGGCTATAAATGAAGTAGTTAAAGCTGCTAAAAGCCATTTGATTATAAATGCTGCTGTAATAATCCAACCTATATATTTTGCAAATGAGCTGACTTTAAAAAGGAAATCAAAATACATACTACTTTGGGGAAAAGGTCTCCTCTTTATTTCTACAGAAAATGAGAGCCTGCAGATTTATTCCTGATTTAAAAAAAATAAAGTTTAATTGAGGAAGACCCCCTGAAAAGTCTCCAATGAAAAAGGATATCCCAGATGATCCAGCATTTCAGAGACCTCTGCTGCAGTTTTCTTCGGAACTCTGCATTCAAAAAAACTTCAAGGAGACTGGCTGAGATGACACAGCCTTATACCACTCCACTAAAGACTTGTCCATAATCCTAAATTTTTCTTTGGGTCCCCATGAGGTTACCAGGACTCCCATTCAGCAAGAAGTAGCCTAGAGAATGATGCCCACATTCCCCAAAATGAATATGGATGTTTGTGTTTGTTTACAATGTTGGTTACAAGTTGTTATAGATAATAGTGAAAAAAAATTATACAAGGGAAATCAGGTTTGGGGGTTCTTGTTTTTAAAAGAAATAAAAGAGAAGTGTAGGGGGATTGTGTTCTCTTCCATTGTAAATAATTGTCCTGCCTACTGGTTTAATAAAAATGCTGATTGGCTGAAGGCAGACAGGAAGTGTGGGCAGGGCTACCAGACTAAGAAAACTCTGGGAACAGGAAGAACAGAAGGAGATGCCACAGAGACTCCAAAGAAGCCAACAGATGCAGAGGACAACTATACTGTTCTGAGAAAAGGTACCAAGCCACATGGCTGAATAAGAATCATGGGTTGGTTTAAAAGTAAAGAGTTAGCTAGCAATATGCTAGAGCCATAGGCTGATCAGCATAAAATTAATGTCTAAGCGTCTGTGTATCTCTGTGGGACTGTGAGTTTGTGGGTCTGAACCTCGAGGCTAGGCAGGTAAGTCTGGGCCAGAAACTTAATACAACAGATACCTTCCCTTATTGGGTAGGTACAGCCTATACTGGGTACATGGCTTAAGGAGTGAAGGGCAGCGTTTCAGGTCCCAATTGCCCCTTCACTAGATGTCCCAGTATAAAGACCAACTGGCACCAAATTTGGGCAGTAGCCCTTCCTGGTCACACAGAAAACTAAACATAGAGTGTCTTACCTATGGGCCTGTAGAAGAAATATGCTGTTGAGCTCTGGTGCCAGATCATCTCTTTGTGACATCTTGGGAAAACTTGGTGTTCTGCTCTGAGCCTCCATTTTGAAATATACAGTTCAGAAAGGAGATATGAGAGCTGGGCGCTGACTCCAGGGCTGACCTCATTCTTATGTCTCCACAGGCTGGTGCACACATCACTGAGCAAGCTCAACCTTCGTGAACACAGCCACTTGGGGGAATGCAGAGAACAGAGCCTTTGCAGGATACCAAGAACCAGATCACTAAGGCAGGAGCTCAGGTAGATGTGGCTTCAGAAGTAGTATCTAAACTGAAGCAAGAAGCATAGTGGTGTTCAGGTGTCCCCGGAACACAAGAAGCCTAAACTGATAGGTTGTGCACATCCCAGTTTATCTGGAGAGCCTTCACAGACAGTCTGAGCAGGACCTGGGGAGACAGCTCAGATGCTGAAGTCCTTGCCTCACAAGCCTGAGCTCCTGAGTTCCAAGAGCTGAGGAGGTAGAATCAGGAGGATCCCAGGGGCTCACTGGCTAGCCATTATAGCCTAATTGTTGAGACCTTGTGTCAACAGAGGTGGAGGATAGTGTTCCTGGAGATGACATCTGAGATTGTTCTCTGGCCTCCAGATGCTTGAGCCCACCCACATACACATACATATGTTTGCCTGAGCACTTGTGCACGTACACACACACACACACACACACACACACACACACACACACACACACACACACACACACACACACACCCCTGCCTGCAGGCTAACACATAAACATATAGGAGCACATACAAATGCACATGGAAAGATTGTTTAAATCTGTTAATTGCATTTAGCTAGTTAGTTAGTGGGGCAGAGAACGCATGCCATGAAGCACATATGGAGGTCAAAGGACCACCAACAAGAGTTCATTTTTTTTCTCAACCATATGGATCCCCAGGATCCAACCCAGGTTGCCAGTTGGCTGTAACTGCCTTTGCTGGCTGAGCCAATTCTATGCAGTCCCCCCCCCCCAAAAAAAAAAAGAAAAAGATTTTCTGAGCAGGAGAGGCACAAGGTAACATTTGGCATCAGAAAGATGACAATTCTGGAACTGTTTAGGATGGAGAATGAAAGGAATTGGCAAATCCAACATGGCACGGATATACTCAGGGCCTCAGCATTACTGGGCACCTAAGCAGCCAATTTGGAGGCACCCCCTGAAGAGCCTTCTTTTCATCACGAAATTGAACATAATTTGTGCAATAATTTCAGAAACTTTCCCAGGTACTTTGAGACCATTTGCAAAGATGGAGGCGGGCAGGAGGACCAGTGTGACCTTCTCTCTTCTCCCCACCCCTCCATCAGAATGTGTTTTGATAAGTGGGGGCTTGAGTACAGCATAAGGGCTACTAAGCCCCCACCACCACCAATTAAATTTTTAAAGCCTCCATGGAAGGAGTGAATATTAGTTTCCTGATTTATAAAAGCCAAATGGATTAAGCTCATTCATTGCCCGAGGAAACAAAAAGGAAATCTTCAATACCTCTGTGCACATTGAGAACTTGAACAATACCAGTCTTTGGAAAGCAGAAACCTAATTTGGGGGAATCAATTACCCTCTGTGTCCCTGCCTCTGTGGGCTCTCTCCCTGGCTCCCTCAATAGAGATTTCCTTGGAGGTAAAATGTGGAGTCGGTCCACTATGAGCACACCCTCTCTCCAGCTTTGAGACTGGAGGAAAACTAGGATTGGGGTGGGTGGAGTTGCCCTGGTGTCAAGCATGTGTGGAAGTGGGGGGCTTTCATATTACAGCAGAAAGTGGGGGCAGTATTAGATGGGGTAGGTAGTGAGAGTGTAAAGGAGCAGGGTGGGGATGGGGTGGGAACTTGGGGATGCATATAGCAAAGCTCAGTCAGTGTAGGACATGTAGGCAAGTGGGGAAAGGATAGATATTATGACCTCAAAACTGACTCCAGCCTCACCCATTCTGTGTTCACTGCCTGCTCTCAACCCCCGCCCCAGCCTAGTATCTCTTTCCTAGTCTGAGCTTTCCAGGTTTGTAGCTGCAATCACCTGGCTATAATGAAAAAGGAGGAGGTGGAATGCCAGGGAGTCCATCCTCAAAGTCATAGAAGCGCTCTGCGTCTGCATGCCTGTGCAAGCTAGCTCTCCAACCTTGGTCCACAGTCCCAGACCCAGAGCACACCCAGATCAACTCACATGCTGTCTCAACACTCACACACACGGAGTCACACATTCACACCAGAACGTTCATAGGTTGAAAACTGCATACTCCCACATGAGTTGGCACAAATGCCACCCTCCCCACTGGTCGTAAACTCTCCCAGCAGCCCACCACCCCACTTATCCCTCATTCAGGCATGCGGTCACACACGCACACACACATGCACAGAGTCCCTCACACGCACACATTCTGGCTGTGCTTTTGTGTTTTGTCAGAATTAATGAGAAAAGTTCCCGTGCCCTGCGGGTAATTAGTGTCCTTGGAGTTAAATAAGCTAATGGCGGGCACCTCTGGCCCAAGCAATTATGTTTGTGTATTGAATAATTGATTCAAAGGGGGGAAGGGCCGCTAATCAGATCTGAGCATAATGAATTGATTTAATTAACAGGGGAATCTGAGGGGCCCTGGGAAATGCAAGCTGCACTCTGCTGAGAGCGAGCGCGGCAGACTGTAAGAGGGAACCCGCGCGCGCGGCTGCGGCGGCTGCTCCAGCCCGGGCTCCGGCCCTAGCTCGGGTTCAGGTTCCCGTTAGGCTCGGGCCGGGTCCCCCCAGCTCAGCCCACACGGCTGCGACCCCCGCCCGGTGGCCTCCTGGCAGCTTGCCGCGCCCTCGATCGCTCCTCCCGCGCGCCCTGCCCACGGCGCTGCGCTCCGGGCGCCCTCCGTCCGCCCCCGTCGGCGGCCGCGGGGCCCGGGGCCCACGCGCGACCGCGGAAAGCAGCGCAGGAGCCCCGTTGGCGACAGTCCGAGCCGCGAGTCCCTCTGCGTCCTCCGTCCGAGCCCTGCTGGAGCTGCCTAGGGACTATGGTGTTGGACCAGGAAGACGGTAGGTGCGCGAGGATGCTTGAGAGCCTCGCGGGTTCTGTGTAGGCCACCTTGACTCCAGTGGCAGAGGCTCAGGCACTGTCCCGACTGCTGCTTGGAGCCAGTTGGTGGCTTCCTGGAAGCTCGAAGCTGGATGTACACCTTGTGCTCTCTCTCTCTCTCTCTCTCTCTCTCTCTCTCTCTCTCTCTGTGTGTGTGTGTGTGTGTAGTAGGGTGTGTGTGTGTAGTGGGTTGTTTGTATAGTGGTGTGGGTGGGGAGGGAGGGGGTAGAGGAAAGAGAGAGGAGAGAGGAGAGAGAGAGAGAGAGAGAGAGAGAGAGAGAGAGAGAGAGAGAGAGAGAGAGAGAGAGAGAGAGATGCTCTGGCCAGGAACTTTCTCCTTCCTGCCCCCCCATCTGGAGTGCACAGAGACCCATGGGGTGCAGGCTTCGCGGTGGTAACCATCACTATCCAGTTTGTGGGCCTCTCTGAGTATTTAATATTTTTCCACACCTTGGTGTGGAAGGGATCCCCCAGGAGATGCTCGGACAGTTCGGCTGGCCCTTAGATCCTCCCTGTCTCTCTGTCAAGGTCTGGGGCTTCAGGGCCTCCTTGGTGGGTGATGTTGTCTCCCTGCAGGGCTGGGAGTCTGCGTGCTATCAGTTCTCCCAGACTACTTGAGTGAGAGTCCTGATGGTTGGGATAGATGGGTGGACTAGCCAAGAGAAATCTGGGCCTCTTTCTGTTGCCAGATCCCTGGTTATCAGTTTGTATTAGCTATCTCAGATTCCTCTCATTTTGGGCCAGGTGGGTTGGGTTGGGGGACTCCGGACAGTTGAAAGGGTCTTGATCTGAAGCCTAGACTGGTCAAAACCTCACTGTGTAACCCAGGCTGGTTTGGATCATACCCCTTTTCTTAAAGAGCTCCCACCCCTAAAACTGCTGTAAACTTTGGTCCTCACAAAATCTGAGTCTACCCTGAGTAACACCCTCTCCATCATGAGCATCTCATCAAGTGACGAGCTCTTCATCATTCTCAGGGCTGAAGACAGACACAGTCATGCCTGGAGTATGACATAGTAAGACAGGAGGCTCAGAAATGTAGGGTTGGGAGTTGCCTATCACCAGGAAAAGGGTCTGTCTGCCTGTCTTTCTCTTTGGTCCTATTAGTTACTTGTTCCCTACCATCTCCCTCACTGTGCTGCTCAGTTGTCCTGGCTTGTTCAGGAAAGTCTATTTTATCAGAGTCTTATAGCACGGGGAACCGCTCAGTCTTCAGGCAGACCTGTGTCCTCCTGAACCCCTAGCTATCTGGGATCTCTTGTACAGAAGAGGCATGGCTTTTATAGAGGGGCAGGGTAGATTTATGCTGATTTGGCTTAGGCATGTCTAAGGCCGAATAGTCTGTGTCTGTAGTTTCTGAGGCCTCTCTAGGCTCTCTAGAATCCCAAAGAGGGAGTTTGCTGAACACACACTTTTCCATGAGAAACTGTTTTTGAATCCTTTCTATGTAGGGGAAAGACAGGGCATCTAAACTTGGCTAGCAAGCATCCTAATGGCACTGCACATCATGGTTTACTCTGTCTTGTAACTGTCATGTGCACAGGGGAAGGGTCCTTGTTGTCCTAAATAACTCTCCAGTCACCATTTGTGAAGCCAGTCTGTAAACCCCATCTTGGAGATAACTTCACCTTGCTGAAAGCAGGGCCCTCAGGCTCAGGTATGTTGGCCAGCCTCTGAAGAGTTCTGGATTATCTAGTCTGCTTGGGCCTTTAGGCATCTAGTGAGACTGTCTCCTGCCCCTCCTGTGCAGGAACCCTTTTCTCTGGATGTTTCTGCCAGGCACAAGGATGAATTGCTGGGACCTGTTCAGAAATATGTAAGGCAGCTAGCAGCCACCCCCATTCTCTTCCAGGAAACTTTGGGGACTAAGCAACTGGTGTCCCCCGACTGTCCCCAGAGGCATTTCAAGGGCATTTTGGAGCACTGTTGGTGTGTTGAGCTGGGAGTGCTGGCTTAGCACCTGTGGAATGTACTGAGTGAATCTGCCTCTTCCAGCCCCAGGGCATTTTAGGATTCCACTCACACATTGTTGGCATGTCCCTAGACCTGGAAGCTACCAGAGAGTGTAAGAGGGTGGGACCCACCTGTGAGTTTCAGGCCACCCCACAAGTAAAGTCACATCTGGTTTCTTCCTGGGTGTGAGCTTGCTTCTGGATTCTCAAAATCCTCTAAGACTTTCTGGGCAGCTCTGCCACTTAGTGCTACGCTTCTCCCTTCAGAATGAATTGGGATGCCATGCTCATAGCTAAGGTGTAAAGGAAGCCACCTGTGAGGCTGTCTTCACTTAAACCAGTCCCCTACTGATATTCCCTATGTGCTTCTGTGGCTCACTGCTTTTTGCCTCAGGCTTGGGGAGCAGGGACCCTGATGCCTTACAGGGATGTCAGCCATGTGGCTGCCAGTTGAGGACCTTGGTAGCTGGGGTGAGTTGAGGTTTAGAGAGAGAGTGAGAATGTGGTTCCAGCTAATTGAGTCCCAATTTGTGGGTCAGGGTCAGACCCCCCAAAGCAAGAAGTGGGTTCCTAGAAATCAGGAGGATGACTACAGACCTTATTTATCCATACAGCTCATAGGTTTCTTCTTGAAGATGGGCTGCCCTTACCAGACCCTGCATTTGTATTGATTGGCCCCGGCTCTGAGCAAGGTGGGGGTGCTGCACCAGATGGGTGATAACAATGAAGCTTCCCCCACACCTGGAGGGCACAGCTCTGGTTGCAGTGGCAGGGGAGAGATCAAGCCTGTAGTCCCGAGGGACAGCGAGTCTGAGCAAAATGATATATTTAACATCAAATATACTCAAGGACTATTAGGATTAAGTATCCAAGATGAAGGGGAAAGTGAAACCCTCTGAGCTGCGGATGAGGCATCTCATTAGAAACAGCTGCACTTCTGTTTCCTCAAAGCCTGACTTAGCTGCCTTGGAGTGAGGATGGGCTACATTCCCACCCCCCCACCCCCCACCCCTGCCTCCTGTAAAGTATGGGGCCTCCCAGGATGGAAGAAGCCCCCGTTGTATGAGGTAGTGCCCCACCTCCACATTGTCTGGAGCACTAGTTTACCTTTTCATGGCACCTTTAGAGACATAACAGAGATTCATAGTTCATAAACAGGGAAACTGAGGCAGAAAGAGTGGCAACTTGTCAGCTCAGCCATTTATTAATTGACAACAAATAGCCTCATACACACACATACACACATCAGGAGACTCAGTTTCCTACACTTTTCCAAAGTTAAGCCCTCTGCAACTTCTAGGACCAAACTCGGAACATATCTATCTGGAGCCCTTCTTGAGCTGCAGAAAAATAATTTCCACTACATTTTGGAACTCTAGAATATCTATGGGGGAAAAAATACTCTTGGAGTTTTAAAAGTAGGTGGCCTTCCTGGAGTAGGCAGCTTGGACCGGGCTTTTCTGGGATGTTGAGTCTAAGTGGAGAAGCACTGGGCCTGTCTTCCTTCCTACTGTGTAAGTTACAGAACAAGAATTGTCAGCACCACCACAGAATCTTCTAGAATCTTCATTTTCTTCTTTGCTTTATCTCCAGAGTCTTAGAACTATGTGTGGCACATAGTAAGTGCTCAGTAAATATTTGCAGAAGGAAAAACACCTTCAGGTATCTATGCTTGTTCAGAGAGAAGCTGAAACAGGACTTACCCTCTGCACAGAATCAGGATGCTGATGGGTGGTGAGGATGAGGGTAGCTCTAGGACTCACAGTAGGAAGTTTTGTGCCCTGCAGAGGACTTAACTTCTCACCAAACAACTATAGAATCAACTAGAAACCCTAGGCAGAGCTGGTAGAGAGGAATCGCGATCAGAGAAATAGCTCTCCTGCCAGGAAGCAGAAACCAAGCTTGAAGTGGGTGAGATAGGCAAGGGCCCACCAGACTGATATGGGAGACCAGGAAGAAACGTTGGGACCCCAGCGCGGTCATTTGCGGATCTGGAGCGGAGAGGCCTCCAGGTGGCGCTGCAGAGCCGGGCAACGGCGCGTCCCCACTCCCCATTAACCCGGCAGGGAGGGAGGCCTCGGGAAATGTGTGCATTTATTCAGTAGCAGGAGTGCAAACCTCATACATTGAGGGAGAAAGGCAGCGGGAGTCGGCCGCCGAGATTCCCCCATCTCTTTGAATATAATTTCAGATTGAGATTCAGATTAAGTCCGAGGGGAAAACACTTTATGAGGCTGAAAGCTGTGTCGTTGCCAGAGCCAGGGTTATGAGCTATCAAATGCAATTACATTAAGACAGATTATACTGGGCAAATTGAGCCATTTAGAAGGTGAGAATCAAAGAAACGGCTCTGATCCTCTCTTCCCCCTTCTCTCTCCCTCTCTCTCTCTAAATTGCAGTTCGTAGTTCCTTGCAATTCTGAGGCACAAAAGTAGGTGAGACTGCTTTTGTATCTGCGAAGTGCTTCGCTCCTGAATGTAATTCTAGCTGAGTGCAATCTAGGTTAAGAGCCGGACAAGCGGGTAATTAGAGCCCGCTCGCTGCCGGAGGAGGACCGGCCTCCCAGCCGAAGCGCGCCCGGAGTCGGCGCCCTTTTCCCGGCCGAGCCGAACAGCGGCTGGACACGGAGCGCCCGAGATGATGGTGCTGGACAAGGAGGACGGTAGGTGGCGGGCAGGGATCCCGACGCCCCCAACGCCCTCGCCACGGTGCGCGGGATGCCACGCACCGGGCACACAGACGCGGGGCCATCCCGGGTTGTGGAGCCAAACAGCAGCCCGGGGCGGAAAAAGAGACCCGGGTAGGGTGGGCTAGCTCCTGGCCTAACACCCCAGGTCCTGCGGTCCCCAGGCTGGCAGGCGGGGCGAGGCGATACGCCGATGGGGCGGCGTGAAGGCTCGGGTTGCCCTCTGGTTTCCGCGCCCTGGTGCTTGGCGCTGAGCGTTTGGTCTCTGCGGCTGCTCCTTGCTCACCGCAGCCATCACCCCCGCGCCCGCCGCGTAACTCGAGAGGCACTGAGCGCCCAGCAAATCAGCAGCTCCGGGGAGAATCGGACTAGAGAGCTTGTGGGCAAGCGGGAGCGCGGAGGACCACGCGAAAGCCGGGATCCCCGGGCAGAGAGGGGAAGGCCAGCTGGGCCTTCGTGGGGGACAGCTGCCCGCCTGCATGACTCAGTGAGAGGGACGTCTCCTGTGCTGGTCACTACCTCACCTCTCCTTGAATGTGAAGGCGGGAGTTTGAGCCAGAGGAAGAATCGTCCCGCCACGGGCCAGTAGCACTCCAGAGGGAGTGGTTTGAGGGTGGCCCGGATGTATGGTCAAGAGCCTGGGTGCATTCAGGAGGGCCTCAGAGCTGAGAGGATCACATGGCTGTACTACACCGCTAGCAGGTGGTCTCATAGACCCCGAAGTCTTTTTGGCTGGGAGTGCCTTGCAGTAAGTTGGGGAATCCCAGGTACCTTGGAGGTAAAAATGCAGCATGTATCCTGTAACCTAAGACAGGCACCAAGGTCCAGGGAGTGGCTGTCTCAGGCCCTTGGGCCCTGTAGGTAAGGCTTGTATGTTCTGTAAGGAGAGCTGAGCAAGATTGTTGGCAAGCTTGTTTCTGGCATTTGGGTGGGGATTGGAAAGGCTGGGAGTAATGGGACATCCCCAGGAATCCTCCACTGGGTCTGTGCCTTCTGTCCAGTGAGACATTGTTGCCATGGCTACTGCTGAAACCCGAAAGTTAAGTGACTTGTTCAAGGTCATACTGGATGTTCTCTTGGCTGCTGTTTCATCCAACTGTCCCAGACTATATACCTTGCAAGATATCAGCAAGGAGAGGTTCTTTAAAATGTCTGGCCGGTGTGGCTGTATTCTGGGAAGACATGAGATCAGTAAGTCCTTTTCTGAAGACTGGTTTTTGGCATGAGTAAAGGAAGAGATAAGAGAGAGGATATATATGATTCTGGGCTGGCTGGAGAATAACATCGTCTTCACCAGATTCTCACCTATTCATAGACCCTCCTCTGGAGCTCCAAAAGGCCATCAGCACTGGGCAGGAGCTGTTTTTGTATAGAATGCAAAGGAGATGGAGAGGTCTGGGGTCAGGCCAGACAGGGAGAGAAGAGCCATTGATCTGGCTGCTTTCATCAGAATTTCCTTATCGTGTGTCTCTTCAGATTAGTCCTAGCCAGCTCCAGAGTTTTCTTTTTTAAAAAGGGTGCAGAGGGGACTTTTTGGTGTCTACAGGGACTGTCACTGTGAGAAGCATGTGATAATCAAGATGAATCTTTGACCAAAGTTATTCCACACTCTTGGCTCCCCAGGCCTAAGCCAAGAACCCCAAAGACCTGAGTTTTGTATGTAGGAGCCCTCCATCCAGGAAGATTAGCTGTCTTCTGGGAAAATGGCGTTTCCACCTCTACCCAGGTTCTGTGCCCTAAAAAGGCTTGGGCTCTGGGGTAATGCTAAAGGCAGTGGGTGTCTGCAGACCTTTAGACTGCTGTGTAATTGAATATCCTGGGCATGGGATTCTTTTCTCCCCCACCAGAACTACAGAGAGAAGCTCCTGATGTCCCTTCACCCCGTCCCCGTGCAGTCAAACAATATGGTGCCCTTCGCCATTGGCACTACTACTCTCTGGGATCCGTGATAAAATAAAAGAAATCAGGTGCCTGGGGTCCTGGAGGTTGGGCATCTTCATCGGGGAATGAAGAAAAGCTGTATATACACTCACCTGGCTCTCAGTACGTACTGCCTAATTTCATATACACTTCTGCCCTCCCAGAATGTGGCCACCTGGACAGTGTGGCAGATGTGGTGCCTTAGGCACTAGGGGTGTGTTCCTCAATGCTACATACAACACCCATTGTCTGGCAGCAGAAGGACCTCAGGGCTCCTATTAGTATCCTCCAACACCTTCTTTGTACCCAGCAGATCTTGTTGAGAGAGGCTGGGCTCCTCTGGTTGAAGTCGGGTCTGCCAGCTGCAGAGGACCAAAGCCCTCTCTCTGCTGGGCTGCAGGGCTTTCATGTTGCACTTCTAAAAGATAATAAAATATCAATCGTTTTGCCCTAGCAACGGGTTTAAGAGAGTTTCTGAAGTATTGAATTGTCAGAAAAAAATTTTTTTTTGCTTTTAAGCACAGTGCATTATTAATAAAGTAATCCATTAGGTCGAGCAGTGAAGGGTCACCACAGAGACAGAAAGATCTGTTTTGCAAATGGTTAAACTTCGGGTTTTAAGATTAATTGCTTTCATTTGGATGCTTGCTCTTGGCCTAGCCATCTCCACTTTACTGGAACTCAGGGTCTGGGCTTTCTAAATGCTGCCCGGTCTCCCTGTCAGCAAAATGAGAGGCAAGCTCCAACTCTCCTGGAAAACCATCCCTTTCCCTGGCACCTGCAGCTTGAACAGCCACCAGGCTATGAACTTTGAGTGTGGGCAGAGGAGGCTGAAGTCCCAGGAGAGCAAAGAAAACTCCTGCCCTGAACCCTGCAAATCAAATTTGACCTTCACTGATGGAGAAGAGGCCCCCTGAGGGGGGACACACTGAACAGTAAGAGCTTCAGCAGTGGGGCCTGGGCAAGAGAGGATGCTGAGGGCACCCAGCTGGGAGTGCCTGCATGTTCCCAGATGCATGCTGGAGCAGGGCTAGTCTGGGTCTAAACTGCCTCTGTAAAAGCCCAGCAGGTTGGCTTGGGTGACCACAGGAAGCAGCAGGCACATTGTGGAACTAAACACCAGACATGATTTCCAGAGCATTTTTAATAAGTAAAAAATGCTTAAGGAGGAGTGGTGCTGGGTTGAGGAAGGCCAGACAGTGGAGTCTTCAATTGTTAATGACTGCTAGGAACACAGCCTCAGCAGCTCACTCAGTTTGAGAGGTTGCTACCAGCGGGGCCTCCTGGTCTATCCCATCATGCCCTAGAGTAAGTAGAGTGTGGCCTTGGCCTCCCTGTCCCTGGAGTTGGAGGTGGGGAACAGGCCCCAGAGGCCCTCGGCCATTGGTGAAAAGGCAGAGCCTAGTGGGTACTACAATGGATGGCAGGGCAGGGACTACACCTGGCACTCATCTCGCGCCTGGCAGGAGGGGTTGCCTTCATCTACCCCTGCCACAACTAGTCTCAGGAGCAGCACGCTGCTGGGAGGGAGTCTCCATGGATCCCGAGCAGCAGGACAGTCACTGTCCATTCCTGGACAAACTCAGCCAGGCAGAGTCTGTAGAGCCCGGGCTCCCCCACCCCTCCTGGAACACTGGGCAAAGAGGCAGGTGTTTCACTCAGTTTCCCTGCCCTTCCATTCATTTGCCCACACAGAAGACTAAGGGGATGGGGGACAGGGAAACAACATAAATTGGTCTGTCGTCCAGAATCCATGTCTCGCTAATGTACCCAGATTAACTCAACTGTAAATTGTCTCCTTGGATGGTGGTGTCTTGCTAAAAGTTTCCCATATGATTCATGATTTGGATTGCTTTTAACGGCCATTGGCTGAGCAAGCCAGTGACTGTACAAGGTGATGCAATTGGTATTAGCGAGGGGAGGCACAGGAGCGTGTAATGCAGTCAATACTGCATTAACTACTGATGCCCAATTACAGGGAGCCTTTCAGGAGCATTAAGACCAAGGGAAGCTGAGATCACTAGCTGCTGCTCGCCTAAAAGCTTCACCCTTTGTGCGCCGGGGCTCAGCGCTGACATGGCCACCTGCTTGGCCTCTGTGACTGCAGGAGCTCCCTTGCTCCCTCTCTCAGAATGTGCTCCACAAACATGCTTTTAGCACATGGTAATATGCTTGAGTCTGCCTCTCACCTCTCTGACAATTCATTTTCTCCCCTAGCCCTGTCCCATAGAAATCAGACCCAGTGACAGTCCGGTCCCGCCTTCTTCAATTTAAAGAATCTCTCAGCATTTATGGATAGGACATGGAAGTGGTTTACTTGCTCTGTCACCCTTAGGCCAGAGGATGATTGCTGATGATCAGTGGTGGCAAGTCCCTCCGTGGTCCTGGGAGAAAGACTCATGAGATTCAGCCTCATCTAGGCTGCCAGCTCCAGGCAACCTGTGTTGGGAAGTGGCTGTGGATGTATGGGCTAGGGCATCCTTCAGTAGAAAACAGAGCTGTGGTGATGTGACTGGGGAAAGTGGAGCCCATGAATGGCTTGGGCCATGTTGGAGAAGCTCTAAGCAAATGTGGAATCAGAGATTTGGGGCTCTCCCCCCCACCCCAACCAGAACTGTGCCCTACACATGTCAAACCTATCTCTATGTAATAGGGTCGTGAAATTGTTGCTTGGATCAATACCTCAGGCACAGGGCCTCCCAGTAAATTCTGGTCAAGACATTAGACTGAGAGTTAGGACAGATGGTAGAGAAAAGGGTATGGATATCCACCCAAGTGTGCTGGGTTACTAGACCTGCTACAGTCTCTACCATTTTGCTGAACTTGGCCAGTACAATATGTGTGTGCTCCTGGTGTTGTGTTCTGCCTGGTGTCGAGGCTGCTTTGCCTCCATACCTCTCACCTCTACAATGGAATAGCTTCACCTACCTAGATTGTCACCAGAATTAAATGAGGTACTGTCAGTGCGCACACTCCATCAATAGGAAACTCCATGGCCATAAGAGGAATGGTCGCCCCTGCTAGGTTCAGTACAGTCTGAAATAAGCCCTGGGCCCAATCCGGTGGCCTATTCACTAATGAAAACTGGACCCTTCTCACTGTTCCTCCCGGCTTTTGATCATTGCTGGGAGACAAACTACCTTTTTACTAGTGTCAGGATTCCCAAGGCAAGTGGCATCACGGGAAAAGCCCTCATGAACACTCTTCCCAAGTCCTTCTATTCATATAGAGGGTAGATTGAAGGGCAGAGAAGGCGAGGAAGTACATATGTGGAGAGATACAGCTCAGAGCTTCAGAGTCTTTCTGGTTTCTGTGTCCAGCTAATGTGTCCTTTGTCCTGGCTCCAAGGCACGGTGAATCTGGGTATAGATTATCAGATGAACTGAGTGTTCTAGTCATGGCCCTAGGCAAGTTACTAACATCCCAGGGGACTGTCCTCAGATGTAAGGCTTCCCTGAAAGTGCCAATGGGACTCATCTGTCCTGGGCCTTTTTAACTGAAAAGACCCACACATGTATATGACATATAGCCCATCCTGCCTTTCTGAGCTACATGGAGATCAGATACACCGAGGCATGCAAGAGTCCTCCCAATACTAGGCTTACTAGATCTTCCTAAAATGAGGCCTTCTGGCAGGTCCCTCATGATATAACCATATCATGAAGGCAACCTGGAATTATCGCAAGAGCTGATTTCGTGCATTGCTTCCACCTCTGTACTTGATGACATGACATCAGCAGCTTGGAATCGGTCACAGTGTACAACTTCCTGAGTAGTTGTACCCAGGAAACTGGCAAAGAGCACATTAGGTCCTTTTCCTGGAGTGCTGGTGGCTTAGCATTTGTCAGCATATATCTAGGTTGCATTTAAGTGGGATTTTGGCCTCCCCCCCCCCCCCCGTCTCTTCTGACTCTACTATCTTTTGTCTCATCTACCATCTGTCTCCTGGCACTTATTACAGCCAGACATCTGACCTCTGCCACTCTGACATTCATTCTGCCCAAGGCTGGTTGCCACCCCAACCGCCACATTAAGCAATGTAGATCTAATGCATAACTGCTGGTTTGTGTAATCCATGTAGTCCCAGTGTTTGTCCCATTCCTTTGCTCCTGTTGTCCCCTTGCCCTACAAACCATTATGCCTTTGCTAGGCATGCTCAGAGACAGTATTCACCTAGTAATAAGCTTGCCTCTCATTGGTTGGCTTATGTTGATGCTCTAAGGAGCCCACTGGGATTGATATAGCTGGAGGCAAATAAAGCAGGTGTGAAGAGGAGTGACCAAGCTGAACCAGGCTTCAGGGGAAGATGCCTAATGTAAAGGCCTGCTAGGTCACATCACTAGCTCCTTCCTTCTGCCCCTTCTCCTAGAGATCAGCTGGGCTTTCCTGAGCGACCTGATGGTTTTAGTGCAGTCTATTAGAGCATGATTCAGAAGACATGAGTGGTCCTAGTTGAGATCCGTGTGACTCCAGACAACTTACTGGGTACCAGTTTTCTTGTCTCCATAACACAAGCAGTTCCTGATATCTATTGTTCACAGGTGCAATACACCAGGATGCCTCATGCTTGTGTGAACTAATATTCCTCTCTGAAGTATGATTTTTCTTGATACTTAGGTCTCATAAACATGCAATAGCTTTCATTTTACTGAACCCTTAACACAAGCTCAATGCATATGTATCAATGATGGTTATATCACCAGCTTATTCAGTGGCTTGAAACAATAAGCATTTATTTAGTTTACAAATATTGGGCTGGAGATTTAAGCTGGGAAGTTTGTCTTCTCTCAGCAGGGTGTATTCAAACCTGGAAGATGGAGGATGGCTGCTCAGTTAAATTCTGGCATAAGAAGACTCAAGACCCTCACCCTCTAGCCTTGTCATCTGGCTAGTTATCCTGATAGAGATGAGACCCGAGGGATGGATACATACCAGGGTTCTTGGGGCCACTGCTTGGCACGGGTATATTGTCACTTATGACATGTTCCACAGGCAAAAGCAAATCACAAGGTCATCCCAGGGTCAAGGGATTGGAGAACAGGCTGTACTCTTGAAGACAGGAGGTGGCAGCTTATATCATGAGGGACTACCAAGAGGTATGGAGATCAGACAGCCTGGGAACCAGTCTTCCACCCATCCCCAGCATCCTCCCTGACCTCATTTAATGCCCATAAAAACATTAGGAAGAAGCCATTCTTCTCACTCTCATTCCACAGATTAAAAACAAAACAAAACAAACAAACAAACAAACAAACAAAAAAAAAACAGTACGAAGAACCCGGTGGATTGGTCCCAGACTCCACAGCCTTCTAACGCCTGGGCTGGACTGGGCTATGAAACTGGGAGATCTGACTATGATCCCTTTCCCATCTGCCACCCTTGGGGACAAGAACTCCTGGTATATCCTATTTAAAGGTGATCTGAAGTGGGAAGGAGCTGTCTAGATGGGCTCTTGTTTGTGCAATGGTGTGTGTGCATGCATGTTTGCATGCTCTCTGGAGCCCACTTCTCCAAAGGCAAGTTTGGGGGTAGAAGCATTATGAGCCCATCTCCCCTGCTTCTTCCTGCCTCCCCTCTCTGTGCTGCAAAGTCGCAGGAAGGGGGTGAAACTCCATGGTTAGCTTTAACTGGAGCACGTATGCAGATGCAGGACACACCAAAGTCATTGGTTGGCCCCTGGCCTCAAAACAGGGCAGTAAGTGGGCTGGTGAGAGGCCTGTGTACATTCATAAACCAGCTGATTGAAAAGCAATATTTCAGATAAATACAAGCCAGCGATCTATCAGTGGTTGTAATAAAACCCAGGCTTCAGGCTGTGATTTTATTTTGAAATAATAAGAATTGCTTGATTCTTTTTACTTGAGTTACCATGGTAATTCCGGCGTGGAGCAGTGTTATATTGATTTAGAAAGTGGACAGTAATATTTCTTTTGTGTTATTCTGTTTCTAGGTCTTGATTTCTAATTTCTACTTGGAGATTACTTTTATAAATTTCTTAAGTCCTTCCACTTTCTGCCCCCCCCCCCCCACAGTATAATTTTCCTCTCATGCGCCACGATGTCCTGAGCTTATTGGTTTGCTCTTATTTTAAATTAAACTTGCTGGTTTCAAATATTGAAATGACATCTTTGTCTGTGTCTGTACTTTGGTTTAGCAAAATATTACAGTCTGACGCTCTCTGCTTAATAATTTAAGGGAGGCTTTCTGTCGGCCCTCACTGGGTGCTGATAACTTACGACTCAACCAACGCAAGCCTTAAACTTGTGACATTTTAATATTGTGTGGCGAGAGCAGCCACCCCTCTGCTCTCGGTCTCCGTGGAGAGAAATCCACATGGTACCCCAGAAAGGAGTTTTAATAATTCAACCTCCGGGTTGGCTCTCTGTGACTCCATTGAAAAAGGAGGTAGACTCATCCTTTCCAGAGGAGTCAGGCAGTGCTAGCCTGGACCCCAGGATCTACAGCCAGCACCCTATTCCAGCCCCCACTTCCCTTTCTTCCTGGATATATAAGTAACCCACCATCTGTAGTGTCACATAGGTAAGGCTGCCTGTGAATGTCAGAGAATGTCTGAACTCTACGATTCACAAGTGCATCTCACACAGATTTTAGTTAGATAAACTAGGTTCAATTCCTGCTTCTTCATATTTGATAGCTAGGCCTGTCCTTCAGGAGAAAGCCTGTAGTTCCAAACTGCAGGAAAGAATATGTCTTCAGGCCCCCTCATTGGCCTGAAAGGTGGTAGATTGGTTATCACTGGGTAACAAATAGCTTGGAACTTAGCACCTTGACACAATACACAGCTGTCATTGCATTTCTGTGCGATAGGAGGCTGGGGCAGTTTCACTGATCCTCAGAGCCTTTCAGAGATGGGAATTAAAGATGTCTGTCAGCCATCTACCTGGGGAAATGATCACTTCTCAGCTCTCTTATTTACTGTAAAGATTCAGTTCACAGGTGGGTTGGACTGGGGCCTTCTCTGACTGCCTACTACCATCTATTCCATTCTTGCGGGCCTCAGCAGTGTATGGCAGCCTCTGCATGATGGAAGCTTGCTTTTCAAGGAAGTTATAGTCACCTTCTGCAACTGCACCTTAGGGCCCAGGGGTCCTTCTTTCACTGCTCCATCTTGTAGAGGAATAGCTCACTCCCAGAGTAGGAAACGCACTCCTCTGGACTATCCCAGAAAGTGGGTGAGTGGCAGGGCTGAGATGAGGCCCCTGCCTGTCAGGAGCATGGGAAAATGACTGGCTCTAGTGTTAAGAATGGATGGCTGTCCACTCACTCACTCACCTCATGCACTCATGCATGCACACACACATGAGCGCATGCACACACCCCTACCTACTCATGCACACATAGACATCTGTCTGCATCTGGAGGTCTCTGAACTTTGGAGGGTTTTTTTGTTCGTTTGTTTGTTTATTTGATTTTTTTGTTTTGTTTTTCAATAGGTGGCAGATATGCTAAGACCAGTTAGGGGCCTACAGAGAAACTGTCTGATAGGACACAGTTGCCCAGAGCCTGCCCTCTCTCTCAGCACCTTGGAGGAAGTGAGAATTGTCCCTTTTTGAGCCAGCCTACTTATAGCTTTAGATGTTAGGACCCCCATCCCTAATGGCTTTGCTGGGAGAGATGAGAACAGACCTGTCAGGCAGCCTAAGCAGAGATGGCTTTACGGTTCCCTGTGAGGGAACAGTACTCGTGCAGACTAGAACACTCCCATAGGTGCACATAGGAAGCACAGAGTTGAAAGCCAGGATTGCAGCATCCCCATCCTGGCCCATAGTCTGTCCTTGGGTAGGCCCTGTCCCCATTTACACTGGGCTGACTGTAAAAGCAACCCGGACAGTTGGGCTCCTTGCTTGTTGTTGGGAGTCTGTCTCTTCCAGGCAGCTGCACACCCACCTCCCCTACCCAGAAGCCATTTACCATCAGTGAGGCCTCTTCTTGGCAGGGGCCAGGACCCTGGAGAGCATCAGGCAGGGGCAGGGCTCCCTGGGGCACCTGGTTGCAACCTGGCACCTGCCCAAGTGTGAGAGTGGTGTTTTCACCTGCCTATTTGCCCCAAGGATGCCTTTGTATACTGCTCTTTGATCTCAGGCGGACTTTATCAAATTCATGGCAAAGCTGTCTTACCCACAAGAATAATGTCTAATTAGTATTATTGAAAATGCAAAGTAAAAAAAAAAAAAAAGAAGAATCCAGGAAAAAAAAAATAGGTTGAAATAATTAACATAGAGTAAAGCTGGTAACAGTTAAATCTGCACCTGGTAAAATATGTTATTGACTAAAAATTGACAGAAGAGTTGTATCTCCCTGAAAAAAAATTAGATCTGCAGAAGTTGGCTCTGAAAGTATTTTCTGTGAGAAAGTATTGCTACAAAAGAAGTCTAAATGGTGACAAGCAATCTGATATGAGCTAAAAACAAACCATAGACTAAGAAGTAACGAAAAAATTTTAAAAAACAATTGATCTTGAAAATAATAATACAATTTTAAAAGGGCGTGGCTTCATACTATTAGCTAGAAAAATTGATCAAAAAATCCAGTTGACCTAGTAAAGCTTATTAAGAATTACTTTTTAAATTAAAACCACCAAAATTCAGGGTTCAAGAACCTGGTTCTCATAGCAGGGCTTTAGTGACTTCATTTGGATGGTAGTGAGTTAACAGGTAAAGGAGGTCCAGAGGGGGAAGGGCAAGGTGATTCATTTGTCCCAGAGAGAGGATGGGGTGGTGGCCAAAAAGGTCAATATAGAGCTCAGAGCATCACTGATATGACCACACTGGTGATCATTGACAGGACCACGCTATTGTGAGCTGTGATTTGGTTAGGAATGGAGATTCACACTGAGGTTGATGGGAGTACTCTCAGGGCTTTAGGCAAAATCAAGATACTTTTTCAGATCATTTGGACCACTCTGGGGAGAATGGGCTGGAAAGGATGAAACTAAAAGCCGATAATGGGGCATACAGTAGAAGGAAGAGGTACTCTTTTGGTCTTGCAAACTGCCGGTCTCTACTCCTCCAGCTTACATATCCTTTAGTTTCCTTCCTAGTTTATAGTCTGGGCCTGTGGAGAAGGCAGTGAATAGGGTCTGGTTTGACTCTGAAGGAGATGGTTAACCTCCACCCACAAGGGGAAGAACCTCCAAGGTCATATGCCCAGACACTGCAGATCTGAAATCTGCAGAATTCTTTAACAGAAAAAACAGCCCCGTGCAGGTCTGACCACTGCCGAGGTGATTTGCTGGCTTCGGAGGTGGCAACCACAGCTTTTGTACCATTCCTGCTCTGCCAGCCCCTGTCTGTGAGATCTCAGGGAACTGTTCTATTGTTCACTGCAGGGTAGTCTTGGGCAAACAACTTGACTTCTCTGATCCTTGGTTTCCTTACATATAAATTGGGACCTAGAGCACAGTCTGAGTTACCTGAATAGATGCCAAACGAGAGACACAGTTTACGTGCGCTTTGTCACCTGAGTACCACGCTGCTCCCTGAGGAAATGTTGGTGGCTTTGGAAAGCCGGGCGTACCTGCCATACCACCAACCACCTCTTCTTCTGAACATCTCCTCAGTTCTAGGCTCCTTGGGACCTGAGAAGGGAATTCTGGAGAAATATAGAATAGTTTTCCTAAGGTGTAGTTTCTGCAGCTGGCACTCCATAGCAGGTCCATGGAGACCCACAGGAGCCAGCCTCATGCTTAGAAAATAGTTGCTGATATGAAGGCCTGGACATCTTTCTCATAGACCAGAACTGTGCTGCTCCCTTCTTGAGGCCATTTCCACAGGTGAGAGGCACGGAAGCTGCCCTGCCTTTGTGGATATGAACTGTTGACACAATTCTCAGCCCAGACTCTGGGGCAGGAGGCCATTTCCTACCATAGTGTGTGCTTGGCACCCCTTGCTTCCTAGAATGCTTTATCATTTTGACCCTCTTAGACTATCCCCTCCAAGGGCATCTTTGCCTCCTTACCCCCTGGCCAGGTGCCTGGGATCTGAACCTTCACACCCTACCCAAGGTGAGGCTCACAAGCCCCTTAGTCTCTACAATAACATAGTCATTGTTCACATGCTGTTATATACCTCTGATGACCCAAACAGACCAGGCCATTCATCACATGCCACTGTGCGTAGTCACACTACCCCGCATAGATCAAGTTCAGGATTCCGAAGGGGCTCCTTCCCCATAGGCATGCCCTATTTGCAGATAGGGCATAGTCCTTGAAGGACTTAGAAACTTCAACAGTAAGCCCATCTCTGGTGGTCTAGTGGTTAAGATTTGGCACTCTCAAGGAAAATACAGTAGTACCATTGGTTCATCATTCCCATTCATAATCCAATAATCTACTGTGTGTAAATATATTTTTATGTATCTGTCAGATGAAAAATGATAGACATTTGGATTATTTCTACCATTTTTGGCTGTTACACATGTTGTTCAGACCAATGTTTTCATTTCCCTTGGACATACACTGAAGAGTAGATTTGCTGGGTCATATGGAAACGCTGCACTTAGAGATATTTGTTGGTGGTGTAAGTACAGGTGTTTGTGAGGGAATGTGTGCATGCCAAGGCACATGTGTGGAGGGCAGAGGTGTCCTGATATACTTCAGACTTAATAAAATCAGTCTGGAATATCAGAGAACAGATCCATCCACAGTCAAGTGCACACCGTTAGTCCCAGCACTTGAGAGGCAGAGGCAGGAGAATCTCTGTGAGTTCAAGGCCAGCCTGATCTATAAAGCATGTTCCAGGACAGCCAAGACTATTATTACACAAACAAATCCTGTCTGAGAAACAACAGCGAAGGGGAGGAGGAGGCTAGAGAGATGGCTCTATCCTCTGATATTCCAGACTGGTTTTATTAAATATAAAATACATCACCACACAGAGGGCTACCTGAGGTATTAGTCTCTTGGTTTTATTTGAGACAGGGCTGTAGGGCATTGTGTTGCTTCATTGTAAATAATTGTCCCACCCACTGGTTTAATAAAAAGCGCTGATTGGCCAAAGGCAGGCAGGAAGTGTGGGCGGGGCTACCAGACTAAGAAAATTCTTGAGAACAGGAAGCACAGAGCAGAATGCTGGAGAGAAGCCGGAAGAAGCAGAGGACAACCATGCTGCTCTAAAGAAAGGTACCCAGCCGCATGGCTGAACAGGAAGAATCATGGGTTAGATGAAGGGTAAAGAGATAGAAAGTTATGTGCCTGGGCCTGAGGCTGATCAGCCTAAAACTATCGTATGCATCTGTGTGTCTCTGTGGGACTGTGGAACTGCGGGTCTGTGGGTCCTAGACCTTGAGGTCTGGGACAGAAACCTCGTACAACACAGGGCCTCTTGTGTGCACAGGCTAGATGGACTGTATATTTCTGGGATTTCTCCAGTTTCTGCCTCCCACCTTCCTGTGGGAGGATAGGGATCACAGATTCATGCAACACTGTGTACAGTTTTTATGTGGGTGCTGGTGATCAGTGCTTTAGCTACTAATCCATCTCCTTAGCCTAAGATATTTGTTCTTAAATGTATAGTGCTTAGGAGTGTTTATGGGCAAAATTTCCTAGCTGTCTGAGTTCTGGAAGTGAGGCTACCTGCCATCTGATCCCTGCTGGCTTCTGGGATTCACTGTAACACTTCTAGCCTCAGTGTTCTGATCTGTGAAATAGGGCCAGTGCTCTTTCAGTTCACTTCAAGGGCTAAAAGTAATTGAAAAGTAATTACTGCTTGTGTGGCATATGAAGAATCACAGGACGTTCTTTTGGCTTCTGCTAGCTTCATTCCTTTGCCTTTTAAGTTGGGTTTGGCTGCTCCTATTTTGCTGATACAAAAGATGAAGCGCCCACTGGCTACTTTGTTAGTCAGTGGCAGAACCAAAACTCAAACCCAGGCATATCAGAATCCTTAAACTCTGATTGATCCCGGCCTCAAATATATCTCGGTGGAAGGCTCCCAAGAGTTTCCAGCTCACTACTTACTCCTGAGCACAAGAGACAAAAGCCCAGATCTGTAGGCTCCAAGGCAGAATATGCTAGAGAAGGAATAAATACTTCATCAAAGTTCTTATTTTTATTTGTGAGGCTGTGGATAAATTGCTGCACCTCTCTGTGTTACCTTTCCCCATTCCAGAAGCTGAAGCACCCTTAGCAGATTGTCACCCTAGAAGGGCACACAGAAAGTGTCCCCCACAGAAAGCACTCTGGGAGGTTTAAGGGGGTAGAGGACAGTATGGGGCTCATGATGGAGAAGTGACTGGCTTCTAGGCTGCTCAGAGCAAGCTTGAAGAAAGAGGTTCTACTCAGACTGACTGGGAAGATTGGAGGGGCAACCAGGAGATTCCAGTGTTTTGCCAGTTGGGCGCTGCCAGAAACCCAGAGGGGCTTGCAAGAGTCCCTGGAGAAGAGGTGTGAGCAGCCCCCTCTGGTGCCCCCCCCCCATCCTCACCCTCCACACACACCCTGCCTGCTGATGCCTGAGGTGAGGGGGCTTGCCTGACTGCCTCAGTTAGCCAGAGCAGTAATAAAACACTTTAAATTTATTGTGACATTTGGATTTAATTAAAAAGTACATACTTAGAGAAGTAGAACATAATGGGGAGAGAGACAGGGTGGCTTTTCCCCTCCTTTCTTCCCCAAACTAATTAGCGTTGTATTTTAAATTGTTTATGTGCCGCTAATCATCGTAATAAATCATTTATACTGAAAAAGACACACTCGGCTGTGCCCGCCACGCGGGTTCCGCTCGCCGGCCTCTATCGTGAACAAATTGATCTAGAAGTGAATTTATTAACCACTGGGGAAGAAATCATTAGTGCTTTCTCTAAACATTCCCCAGGTACACTTTATCGCCACAGTTTATGCTGTAACTAAAAGGAGCGTTACCCAGGCCTTTGCTGCAATTTCCTTGCAAAGCCAGCAGCCCACTCCCAAGCTAGGGAGTCCCTGCCTCCTTTCCCTATGTGGTCTGGGAACCCTAACCTCTGTTGCCAGTGTTCCTTTTTAAATAAGGAACTCCCTGTGAAGCAGGCCAAAGACCCTGGTGTTCCTGTGGCTATTTGTCTCTTCCTGAGTGCTTCATGGCCATTGGGGTTTATGTTATTGGACCCCCATAGCATAAAGAGGCCCGAGGTTTTGGAGAAGTGGAGGAGGCTGAGTTTTCAGGGACACTTGGGTTAGAAACTTGTTAGAGGGTAGCTTCCCTACCCAGAGCCTCAGCTATGGGTTGACTATAGGTTAAGAGGGGCCCAGGTAGGAGCACAGGACCAACCGGGGTATCTGGAGCACATGCCAATGATCTAAGCCCTCAAGGCCTTCCTCTTGCAAGTTCTGTAGGCTTCTCCAGGGTTTGGCTGGGCGAGTCTATTCTGCCCAGGTTCCTGGTGCCCTATGTGTTGCTACTTCACAGTTCCCCAGGAATGGCCTGACAGATGACAGACAGCTTGACCAACAGGCAGCAGCTACAAATACCATGTCACGCAGCTGGTAGCTGTATTAGCAGCCGTCTGTTATGCTGACTGCCACATAGCCCCCCTCACCCCCTCTTCCTCCAGGCTGTGCTCCAGACACCCCTGCTTCCCTGGGGCCGTACTCCAGGTCTTCTTCCTCCATTTTTCTGGAAGGGAAGTTTGTTTTGAACAAGGATCTTCTCCCTAGGAGCCCATGACAAGGCCAGAATCCATACCGATCCCACCTCAAAGCCCACCATCTAAGCTGCTTCCCAGGAGGTTAGGTCCCTCAGTCCTGCAGGGAAGAACTGTAGTAGCTCCTGGGGTGTTATCAGGAAGCCCCAGCCCTGTGCTCTTTCAGCCAGTACCTAGAAGCTCCCTGTCCTTTGTGTCCTGGTGACAAGGTGCGGTCCTCCTCCACTGTCCCTCTAGCAGGTGCTGTGCTCTGCTGCTTCATGAAAGAAGCAGAACCCAGCAGCTGGGTAGGCTGAGCCAGGCTGGAGGATCCCCTCTTTGTGCCTGGAGAACACATTTAAAACTTTGAATTCAAAATTGATTTTGAAGGGCCCTAATCTCCGTTCCCCCGATGCTCATGGTGTGTCTGCAGCTCCAGCCAGACTCTCGTTTTCTGGTTCAGCGCATTGGTGCTCACGTCCCTGACGCTGTGAAATTGAGACCTGTTTGAGAGTATGGGTCCTCCTCCTCCTTCTCTGTGAAGACTGTAGGCCTCTTGGGAGCCCCATTTCGATATTAGATGGGTGATGCTGGCTTTTCAGGTGCCCAGGATGTAGCTGTGTCACCGTCTGGGGAACCTAGCTTCCAGACATAGCCTCCCTGGGTCCCCTACAGATGTGTGGCTCCAGCCAGCACATCTCTAAGGAACATAGGGGCTGGCTTTCGTATTCTGGGATGGGATTGGATGACTCTATATAGAAAAAGGCTTGGGTCTGGTGTTCTCAACAGGAAATTCTGTGTGTGCATGGCGGGGTTGGGAGTGGGGGGGGGGTGGTCATTTCTTCCCTTTGGCTGCTAAAGGCTCAGCCTAGACTATAAAGGGAAAGTGGCCACATTAATACACCCAGAGGACCTTAAGATAAGAGCAAGGGAGTCCAGGTCTATGTGAAGAACCAAGGAGTCCTGAAGAGGGAAGGATTGAACTATTGACCGCCCACCCACCCCTGAACCCTACAGTTCTACCTACCACTCCCTGAGTAGGTCAGAGTGTTTGTGTGTAAAGGAATCATGAAGTAGAGCCCTGGAATTCACCTCTCAAAAATTCACTTCGAGAGAACTCAGTCAGTAGAGTGCTTGCTGTATGGGCATGAAGACCTAAGCTTGACCCCTGGCATCCATTAAAAACACAAATATACATGCACATGTACAGGAGAGGAAAAGTTGCTTGTGGCAGACAGGACTAAGTCCTGTCCCTTCCTTTCAAAAGGGCCATGGAGCCACAGGTGTTCTGGGCTGTGTGACAGGGGGCCAGCAATATGCCATTAAGACCCCCTTCTCTGGGGACCTGCCTGTATGAATCTACCCACTCTAGCCAGAGACGCTTGCCAGTAATATCTGGAGAGCTGCCATTAAGTCTTTTCATTCATTTATTGAAGCGATGTTTAGGACTGCTGTCAGGTTCCGTGCTAGGAGAACAGTGGTGGGTAAGACAGGGCCTCAAAAATTGCACTTTCCCGGGGGCTTCTATTCTTGAGAGAGAAGCTAGTCATTTTTCCTGTAAATTCTCTGAAGGAAAACAAAAGCAATGAGCGGTTGCTATTGAAAACTCTAAAGGAAATGACAGGCAGGGAATGGATGGTTCAAATGAGGAAATGAGGCTAAAAAGTCTTCTCTGATGATATTTAAGCTCCGGGATGAAAAGGCAGGAACCACTGGAGAATCAGGGGAAGAATCTGCATGTGCAAAGAGCCTGAAGCAGGAAGGAGAGCTGAAGCGTGGTGGAGCTCAGCATGGGAGGGGGAGAAGGGGAGCCAAACTGCATGAAGCTATCCCAGGCTACATGCGGAGCAGGTGTGCCATGCTCAGTGTCCTGGAAGCTGTGGAAAGCTTCCAGGCTGGGCAGCGACCAGCCTGTTTGTTTGGAAAGGCTTTCGCTCCTGCTGAGTGAAGAACAGGTTATAGAGCACTAGGCTTGTGGGACCTATGCCCAAAGTATGGTGAGAGACGGGAGTGGGGGCTGGGGATGTGCCTTGGTTGGAGTGGTTTGATAAGCGTTTATAAAGCCCTGGCTTCAATCCGAGCACTGAATGCATAAACTGAATGGAACGGTACATGCCTATAATTCTATCACTCAGGTAGAGGCAGAAGGACCAGAAGTTCAAGGTCATCTTTAGCTACATGTTGAGTTCCAGGCCACCCTGATAGCCACAGGAGACCCTGGCTCAAAAAGATAATGTTTGGCTCTGGAAATGGAAACAAGTAGCTAGGATGGAGAGCAGGATGTGTGTGTGTGTGTGTGTGTGTGTGTGTGTGTGTGTGTGCCCGTGTGTGTGGTATTTGATGCTGAGTTCCTCTAGGAACAGAAGGATGGGGTGGGGGTGATGGGTACCATAAAGGGGAGATAGGAGCTGGGAACAGAGGCCAGGTTTGGGTTGGCAATCAGAGCTTAAATCTGTAGCTTTTAAACTATGTCTGAGATTGCAGGACGTATTAAAAAATGGAATTTTTTAATAACAATTTTTTAATAAACAAACAAATTTAAAAATGGAATAAGACACCCACTCTGACAAAGAGAGGGAGAAGCCACAATGGATACCTGTGCCATTAACTTAAGCCTTAATCCAGTTAGTGAATGCCAAAGATCATACACAGCTTCCTATGCCCAGGTCCTGGCTAAGGACCTACAGAAAACCTAGAAAGACTCTGAGAAGTCAGCCTATGAAGCTGCCCCTTGGGTGTTTCCTCCTTCTGGCCCTTCTACGAGTTCTCAGCTGACTCCTGGGATATATGTGTCTCCTCTGAATCTCTGAATTCAATCCCAAACTTCCCAGCAGTGCTGTTAAGAGGTGGGGTCCTTGAGGCAGAATCTCATTGAATGGGATTGGTATCCTTCTGCATGGGACCTTAGAGAGTGCCCTCACCCCTTCTGCTGTATGAAGTAAAAGGGGAAGACAACTGTCCTTGAGCCAGGAAGCAGGCCCTCATTACCAGTGAAAGCCAGTGCTGTGATCTTGACCCTCCCAGGCCCTAGACTGGGAAAATCAACCTGTTGCCTACAATCCACCAATCTCCTGTTCTGTCAGAGGTGCCCCAGGTGGATAAAGACTGTCTGCAAGGTTGTTGTCTCATGCTCCAGGCCATGCAGGGCCCAGCTTTCTCCCCCAATCCTGGCCTTGGAGCTTTCCATCCCTAGACACACCAAGGTCACAGTGGTTCCAGGGTTTAGATGTAAGATGCTAAGGACAGATGGCCTCCTCCAAAGCCCAGCCGAGAAGTGTCCCCTGCTCTACTAGGAAGTGTTCTCCACTCTGGTGAACCGGAGTCAGCCCTTGGCCCCCAAGCAGCCCATGTTAGCTGTCCCTTCAATGTCCTCCAGAGCTTTCTTCCTCAGCAGGACTCACATGGGGTCCAAGAAAAATTTGTTTTCCCCCATTGCTTAGGAAAAAGACAGAATGATACCACCCCAGGTCCAAGATAGAGCAGGCTGTTCATGGATGCTTCCTGACAGTAACCAGTCTTCCTGGTATCCTTGGTCACTCTCAGGTTTGCCATGGGACAAATGGCATGAAATGTCAGGGCACTGGCTCACAATGAATGAACCTTCAGCACTCAGGGAGGGGTGATATGGAGGGCTACCATCTATCTGCATGGGGTGGCACTGGCAGCAGGTGCTAGGGATGCTGCCAGGAAGTCCTTTTGGTTGTAGAGTGGCTAGAGAAACTTGGCAATTAAGAGAGGGCATGTGTTGTAGGACTACATTTCAATGTCTTGCTCTGTGCCAGGCACCCTCCAGAACCCTTCAGGGGCCCCACCCATCATCTACACACCAGCCCCTAGCTGTGCAGTGAGCCTCCCCCTCCAGCCCTGTTGCCCTGGATTGGAGCTCCAAGTTTTCACCCCTACAGCTCTCCCTCTTCATTAGGACCTAGGAATAGAATTTCTAGGCCATAGCATAGATGTGAATTCTTTTAGCTGATTATCCTAAGCTGTGGTGCCAAACTGTGTTCTAAGTACTTCATGCCTATGATCTAAATTAATCTTCAAAATAATTATTTAACATAGTCTGTCCTCATTTAGTAAATGAGTAAATGGAGACAAAACTGGAAAAAAATGACAGAATCAGAGTTCCAGCTGAGACCATGTGTCTTCAAATGTCTACTCTTACCCACCTTCTTGACTTGAGAGGCAAAGGTGTTAGTCCCTCTCCTGAGCTGACCACTATTTTATTGGTCAAGCCCCACCTTCCAGTCTTCCTTTCCCTACACCAATAGGGAGCTGGAGGCCATGGGAGCCTCCATTTCTCTCCCTTACCCGATCCAGTAGACACCATACTGCAAATAGACTCACAGAGAGGTCAGTAATGAGTGTGGACTAGGCGACCGTGGCTGTAGGTTCCAACAGTTTTTCTCCCTGGCTTTTGATTCCAAATGAGTAGGAAATGCTATTAGTTCAGGCCTCGCCTGCCACGTGGCAGGGCCTGGGATAAGAGTGCAGTGAGACGAGAAATTGTGGAGATAAAACTGGTGTGAAATGGAAGCCTTCTCGCAGGCTGCACGGGCCTGTGCAGAATAGAGTTACTTTTGAGAAAACGAGATTGGGAGAGATGCGGCAGAATTAGATTACACTTTCAAATTTCCTTATTCATGGGGTTTGATGTCTACGAGGGGCAGAACAGGCTCTGCCGGGGCGGTGCTCTGCAGCTCCACATCTGGGATGGGCCCAGGTGTGTAGCAAGAGCCCTGACCTGTGAGGTGGAAGAGGATGTGAGTGACTGCTAGAGGCTCTCACGCTCTGCAAGGATCCGGGTGACTTCTGCTTCCTTCCATCTCTAAGGTATCAGGTTTTGTTTAAATCAGGTTTGTTTTAAGAGTGACGGCTGTGGCAGTCCATGTCTCCTTGCACCTGTGCCTCAGCATATGTTTACACCAGCGCACCAGCATGTGTGTGGACCCAGCCTTGCATATGCACGCTTGCACGCGTGAATGTATTTTCATGTGTGTTACTGAACACCTGGTGTGTGTCAGTTCCAAGCTGGCCATTGAGAGAACTTGTGTGGGGAGAATGAAACCGATAGAGCCCCTTCTTGGGTGGCTGTTGTGGGCCTGTGCGATTCCATGCCTGTGGAAGAGTATTTGTATGCTCTACCCATCTGTCCTGTGGCTGAGTACATCTTCATGTTTTCCAGTGTCTTCCAATCTTCACGAAGTCTCCTGAATGTGTCTCCTTAGCACCTCATCATACAGCCCTGCCTTGGATCAGGAGACTAGGGCCCCAGAGATAGACTGCCAAGGTTCAAATCACAACTCTCTCTCCTACTTACAGACAAGTTGGGAACTTTTCTTACACCTAACTTTTCCACTATTAGAACGGAAATAATGGCAGCCCCAATTCAGCAGTGAGTAAAACCCTTAGGGTGTTAGGTCAAACTGCCCATCCCACGATTGAGTAGAGGGAGCCCCAGAAGGTATCAGGCATCCATGTTGTGCTATGAGGCTCTGGGCAGAGCCTACAACAGACTCTCCTTCTTCTCTGTACTACGGAATCAACACAGAGGTCCATTAAGGAATTATGAGAGATACAAAGGTCATTCATGCCTGGGCCCCCAGAACACCGCTCAGAATCTTGAGGGGCCTTCCTGAGCCCTACAGCCAGCCTTTCCTGAGCAGCTGGCCACTAGATCTGCCTTTTGGGTAAAGAAACGGGGCTGACTTCCTCCTCGGTATGCTCACACTGACTACTGGACTGGTCTGTGTGACTCTACCACAGTGGCAAGTTCATACCTGATTTCTGCTCTGTGAAGGAAGTACTGTATCTATTTTAGGACCCTGAGGTGGGGCTGTGGCTGGACTTTCCAGTGTTCTGAGCCAGTGACACTCGTTTAGTGTAACATTCAGGAGCAGCTAGTCCTAAAGACTCCTTTATAACTCACATGGGCTCTTTGAGATGAGTATTCTTCTCATTCTTTTGGTTCTCACTGACCGTCCTGGAACTCACTATGTGAACCAAGCTAACCTCAGATCTACCTCCCTCTGCCTTCCAAGTGCTGGGATTAAAGGTGTGTACCACCACAACCAGCAAAAGTATTGTTTTCATACCCATTTTCAAAGAGGAAAACTAAGGCCCAGAGTTAATGAAAAAGAATCAAATACATCTAGATCAGGAATGCTCCAGAAATAGCTGGTTATTCTGCCTCAGAAGTGCTGATGTCTTCAGATATCTAGGAATTCCTGTACGTTCAAGTAAATGAGTATCATAGCTAGGGTTACTGTTGCTGTGATGAAATACCATGACTAACTTGAGGAGGAATTAGTTTATCTGGCTTACACTTCCATATCACTGTTTATCATCCAAAGAAGTCAGGACAAGAACCCAAGCAGGAACCCAGATTCAGGAGCTGATACAGAGACCATGGAGGGGTGCTGTTTACTGGATTGCTCTTCATGGCTTGCTCAGGTAGGACCTGAGATCATATCCTATTAGGTGGCTCACATCTTCCTGGAACTCTGGCTCCAGGGGATCCAATGCTTCTTACCTCTATGTACATTAGTATTTGCATGCAGATATCCACAAACTGACACACACAAACATAAAATCAAGTTGGTGGTGGTGCATATCTTTAATCCCAGCACTCAGGAGGTAGAAGCAAGTAGATCTCTGTGAGTTTGAGGCCAGCTTGGTCTACAGAGTCAGTTCCAGGTCAGCCAGGGTAACAAATAAGATGAATCTTTAAAAATGTAAAGCTCAGAATGATAAAAAGTTTAAAAGAAGCAAGTACCCAAAGGAATAGCACCGTAATGGAGTATAAATTGTTCCTTACCCCATTCCAGCCTTTGGGCTATGGTCTCAGGTTCCTGGCTTCATCCTGGCCCACAGTCTGTGAACAGTGAGAACCCATGGCTCCATGTCACAGGCGCAGGTCAGGAAGGAGGGGTTGCTACAGGCATCTAGCTCTGGAAAGGTCTGGCTTCTAGGCCCCAACCTAGGGCCCGTGGTTGGTTCTGTCCTTTAGGAGTCAGAGAACATAGCATGGACAATGACATTTCCCCCAGAGCAGTGGTGAGCACCGCCCTTGGGGCAGAAATTAAGCAAGGTCCGGTCCACAGTGAGGCTAGAATGGGAAGGGTACCAGGATTCTGCCAGGAGCAGCAGGATATGCTGGCTGGTGTCTGTAGTCTCTTTCCCCAGGTATGGTATCATTCATTGACAATGGTACAGTCCAGTAGGGTGCATACCTGAGGTGTGGCCTGCAGTGACCTGCAACAAGGTGAAATGGCCCTACAGAAGGTATGTGGGATGAGGTGGGTACTCTCCTGTGACTCAGGCCTGTTCACAGTGGAGCCACAGACTTTGCTATTTGGAGAAACCCACATTCTATGAAGAGGAACAGGGCTGGGCTGCATAGCTAGGTGCTTCAGAGGCTCTGGAGTATGGTTGGCAAGCAGGTTTCTGTGGAGAGGGTCTCTCTCCAGGGTGAGAGGAGAGGTGGAGAGATGGACTGATGACCTGTCAGCCCACCTCATCACTGGAGTGTCTGACTTTGCCCGCACTGCAGAGCTAAAGGTAAATGTAAGAGTTCTGCAGAGCCTAGGAATCAAGGTTCGCACAGTCCTGGAGCCTTGCACAGAGCTCTTAGGTAACTCACCGCTGACTAGTTGGACCTGGAATCTTCACCTAGAAGACTTCTCCCACAACCTGACCACCTCCTTCATCGGGCCCCGCCCCCTTCCTTCTTGGGACAGTGGAAGACTGGATCTAGTCCAGCCTATTTCCCCTCAAATACCATTCCCTCTATACCCTGAGATTGAGGGTGGCACGTGGGCTAAGTGAACTGATTATTTTGCCAGGCCCAGTATGAGTACCTGAGCATGTGCCTGGGCATGTGTGTGGGCACAAGCAGCCTCTATTGTTAAAGATGGGTGTTTTCATGCGTGAGTAGTAATTATTGAGTAATGCTTTAAAACCTTTCCTGAAGGAGTGCAAAGCTGTTTTTTTTTTCCTGAAGTCAAGAGTATGTTAAAAGGATTACCATGTAGATTTGATTTTTAGATAACACTAAAATGGATCCCAAATGGACTTCAGCAGAGGGTTGCTATCTCCTTAATGGAAAGTGCATGGCCCCAGGCTCTGCTCCCAGAGCCAGTGGAGGAGGGGCAGGAGGGTCTGCAGGGGGCTGGCTGGCTGGCAGGCTAGAGGGGGCTGGGGAGACAGGAGTGGGAGCCCAGGCCTCATTTAGGGAGCAGGATATTGTAGATGTAGCCTCTTTACTTCCCTAAGAGGTGTTTTTGCCTTCCCTAGCCTGGCTCTGAAAGATAAAGCAACCCCAGTGGAAATCAGGGGGTTATTTCCATTCACCTTCCTGGTCAAATGAGGGAACAGAGACCAGACCACCTCCTTTGGGCCACCTGGACACAAGCTTTAGATCCAGGTCCACTTGCAGGTGCATTCTGGGATAGGCTTTCCAGGACCTCAGCTTTCCTAAGTGAAAACCCATCAGTGGTCTCTGCCTTGGTGTCCAGAGTCTGGGTCACAGGATTCTTCAGTAGGCTTTCCGCTTACGGAAGAGTTCTGCAGTGCCCAGGGCTTGGAGTCCACACTGTGCTGGAGCTTTGCACAGACTTTTTAGGTAACTTATGTGTGGCAGGCCCAGCTTGGGCGCAGGTAGGATGGAGATGTAGAGGATGTAGGCACAGTCTGTACTGTCACTTCCATTGGGTCCTCAAGTGTGGTCAGGCATGCTGAAACCCAACCTTGGAATGAATGCCAGCTGACAGGCAGAATAATGACTGGCATAGAGGGAGAGCGGGTGTGTGTGTGTGTGGGGGGGGTCTCCACTGTCTCTTTCCACTTAGGAGTATAACTTAGTGAACAAGATGCTTTCCCTGAGATGGATGCAGCTACTCACCCACCTGCTAGTCATCACCCAAGTACAGAGTCCCAGAGGGGCCAAGCCTGCTACATGCCAGGTAAACGAGAAGCTCCGCAGTCCTGTTGAGGCTATAATGCCCCTATCTTAATATCTGAGTTAGTGTCTATATTAACAATTCTACTGGCTGGATACCCCTACATAGGCCCCAGCGACAGTCTTCCCATCCTTGGGGCCCCAGGCCTCCCCTTATTTGCCTAAGCTTCATCCCTCCCTGTAGGCCAGGCTTTAGAAGGAACTTGTCATGAGGTCTGTTTCATGAGCAGAGCTGGGCTCTGTCAGAGGAGACAAGAGGCTGACCCTGGGACAGCCATCATCCTGAATACTATCTCTCATTCAGACCAATTAACCTTTAGAGCTGCATTAAGGAAATTAGGCGGCGAAGTTCCCAGCTAACAGATGGTCCTATGGTGACTGAAGGAGGGAAAGAGGGTCAACCCCTGCCTGCCAGGGACAGCTATAGGGCCTCTGCCATGCCCTTTTGATTCTGTGCTGCTGTAGGTCTGTCTTCTTTTCTTGAAGAGAAGGCATCCCCGACCTAGTGCCTATCCTCCTCTCCAACAGAAGTTGGGGGCGGCCATGTTAAGTACAGGGGAGGAACAAATCCTGAAGCTATCTCCACCAGTGATTTCCAGTCCCGTCGTCCCCCATCACCACCTGAACTACAGTCTCACCTGTCTGTAGGGGAGAGCGTTTGCCTGGACACTGAGGGCCATTCTGACATGACATCTATACACCTAAGATCTCTAGGTGGCAGATTCTCTCCCCTGAAGCTAGAAGACATGGTCCTTTCTGAAGAGGGAATGGCAAAGATGGGGTGTGGCTCTGCATCCGGGTTTTGGGTGGGCACAGAATTGGGGCTTGGGAAGCAGTGAAACCCAGGGACAGAATTGAATGATACACCTGAGAAGAACATAAGTCTTTGGGACAGGATAAAGCCAATGGAAACAGAGACCCTAGGGTTGTTGGAAGGGTGGGCTTTGCTGTGCCTTGGTCATGGATAAGTAAGCCCTCTGACCCACCCTCTGCTCTCCTAAGAGGCTTGTTCTCCAGAAACCCACTTTGGCCAGTCAGATGTTTGGTTTCTGAGGTCTCTTGTGCTCATCTCCAGACACCATGTGATCCCATTTCCTCCTCAGATGCCCTTCCCTGTGGTTCTGGGGGAAGGGACCAGGCATTTGTGACTGTGTGCTCACATGTGTCCACACTTGCCCATCATGCTGTGCACAAGGGTGCGTGTGAGTGTCCTTCTTACCTAGCAGCAGATTCTGCCCTCAGTGACCACACACTGAGTCTTGCCTGTTGTTGCTCCTTATTTGTTGAGAAGCTCGCCCAGGCTGCTGAGAGCTAGTGGGGTAAGGGGGAGAGATTTCTAAACTCGGAGGTTGAACTGGGCTTCAGAGGCTCTGGAACCTCCATCCCTCCCTTGGACCAGGGCAGATGAAACTTTGACTTGGACCAAAGCATTCCTGAGGGGAGCCGCTGCCTCTCAACTGCCATCCTGAGCCTCCCACATTTCTATCATTCTGTACCTGCGAATAGAGATTTAAATAGTTCAATGCACAGTGACTGTTAAGAAAAGGTAAAGGTGGGGATCTTAGTGGAGCTCATTCTTAGATCTAGTGTGGCCAGCTTTGGCTATGCTAGGACATGAGTCTGCCTGGATCAGACCACATAGGGGACGGTGGCTAGGAAGGAAAGGACCCAGCAAGGCCAGCAGCCTCTGGACCTCTGGAGGGGTCTAGACAGGATGAAGGCATGGTATGTTGCTCAAAGGCCAGGCTTAGGCCTGGGGAAGAAGTAGTAAGTGAGGGCTCCTGGGAGCCTCTACGTAGAAGAAGCAGTAGAGATAAAGACATACTTCCGGTCCCCTGATAAGGGGATGCTCAGAGCTCCGGGTCACTCCCATGCCTGTCTGTTTTCCCATCACAGGTATGCCGATGCTCTCCGTCCAACCTAAAGGGAAGCAGAAGGGCTGTGCGGGCTGTAACCGTAAGATCAAGGACAGGTACCTGCTGAAGGCCCTGGACAAATACTGGCATGAGGACTGCCTCAAGTGTGCCTGCTGTGACTGCCGCCTGGGCGAGGTGGGCTCCACTCTCTACACCAAGGCCAACCTCATCCTGTGCCGCCGTGACTACCTGAGGTGGGGTCTGCTGCCCCGCCCTGCTCACACAGCCCCCATCCTTCCAGGCTGCTGTGTGCACAGCCTTGTGTGTGACCAGCTCTTACTCACCCCTATGTCTGCCCACTCCAGAGCAGGCTTATGCCTTTAACTCCTTGGATCTGGCCCTACACTCTCCATACAGGCACTAGTAGCAATTGGACAACATGATAATCTTCCCGTGGGTACCAACCTGGCTTCAGCCTTACCTATCTCCTATGGGTATCTAGGAGGGGACACTTCAAAGGGGCCTGGAGGAGCAGATGAAATAGCCCAGGCTTGCCTGGGCCTTTCTCCCTGGTGAAGTCTCCTGCCCACATCTCCTCCAGAATCCTCCTTTCCAGGTGTGCTGGGATTAGGCTCTCATTTGCCTTGGTTGGCAGGCAGCCATACTCCAGGACAAGGACTGCCAATGCTTTGTAAAGACCTGGGCTTGAACCAGGCTGGAGCCTTTAGCATTGAACCTTTTCTCTGTTTAAACCCCCTGTACCCCATCTTGCATTCTTCAGAGATTTTGCCCCTCTGCCACAACCTGAATCCCATCTTCTGGGGCTGCCTTTCCCAATTAACCCTCCCTTAGGCCATTTATGACATCAGCAAGGCTGGAAGGAGGCCATGAAACAGGGGCCTTGGCTGAGACCCAGCACCTGCATTTGGCTCTGTCACTAGCTGCTGGATGGTGGCTGGGCGGCCTTGTTGGGAAGGAAGGCCCATCACCTTAATTAGCAGGACGGGGTGAGAGCTGGTGGAACTTCTCTCAAGTTAGGACAAGTTGGAGGGGGCACGGTTATCTGGAAACTCCCACCTTTCCCAGAGATCCTGAGATTTACCTGTCTGCATCTTTCAACTGTGGCCTTTACATTTAGCAACAGATTTTTATTTTTATTTTTATTTTTTTGAGTTATGGTGTTTAGTGCTTCTAGGGTGGAGAAAAACTGAGGCTGGGAGGAAGGGTTAAGGATACTCTTGGGAAGTCAACACCCAAGGGCATGGAAAGGGGACCTTCAAGTCTGGAGGTTTGGGATATCTACCTGGGTAGGTAGTTCAGTTAACAGGCTAAGGGGAGAGGTGACTATGAAATTGATAGCCTGCCATCAGGACTGGGAGGAGCATCATGGTATAGTGTGGGTTTATTGGGAACTCCAAAGCACTCACAGCATTCTGGGCTCTGCCAGCCATAGGCATTTTTCCCCCCATGCTCTGATAGAGATAAGGACTTCTGGAGCCAGGTAGAGCAGTAAGTTATGGAAGAGTGAGTGGCTGTCCAGAGACTGGCCCTTTGCAGCAACTGCTGGTGGCAGAAAAGGTCCCCATTGGCAGGCAGATGGTGTGGCCCAGCCTTTGTCTGCTTTTATCTGAGCCACCAGGCAGCTCAGGCCAATGAATAATGGAGCCAAGCCGGTCTGCAGGTGCTTGAGCCTGCATAGACAAATTGGGGATTAGAGGGCCCCACCACCCGCCCCTCAGCCCCCTTGCTCCATTTGGAGCTTGCTCAGCAGAAAGGAAGCAAGGAGGAACTTGGTTTGCTCAGACCATTAGAGCACCCAACCAAGAATTGCCATGAATGGGGAGGGAGTGAACTTCCTGTCCCCCTGTTCCCAGAGCTCTGCAGCCAGCAGCTGAGAGGAAGGATGCCCTCTCAAAGAGACCATTGTGCCAGCTTCCCTTGGAACTTGTTTTGGGGACCAGTTCTGGATGAGAAGCATTGTTAGGCAGGCTGTGCTGGTCTGGAAGCCTCATTTTACAAAAAGATAAACTGAGGTTCCTAGAAGGAAAAGCAGACATAGGCAAGTGACATAGATTATAGCAGAAAACGATTTCATAAAACACTGTAATTTGATCTTATTTTTGAGGAGTGTAAGCTAGGCTGATTTACTCCCTGTGTAGATATGGGTTACCTTCAATTTCTGTCCCTCCTGCCTCTACCTTAAGGCTGGGGTTATAGACATGGACAACCACATAGGACTCATGTAAGGATGAAACCCAGGGCGTCTTGCCTGCTAGGAAAGCACTCTAACAGAGCTACAGCCCCAGAAAGCGCTGTAATCTTAAAAGCAAGAAGTCAGTTACAGAGATGACTCTCCCAGAGCCAGGCATGTGCCCCTAGTGAGTTGTTTATCTCTCTATGACTCACTGTTATCGTGAATGGGGATGATATAAGGGTTGACCTCAGAGGACTGTGTTGAGATTACATGAGGTGACTTTTTTTTTTTTCTTTTTGCAAACTCTTAGCATGTCCCTGAGCCACAGGTTCAGTTAGGGTTAAGGTTAGGCATTGCTAAGCGTATCGTCCTATGAATTATATGTTTTATTCTTTGATAATTCAGAACAACCGGGACTGTGAGAGGTTTCCAAGTGACTGCCTTAAGATACACAGTCCATAATGGGCAGATTGCCTCTGAAATTTAGGCTTGTGTGGGTCTGGAGCCTTTGCTTAGGGTCCAGCCTTGAGGGACCCTGGTGGAAATCCAAAATGGGTGTAGTGTGATGGTGTCTCTAAGCTACATAGCTTCTCTGGGAAGTGAGATGCCAGTTTTTTTGAAGCTTGATCTGGCAGAATCTTGATATGGTAGTTAGTTCTTGACTAGGTTCACCTGCTATCCCACAAGCTAGGGAATGGGCAGCCCCCTGGGTGGAGGCAGCACCTTGGCAGGCCCTTGAATCCTCCATGGTCTTCCCCGGCAGGCTTTTTGGCACTACAGGAAACTGTGCCGCCTGCAGCAAGCTGATCCCAGCTTTTGAGATGGTGATGCGAGCCCGAGACAATGTGTATCACCTTGACTGCTTTGCCTGCCAGCTCTGCAATCAGAGGTGAGTGCCAGACCATCAGCCAACCCAACGTACTTCCCAGACCATAGCCAAGTGGGCCAAGAGTGCTGCATGAAAGTGTGACTTCTTTTGTGTATGTAGCTGGGTATGCATATTGTCATTACCATGTGTATATATACACCCTGTGGTCAGATGTGTACATTCCAGTACTGATACATATATATGAGTGGTAAGCTTCTGTATGAATTTAATGATGGAGTATGTGCGTTTTCACACTATGTATATAATAAGTATGTGTACATTTGAGGGAGGTTTGTGTGTGTGTGTGTGTGTGTGTGTGTGTGTGTGTGTGTGTGTGTGTGTGTTAGAGTCTCAGATATCCTAAGCCACCCTCAAACTTGCTATGTAGCTATGGTTGACCTTAAACTCCTGCTTCTACCTCCTGAATGCTGAGATTACATGCTTGGTATATTCATTTCTGGGGATCGAACCAGTTGTGTGCATGCTACCTACAAACTGAGCAAGCAAGCACTCTACCACCCCAGCTTCATTTCCAACCCAATCTCTCTATTATTTTTGTTTGGAGACTTCATCTCATGTAGGCCAGGCTAACCTAAAACTTTCAATGTACCTGTGGATAACTTTGAACTCTTCATTCTCCTGCTTCTACTTCCCAAGTTCTGGGAGTACTGGAGTCGTCGGAGTAGGCTGCCTTGTCCCATATATGTGTGCTTGTATGTATTTTAAATGTTCGTGTACATGTGAATACTAGTACTAAGTATGAAGTTGTGGATGCGACTCTAAGTGTACATACTGTGTGTACATGATGAGGTGAGAATGTTTATGCACATGTTTTAAAAATGTGTGTACTATCCCCTCTCTCTCTCTCTCTCTCTCTCTCTCTCTCTCTCTCTCTCTCTCTCTCTCTCTCTCTCTCTGTGTGTGTGTGTGTGTGGTGTGTGTGTGTGTGTGTGTGTGTGTGTGTGTGTGTGTGTGTGTGTGTGTGTAGGGGTTTCTAGGCCCACAGAGCGAGAGATCCCTTCAGGAGATACCACTCCCTCTTCCTTCCATTCCTGTGAATCTGGTTTTAGTCCCCTCTTTTGTGATTTTTTTGGGGGGTGTTCTCCCCCCCCCCCCCCCGTTATCTCAGTCCTGAGGGAAGTCTTGAGGGATTTAAGGTCTTCATCCCTGGGTTGGAACCTACATTCAAAAAGCAAGACATCTTCTCAGGACCCCTCAGGTCATGTAGGAATTCATACAAATGTTCCCAGGTTGACATCCAGAGAGAACACTAGGAAACTCTAGGCTGGCTGGATGCTCTGGCAGGACTGCCTACTAGCAGGGCTCTGTGGAGTTCCATCGCCACCTGGTGGCTGGAATGAGATCTGCTACTGAGACTGAGTCCGTCACCTGAGGGCTTAAAGTCTCAACCACCAGTAGATTGTCTTGAAATATCCCAATACTTCCAGAGGATGAAGAGACCCAAGTGTGATCTCCCTTGAGTTGGAGAATAAGTTGTGTACTAGGGGCCCACTAGGGAGGATGCAAACCCTAAGCTAGGAAGGCAAAGGGACAGAAACAACCATTTCATCTCCCTCCCAACTTCTCTCATCTCTCATTCTCCATCCCTCCCTCTCTGTCTAATTCTGGTTCTGTGCCCTCTTTCACATTCTCTGGTCCTGTGATGAGTTATCTGAATTCGTTCTGCACCTCCTTGAGTGACCTGCTGGTGGGAGCCCTGTGGCTCGACTGTCTGTCCCACCACCCCAGGCTGCAGGAGTCTCTGGAGAGTAATTGACCAGGTTTGCTGAATTCACCTATAGCATTTTTTTTCTCTTGCTTGGATTTTTCTAGATTTTGCGTGGGAGACAAATTCTTCCTGAAGAACAATATGATCTTGTGTCAGATGGACTATGAGGAAGGCCAGCTCAATGGCACCTTTGAATCCCAGGTTCAGTAACGCCCTGCATCTGGCCTCCAGGTCCATCTGTCCATCCGCCCGCCTGACCACCTGCCTGGCAGGCCGGCCAGCCATTCTGCCTGCGCGAGCTGGCCAGCCGCTGTCCTACACGTTAGACCTTCATCGTCAATGGGAAGGTGGCTTTTCTCCATCGCCACTGCCCATCTCTGTGGGCCCTCCTGGGGCCAGGCTTGGCCTGTACAGTCTGTCTTCTGTATATAAATGGGAACATTTATTTTATGAGAAATGTAATGCGATTTTATTACTGGCGTGGATTAAACTTATGAATGTTTCTGGGGACATGACTCTGCATTGTTCACATAACTGACCCAGCTGTGCCTCCCCACCTTCTAGAAGCCTCTGGTGGGTAGGGCATGGGGAAGCGGACTTCAGCATGCACAGTTGCCAAGCAGGGGAAAGCAAGTGTGCCTTTAGGGATTAGAAGGATGGGAATAACTTCAGTTCCCTGGCCATAGGTGAGAATCAGGATATCCTTCCCCTTTTTTACAATATACATTCTGGTGCTTTGCAGAGCCCTAAGAAGATGCGCAACATGATGCTCTGTTCTTTTAGCCTACCTCTTCCTCACCAGAATCCCTAGCAAAGTGACTAGATGGGAACCCACTTCTGTCCTACTCCACAGTATAGCCTCAAATCCCAAACCCCATCATGTGACAGTACCCTCCTAAACCCCTTCCCTTTCACAGTGACAGACTTGGAGCCTAGAGTCTTGGTCATCAATTAAGAACAATTCTATTTCCCTCCAGCTTATCTAGGCAGGCTGGAGACAGTCAGTCACTCAGCAACACTCAGTCTACTCCAAGTCTTAGCCCTTATGACTCTATTGGAGTTAACCCCAAGGGAATCCGGCATGAGGTTGAATCATTGATGAGACACAGTCCCTGCTCTTGAGGAGTCTTCCAGGGACCTAGAAGGCTGACGCATCACTGGGGCAGGGGTGGGAGTGGGGAGGGAAGCCAAGAAAACCGACAAAGCACACCAAGAAGACAGAATGTTGCTGGGGAAACCTGAGATGGGCTCTACAGTAGACATGGGCTGTGATGATTTTTGAAAGTCAAAGGCAGAGGAGCCAATGGACATACTGTCAGACAGATTCATGTGTGGACAGGCAGAAGAGACAAGCAGACGAGCCAGCAGGCAGATAGCCCAAGCCAGAAGACAGCAGGACCTGTGGCAGACAGGCAGACAGTGTGGCGTTTCTATCTGCCTGGCTGAGCTGGGCCCACCCAAAGTAGTAAGGATAATGCCACAGTGCTGGGCACAAAGCCTGGAAGGGAACAGAGCAGACGATGGCAGCAGTAAGAAGCCTGGCCAGGGAAGGCTGTGTAGACAGGCTCTCCACCCAGATCCTTGCTTCTCTTCCTCAGGGTCTGTTTTCTACCTGACCACAGCCTGGAGCCGAGCGCTGAAGGAGCCTGGCTATGGCCTCCAGCTATGGCTGCCCCTCCCATAGCTCTGCATCAGCTCCACTCCTCCATTCTGAAGTGTAGAGACAAGGCTCTCAGGTGCTTGGAAGAAATTGCTTCTCATTCTGGTTTTGTGGCCAGGGGAAAGAATGGGTAGAATCAAAGATTATAGTATAGGAATTCTCTGTGAAAGAGCCACACCCACGCATGTGTGAGAGAGGAGATGCAGGGGATGTTTGTGTATGTGACGTGTGCTGGATGTGCCTGAGTTGGAGTACTGACTGCATGATTGATAGTGGGCTGGGAATGAGGTTGAGTGTATGCAGAGATGGGAGGATTGCCATGCACATTGAGCAGTTTTCTACCTCAACTAGAAAAAGCATATTACTCTCCTGGATTGTAGCGCAGTTCTCTATGCCAGACCCTCTCTGGCTCCTTAAGGTCTAGGGTGCCTGCCCCAAAGGCCTGACTCCTAACTTGAGAGTTTGCTGTAGATAAAGTTGTAACACAAGTTAATTACATGGTTATGGAGAGATAACAGAACCATTTGAATGCAGTTTCTGGGCAATTACAATTGTTTCCAACAGAGCTACCATATTGCAGCCATGAAATAACATGTCATTCTGTGGTAATTATGTAATTAACTTGTCTCACTACTCTAGGCTGCACAACAATTAATTCACTCACAATAAGATAGGCTCAAAATCAGACAGGCGGCATTTGAAAGCCCCCAGACCTACTCTGTACCTCAGACCTTGTCAGGGGGTTTCCCCAGCTCTGTATGTCCCAGGACGTGCCAAGCCTCGTGTCATGGACCCACTTTATCGCTCTCTTACCACCCTTTCCAAGAAGAAAGGATGCTCTGATTCCTAGGTGAGCCAGGGGGGACCCAGATCTACACTGTGAAGTGACGCACTGACTAACATAAGATGGCCTCACCATGCTGGACCTTGTGAGGGTCTGAGTAGGATGCACCTCACTGGGAAGCCCCTATCAGCCCACAGATGCTCTGAGGGCAAACTGTGAAGTCCTGGCCATAACCATGGGAGGCCACCAGGAGAGAGGAAGTGACACAGACTATGTAAGCGTTCTCATGGGGCAACTGAGGCTGCGGTTATGGATCTGTAAAAGATTTGTGCTCTCCAGGGGTGACTTGGGAAAAGCCTAGCCTCTCTCATCCCAGCCATTTCTAGGGGAAAGTTAAGTGCAGAGTATATGTTATCATAGATTGATTCTCCTTGGGGGCTGCATCCTACAGATGATTGAGGGTCAGGGATAGAGAGAGCTGAGAACCATTGGGAGCTGCATCAGATCTAGCCTGAGCACATGGCACTTGAACTATGGACTGACTTTGCACTACACATAAAACCATTCCATAGCCAGCTCATGGATGTGTAGGGGCTCCATCTCCCCTCCTTGTCTTCCTTGGTGGAAGAAATAATGTCATAGGGCTCTTGGGTCTCATGCTTGATGGAACCTGTTCTTGTCTCCAGTCCCTGATCTGAGGATGAACCACAGGGCAGTACCCAGAAAGAACCTCGATTCTAATTTTGATGTTGCCTTTCATGAACTCTCACACGGGTCTTGTCTCCCAGACCTGATCATGGTAACCTTTTATACTAGAAACACTGATAAAACTCACATGACATTCCTGTCTGGGGGAAGTCACCTCTATGAAGAGATGATTGCCTTCTCAATTTCTGCCATCAGAGACCATTCACGACTAGGCTAACGAAATTTGGCTCCGAGTGATCCCAGAACTACCTACCTAGCATACCAAGGGAGGGCAGGCCCAGGAAAGAGTCTTCCTGGATGCAACCGTTCATCACCCTTTGGAGAAAATGCCAGAGAGAGAATGGTGTTGGTGAGTCAATATTTAGCCATCTTTTGCTTTTAAAGCTTGAATTTCCTGAAAATGAATGAATATAGATGAGGTGATATGAAGGTGAAAAGTATTCGGTCAAGCCTGGTTTGTCATCAGAGCATAATCATATGAATGAACACACACACGCGCACACACACACACACACACACACACACACACACACACACAGAGAGAGAGAGAGAGAGAGAGAGAGAGAGAGAGAGAGAGAGAGAGAGAGAGAGAGAGAGAATTCTTTTACTCAGAAACCACAGCCACTCTATCTCTGTATGAGATCCCTGGGGGCAGGCATTCATATTGCTTTAGCCCATCTAGGGTCTCAGTTTCTTATCCCCGGGGCAGGAAGACAAAGGATGTCCCAGATCTCAGATCTCAGACTATTGGTACTACCAACGTAGCTTACATCTGAGTTCTTGACATCATTTTTGTCAAGCATCAGGAGCCAGCCACTCTTCCCGAGTTTGTAGTACTCTTGGCTCCTGCTTTCACGTTTACATTCTCTTAAGCTCTTATGTGTCTGACATGCTGAGTCCAGTGTTCAAACAGTAAGCTTCATGTCAAACTTTTTCTACCCCTTTAGCCACTGTGTCCCCATCATGGAGCTCAGGATACCCCTTGATGAAGCTCCTAATACCTGGGTTCCACCTTCTTGAGGGCCCCCCCCCCCACCGTGTTTGAGTTCACCCCAGAAATAAGGTGGTTGCTGTTCACAGCTGAAGAGAAAGGTCTGGTGTAGCCAGACGTTTCTCTGTCCTGCCCAGCTAGTACCATAGCCATTTAGTCCCAAATAACCACACGAAGACTTTATATTAGCTATAAACTGTTTGGCCTATGGATCAGGCTCATTACTGGCTAACTCTCACTCTTAAACTAACCTGTGATTCTTATCCATGTTTAGCTACGTGGCTTGGCACCTTCTCTCAGTGCAGCATTCTCATCCTGCTTCCTTTGTATCTGACTGGCGACTCTTTCTACTCTTCCTCTTCCCAGAATTCTCCTCTTCTGGTCACCCCACCTATACTTCCTTGTCTGTCTAACTTTTGGCCAACCAGCATTTTATTAAACCAATATTTATAGTGACAAATATTTACAGTGTACAAAAGCATAGTCCTCTGCAGGCTCAGGGAAGAGGGGTGAGGCAGCCAGGAAAGAAACAGTTTTAAGCCCCGTTCCCATTGGGGCTGTGTCAAGCAGGTTTACATTCACTTTGGACTCTCCCAGGTAGTTTTTGTTCTGGGTACCCAGAATAAAACCCCTCTATGAAGCTGAGCTTCCTCCAAACACCCATTTTCCCCAGGCTGTATACCTACCCAAGGCTCCTAGTGGATGCTGTCCAGACTGATTCTCTGAGTTCCTGGGTTCTAAGCCCTGCAAAAGCAAGTACCCAGTTATCCCCCCTTAACCTGGGCTTAACAGAGAATCCAAGACCCCCTGAGAGTTTGGGTCCCTTTAGCCAGTTGTGATCTTTCGTGATGGGGATAGTCCCTTCCCCTCTCTTCCATCTTTGGCACAGAAACATATTCCAGGAAGGATATTATCCAGAGGGTCTTGCCTAAATGTTCATTACAGATTCTGATCCAAGTCTGCTCTGTAATGGAACTCTGTTGAGGGGCTGGAATTTACAGGTTTTGGATTAAGTTTGATTTTTGTCTCTCAAGAGTCGGAAGATACTTGGAGGGACTAAGGCGGGCTCTGGGTCATATGTCCTGATGTAGTGGTCTCCCTCACTGCATTTGGCAAACATAAAGACTTCCTATGGAAGATTTAGAGGGCTCTTCAAGGCTCCCCTTCTCCTGTGTCAACTTCTGTGCTCATCTGCCAGCCCATGGCATAGGTGAGAGCTGGGGCCAGACACAAACAGAATAGACACAGGGAGCAAAAGAAAGAAATGAGAAGGAATAGGAGATGCCTTGTATGGTGGCATCCACCTCTCATCCCAGCACTGAGGAAATAGAAGGCAGAAGGATTCAGAGTTCATTGTCATCCTTAGCTATATAGTGAAGTCAAGGGCAGCCTGGGCTACATGAGACAGTATCTTAAAAACACGAAAGAGGGGGTTGGGGAAGGGAGAAGACTGTGAGATGAGGAAGGAAGGAACAAGAAAATGAAGAGAGCTGGAATAGGACAAGGGAAAAGTTTCTAATTGCTGGGACGAGCCTGACAGACAGGGCAGTGTGGCATGACACTAAAATGCTGGCTCGGAAGCCGGGTGTGTGACATCGTTAGGATTCTAGCTTTCTGAGTTGGCAACTGCACAGTCTGGGGTGTGTTACTTGAGTCTCAGTTTACAGAGGGGGGCCATCCTTTTCTTTAGAGAAGAATATTGACAACACCTAATTTTCAAGTTGTCCTGAGATTTAGAAGATGACATAGACGGCTCTCATGGCTTCAGACATAATGGCGAGACCAGAAAAGCACTTGGGGTAGGACCATTGACCTTATATAACTGTACCATATCTACTGGTCTGACTTAGGTCTACCTCCAGGACAGTTTCTGGACTCCTCCTGTGCAAAGGCCTGACTCACTTCCACAGTCTTGGCCTCATCATTGCAGGCTGTCTCTGACATCTTTATGTTCTCTGGATAAAGCATTGCACCCTAGAGACTGCATGGGGGGAAAGGGGAGATTCATCCCATAATAGCCATGCAGGCTTTCACAGGTAAGATCACACCAGACCCATTTCAGCCTTTTTGCACTGTGTCCATCATTTGGTAGTTAAAAACAAAACAAAACAAAACTGAGGCCTGCTCAGACTATATTCCATGCAAGTTACTCAGAGATGAAAGTCTCAGAGGCAAAGATCTGGCAATAGTAATATCTGGGAATCCAGAAGTAAATTTTAGTCCCTACAGAACAGTGGGCCTGGCTGGGCTGGGGTGATACTCAGTTAGTCAAATGTTTGCCTTGCAAGAAGAGAACCTGCATTTGATTCCCAGAAAACATTAAAAAGTGAGCATGTAGTATATACTTGTAATCCCAACACGGAGTGACAGAGGCAGGTGGATTCCTGAGGCCATCTAGCCAGCCAGCCTAGCCTACTCAACATGTTCCAGACCAATGAGCAACCATGTCGTGAAATGTAGAGTGTACGCCTCCTAAGGAGTGATGCCTAATGTTGTCCTCTAGCCTTCAGACCCACGAGCTTACACACAGGATTGCTCTTGGGTGAAGATGGGGCCTGATTTATTTATCTTTCATGCATGTCTTAGCCAAGCATGTCAGTTCAGCCTGGCCTGCATTGGATGCTAGACAGGATAACCAGGGCAGGCTCCTCATCTACTCCCCAGCTTGGAGCCTATCAGAAAAGCGGGACCCGATGCAGCATGCTTTAGTTAAGAAGTAAGTCAACTAGCAAAGCAACTGGAAACAATCTAGTGTCTGCTACATGCCAGATTTGGTGCTATGAGCTGAAGAGAGGAAGTTAGGGTACAAGGCAATAGTGCAGATGTTGGAGAATGGACAGGAAACATATTCCAAGGCATAGAGCAGCAGAGAGCTTATTTAGATCGAGAGGACTTAGGATGGACAAAATAAATCAGCGAGTAAATGCATCTGCCAATAATCTTGCTGACCTCATTTCAATCCCTGGCACCCAGATGGAGAGGACCAGCTCCCACATATTGTCTTCTGACCTCCGCAAGTGCACTGTAGCATGAGCACACACTCACAGATAGATAGAGATAGAGTGAGAGAGATGGATGGATGGAAAGGTGGATAGATAGATGCTAGATATATGTAATAGAGTAACCTCTGCTCACCTACCCATAGAGACTACCTTCCACAAAGAGCTCACTCTGGGGGACATTAAGGCCAAACAAACGATAAGCAAAATGCGCACAGGACCCATCTAGCTTGAGGAATTGGCGTCCTTATCCTCTTGCCCTTGGCTTCTGCCTGCCACATCTTGTGCTCCAGTCTACGACTTTGCCTGGACACAGTGGATGGAGGACACAGAGTTCCAGGTAGCCCTGACACCTCCTTAGTGTAGCTTTCCCTTTCTCTCCAGATTAGCAAAAAATGTTTCCCCTTAAATGCAATGAAATTGGGTTTGGTTTCTTAGCTGCCATCACCCATCTCCCTGTCCAATTGCGCTACCAGCTAGGGACACATTGGCTGGATCTATGGTTTCTGGAGAGTCTCTTGGGAACCTGGTGAGATTGTTCTGAACACTTAAAATTACTACCCTGAGCAGAAGATGCATCCAGAAAACAGGTTTCTCTATACTCTGCATGACTAGTTTTCTAGGGAAAAAGACAATTTGCTATAAAAGCAGGAATTAGCAATGCCCAAAGGGCCACAGGACATTGGGAGCTGGCAGGACTAGCCCACCATTCTTTCCCTTTGGTCCATCTTAACCATTTGCTGCGATGGGGAGGCAGGGACTGTGAGCTGAGACTAAGCCTTGGCACTCATTATGTATCTTCCTAGCTCCTGGAACAGAACTAGCTTGAGGCTGCTGGGTTCCCCTTAGCTGTGACTCACAAGTGGGGGTGGGGAGTAGGGATGTCTACAGAGTTGTCTGCTGCTACTGACAGCACCCCCTAGGGGAGGGTGCGTGTGCTGGCTGGCTCCTATTGACCTCAAATCTTGCTTCAGCTTGTGTTTCATTCAGGGCTGTGGGTTTCCAAACTCCAGTCAAGGTGACAGTAGACTCTTCACTCCTTGTTCCGGGACACCAGACCATCACCTTTACTCCTAGCTTCTCAGAGTGAAGGCATGAGGTTGTCTTTGCACAATGGAGATTAGGGATGGTCACTATTTATTTCCCCTGGACTCAGGAGCATTGAGACCCCTGCTCCCAGTTCTCACAGGCTGGTTGTCTCTCTGCCTAGGGATCCTGCAGCTCCAGTCTTCCCTATACTCCTTCCCTGCACCTGCCTTCTTACTTAGGGCCTATGTGGGAAATAATCCTTGTGTTCATTATGTGAACCCCCGTCTGCCTCTGCTTTCATTAGAGACAAGAGAGCTAATTACCACCCCTCAGAGGCCCAGCTACAGGCCGTTTAGAACTGACACAGCCCTTGAAATGATTTAAAAATCCCATTTTCCTGCAACGAAATGGGCCACCCTTCCCTCCTCATTAAAGCTAATTACTAAGCATTTTCCATTCAAGAAGGAGCCTTGCTCTCACCCTCTACCCAACCCCACTTCAGGAAGTGGTTCCTCACAGAACCTTCCTGAGTAGCAGCAAAGGCTTGCCCTATCTTGACTGGATTTTGAAGACCCACTACACCTTGGCATTCAATTGAATCATCGAAAGCGAAGGCTGGACTGAACAGACAAGATGGGGTTAGTCTGGTGATTCTGGATAGAGTGGTGCTGAAGAGGAGAAAATATGCATGGTGAGGGGACACCAGCACTTCTGAAGTTGCTGCAAAACTGCTGATTCCAGACCAAACAACGGTGTTGTATCCCAGAAGTCAGCAAAGGCTGGGGAAATGCTCCACTGAGCTCTCCGTGGTGCTGGATTTTCCTAAACAAGTCTTTTGGCTCAAGGGCAGATGGTTCCCTGCTTAGAACCAGAAAAGTACAAATAATAATAATAGTAATAATACATCATAAAACTAAAATTTATAGTCATGTGGCTTTTCCTGGGGAGATGTGAAAATTTAGAGAGTGCCTAGATGGGCCACTGATAACAGACCAAAGAAACAATTCCAGCTAAAGTCTAGCTTGGGAGACCAGTGGATTTGCTGAGGTTCTTTACAGGCACAGAACTAACTTAAATGGAACTGCATCACTGAAAAGCACACCCAGCATGAGTGATGGCTGACCAAAGCTACGCCCCTGCAGCCTCTTTTGCAACCGATAGGTAACTGCACCAATGAGCCTTCTCTTCCCAGAAACTGTTTCCTGTTCTCCTAAGCTTGTGAAGCTTGAGACATCCTCAGCTTCCTGGGTCTTGTAAGTTTTGTGAAGCTCTCCAGTTTTATGAGGCTTCCTCCTGACCCCAGGAGGGAACGTTTCAATTCAGAGGAAGTAGTTACAAAACACCAAATGAATAAATAAGATGATACTTTTTTTTTTTTTCCCTAGACACTGTTTGGTATAGCTCAGTCTGACCTCAAATTCATTATGTAGCCAAGAATGACCTTGAACTTCTGGTCCTCCAGCCTCTACCTCCAAGGTACTAGTATTAGAAGTGGGTCCTCCACACAGTTTGGGTAGTACTGGGAATAAACCCCATGGCCTCACGCATGACAGACAAACACTATAAACTGAACAATACTCAGCCCTCATTCTTAATTTCAGTCTAAATGTGCTTATTTCCTAACATTTGTTTTTTGAATTTAGGGGTTCTAACTTAGGTTCTGAACTACTTCTGGCCCTGCTTTTCTGTATTTATTGAGGACTTGGGGACATGGTCCCTAAAGTTCTCCTGGCATCTATCAGAATCCTTTTATTTGCTTTCCAGGGGACATGAGATATGAACTGTCCCTGTGTGCCTTCCAGCCCCAACAGTGAAATATTCACATTAATGTTTAGCTCCTGGGTGAGCTCTGTGTAGAGGAGCAGTACACAAGAAAGTGGTGTTACCTGCTCTGTAGAGACGCCAAAGTCTTCCCAGTGTACACTTAGGCCAAGCAGGAATCACACTACAATCCATTGCTGTTACTGCCCTTGTGATCCCCAACAGCAGAGATGCTTCAAAGAGTGAGTTGCTATATTCTGAGTCTACTTCTGGTCTCAGTCCTGCCCACATTTAATCTTTGCCTTCTCATGTTTGCAAATAAACGTCCAAGAAGCAAGAGAGCTGATGTCTATTTTCTCCTGGGCACCACGTACCCACATTGCCATTTGTGGTACCTTTCACCTGTAGGATGGGAAAGCAGCCCCAAGAAGAGTATGACTAAAGCAGAAAAAGGTGAGATAGACTAAATCCCCACGCCATCCATCCCTCCATCCTCCCTCCATCCTCCCTCCATCCTGCCTCCATCCTCCCTCCATCCATCCCTCCATCCTCCTTCCATCCACCCCTCCATCCTCCCTCCCTCCATCCCTCCATCCTCCCTCCCTCCATCCCTCCATTCTCCCTCCCCCATCCCTCCATCCACCCCTCCATCCTCCCTCCATCCTCCCTCCCTCCATCCCTCCATCCTCCCTCCATCCTTCCTCCCTCCATCCCTCCATCCTCCCTCCATCCTCCCTCCATCCTGCCTCCATCCTCCCTCCATCCTGCCTCCATCCTGCCTCCATCCATCCCTCCATCCTGCCTCCATCCATCCCTCCACCTTCCCTCCATCCTCCCTCCATCCTTCCTCCATCCATCCCTCCATTCTGCCTCCATCTATCTTTTTAATCTAACCAGTGTCTAACATGGGTTAAAAGAGATGCAAAAGATAAATGAATCCAAGGCCCTTCCCTCAAAAACTATCATATAGAGAAGAGTCAGGAGCCAGCCCAGAATGGGCTGCAGCAAGAAGGAACAGGAGGTACCAGCAGTCCAGGAGAAGAAAGTTTCTCACAAACACGAGTGGATGCACATATCAGGCACGGTAAGCACAGAGATGGGAAAGAGTTGGGCCCATAGTTTGGCATGCTTTCAGCCCAGAGGCCCTGGAGGTGACCTGCAAGGCTGATAACAGGGCTCTCATATCAGGCCCGGGAGACAGACCTTCACCCACAAGGCCACAGGGAAATGGCAAAGCTTTTTGAATGGAACAAGGGCATGACTGGATCTTCACTCTTAGAGAAATCATTCATGGATGACATCAAGGGCCTCTCAGGGTGAATCCAGGAGTGGAGACAGAGTAGACAGCAGCCTTGGGAACAAAACTTCTGTCATCCAGGTAAGGAGTGGACAATGCGTCATTTGTTCTTCGTGAGCCTTTGATGGACAGTTTTGTTTTTTATTTTTCAAAAATAAAATTGGAGGTTAGGACTCTTCACATAATTTAGTCAAGCCCAGAACTTTTGGTGACTACAGACGGCGGCACTCTGTTCTGGGGGGAAGGGGTAATTGAGACAAAGTCTCTTGTAGCCCAGACTGATCTGAAGCTAGATATATTGCCAAGGATGTTTTGAACTCCTGATTCTCCTATTTCTTCTCTTAAGTACTGGGATTCCATTAATCCATCCACAGGGATATCTTTGTGGTGATGTGTTGTATATGTAATAAAGCTTGTCTAAAGTCAGAGGACAGAGCCATGAAGGCCAGGGAGTGGTGACCCAGGGCTTTCATCCTAGCACCCAGGAGATCTAGAGGATCCCTATGAGTTCAAGGTCAAACAGAGCCAGAAGGTGGTGGTGCACATCTTTAATCCTGGCACTAGGAAGTGAGGTAGCTGGGTGGAGGGAGAGGAGGCAGGCTTTCTTCTGTTTGCCCGAGCTCCCTTTCTGCTGAGGACTCAGAGGCATTCAGTCTGAGGATTCCTGGAGACAGGACCTACCCTTTCCAGCCTGAGGAACTGGCTGGGTAAGAACTGGCTGTGGCTTACTCCTCTGTCTCTCTGATACATCAATTTCCCCCCAATATCTGGCTCCGGGTTTTTATTATACTACCAAACAGAATCTGTGCGATAGACCTTGGTTACTTTTTTGTCTTATATCCATCAAAACCCCTGCTACAACCCTCTTGGAGGTGTCAGAGGGTAGGAGCTCCCATTCAACCAGAGTTCCCTAGGTCTATTTTTCTCTGGTTAGAAGTCTTCCCAGATTATCCACCAGGGGTTTCAGCCACTCAGACACTTCTGTGGAGAATAACATCAAGAAAGGTATTCATACTGGACAGATAACGTCATCAAATTAGATGTACCATGGTTTTCTTCCTCTTCCTTTGCTAGCAGGGAATTTGGGGCTTGCTGAGAAATGAGTTGAGAGTAATGTCAGTATCCCCAAATGGTAAAGACGGGACATCTTCTGTGACTAGAGGGTCCGACTGCAATAAAAACAGGGTCAGAAATGAGGAAAGCCTGGAGTGATGGCACCTGCCCACAATCCCACCACTCAAGAGTCTAAGGTAGGAGGCTCATATATTCAGTCCCGGGCTTTGCGGATACTCTATTGAAAAGAAAGAAGGAGGGAGGGGAAAAAGACAAACACAGAGTACAACCATCCAGGTGTTGTTTTTCAGAAAACTAGGAGGAGCGTGCATCTCTCTTGAGACCCTATTGCCTGATGAGAGGACATGCTGACTGTAGCTGGGGCTAGAGTCCAGCTCTGGGCCCAGTGCAGCGACTCAATGTTCAATTAACAGGGAGAAGCTGTATGTCCTGCCACTTCTAAGGAACAATAAGGAACCTAACCTCTGAGTTAATTGTTGCTTGGATACACTCTGCCACTCTGGGCCACTGGCTCATCCTAGCAATGTAGGGTTGTCCCAGCTAGAGTAGCACAGAATCTTCTCTTGCTCAGTTTTCTTAACAGCTTAACTTGGGACTAACCTATTACTATCCACACATGCAGTAGAGAAAGTGATTTGTGACTTACCATACCCCAGCCTCTGAGGGTGAATTTGAGACTTCTCAGGACCTGGTGTTCCCAGAGGGACATAGATGTCTTTTCTGGAACATAGGGTGCCCAGTGAGAAGATTCCTATGGAAAAATGGGAGAATGATGATTAGGGAGGTGGGGGAGCTTAAGTCACACTGATTCCAGAGACTGGTCCAAAGGAATAAGCGAAGGACTCCAGATAGCTGGGCAAAGGTATCTGCTGGGTCACTGGATGTTCTCTCCAGAGATCCAGCCTCCTGGTCCAGAGTTTTCTGAATAGTCATTGCTCCCAAGTCCATGACTAGACTCTCTTCTACCCTGCTCTGGAGGCGGAAACTGGAACAGTCAGTTACTCCTAGTATGGCCAGGTAAAGCTGGGCAGGTATCTGCCCCCCACTCTGAGTTCTCAGTTCTCTAGGAAACTAGAAGCAATGTCCCCTAAAGACGCAAGATGTGACTTATGATTCCCAGAGAGGCCAGCAGGAGGCACTCCACTGTGTCATGCTAACAGAAAGGCTCCCTAGCAGCTTGGCCAAAGGTCTCCTCTCACCATCAGAGGATGGTTGTGGTTATGAGCTCATGGCCATTTGGGATCAGTCCTTTGTATGCTGCATAGTTGTTCCCAATTTGACACGTGCTAGTGTCATCTGGGAACAGGGAATTCCAACTGAGAAAAATGTCTCCATCAGATTGGCCTGCAAGCAAGTCTATGGAGCATTTTCTTATTAATGATTGAAATAGGAGAGTCCAACTCACTATTTACCACCTCTAAGCTGGTGGTCCCTGTTGGATTCTTTTGTTTATTTGTTTGTTTTTTAAAATTTTTCCCATACCCCCTACTGCTCCCTCTACCCCACCCCCTCTGTTCACTCCCTAAAGAAGGCAAGGAATCCCAAGGTGAGTCAATTCAGTCTGGCATATCCAGTTGAGGTAAGGCTGAGTCCCTCACCCAAGTATCAAGGCTTAGAAAGGTGTTTTCCCACTAGATGTGGGCTTCGAGGAACAAGTTCATGGACCCGGGATAGACTCTGGCCCAATTGCAAGAGGCTTCAGAAACTGCCCATGCCTGTCATCCACATCCAGGGGGTCCAGATCCATTCCATGAAGGTTTATCAACTGTTATTTCAGAGTCTGCGAGCTCCCAACAACACGGGACTGCCTACTCCATGGTCTCCCCATCATGACCCGGATCACTCTGCTCATGTAATCTCTCCTGCTTCTCTTCAGCTGGTGTTTAGTTAGGTCCTGATTGTTATAAGAAACAAATTGAGCAAGCCTTGGAAAGCAAGCCAGTAAGCAATGTTCTTCTATGGCCTAACTGCTTCAGTTCCTGCCTCCAGAGGTCTGCTTGGGTTCCCACCCTGACTTCCCTTCATGACGGACTGTAAGCTGTAAAATATAACCTTATAATGAGTCCAGTTTAGACTCTTAGCAATAGTGGAGAGGGTGCCTGAACTGCCCTTCCCCTGTAATGAGATGTCATCATAGAGCCTTCATCCAGTGACTGATAGTAGCAGATGCAGAGATTCACAGCCAAGCACCAGGCCGAGCTCTGGGAATCCAGTCAAAGAGAGGGAAGTGGGATATATGAGCAAGGGGGTCATGATGGGGAAATCTACAGAGACACCTGAACTAAACTCACGGGAACTCATGAACTTTAGACCGACGGCTGTGGAGCCTGCATGGGACTGGACTGGGCCCTCTGCACGAGCTGCTTGAGGGGGTCCTGGCAATGAGATCAGAATCTATCTCTGGTCTACGAGCTGCCTTTTGGAAGCGCATTACCTAGAATGGGATGCCTTGCTCAGCCTTGATGAGGGGTGGGGGTGGGGGGCTTCGTCCTGTCTAAACTGAATGTACCAGGTTTTAAAGATGTCCCATGGGAGGCCTTATCCTTTAGGAGGAGAGGATAGGCGGTGGATTGGGGGAGGGGCTGGGGGGAACAGAAGGAGGGATGAAAAGGGGAACTATGGTTGATTTGCAAAATGAATAAAACCAACAAATAAAACCTTAAAAAGACACAAGCTCTGGCCTCCGCAAGTTGTTTTTGGCCGTGGTGTTTATCAGAGAGACAGGAACCAAACTAACACACATGGACAGATCCTGGAGCTGTGGGAAAACCTACATCTTTGGCACCTATAGGAGGATCAAATCAAGTTGTTTAAATGTTTTGAGAGTTGGTAAAGGGGATTTGGTTGTCTTTCTTTTATATTTTTATTTATCTATTTATTTGCTTCTTTTATAAATAGCCAGTCTGAGTATTGGAATATGAGTGTTCTAGAAGGAATGAGTGCCTTGCCAAGAACTTTATTGCTCACCTGGGGTGCTCTCCTGGAGTGTGAGTATAAACTGTGTGTGGTCATGGGTTCTCTCTGCTCTCCTGGATAGATAACCCCAGGCCCCTGGGAAGGTCCAGGACAGCAAAAGATGCCACACGAAGTCCATCTACTGCATCAGAGATGCAGCTCCTGTTACAATGCAACCTTTGGTCCATGGTTTTCCATCAAGGAGCAGAGCAGTCTAAAGTGGGGTTCCAGCACCTGGTAGGCTCTGGAACGGCTGCTTTGCCTTTACATCTCTTGCTTCAAGAGAGTGTACCCACCTCCCAGAGACATAAGGAAGATTAAAAGAGATGACAGATCAAAAGTACCTAATACAGTGTGTGGCATATAATAGACCCAAAGTCAGCGCTATCCTATGTACCGTTATTGTTGTTATATTACGAGCAGAGTGATGTGAGAAGGAGAGGGAGGCTGGGGATTACAAAAAGGACTGTGAAGGATCTTCAAGTTGCTTCTTAAGGAGCGTCTCATTTCTTAGAGTGTTTAAATAGAGACTGGATGACACCCCCCTCCCCTGTCTCCATCACTAAGGGTCACCACTCATTCTGAGCTAGATATCTGATAACCTTCCTACAACCTTAAAAAATATAGATTAACAGATAAAATACTATTTATGTACCATGCACAGCACAATGAGTTTCAAAGTATCCATTATGAGAGAGAGAAATACAGCTAATTAACAAATTTATTCCATAATTAACAAATGTCCCTTCCATACCTTTTGCACCTGGAGGAGGTACCCATGAGTTTGTTGGTCTATTTGTGGTACAGGAAAGGGGGAGTTGAGGGACTCCCAGCCAATGTCTGTAGTAGTGGACCCAGAAATACTGCCCAACTCATGTCTCTATGCAGAAAAGCGACCCCCTCCACCCCAAATTCCTTTTTCTGAGCACAAACAACAGGAGAGAGACCAAAATGGGGCCAGGAAGAGGCGGCTTAATAAAAAATCCCAATAAAGCTTTGCAGCCCCTGGTGGCCAGGGGCAGAGGCTGGGCACAAGCTTTCCATAGACCCTCCCACCAGGGGGCCCTAACTAATATTCCTGGAGCCTTTGCCTGCCCCTGGCTTCATTCTCTATTCAGAAGGGGACAAGAGGTCCAACAGGGCTCCCCAATGCTGCCCGACAATATTGCCAAGCTGCCCACCCCAGCCCCAGCCCACCATACACCCTCCCATTCCAGACCCTGATGAGGAATGGGACCCAGGCAATCAGCCATTTGCCTATGGGACCAACTGGGTCAACTTATTGTGGTCAGATGCCAGCTCCAGGGAGTCAGGCAACCCTGGTGTGGAATTTGGAGCAAAGACTTATTAAAGAGCAACAGGGAAGAATGAAGTTCTTGTCCCCTCCCCCACAACGGAGAGAACCAAAATTGGCTCCAGTGTCCAAGGTTTAGGTAAATAGGAGCACACTCCTAGGCCAGCCCTGCGAGGGTCGCTTGCTAACAGAGCATCTCCTCTGGTAATTCAGAACTAGCCAGCCTCCCTGGGGCTATTGGTGGGGCCAGCTCTTGCTTTGCTCTCTCTCTCTCTACCAACTCACAGAAAACACAATGCTTTTAAGGAGTTTGGGCTGAGCAAAGCTAAGTCCGGCCAGTTTCAATACAGCTAGACAAAGGGCTGGGACAAGATTGCCCGGAGTGCCTTGGCCCTCAGCTGCCTACAAAAGGCAGGAAAAAGGAGTGCAGACTCTGTAGTTGAGCTTAAAAAACAAACCTGTGAAACCGAGAGAGGTCCCCTGCTCCCCCTCCTCCAGCAGGAGCAGGAGGGGCTGAAAACATTTGTTCAGAAAGGATGGGGGGGAGAGAAAACCCTAAGTGCTTCTGCTTCTTCTTCTTTTTTTTTTTTTTGCCAAATCATGCAGAAGATGCTGGCAGCTGCGAAGATTCAATTATGCACAATGCGAAAAATCATTTACAAAAATAATGGCACTCAAAAAAAAAATGGCCTCTCCAGAAATGGCGTGGAACAATAAATCCGTTAATTAGCTAATTAATATTCAATTGGGGTCAGTGGGCTTAATAGAACCTTTCTTGGAGACCCAAGAAATTCTAAACTGCCGTGAGGCGTCTGCCCACTGCCATTATCTCAGGCTAGCAGGCCCTTATCGGACTGCCAGCTGTCCCCAAACAATGCGGGACCCTTATCAGCTGGGGCAGCAGCCCTGGCCGCTCACTCTGACTGCCTCCACCCGGAGGAGCATGCAGCCTCTTGGTAATTGATATATGGCTCAGCTTTGTCTGAGGCTGTTTGCTCTGCTGGTATTTAAGGTAGCGCGGGACCCCCTGATTGATTGCCATTGGCCAAGTTTCTGCTGTCAATGACAACCTGTCAATGGGGGACCAGCCAATGACAGTGGCTAACATTCTTCATGTCCCAACCAGCTGGGCCAGGCCAGAGGCCTGACATGCAGCTTCATGGCCTGCTGGGTTTGGCCTGACTTTTGTTGTCTTCCTAAAGACATGGGTGGGTAGATGTTTTGGGTTTGGCCACCTTGTCTAGCTTTGTCATGCTTTCAGTCTTTTCTCTCAGGAAATGGAAAGGTTGGACCAGACCCTTGCTGCTCAAAGTATGGCCACCATTACCTGAGAACTCCAGAGAAACCTCTAGAATTGAACACTATGGAGTGAAAACCTGAGAGTCTATATCTAGCTCTCTGGAAAATTCTCAAGCTGGAGTTTGAGAAGTAGTTGAAAAGATCAAAGTTCAAATCCTCAGCTGTGTCTCAGGATCATTTGGGCATGAGGGGATTAGATGCACTCTTCCTGCTGTCTTAGGGCCTCTCCTTCGAAGAGAAGTAGAATGGCCAGCCAAGAGGCATCAGCCACTGCCATGGGCATGAAAGTATCATGGGATGGACCACACAATCAGAGAGGAAGTCAGTGAAAAAGAGGGGCCTTGCATCTTACAATGACTCAAACTATAGGATAAGTGTATCAGTTACTTTTCTTGTGTGTGTGAACAAATATCAGGAGTCAGCTCAAGGAAGGGAGGGTGCATTCCAGCTCTCAGTGATAATACAGTCCACTGTCAGAGGGAAAGTGTGGCTGCTGGAGTGTGAAGCATTTGGTCACATTGGGTCTACAACCAGAAAGCAGAGGTGAAAGCAGGTGTTCATCTTACTATCCCCATTTTATTCAGCTGGGGACCCTGCCCCTGGAATAGTGTACCTACATTTAGGATGCATCTTCTCACCTCTGTTAACCCAACTAAAGCTCTTGTAAACATTCCCAGAGGTTGATCTCCTGGGTTGGTTTTCCATCTTGTCAAGTTGATCATCAAAACCGACCATTATAGTTAGGCTTCAGCTACTTTACTTTCTGAGTGGGCAAAGTTTCTTCAGTGGTCCATATTCCCACTGCAGCCCACCTCTCCCTTCATCCTGCTTGCCTACTCTCCATCAGTGTACCTTCCCAGGCCTGCTCTGTGAGGCCACACCTCTCCCTTCTCCCTGCCCTCCTCTGCCTAAAATCCACATGGGGCTGTGTGTACTAGGGACAAACTTGTCCCTGTCTCTGTAATAGGGAGACCTATTCACTGAGACTGAAGGACTGTTGGGGTCCAGGGTTTGAAGGTGGCCTAAGATGAGGCAGGTAGGGAGAACCCACTGTGACAGCACCCTGCCTTCTTTCAGAGGCTGTGCTGGAGCCACTTCATCAACAGGACAAGAAGGTAATGAAGTAAAGAGAAAACACCAGGCAAAACTAGATTAGCTCACTCTCCATGTTCCCAATTTACCTCTGCTCAGAAAGGATGCTACAGACCACAGTGAGAGGAAAAGAGAACTGTAATCCTAAAGCCATGGCCAAGTGCAAAGGAGTCTGATATCAACAGGTGGCAAGACTCAGCCATAGGAGCTATGGGAAATTAGTATGGCAAACCAGCCCAAGCAAAGCACAAGCAGGGCCTTGAATCTCAAAAAAACTGAAGCTGTTGGTCCTGGAGGTCAGCAACTCTGACGCTAAGTAAAAACCAGAGTGTAAGGGTCAGGCTACTGAAGTTCTTTTTCATCTAAAGCACATCCAATATGTGTCTGGAAATCTGACTAACCACTTGTCCAATATGAAGCCACAGGACAGGCTCAATGGGCTCTGCTAGGAACAGGTGTCACCACCTCCTGCTGTGTGGAAGGTCTAAAAGGAACTTCTAGAGCTTCCCAGGGCCTTGGAGTCAGGTTCAGCCACTTGCTCAGATGGATATGGGCTGTCAGAATCGCCAGCAAAGAGCTTGGGGAAGAAAAATTGCTGTTCTAGGGCCATCAAATCGTCCTAAGACTGTACTACCCCTAAGGCTCTGGGATGACCCGCAGACTGATAAAGAATATCAAAAGCACATACCTATCAGTGATTGATCTTCTAGGTCCAATGACTGCCATTTGACTATGTAGACTCTAGTGAGAAGCATGGCCTTCTGCTAAGTAAATCATTTACTCAAGGAACCACAAGTTAGCCTGAATCTCAGACAATGAGCACTTAACTCTCAAGATCATCAGGCCACCCAAATATTCCCTTCTTTCTCACACCTGCTCATACCTGGGACCAGCTCTCCTTTCTTGAGCAAGTCTACTTCAAACAATTTGGGTTTAGCTCATCTCACTGGACATTGGAACTGGACACCAACATTGTTCCCACATGGGTTTGAGTTGTGACCATATTCCCTTCCCAGGGGAAATGGATGGTCCTAGACTGTGGTACTGGCCTGAACAAGCTGGTGCAGGGTTAAGACATTCTAAGGCTCTTTTTCCCAGATCCAATCTGTCTTGGTTTCAGAAAGCTCATCAGTAAAGTGTGGATGGGAGAAATATTGGCAGAACTCCATAGCAATGAGACATTGAAATTCTCAAGAGTCAAATCTGAGAGAGGCAGAGGGCACCCTTGAGCTGGCTGGCCTGAGCAAGAGAGGAAGAATGATAGTTATTGGATTGGGGAGGGTACTCTTTTGACTACCACAGGCTTCCTAAGCTGATGATGGCAGCTATCAGTATGAAAATGGTGGTAGACAGGAGGCCTTTAGGTTTTCAAAATTCCTACCCTGACCTTGAGTCTCTGATTTCGCATATGCCCCAAGTTGGCTTCTTCCTTGAGAAGGATAAATGAAGGCTGAGATTGCTCTTTTGGGATCCCTCAGACCATTCCACTTTATTTTTATGGGTGAGGAAATACAGCAAATAGCTCTGTGCGTGTGTGTGTGTGTGTGAGTGTGTGTGTGTGTGTGTGTGAGAGAGAGAGAGAGAGAGAGAGAGAGAGAGAGAGAGAGAGAGAGAGAGAGAGAGAGAGAGAGAGAGAGAGGAGGCCAGAGGACAACTTCAGGTGACATCATAAGGCACAATACTCATTTTGTTAGTTTTAGACAAGGTCTTTTGTTGGCTTGAAACTCACAAAATAGGCTAAGTTGGCTGGACAGCAAGTCCCAGAAAGTCCACCCATCTTCTCAGTCCCTGAAGAGACACCTGTCTGCTTTGATGTTTGTTTGTTTTTAATTGCAGGTTCCGTGGATCAAATTCAGATCCTCACATTTGCAAGGGCAAGCACTGTCCTGACTGAACAACCTCCCAAACCTGACTTCCAAGAACTTAGGATCCACTTCGGGTCAGAGGCGGGACAAATCGGGGGACTGACTGCCCTCGCTCTTCTATAATCAGCTCTCTGCCTGACATCTACCCCCACAGATACACCCCCTCGCTGGACTGACTCCATTGTGGGAGCATCCAAGCCCTACCACCGGGGAATCGAAAGTTTCTGTTAACCTGAAAACAAGGCTTAGGAGCAGGAGGCCCTGAGTGTGCCTGTGGAGCTTGGGGCTCCTTCAACTTCAGGACTAATTGCAGAGAGGCGGTGGGCGGGCTCTTGGCAAGCGATTAGCTGTCCCACTGCATGAATAATTTGCATAGAAAATGCTTTATTTTGGCAATCTATTAAAGGGCCCACAGTGCTGTGGCTTATCTCGGTCTCACAGCAAGGCAAAGGCTTGGCTATCTCGTTAAGTTCTGTCGATGCATAACAATTTGAAATGGGCACAAGCTAGTATGGCATTAAAGATGCCTTCACTTAATTATATTCCACAAACATGGGGTTGTTTATCCTTGGGAATAAAGTCTTTTTGAAGTCAAAGTTGGCATGTGCATAAAGGAGGGCATTTTAACTGATTTTTCAAGAGGGGGCCTCCTCGCTTCAAACTTTGGGGAGGGCGGCATTGGATTTCCTAAGGGCCTTGTAATACAGAGGGCTCTATGGCTGAGATGCAAGCTTTGAGATTGGTTCTTTATTTGACTTCTTCTTTCGGGGTGGCCTACAGTTTGGCACCGAGTACAGTATTGTGGGGAGAAAGGCTTATTAGAGCAATGAACAGAGACTGGCTGTGTGACCTTGAGCAAGTGCCTTCCTATTCTGAGCCTCCATTGCCTTCTGTGTAACATGTGAGGTGGCCTTTCTTGTTTGGGAGCTGTGACCAGCAAACTACAGCTGAATTTTGCTTCCTCTTTGCTGCTCTGCACATTGAGAGAGCACAAATGTAGCCTTGGCTCACCATTTGGCCCAATCGGTAGAGTGTTTGCTTATTATGCGCAAAAAAAGACTCAATCCCCAGCACTGCGTAAGCTGGGCAAGGTAGTACGTGTCTGTAATTTTAGTACCCTGGGTAGGAGGACCAGGAGCATCTCCACTACACCGTGAGTTCAAAACCAGCCTGGGATACATGAGCTACTGTCTTAAAAACAAAACAAACAACAAAATGCAGCTTTTTGTTGAGAATCAGGGAGCCCATTTTGCTTTCTGAGGAGGAAGATAGAGAAGGCGCACAGCTACAGCAGGCACTGGTGATGCTTTCGCTCTGCCAAGCCAGAAGGCCCAGGAGACTACAGAAAACACAACCTTGCCTCATTCCTTTAAAACTAGGAATTAAGTCCTGATTGGAGAATGCACAGGAGAGCCCTGGGGGTCTTTAGAGAGCCATGAAGCTCTGTGAAGCCTACCTTTATCTCCTTGTCCTCCAGCGAGAGCCATCTGAGAGCCAGCTAGGTCTCCACGTCTGGGAACTGAAGCACACGCTAGTTCTGCCATGGAGGAGATCTAGACCCAGGGTCCCTTGAGCTGACTTCTAGAGGAGCAGAGCCATTGGTGTTTCCAGTGGTGGGGCTGCCTGTGGGTTCTTAGCAAAACACACAAGAAGGGATTTACATGAGTCCTGGCTTCCTGACTCGATGCTCTGAACTCCAGGTTTCTAGAAAATGGATTTGCCTTCTACTTCCCATTCTTTCTTGTCCCTCTAGGATGGAGGACGACACAGTCTACAGATTTGAAACACATCTTCATGATTCTAGCTCTTTCTGTCACTCGTGTGTGGATGCATAGATGTGTACATAAGTATTTGTGAATGTTTATGTTTACATACAAATGTGTCATGTACACACATTTCTTCATGCATGTACATGTGTAGGCTCATAGGCTTGTGTCTATGGGGAAATCATAGGTGTGCATATGTGTTTGAGTGTGTATTTGTGCACACATGTGTGTATGCATGTGAAGGATTGTGGTTGTGTGTAGACATGTGTGCATATGTAAATGATTGGTTTTTTTGTGTGTGCTTGTATGAATTAGTGTACCCAACTATGTTTATGTGTATGTTCATATATACACATGCTCACACATGTAAGGACATGCATACATGTGTGCTTATCTGTACATGTCTCAACTTATAAGTATTTGAAGTTAAGTGTGCATATGTGTTTTGTGATCATGTGTATTTTTGTTTTGGTACATGTGTTCACTTGTACATAATGTATGTTTGTGAATGAATGTATGTGGCGGGATTAAGGTGTCAGCTGATAAGGGCAGAAGACACTTCCGGGACCCTGGAGGGGGTGTGGCCAACCTGGAGGAGGTGTGGCCAACCTCATTGATAAGTGGCTGCTGGGACACGAGGACTCTCGCTTCCTGGTTCCTGGCTGCTGGCTGCTGGACAGACAGAATCGGAATCCATCGTCCTTCCATCGCGCGTCCATCGCTTGTCCATCGCTTGGATACGCCAGTCCTTGTTCAGGTGCCACCATAAGCTGTTACTAATCTTGTGAGTGTTAACTTATATTCTAATAAATATTAATTTTGGACTGGCGCCTTGAAAGTAAAACTCCGTCTACAAATGTATGATGTGTTTTCATAAATATACATGTGTTTGCACAGGTATTGCATTACTGTATGTATGCAAATGTTTGTAGTACATGTAGGTGTGTTCTTGTCTACATATATGTGTTCATGTATGTGTTTTAAGTAGTGAGCATATGTTTATATATAGATTTGTGTACCTGAATACATTTGCCAGTGTATGCCCATTTTTATGAATGTGTACATGTGTACTGTGCTTGCTTATATGTATGTATATGCATGCATATTTGACTGAATGTATTCATGTGTATATTTCATGTACATCTATTTGTGTTCACACACATGTATATGTGTGCATATCTGTGCATGTTTGCATGTGCTTCTATTTATGTAATGTGCATTTTGTGTTTCCATGTGTATGTGTATACACTTGTGTGTATTCATGTATATATGTACATGCATATGTATGCTTTATGTATTGATTTATGCATGTGTGTATTTGTGCATTTATGCTCATGTGCACAATGATATATTTGTTTATGATAGTGTTTGTGTGCTCAAGTATATGTTTGTGTGTGCTTCTTAATATGTGAACTTCTGTACTTCAGATCTGTTCCCTCCACTCAAATCTGTCACCTCAGCCACCTAAAAGCCATATCTTCTCTTTGCCTGTATATTGCCCTATGGAGTATGTTGTCCCCAGAGTAGAGACATTGTCTGTAGTTCACAGAGGAAGGAGGGAAAGGCATGAGAAATACTCCAGAAGGATACCCGTTATGGCCAATCTTCATTGTCAATGTGACTGTATAGCATCCCCTAGAAGACAGAGGAGGGATTGGTTAGTAGCTTATGAGTACTTGCAGCTCTTCCTCCAGGGAGTCCAAGTTCAGTTCCCACCACCCACATCAGGTAGCTCAGAATTGTCTGTAACTCCAACTTCAGGGTATGCATGCCCATTTGCAGATATACACCTACACATAATAGAACAATATTTAAAGTCTTCTTAAAAATAGAGGTGAAGGAGAGCAAGTATTTCTACTTCTCTCGAGGACCTCTTTATGTCTAGGCCACTGCTGCAGATGCTGCCCAATGTGAAGGATATTTTGTTTCTATTCAATTCATCCTTCCTGGCAATGCGCACACAGACACACTCACAGATGTATCTCTTAAATGATTTCAGATAAAGTCACATGAAGAGATGGCTTAGTGGTGCTCTTGCAGACAATTCAGATTCAGTTTCAAGCACCCACATGGTGGATCACAACTTCCTATGGTTCCAGTTCAGAGGATCTGACACTCTTTTCTGGCCTCTATAATCATGCATGTGATATACGCCATAAATGCAAACAAAACACTAATACACATAAAAACATTTTGTAATGATTACCCATCATATCCAGTGTGGCTGGGGAGGTGGCTCAGCGGGGGAAAAGTCCTTGCTGTGCAAACACAAGGACCCAAGTTTGAATCCCCATCACCCACTTAAAAAGTTGAATGTGATTGCATACATGCCTAGAACCCCTGGTACTGGGTAGGGGACATAGATAATAGGATTGGAGTCTTGATGTCTGGAAGCCTAGCTCCAGGTTTAGTGAGAGATCCTTTCCAAAGGGTGTAAGACAGAAATTGATAGAGAAAGACATCTAAAATCTTCCTCTGACCTCTATGCATGTGTATGCTTGCATGGGCCACAAAAACAAACAAAAAAACCCCCAAAAAACCACTCTCACCCTCGTACCCTAAATAAATAATGAAAGATGAACCATCATCCCTAGTAAAGTCCTATCCTCACGCAACATATAGGAGCTGTATGATCTGCAAAGCTTTTTTGATTTATTAGCTCATTTAATCTCGCAATAACTTCATTAAAAAAAATAAATAAACTACTGCTTCAGTTTGGATGTTGAGTTTCCCTAAAGTCTGCGTGTTAGAGGCATGTTTCTCAGAGTGTTATTATTAGAAGATGCTGTGGATATTTAAGAGAGGGGCGTTGGGAGAGGTCCTTAAGTCACTTGGGGTATACCAGTGATTTGGAGAATGGTAGGATTCTGATACCTGCATCTTCCTTTCCGCTTGCTTTCTGACCCACGCTGTAGCTTTGTCTGTCACACACTTCAAGTCATTGACTTCTGGCACCATGATCAAAGGCCCGAAGCAATGAGACAACTCAGTCAAGGAATCTTCAAAATTGAGAAATAAATAAGCCTTGTCTTTTGTAAGTTGATAATCTCAGGTCTTTCATTGAATTGGCAGATTTCTGGTCCATGTGGTAACTGAAGCCTTATGGGTAGATGATTCTCCCATTTTTATTCAGAATCATATAATAGTGAAGAGACTGGGACACCCTTGCTTAACTCCTAGTGTAGAATTCTTCCTTCAAAGCACACCATCCAATGGGATGGGATGGAGTAGCAGGACAGGAGGTCTATGATTCTGGCATGATGGATGTGATGTGGTGATACTTGGACCATTCAGCTGGCCTTTAGCATCTGCTCAACAAGCCAGAGCCTAAAGACAGCTTTCCCTGTGTGAAAGAAAGAAAGCAACAAATACATAAACTTCCTTCCAGACCATCTCAGAGTATCTCAATCATTCCTCATTAAAATATTGACTGACGTGTCAAGGTTTGTTCTGGGTGATAGCCCATCACAGTAACCAGGTGCAGTCCTCTTCTACCCTATTTCTCATAGTTCAGAATGGAACTGTAGAATCTTGGTACCACAGACAGCTCAGTGCAGGGCATCAAAGAGCACATTAAACCTAAAAAGAAGATGGATGCCTGGGGTGTTTCCACCCCTCACACTCTTTTTTACAGCGGAATAACTTAATTTGCTCTGGGAAAAACTGGTCTGCTCCATAAAGAAGGTTTATGGCCTTCACCCTTCACACATTTAAGGCAATCTATAGCTTTGTTCTTTGGCATAAGTTTTTCAAAGGTCAAACAGGATTATCTGCATATTCCAAGGCTACTTGCAGAAATCACCTAGATTTACCTTTTTTGCCTCTTCCTTCTCATCTCCTGACACATTTCCTGTGACCCAGCTCTTATCTCACAACCTCAACTCTGTTCCTTCTACTGTTTTTTCAGACTCTGAAAGCTTGTCCTGCGACTTTGATTTTTCCTAAAATGAGTTCTGATTTAACTTGCCCTTGTCTTGCCTTGATCAGTGACCCTGATATGGCACCCAGACCCCTATGTACCTCAGGTAGCAGCTACATTTTCCTCTAGACTGAACCTAGACAGATAGTTGGTGTGGGTATAACTTTGAAGTGGCTCTCCAAGGAGAGAAAGAAAAAGCTGCAATTTGAGAACTATTTGGTGTCAGAGTCACAGCCAGGGAGAGGCTGCAATGTGCCACTAATAGAGAAGAACATGAAATGATTTCCTGCAGAAAAGCTACTATTTCTTAGGGTTTCATTTTAATGAGAAGAGTGGCAGGTGATGCTGTGGGAGACAGAGGAGCAGGGATACATTCTGAAACAATCTCTGTGAAAAGCAGGAGACAGAGATTTTAGGTATCAAGAGAAGGAGGGGTGGGCACTGTCAAGGATCTGACAGAGATGGTACCAAAATTTGTAGGATTCTCGTTCTTGTGCCTGGGCAATTGTCCTTAGTAGCACTTAGCTCCCTGTATACGGAGATTTTTTTTTTTTTAAAGTGATTAATGGAAGTTTGCTAAGTAAAATGAAAAATGGAGGCCAGTGGTGTTGAGTGCTTTGGCCAAACAGTAGTAAATGTAGTGGATTATAGGAGGAAAGAGGAACACCTATGTCAGAAGGGGACACAAGAAACTGCCAGGTACAATTAAAGCATGAGGCTTTGGCCATCTCAGTAAATAATAGAAAGTAAGAATTTATAAGTAACACAATGTGGATAAGGGTCACGGCTAAGGTTGTTTTTATGCGCAAAGGCTGCTAGGTATTTTGAGGGCTGTACTGGGTAATTCTTTTCTCAACTTGACACAAGCTAGCATCATTGGGAAAAGGGGATCTCAGTAGAGGAATTGTCTCCGTCAGATAACTTACAGGGAGGTGTAGATGGATTTTTCTGTCTCACCTGCACCTCCCAAATCATGACACAGAGACTTATTATTAACTATGAAATCTCAGCTGATAACTTAGGCTTGCTTCTAACTACCTCTTATAACTTAAATTAACCTATTTCTATCCATCTTCATGTTACCATGTGGCTTTTGCCTGTCCTCCTGCGTGTCTTGCTCCCTCTCTGTATGATTGGAGACTACTGGCATTTCTACCCACCTTCCCAGAGTGGGAAATCCTGCCTATATATTGGCCATTAAACTTTTTATTAAACCAATAACAGTGACACATCTTCACAATGTACAAAAAGATTAGTTCACAACAGGAAAGGCTGTGTAGCATTGTCTTGGTGAATGCTTGATGTGGGATGGTCTAGTCCACCTTGGGTGGTGCTACCCCTGGGCCTGTGGTCCCAAGGTGTATAAAAAAGAATACTAAGAAGAGGCTGGAGAGATGGCTCAGAAGTTAGGAGCACTGACTGATCTTCCAGAGGTCCCGAGTTCAATTCTCAAGAACCACATGGTGGCTCACAACCACCTATAATGAGATCCCTGTGCCCTCTTTTGGCATGTGGGCATACACGCTGGCAGAACACTGTAGACATAATAAACAAATCTTCTTTTTAAAAAGGAAACTGAGTAAGATGGGGAGCAAGCTGGGGTTCCTCCGGGGCCTCTAGTTCAGTTCCTGCCTCCAGGTTTGCGCCTTGAGTTGCTGCCTTGACATTTTTCATGATGGAATGTAAAGTAATAGAAAAAATGAACCCTTTCCTCTCCAACCGGATGTTGATTATGGTCTTTACCACAGCAACAGGAAACAAACCAGGACAACAGAGTCATATGTACATGGAGGGAGGCTGGGAAACTGGGAGTTCAGAGTATGGAGTGGTTCATTTCTATGGCTATCTGAGCCTCCTGCTCTGCCCTGGTGCTGGCTAAGAGGGTGATCTAGAGAACATAAAATCTCAGGGCAGGGATTCTAACTATGTGGGTTTGTATTATATTAATCATGAAGACAAAGATAGGGACATTTAGTGAAAATTATCTGCCTGGTGTGTAATCTGAAGTTTCTGTTCTGCCAACAACTCCCAAATACCCAGCAGCTACTTCCCAAATAATTGATCTGGAGGCTTAATATTACTTATAAATGATTGGCTAGTATCTCAAGCTTATTAATAACAAACTCTTATGCTTAAATGGGCCCATAATTCTCATCTATGTTTAGCCACTTGGCTTGGTACCTTTGCTCAGTGCAGAAATCTCATCTTTCTTCCTCCGTATCTGGCTAGTGACTGCTTCTCCGCCTTTCCTGTTTTGAGAATTCTCCAAATCTGATTGCCCTGCCTATACTTCCTGCCTGGCTATTGGCCAATCAGATTTTTATTAAACAATCTGAGTGACAAATCTTTACGATGTACAAGAGCATTACCTCACAGCAATGGTGTCTTTCCCCAAGCCCTTATCCAGCTGAGCCCTTACCTCAGAATATCAGGTCCATGTGCAAAGCTCCAGCCTCATCAGCCACCTCTTCCCTACCTGTGATGAAATATCATTTCTTTCCCTTTCTGCAGTGTGACTTGGAACAGCCCGTCAAGATTCCTAACTTTCTCAATCTAGAGTGGTTTGAAGACTTGTCCAAAAGAATATGGAAGAAGAAATTTTATACAACTTTTGACCTTGGCTTATGCAAGAGGTCATGTGTGTAAATACAGGTTAGGTTGCTAATTGATGAGGGACCTAGAGTTTCCAACTTAAATTCATCTCACTTCTAGACTTTTTAGCCATCGGATGATACCATACTAAATCATTCTGCTCTCATTTGAGTTTCCATGATAAAACTAAGAGTGGATCAACCAAAGAAGACTCAAATTTATATGACCACCCAGACAGCCCATAGACTCACAAGATAATGTTAGAAGGCACACTGTGTGGGAGGTGTGGTTTGTTATGTAGCAAAAAAAGCTAGCAGATACAGGGTGAAATGGAAAAGACACAGAAGTAAACTCTCCTAAGTAATGAAAGGTTTATGACCAGTAGTTGACACATAATAGGACCATTTCTCTTCTGCACAATGCTGTCTCTTTCTTCCTCTGGACTGATGGAGTTCTACGAAAAAAAAAGGCCTGACTTGAAAAAGCATTGTAAATAGGACACAGCTCCCATTTGTCTCCTTACACCCTCTTATAAAGGCACAACTGGTTCAAATTGTAGTAGCCTCCTTACTTGTAATCAAGAAGCCTACTATTGTCCTGTTCAGGAAGCAAGTGTACTATGCTATCCCCCAGCACAGCTAACTGGATGAGAACCTGGGATCTGATGGGAGATGGCAGGTTATTATCTTTCTCCTGGAAATGATAAAGTGAATTTTATAGCATGACTAAATGGTTAAAAGACACATCTACAAAGGTCTTACAGAAAAGGTCTGAGTTTGAAGCCTGAAGGACCATGACCGGTTATGGCAAGCTGAAATTGAGTAGCTATGAGCAATAATAACTAGCAGAAGAACAGCAGACACAAGGACTGTGGACCCACTGGGTTAAGGACAGGACAACCAGGACTGTGGATACCTGCTAATAATGTCCCTTAGCCACTAGGATTATAAAAGAGTTTTCATTCAGGCTAGGGTCCTGTCCTTGGGTTTCTGAGTACTCAGACTCCCTGCTTATTCACTTGGGTTGACCCAAATAATACTACACCTTGCATGGTAAAGCTTCCCAGTATCGCAGAACCATGTATCCTCATAGATACAAAGGCAGACAAGCCCCAACACTGCCCATCCACGAAGCTTCATATGTCTCTAGCTTCTCCAAGTCTTGATGGGACAGACCTAGGAGCAAAGACTTCCAGAGACTTCAGGAAGCAGCAACACACCAACCCTCAAGCCTCACAGCTACTCCTGAGCCTGCCCACGATGGCTCTCTCCCTCCCACTGGGAAGTAAATACTCTTTAAACACCTGTTGTCAATTTCTACCAGGAGAAGTTGTCACTACTTACAAAGCCTCCATTCTATGCCAGGAAGGATGCTGTGTGTTCTCAGCTTCTCCTAACTTCTCCTGTTAGGACCCAGTGGTTTCAGAGCCAGAGAAGCCTATGAAGTTCAACCTTTCATATTTCTAAATGAGAAAAACAAAGACTCACAAAGGAGAGTATCCCATGTCACCCATGCTGGACAGAACCAGGAAGTTAGACACATAAGAATCGGAGCCCTTGTACCCTGTCTCCTTTCCTATTTTTAGATTCTCAACCAATGGGTCAGGCTCTGAGACAATTAGACACTAAAACGTAGTATTCATTCACACACTATTTTTGACCATTCATTATCTCTCAAGCCTTACATCAGTCACAATCCCTTTAAGTCATATAATCTTCAACCCAGAGTCTATCTCAGGGCCAATGGCAGAACCAGCAAACAGCCTAAAATGCCAGTCAGTTCTCAGAGATCTGTAGAGGGTGACCAAGGAATAGCTGCCATGCTCAAACTTCTGTTTTTATGCTAGTGGCGCCGATGGAATACTCCCCCAGAGTTCTGGCCTCTGCTTTTCTGAAATGAGGCCGGAGATGGCCAACATAGGAATTTATCCTTCCTTCTCCATTTATCAGTCTTTGTGGGTCAACACTCACCAAGAGCAGAGTAGCTTCCCTCTGCAGAGGCTCATCCAATGCCTCACAACTTTTGTGGTGACTCTCGTGGTGTAGAAGAGAATACCGGAGCTCGCAGATGAAATCATTTATGTCACACAGAGGTCAGCGAGTGTGGTAAAGATGAGCTGTCTGACTCCACAGCTCTAGCTACCTCTATGGTGCTACAATGGGCGTGTGAAAATTGCTAAGGAGTTATGCTTGATGGCAATGGTGACAGGAGGCACAAGCTAGAGTGTCTCTTCTTGGTTCAGCCTCGCTGAAGTTCTGGCTGCTTCCTCCTGGGCTAAATAGAACTGTTGATTAAGTTTGAACCTGGCATCCTGAATCCCAGGCTAGGGTGGGGTGATTATATTACTTACCTTTTTCTCACTGCTGTGCAAACACATGTCAAAAACAATTTATGGACACTCTCCATTATCCTCTCTTCCTCTCTCCCTTACAATTTAGGGAAATCTTCTGTGGTGGATAAAATATGACGGTGAGTGTGAAATGGTTGGTTGCATAGCATCCCTAGTCAGGAAGCAGGGAGAGAAGCATGCTGGTGCTCATCTAGCTATCTCCTCTGTACTCAGCCCCATGAGGTGATGCTGTCTATAGTCATGGTGGATCTTCCCTCCCCAGTTAAACTTGTCTGTAAATGTTCTCACAGACACAAGCAGAGGAGGGTCTCAGAAGTGAGTCCAAGTCAGTCAAGTTGACAATGAAGCTTAATCGTTATGGATCTGTTTGCCTTTGTAGGAGCTTATATTTCAGGCTCCAGGGGTGGGAGGATCTGGGACTCAGGATATGGGGTGAACCAAAGTTGCCATTCTAGATACTTCAGGGTACAATTGTGGACATGGGCAGTGTTCTAAGTGTCATTTTGTTGTGTTTCAAAACACCCTGACAAAGGCAACTTTAAGAGGAGAGAGGGTTGTTTAGCTTCCAATTTCAAGTTACAGTTTGTCACTTGAGGAAGTCACAGCAGGGTCTTGAAGCAGATAATCACACCCAATCAAGAACAGAGAGAAATGAATGAGTACATGCTTCCTATTAAGCTCACCATCTCTACTCTTAGGTAGTCAAGGGTTCGAACTCAGGGTCCACTTTTAGGCTGGGTCTTCCTAGGATTATTATGTTATCAAGACCCTCCCTACAGGTCAACTTGATCTAGGAAACCCATCATTGAGACTCTCATGTCAGATGATTCTAAGAGGTGACAAGTTGACAATTCAAACTAACCAGTGCAGGCAGTTTTGATGTTACTACAGGATCATGACATGAGTTGAATGTATCGAGGAGAGCTATCACAAGCCAACCTACCTTGAGAGTGGGGACATTGTTGCAACATCAGAACTAGCAGGGTGTCAGGTGGGTTTCTCTGGTATGAGGGTGCCATGAGGACTTAGGGCCAAGTCTGTCCCCATCCAGGTTCCCATGAACCTGAGTACAGGGCAGAACCACCTGGAGAGAGGGAAGGGGTAAGTCATGTTGGGCACAGAGCTCCTGGATAAGAGTCTCTTCAAAAGAGCACACACATAGTGAGTGATTCTATAGGAGGATAAATAACTTGTCTGAGGCTCTTTCTCATATGATGTAGCCTGCAAAATTCTCATCCAAAGATCCTAGACCATTGCCATACACACACTGCCATCTGCTGGGGGCAAGGAGGAGTGATCTCAAGGCTATGCTGAGATTGGGCCCAAGGCAGAATTTACATCTCACTAGAAGCCTTGCCTGCCAGCCTCTTCTGAGCCTCTCCCAAGAACTCTCTCACACCTCCTTAAGGAACCAATAAGTAGTTACTCCTAAGGACAGACCATTCAAAAGGTACAGGCACAGAGGCAGGGGGTCATCACAGGATTGCTGAGAGCTTCTACAGAGAGGCTTTGGAGTCTATATATCTTTAGGGTAAGGATGCCCTCTGTCATGCATGGAGCATGAGGAGAGAAGGCACATGCATGTGCTGCCTCTAGTCTTCTCAAGGGTTGTAGTTCTAGAGGACTAAGCTGGACAATTCCAGAGTTGCCCTGAAGCAAAGAGGGGTGGGGTTGTGTCCTGTGAATCTACTTGCAAATTTAGGGAGCTAATTAGGAAAGTCAAAGCCACCTAGTGGAGAGGCTGGTGAAAACCCATGTAAAAAAGATAGGTGAAGTAGCATGGAGTTCCAATACTGGAGGGGGTGGAGCCAGGAGGACCCCTGCAGCTCACTGGCCAGCCAGCCCAGCTGGATCAGAGAGCTAGGTTCAGAGACATTGTCTCAAAATAATAATAACAACAATAATCTGGAGACTGATAGAGGAAGATATTGACATCTATTGATCTCTGGCTTCCACATGTACAAGGATGCGTACTTGTGCACTTTTATGCACACATGCACATACATAAACATATAAAGGGAGATACATACCTCACGTCAACACAACACACACACACACACACACACACACACACACACACACAAAAAACACAGAAACACCCAGTGGGATAGTGGAGGACAGCAGCCTGAGACTTCCCATCGGAACTGCACATTTCATGCACGAGAAAACCAAGGATCAGAAATATGATGCATTTTGTACTGACCTCCTGATAGACGAGACCATGGGAAGAAGCTCCAGGAAAGGACTTGAGAGCGTCTGATCCAACCTCTTCATTTTCACATGAGAAAACTGAGTTTCAGGGATGAGAGCAGAGAGACTAGCTGACACACTGTCTGGCAATATCTGTCTTGCTTCTCTTGGGCACTAGACTGCTCCAGCAGGACCGGGTCAGCACCTGAATATAGGGTCTGCTGAAGACAGTGGACTCTAGGGATGGGGACTGGTAGGTGGGAGGCTGTCCAGGATTTGGAGAGGATCACTGAGGCAGCAGCCACTGTGTCCTGTCCTGTAGGAATGCCTCCACCACCTGCCTCACTGCTTAGAACAGGGCTAAAATGGGAAGCCTATGGATTTCCATGCTTTTATTTTGTCATCTTTTATTCATTCACAGCCTGTCATTGTATATTATTTACATTATAAATCATATGTATTCCTACCCTCCTTCTTTAGGAAAAATCCCAAGAGTCCAGATTGTTCTAAAGTTGTGAATATGGTGGTGACTACATTCCGTCTCTTTCTCTCAAACTTCCCAGCAGGGTGCAGAAACTTCTTGTGCTGAGCAGAGGACTGCGACCACTCAGACACCCCATCCCTAAGCCTAGGATCTGACCTTCAACTCTTCAGAGAGGCACAGGCACACAGGGCAGAAAATAGCTCAGTTGATAAAGTACATGCCATGTACACATGAGGTCCTGAGTTCAATCCCTAGAATATGGTTTTTTTTTTTTTCTTTTCCATCCAGCCTAGTGAGGTGACACTAGCTTGTCATCTCAGCACAGGAGAAGCAGATAAAGGTCTCCTTGGCAAGCTCTAGGCTAATAAAACAAACAAAAAAATCTGTCTAAATTTAAAAAAAAAAAAGTTGCCAATGCCTTAAGAACAACACAACACCCAAGGTCTCTGGTCTCCACACACACATACATGTACATGAGCACCTGCACACACATGAACATGCAAACACACACACACACACAAAGGAGAAGCGAGACAGGGAAGAATCTGTAGGAAGACTACAGGATGGTGGGTGCTTCAGACTATCGGAGCTGAATCCAAGCTAGTCAGGAGGAAAGCCTCAAGCCAGCAAGGAGATGGCTGGCTGCAGAGGCAGAGACCAGAGAGCTGCAGAATCAAGAGGTGACCCTGTGGGACAGGATGTAGGAACCAAAGCAAGTCAGGGATGAATGCAACAGGCTATGGTGGGGCCCGGCTTGCGGGCACAGTTTATACTTATAGGCTTGCAACTAAGTGGGAGTAGAAGGCCCGGAGTTCTGACGAGATCCTGATTTTAAAAACTGGGCTGAGCAGGTGTGTCTGGCAACTGTAAGAATGAACAATGGAAAACTGATGGCTACATGTTCAAGGAGGGCAAGCCCAAAACATTATTTTATTTGGTGTGTGTGTGTGTGTGTGTGTGTGTGTGTGTGTGGTGTGTGTGTATGTGTGTGTGGTGTGTGTGTGGTGTGTGTGGTGTGTGAGATGTATGTGTGGTGTGTGTGTGTATGTGTGGTGTGTGTGTGAGATGTGTGTGTATGTGTATTTGTGTGTGTGGTGTGTGTGTAGTGTTTGTAGTGTGTGTATATGTGTATTTGTGTGTGTGGTGTGTGTGTGTGGTGTGTGTGTATGTGTGGTGTGTGTGTATGTGTATTTGTGTGTGTGGTGTGTGTGTATGTGTGTGGTGTGTGTGTGTGGTGTGTGTGTATGTGTGGTGTGTGTGTGTAGTATGTGTGTGTGTGTGCGCGTGCGTGTGTATGTTCAAATACTCAAGTATGTGTGGCTGCACATCTGAGTACAGTTGCACAAGCTTGTGTGTGGAGACCAGAGAACAACCTTGGCAAGCTTAGGTGCTGTGCCTCCAGTTTTGTTCGTTTAGAGACAGTCAATCACTGGAGCTCACCAAGTAGGCTAGGGGAGCTAGCCAGCAAGCCCTTGGTATCTATCTGCCTGTCTCTGCTCCCACTGGGATTATAAGAAAACAGAACCGTACCCAGCCAGTCAGCTCTATGTAGTGAGCTCAAGGCCAGGAAAAAATACACAGTGTGATCCTGTCTCAAGACAGAAAAGAAGGGGAGGAGGAACAGGAAAAGGAAGAGAAGGAAGGAGAAGGTTTTTATTTGTTTTCATTTTTACAACAAAATACCACTCTATTGATCTAGCTGCCTGCATTCTCCATCACAAATAAATGTGACAAGAATCGCCATCTCACAACAACCCTTATGAACATATTCTCAGAAGCCCAAATATATTCATGGAAATGGCAAAATAATCTTTCTTCTCTGGCTCTGCTTTTTAAGAAGTGAGCTAAACCGACAATGCTAGACACCAGGAGCTGCTAATATATTCAAATTTAATATATCCAATATATGGATATATGTTTTATTCTCAGAATATTTGAAAATATATTTGAAGACAAAATTAAGAACAGACATTGAAGGAAGGCCTGTACTTTCCATGTTGTTATGAAACACCATTTAAAAACAGCCAACTTAGTATAGCTTGATGAGTACTGTCTCAGTCCAACATGAGAACATGGGTGATCCATCACTCATTGCAAACCTGTTCCCACTTCATTTACCCAATCGTGGTTCTCAGTTACTGTGTAATGTACATGTAAACTTATTTCCCGATGTTTTTTCAAAGCACTTCATCTATAGCGTCGAGATGCTGTCATCCTTAGTCATGCACCTGACAAACTGACAAATTGACAAATTGGCGCTATCTGCCAGGAAGTGTTCTAGCTGTTGCGGAAGTGCAACTGATCAAAAGACCTCTTGCTCTCATGAAGCTTACACTCTGGAGAAGGGGGTTAAGCTAACCATGAAATTGATATGCACCGGAAGTGATAAGGGCAATGGAAGAAGACGAGACAGGGCAGGAGGGTGAGCATTGTGTCTGTGGGAGGGAGTTCGGTGGGCGCATGCGCAAATGTCTGTACGTGTATACGGGGGTCAAAGAACAGCCTCAAATGTCACTGCTTAGATGCCTCCCAGGGTCTTTTACTGGCCTGTAACTTTGCCAAGTTGGCTAAGCGGGTCCCAGCAAGCTTTCAGCGTTTCTCTGCCTCCCTCCTCTCCGTCACTAGAACTGCAGAAGCCAAGATTTTTACATGGGATCCAAACTCTGGTCCTCATGTTTGCAAGGGAGTGCCTTGGCCTGGGTAGTCAGTAAAGGCCTCGCAGGGAAAGCACTCATAGAACAAAGCCTTGGAGGAGGAAAGAGATTGAGCCATGTAGATACTTAGGGACAGGGCATTTCAAGAAGATGAAAAAAATGTAGGCTCAGGATGAATGCTTTCCAGACATGTTTTGAGTGAGGTAGAGGATGCAGTTGGAAGCAGAGGCTGCAAGCTCAGTGAGGGTATCTATGACTCTCACTTATCTCCATCAGTGGGGTCTCATGAGGTGCCAGTTTCCTGGGGGACAAGCGACCAATGTCTCAAGGGCATTGTTGGCCTGGGTGAACATTTCCTCTGTTTACATATATTCGGCCTCAGCCCTTCACTTGCAATTTGTGGTCACCTTGGCCGTCAGGATTAGGATAAGCCTGTCAGTCGATGTCATCATTGCTGCTGCTGCTTTCTGTATGGCTGTTGTCACAAAATACCTGGATAGCCACGGCCGGGTAGGCATCATAGCAGGAACATGAGGTGGCTGGTCACATTGCTTCCATGGTCAAGAAGCAGGAAGAGGTGGATGTTGGTACTCAGCTCACTTTTTCCTCGGTCCAGGACCCCAGTCTGTGGAACGGCGTCACTCACATTTGGGGTGTCTTTTCTCTTTTCAGTTAAACCTCTTTGGAAACTCCCTACCTATACTAAGATCAGAGGTATGTTTCACAGTTTAAATCCAGTTGAGTTGATAATGAGTACCCATCACCTCTTCTCATACAGGAGCAGCAGTGGGGCACAAATCTATCCCTATTCCCAGGACCATTGCTTTTCTATAGGCTCAAGGAAAACATGCAGAAAGCAAGCCTGGATCTCAGCTACTGAAACTTGCTCAGGGCCATTTTACCTGCCAAGTCCAACTCTCAGACACATGATTTGAAAGCTGCCCCCCTCCTCACTACTCCCTAGGCTGTCAGATTCCTGTCCCAGGGCCGTCAAAGTACTCTCAGATTTTCCTTCATCCTCTTGAAGTAGCAAAACACTCATTTATTTGGAAAAGCTCCTCTGTTTTCTCAACTCAACTTAAAATGAGCCTGAGCCATGTATGTGCAGAACCAGAAAATCCTTGGGAGTCCTTCCCCTTGGCCCAGGTAAGCCTCCTGCAGTCTGAGAATATGGAAGCCTCTGCTGGAAGCTTTTCTAAAAACATCAACTTTTAACTCCTGTAATGCTTGATACAACTGAAACCTATGGGGCTGGGGAAATGGCTCACCTGACCAAGTGCTTTGCTGTGTAAGCTTGAGGGCTTGTGTTGGACAACCCCCTCCCCCCATGCCCCAGAACTGCTTGTGCCTTTAATCCGAGTGCTGGGGAGGTGAAGACAGGAGCATTCCCAAGGCTTGCTGGATATCCAGTCTAAGCCAAATCGATGAGAGTACAGAGAAAGACCCTGCCTCACAAAAAGAGGTGGAGTGATAAACACACCTGATAGATCTCTGGCCTTCACACATACAGGTATGTGCATAGACACAAACACCATACAATGCAGATGTAACACACACACACACACACACACACACACACACACACACACACACACACACACACACACATCCTTACCTACAGTGTGTTGTGGGAAACATTAACTGAGAGACGTATTACTTCCCTGCATACTGGGCTCTCTGGAATAGAAGTGATGGCCATGTATTGGCTATGCACTCAATCAGGTAGAGCATCTTAAACTATCTGTTTCAAGAAAAGAAAAAAGAGAGAAAAAGAAAAGGAGAGAAAAAGAAAGAAACACAAGAGAAAAAATTTAAATGTCTTTTAATGGGACGAATACAAAGGTACCTAAGACGCCATCCTCAAAAAAATCCTTGGAGCCAGAGAACCTTCAGAAATTGAACCTGACTGGGTCACTCATACTGGGTAGTTTATCTCTCAGATCCTTGTGACCTAATTGCCTAAAACCCCTTAAGTAGCTAGAATGACATTTAATTGCCTATTGTTAGCAATAAAAAGATAGTACAGCCACAATTATTTTTACAGATATCTCTAACTGGGAGGGTAGCTAGTTTTAAGACAACTCATGTTATGAAAGAGATGGAAAGGAGGAGGTAAAATTAAACTGGCATCCTGTGGTTCTTTTCCAGGCTTTATTTACGTCCTTGATCTATGAACCCTTCTGGAAACAAGTCAGGAATTAAATAAAGATGGTATCAATGGATGACTACCATAGCATTTAACGGAGTCAGGCTATACTCACATTGCTTTGTGTGGAAACTCACTTATTTGCACAAAACTTTGAGTGGCTTTGAAATTGAAGCAAGCTTAACAATGACCACGAAAGGGGAGGGATGTATTGACTAAATGGAGGAGGGATGGGGCAGCCTCAGAAGACAGGATAGGCAGCTCCAAGAAGAGTGTTGGGAGCCTAGATGGAGTTCAGTACCTGGGTGCTCAGGCACCCTCTCCCTCCTTCAGGTAGGATTGCGCCACCTGGTGGGAAAAAGAGTTGTCTGGGCCGCTCATTATACCTGTGTGGATTCCACAAAGCCTGCTCCAAGGCAAAAATGTAGTGAACTGCTTTCTTTGGAAGGTGATCTCAAAACATGTAATGAGGGAGTAGGAAAGTGAAGCCAAGGTGGATGTGGATGGGTGTCAGGAAGGGGTAAGTGAGAGCTGTGTCAGGGAGGTGGCTCGAGCAGGAGTAGCTATATCTCAGTCTAACAGAAAGACTTTCCCTTCTATGGAGTTAAGAAAGCCAGCTGTCTTCTTCACTGAAGGTTGTCTTAAGGGTGATGTCCTAGCTTGCTTCCCAGGCCAGAGAATGGCCTTATGCTGAAAGACCCCAAAACCCGATCGCGTAATCAAAACCTGTGTGTAAATGACTTCAAGGATAGACCACACCTATAATGACTACAACTCCTTCCAACATCTTATTCCTAAACCAGCATGGCGCGGTTTCTCCAGCTCCTGCCCCAGAAAGCCCAGAGAGCGAGTCTCTCGCAAGAAGAGGGCTAAGGTCATAGGACGACCGTGGACCAATCGCTGACCCAGAGGAGCTGGAGGTTGCTTTTCAGGAACGAGAGCAGCTCATCTGCTGGAATAGAAATCTGGTTCCCCTAATTCCTTTCCCTCACGCTTTGGTGGATCTACAGCCACATTCATCTCTTAAGTGCTGAGTTCTGAGAAGGGCTGGCTTTGCTCTGCCCAGCAGCCAGGGCGCAGGCAGAATGGAACTCTAGCTTCTCAGCAACTTGATCCCCTCGCAGAAAGGAAACAGCCATTATCAAAAAGCCGATTGTCGTTACACCTCCTTAGAAAAATTTTCATTAAAGATAAAGCAAATTTTAATTAGATTAAGTATCCAATTATTGTAATTACATTTTTTAAAAATTCACATCAGGAAGATGACCCTTTTAAAAGGGGTTACAGGAATAATTAGCGTATTCATATTAACCAAAACGTATTGGGTAATATTTATACCCAGAAGACAAAGTACATTCTACACATTTCACCTTTGGGGAAAACTTGCAAATCTTTTGGCAGTGGCATGAATATTTATAGGCAAAAGAGTGTGCTTTAGTGAGATTATGTGAGGAAGCATTTAAATGCTCACCCATTCTTACCCAGGGGTAAAGTATACAGAAAATGTAGTTTGGAGATTATGGATATGCAAAGTGTGACTTAAGCGGGGCATTTCTATTAGTTTGCTTAATTAATTGGTGCCAAAGACTATTTCTCCTTATTTGGGGGTAGAAAGAAGGTATCTGGCTGTGATTTCTCTTTGGAAGCAGAGAGGTCATTTTCCCCTTGCCCACTGGCCACCAGAGGACGTCTGTTTTAATATTTCTTACCTTTGCCTGGCTTGCTCCGGTGGAGAAGGAACCTGGGCCTTCTAGTGGCTTTCTCCCCAAAGTTTTCTTTCTCATTCCAACTTTCCATTCAGGGGCAGCTAAACCTGCTGTATGCGCAGGCTCCTTCAAACTTCTTGGGAGGGGAACTCCACAGTTTCCACTGTGCAGGTGAGAAACTCACTGATTCTCTAAAGTTTGGATGACCTTCCGGTGCTCCACTACAGAACTGGTCTACTGAGAAACTCTGCTGACTGACTCCAGACCTGTGTGGCCTTTACTCTGCCAGTCAGGAAGCTCTCCATGGATCCTGGTGTGAGGCCGATGTGACTGGAGTCTGGGGACAGGGAGCCTTTTTAAGGATATCTGTTCTCTTCAGCTTCACCCCCCCCCCCCCAATTATCTTCTTGGTAATCTCTCTCACATCTTATTTTCACATCTGGGTTGAAATCCCTCCTCCTCCAGACTTCCCGCCGAGAGTTTTCTTCGGTCCTGTGTGTACCTGCCTTCCAGGAAGGCCTCACGTTTAGGAAACAGTTGTCACTTTAATCCAATCACTTCACAGTTACTTATGAGTAAATACCCTGGAATTATATCCCTCCCCACCCCCACCCCCGCCTTTCTCCCTGTAAAAACTATACAAGCATTCTTATGTCAAAGGATTGATTTCATGGACCTAGCACAGCTGCTAATCACCATGGTCACCCCTTTTTGAGGACCTCATGACTAGGGTCACCAACAGGAAATACCCATCCCCACTAAGAACTTCAGCTGTTCCTTTGGTCTATTAACCGAGGGTCTCTTTCTCTCCTCTTCCCTGCCCACATTTACTCTTGTAGGATGAGTCTGTTGGAGGCTGCCAGCCTCAAGCGATGCTGTGGGGATGCCAAAGCCACTCTAGAGTGTGCTGGTAGAAAGATGCTGTTTGTTTTCAGGGAGAGAACAGGTAATCCCTGGTCATGCGTGGTTCCTGGTTATCTTTATGACTCTTTTGCCAAGCTGGAATGATCTCCTACACTCAAAAGTCCTTTCCAGGACAGGAGGACTGCTGTGTGGGGGAACATGTTCCCTTGATCTGCTGTCTCTACACCTTCCTGTACATGTGTCTAAACTCCCTCCTGCTCTCTTCCTCTCCACTGACTCCATTGCTGAGTCCTTGGCAGGTGCCCCAAGGTCTCAAGTGTTTGTTTTTTCCCTTAAAAAAGAGCAACTCTAATGAGATTTGGTTTCACGTATCTGTAACCCGGCACTTAGGAAGTGGAAACGGGAAGACTGATAGTACAGCCTTGGCTATGTGGCAAATTTCTAGGCCAGCCTGGGCTATGTAAGACCCTGTCTTTGAAAAACAAATAATGAATACAGACCTTCCTCAACCTTCAGACACCCCAAATTACCACCGTACTCTATTCACTTCTTTCCATGCAAATCATACACAGAATGAACTTGGCTTGCCAGCTCTACTTCCCTGTCTTTTATTTAGTATTTATTTAGACTTGTGGTTTTTGTTCTCCAATGCTATATTGAAAACCTAAACACTTGCTTTGAGATAAGAGCTGCATTTTTCTAAAGGATTTTAATTATAGTATACTTCTGGATTCAAGATGTCCCTTGAGCAGGCTCCTGTCACTTTCAGGACCTCACTTTATCTGGTTGTAAAACTGAATGTGGACCCAGTTAGGTACTCTGGACTATCATTTGGTGTTTTTACTTTTCACTAGGCGACTTCTCTGGCCTAATGTGAACATGTTCTCTGCCCATTCATTGTGGCTACTGGCTGAAATTGAAGCCACAAGTTCATTTGTCTTCACATGGTCCTCCATCTCCATACTATTATAACATATTTCATCTCTTATCCTCCCCCATAAAAGTCTTTTTCTCTACCACCAATTCTTAAATAATTACATGGAAATTTCTTATTAATTATAAAAGATCGGCCTATAGCTTAGGCTTGTTACATGGAAATTTCTTATTAATTATAAAAGAGTGGCCTATAACTTAGGCTTGTTCTTATAATATAAATTAACCCATTTACTTAAATATACATTCTGTCATGTGGCTCTTTACTTCATCTCTCTGTACTGCTCATGCTGCTTCCTCTGAGTTTAACTCTCAACTCTGCCTTCTTCCTCCCAGAGTTTTCTTTCTGCCATGAAGTTCCACCTCTTACCTAGCTGTTGTATGTTCAGCTTTATATTTCACCAATCACAGCAATACATTTTCACACAGTGTACAAATATCCCATGTGCCCCCTCTCCTCTTTTTTGTATTTCTCTTAACTTTCTAATGGGAACTTGGCTGTTTCTTCTGGGCTGTTCTCTTTGCACTTTTTATTTTCCCTAAAGAAGATTTATTTGTCTCAAAGCCTAGGAACGTAATAGGGATACAACTCAACCCTCCCCCATGCTTTCAAAGAGCTGCTTCTTTATAAGCAAGCAAGCAAACAAACCAATACACTATTACCATCACTACTAACATTAACAAAAATAAAGTTCTAGCGGCTGGGGAAATGAGTAAAATAGCAAAGGGCTTTGTCCTACAAGTGTGAAAAACTAGGTTCAATTCCCAGAACCAGTTAAAACCAAACAGGCTCCATGGCATATGCTTCTCAGTCCATGGTAGGTGGAAACAGGCGCATCCCTAGGGCTTGCAGGCCAGCTAGCCTACCTAGACTAATTTGCATAGTGATCTCCATGGCCGGTGAAAGACCCTGCCTAAAAATATAAAGCGGTCAGCGTTCCTGTGACACTTGAAGCGTCCTGAGGTTGTCTTCTTGATCTCCACATGCATTTGATTATTTATACACACACCCACATGCATTTGATTATTTATACACACACCCACATACATGCACACCTGTACACACATACAAACAGACACATCCCGCCTTAAGAGAACTCCTCATCAAGTTCCTTGTTTATATTGGTCTTTGTTATATCTCTATACATAGTACCTTCCAGTCCTCTAATTCTCACTCACGATTTTAACATCGAGGTCATTATCTTCATCTGTTCATTTCTGTCCACACACGGGAACTTCCGCATAGCATTGCTAAATTTCCATTGTTACCCTTTACTTTCCATGAACACCATTGCTAATGTCATCTTCTCCCAGACTTGATTTACTGCTGATTATATTACCAATTGTCTTTAACCTACACATCTCTTCCAAGCTGGGCATATGTTCTAGATATTTTTATGTGGATATTTCATGGGACATCTATATCAAAACTTGAACTCATGATCTTTTTTAGCAACTTTATTATGTTCCTGTTAGGAAATTTTTAATATATAGAATCAATGCCGACCCAGTCATACAAGCAATAATGTGGGAGATTATTCTAGATTCCACTGTATCTCTTGGTGGCTACATTCCCTCACTAATAGTTTAACCTATACCTGTCATCCACAAGCTCAGAGCTTCTCTGGTCCAGCCTCTGCAGACAGCAAGACTGATAGTAATAGGGAAAGTATCCCTGAGTTTAAATCAGATTTCAATCTATAGCAGATATTTGTTAGCAAGTTTCTTTGGTTTTTCTCATCTCTCAAGTGGTCATATGATACTGCTGAATTTATGTAGTTACTAGGACAACCAGCTGAGTTATGCTTGCTGCTTAGTTTTTGTCAACTGGACGACAAGTAGAGTCACCTGGGAGGAAGGAACATCAATTATGGAATTGCCTCCATCAGATTTTCTTGTAGGTATGTATGTCTGTGGGAGCATTTTCTTGAGTATTGGTTGATATAAGAGGACCCAGTCCACTGTGGATGGTAACATTACTGGGCGGTTATACTAAAACAGTAGCGGAATAAGCTGGAGGAACAAGCCAGCATTCTTATGGTCTCTGCTTCAGTTCCTGCCTCGGATTCCCTTGATGATGGATGAGAAGCTGAAGTCAAATAAACTGTTTCCTACTCCAGGTTCATGTTAGACATGGAGTTTGTCACAGAAACAGGAAAGTAACTAGGGCAATATGTGGAACCTTGAGGACATTGTAAATATGTCACAACTTTTAGCAGTGTGGATGACATAAATGCGGGTGCCAGCAGGGACAAATATCTGTAGCAAAGAAATTTGAAGGATAATTACTTCTTTGGTTTTTTGTTGTGTTTTGAGAAAGGGTCTCTCTACTGTATAGCTCTGGCTGTCCTTGAACTCACTGTGTAGACTTGGCTGGCTGTGGCTCACAGAGATCCACCTGGCTCTGCCTCCCAAGGTGTGCATCACCATGCCTGGCTTAGATATCTGCTTCTTAACTAGACCCTCAACCAGTCATATTTTATTCAGTTACACATGACATCTTGACCTTCAAAGATAACCAGTGATTCTAACTACTAGAATTTGTAGGTTCTTGGGAGCAAATTAGTTTGCTTTATATAAGCTTTCCTTTTGTAGCTAATTAACTTGTGTTGTACACCTTCACTGTTAAATGGGTAGGAAGCTAGTGGGTCACTAAAATGTGACTAACTAGTGCTACACAATCTGAAATAATATTTTGGATATATCAGTTTAAACAACACTTAAATTAGTTTCACACATTTATTTTAATCCATTTATTATGGTTATTAGAAAATCTGAATTGTGTTTCTACTGGATGGTGTTGCTGTGTACCTTACAAAACTTGGACCCTTCTCATGCGCTATCCTGTTTTCAAGCTTTACTTTCGTAGGTTTATACCCTTTTCCATGTTAGGAGCTATCTAGGGGAAAGAAAAGATAAATGCATGCATCACACCTTCCATGGCTAACTGAAGTTCTCTCTATACTTTCTGAATCTACAGTCTCGCTGCTTTATGACTGGTCACTAACTGCACGTCCAGCTAAAATAAATTACTGTTAGTTCTCTGAACACAGCAGGAAGCTTTGAGCTTCCCTGCCTTAGCTTTCTTTGTTTGCTTTTCCTGGAATGCACCCCTAACCCTTCTCACCTATAAAGAGCTCAAATCACACCCCCGAAGAGCCTTTGCTGACTCCTCTTAGCAGCTGAGTTGACTCTGAAGTCCAGAATTTTGTTTAGATACTGACCTATTTCTCAGTGGAACCCATTTGATTCATCACTCCCTGTAATGCTAACTACAGAGTCTGGTGTGTACTTTAACACTAAAAGAACATTTGTAAAAGGAGTAGAGACAGGTGGTGCAGAGCCAAGGTTTTGTAACATGAAGAGGCTGGCTGAAATTTTTCATGAGGATAGTTGTTCTAAGCTGTTTCTTCTGAGGAGTCTTTGACAGGAGAGGATGACATCGGGAATTTTCCAGGTATAGCAAACGAGATGAACAAAAATCCCCTTGAAACAAGAAAGTTGGTAGCAAATGAGTCATCCAATTTCCAAAAAGTCAGACTAGATCATGCAGACCTTTGAGGTCAGATAAATAAGTCTGATGTCGTTCTGAAGGTCATGGTAGGTTCTGGAAGGCTCTGAACTACGGCAAGAGCTGAACAGTCCTGTGTTTTGGTTTTATTACCTTTGGCTGCAGATGGAGTTGTGGAAGCAATGTGCACGAATGTAAGTTGGGAAAGTGAGTTCCTCCTGCAAATGTGGTTAGAGGTAGGTGGTGAACAGGGATAGAGAGGAACGCAAAACCGCCAGGTTTAGGTTTAGGATGCCTGTGCATGGGTGACAGCCAGATGCAGGGCGAACTGGAAGGCGGAAGCTCGCAGTCTACACCCACCACACCTCCCTAGGTCCGTCGGCGTAGCGGAGGGCACACGCGTCTTGTCCCTTGCGCGCCGCCGTCTGCGCAGCCTGCGGGGTCGTTCGTGAGCCGGCTTGCTAGCTGCGGTTCCGGTTCCGGTTTCTGCTCCTGGGCTCCGAGGTACGCAGCCATGGCGTACTCGGTCGTGCAGAGAGTGGCGCTGGCCTCGGGGCTCGTCCTAGCCGTATCGCTACTGCTGCCCAAGGCCTTCTTGTCCCGCGGGAAGCGGCCGGAGCCGCCGCCGGGCCCCGAAGGTGAGCCCCGGTAATGCTCGCTGGTGGTCTTAGCCTCCCAGGCCCACACCGTTCCCCTCGATGGCTTGCATGTCATCATGTCACCTGTACCTTTGCCCATTCTACCATAAGTCTGTAGGAACCTTAGTTGGTAGTAGTTTTAGTTCAGACTTTTATTGCCTCTTATGGAATATTTTGGACTGGGGTTGGTGGTGCACACGTGGAATGCTACCATTCTGGAATCAGGAGCATCACTGTAGGTTCAAGCCTAGCCTGGTCTGCTCAGTGGATTCCAGGCCAACCAGGGCTACGTAGTAAGATCCCACCTCAAAACAACAATAACATCACAATTTTGTTCAATGACTTAAACCATTTTTTGTTGTTGTTCCTGAGGTAGAGATAAACAAATTATTTGTACTTCTCATGCCTATTAATTCTTTTTTTTTTTTTTTTTTTTTTTTTTTTTTTTTTGGCATGAGTGTGCTGTTTCAAAACCAGCTCCACCCTCCCCCAACATTCTTGCAGTTTTACAGAATCTGTAAATACACGGTCCTGAGTTCTGGAAGAAGGGATTGGGAAATTCGCTATTGTTCTCAAAGTTCTGCTGGTAACTTTGTCTTGTGAATAATCCCTGTAACATCCTTGAGCCTTGTGAGCAGTCTGTGAACATTTCCTCTGAATTCAGCCTGTTGGTTGCTGGACAGCTCCCTTTGAACTGTAATCCTCTTTGAATTTGTGCATATTGGCTGTCCTTCCATCCTCGGGAGCATTAGAGATTAAAAATACTATAAATGCAAAGCGCCATGCTCTAGGGGCTGGAGGCAGGTTGAGCACATTATTCTGCCCCCAGAATGTGTTTGATGAGCTCTGCATGTAAAGTTGCCATTCCTTCTCCCTTAATTTCTGTCATTACAAAATCCAAAAAGTTTTGCTCATTTTTTTTCTATCAGTGTTTTTTGTCTTGAAGAGTGGTGATCTTCAAGACTGTCTTCAAAATCTGTGGCGATCCTGAACAGTGAGGAGTTTTATTTAACCCCCCTTTGCTCTGGTTGAAAAAGCTTAAAGAAATTCTATTGGATTGTTGCTTCTCGGTGTTGTAGAGGGTACAGAATTCATTGTAGATGTGACTTCCATTGAGAACACAGGAATTGATGGTCAGTGCTCCCATCTTGAAATTTTTGCCCTTTCTGTTTTCTTTGTTCCTGAAAAGCTCATCTCTTGCTTCCTTCTCAGCATTTAAATGTCTGCTTCAAGGTACCCTCTTTAGACTTTGCCTGATGATCCCAGTTAAAGTAAAGCTTCCCTCAGGACCATCTTAAAGGTAATCTTGGCCAACAGTTATCCATTCTATCATATATCATGCACACAGTGTGTTAGATACGGAATTCCAGGGAACAGGACTTAAATCCTTGCCTCAGGGAACTCCTGGTCTAGTAGAAGAAAACAGATGAGTACCAAAGTGTCAGTTGCTGTTATTCATCCGGTTTACACTGGGAACAGTGAAGATAAGCAACATTTATATACAACACTCTGTTATTAGAACGTAACAAAGGTTTTATAGATTTTTTTTTCTTTCTCCTTCTTGAGATCTAATACATGTAACTATGAAATTTGTCTATTTAAGCACAGGAATCAGTTTTGGTTTTTTTTTTTGTATATTCAGTTTTGTAGCCATCACCCCAGTAAGTTTTAGAACATTTCACCCTCCCCCACCCCAGTGATCTGTACATTTTAGCTGTCATCACCCTCCTCATTTCCCATCTGTAGTCAAGGGCAACCAGTCGTCTCCCTCTGCCTCTGTAGAGTCCCCATGCTCTTCCTAACTGGCTCTTGGTTTTGTTTTTCAAGACAAGGTTTCTCTGTGTAGCCTTGGCTGTCCTTTGGAGCCCAAACTAGCCTCAAACTCATAGAAATCTGCCTGGCTCTGCCTCTGAGTGCTGCTATTAAAGGTGTATACCACCACTGCTTGGCTTCACTGGCCTTTTAAAACTAGCATAATGCCTCAAGGTCCATTTATCAAGCCTGTACTTCATTCCTTTTAATGGCTGAATACTAGTCCATTGTGTTGATAGGTCACATTTTACTGATCTCTTTGACTTTGTTAGTTGAGGACATTTGGTTTTTTGGTTTTTTTGTTTGTTTGTTTGTTTGTTTTTCCTTTCAGATCTTAAAAATAATAAACCATTTATTTAAAGGTTCTGTGTGGATTTATATTTGTGGCTGGAACTAAAAGTGTGATTTCGTAGTCTTAGATTTTACTCTTTGAGATACTGCCAGACGGTAAACAAAGCATCTTTACCACTTTACAGGCGTACTAGCAAGTAGTATGTGATGGTTCTGATTTCTCTGCATCTTGCAAACTGTAGGGACAAGGTTGAAATGACTGCAGCCATCTCGGGTCCTCTTTACCATGACTGCTTCTGAGTAATCCTGGTGAACTTCCTGGCATAGTTTTTAGGCAAAACCTTTAGAGTGCTGTGTGGGACTGGATAAGCAGAACCTAGTGCTGTTGAGAATGTGCCTGCCAGTTTTGGCATTAGCTTGAGACAAACACACTGTGTACCCGGGTTTTGAGAAACCATTATGTCCTGATGGTGACAAAAGCATCCTTCTGATCCCCATAATGGAATACCACCAGTCTTTTTGTTGTCTTATCCATCATACTTCTGTCGGTAAGTCAGATAAATGAGACTGTAGTCCTGGGTCTGGTCTCATGGCACCTTGCAGCTGGTATAGCATTGATTCTGTGCCCTTCTGTTACCATTGTCTTAATGAGTCAGAAATGGTATCTCCTAGTTATTATATTTGTATCTTTCTGGTGATTAATGGCATCGAGGAACTTATTTATTTATTTGGTGTGTGTTCATTTGCGTTTTGCATGTCTTCTGTAGAGAAATATCCAAGTGTTCTGTCTCTTAAGAATTGGAGAGCTTGTCATTTTGTTGTTGAATAAGTGGTAAAAGCAATATTCTATCTTATTTCTGATCTCAAGAGGAAATTTTGTGTATCATTAAATATAGTGTGGGTAGGGATAACTTAGTTGTCTTTATCAGACTGAGAAAATTTCCTTAATTTATAGTTTGTTGTTTTGATCATTGATTGGATATTGGATTTTACCAAATGCTTTTTTTTTTTACTGTCAAGATAATTATGGGGTTTTAATTAATGGGCTTTTAATTCCACTGATATGATATTTACATTAACTGGCTTTTAGATATTAAATTTGCATCTTTGGCTGAAATGAAGAGATAACGTGTGTGTGTGTGTGTGTGTGTGTGTGTGTGTGTGTGTGTGTGTGTGTGTTTCTTTTTCTCTAAAACAAAAACAAAAATTGCTGAGGACCAGAACCTGACCTGCGGCTCCCCTGCGGCCCCAATGTGTGGAGAAAGGACTATAACTTCTTCTCCCCTAAACCCAGAGTGTGCTTGCTAGAGCCAGTAAGAGCGTGGGGTGGGAACTTGGGGGAGCTGTGGTTTAGGATTCTGAGAACCCGACTTGTCTGCCCTAAGGGGCCATGGTTATCTGATTCAAGGCCCTTGAGACACCTTATGCTCCTTTTTTTACAACATTGCTAGATTAGCTTCCCACCGACTTTGTCCCATTGCAAGATAAGTAAGATAATGTACTTCTTTTTGTTGTTGTTTGTTTGGTTGGTTTTGTTTGTTTGTTTTTTCAAGACAGGGTTTCCCTGTGTAACAACCGTAACTGTCCTGAAACTCACTTTGTAGAACAGGCAGGCCTCAAATTCACAGATCCAACTGTCTTTGCCTCCAACTGCTGGGATTAAAGGCATGTACCACCATGCCCAGCTGGTGCTATACTTCTTAATAAGCTTGCTTGGCATAATACATCATTTATGCAAGACCTCCTGACCCCAGCTTTCCTGTCTTCTTTATCTTTGCATCTCCTGCAACTCTCCCTTAAGACCCTGTCATTGAAGAATGACCTGCTGGTTGAGGTCATTAACCATCTAGGAATTTCAGGTAGAGAAAACGTAGGGCCTTGAAAAAGGTGTGTGCGTTTTGAGATCTGAAACCAAAGTTGTTGACAATAAGACCTGGGTTTTATTCTAGTCATCCTAAGTTACAAAGGAAGAAAAACATTCTTAGAATGGAGAATGTTCTTCAGGGAGAAGGTTGTTGTAATGTCCAGGTGTGATGCCATGACCATCACTAAGTCAGTGTCCTTGAGTTTATCAGTTAGCATGCTTTTAAGTGAGAGAAGATGTAGCCGAGGTTGTCTGTCTGGAAGGGATGTGTTGTGTAAACGAACAGGCTGTTAGAACTGGCTTTCACAGAGGTCTGAGCCACAGATTGTCTCATCAGAGCTCAGCTTTATACTGCATCCTTTTCACTTCTGGGGTTTTTCTCACAGTGACTCATCATCTCTATGTGCCATTTCAGGTATGAACAATGGCTGCAAATGTTCAAGGCATTGCATGTTCAACTCCTACTGTTCATAAAAACAGGATCTCATCCCTCTACTCACACCTAACCCCTACTCCATTTTTCCAGAGAAAATAGCCTTCCACCTAAATGTCTTAAGTTACTTATGATGCTATGGGGGAAACGGATGTGCTGGATGTTCTGGTCCCAAAGGAAAATATGACATCAGGGTAAGGAAGGCTGTCACCATTGTGAGAGGGGAGAAAATCAGTTTCAAGGGATGTTTTTATGTAGAAGTGACAGGAGAGGGAGAGGGAAGCACAGTGAGCTGTTCGAGTCTGAGGTAACTGGGCAGGTGGTGGTGCCCTTTTCCTCAGTGGGAATGGAAGGAAGAAGAAAGGCCACAAGACTTCATTACTCATATCTCTGGAATTTTCTTTCTTTCTGCTGTGACATCTCTAGCTTCCCCATGTACTCCTCAGTAAGTAGTTGGAAGAGGCTGAGCACAGGCTACATTAGAAGGGGCTTCTAGAATGGCAAATAGCAGTAGGCATGAAGCTCCTGAGACAATTGTCTCTCTTCATATTCCTTTTTAAAAATTATGAACTGAGTTTGCTCTGAGTTTTTGGCAGTCTCCCTGTTGACTTTGCTGTAGTGTATTAAAATTCCAGGCTACTTCATTTCCTTTAATAGTCATCTAGCTTTGTCCATTTTGTACTGTTCACTTGGTGTGGAACTTTGTAGTTTTCTCTGTTGTGTTTTTTCCTGTTTAAATTTGTCCTGGTACTTCAGCTTCTAGGAATTCATTAAAGGAAATTCATTGTTGACATTCATGTCTTTATCATTTTTCGCACTATATTGATTTTTAAAAGAGCTTTGTTAAAAAATGATTCAAGCACAAACAAAGGTAGATTATAAAATGTCTAGATCCTTGCTTCAGCCTTGACTGTGAGGAGTGTACCTTTGTGCTGGAGCCTTTAGATTATTTTTAAAATGTACCACTTATTAGCAGTTACTTTTGAAATCACAGGAACATTTTTTGTGTGAAGGTCTTCATACATTTATTAGTCTTTGGATTGCTATGGTTCATTCTTCTCTGCCTGCTTGCCCCTCTCCCTTCAGTCTGTTCTCTACGCAGAAACCATAATGATCCCGTCAAGCCTGTCTTAGTTAGGGTTTCTATTGCTGTGCAGAGACACCATGACCACAACAACTCTTGTAAAGGAAAATATTTAATTGGGGTGCTCACTTGCAGTTTCAGATGTTCAGTCCATTATCATCATGACAGAGGCCATGACTCTGTGCAGACAGACATGATGCTGGAGAAGTAGCTGAGAGTTCTACATCTTGCAGGCAATAGGAAGTCGACTGAGACACTGAAACTCCTTATGAGCTTATGGAGACCAATTACATTCAAACTACCACATTCCACTCCCTGGTCCCCATAGGCTTTTAATAATATAATGCATTTAGTCCAATTTCAAAAGTCCCTATAGTCTATCACAGTCTCAACAATATTTCAAAGCTCAAAGCTCTAATTCTCTTCTGAGATTCATAAAATCTCATAACTGTAATCTCCTGTAAAATCAAAATAAATAAGCAGATCACATACTTTCAACATGTAATGGCATAAGATATACATTACTGAAAATGTAGGGATGGGAGCCTGTGAGGAAATACTGAACAAAAACAATACTGAAAACCAGTGGTCAAACTCCAACTGGTGATCTGCATGTCTAATGTCAAAATGCTCTTCAGATCTCCAACTCCAGCTTTATTGAGTACAACATACTTCTTTCTCTTGGGCTGGTTCCACTCCACTAGCAGCTCTCACTAGGTATCACACAACTTTGGCATCTCCAACATTTTGAGGTCTCCAATTCAGGTTTCAACTTACAACCTGACCAAATGGCCTCTCCAGGCCTCCATTCAGGGAAACCTTTGACACATGTGAAGACTCAGATTCCATAACCACTTTCTTCTAACCTTTATCTAAAGCCAGAATCGTGCGGCTGAAGCTGCACATTCAATTACATCTCTACCAACTTTCAGTGAATGCTTAAGCTTGTCTATCCTTAAACTTGCTCTGTAGACCAGGCTGCCTCAAATTCAAAGATCTACCAGCTTCTGCCTTCTGATTGCAGGGATTTAGTGTAGGGTTTAGTACCCTACCAAACCCAGCTCTATGTTTTTCCCAATTTGGAATTTTAACTGGGTGAATCTTGCCCTGAGGCCACCACCCCCTTTATTCCATTTCTTAATCTGTTTATCTCCTTGAACACAGGACTTAGCTCCATTTCACTTAACCCCATTCCTTTTCTCCTCTTCATTATAAATCTTCACTAGAGTTATCACTAATAACCACGTGACAGAGTATACTAGGTTGTTTTGAGATTTCCTCTGCCAACAGAATTAATCTAAAACTTTTCACTTTAGCCTCAGGCACTCTTTGGACAGGTGTAAAAAGCAGCCACTTTCTTCAACAAAATATCACAAGAATGATCTATAGGCAACATACTAAAATTCTTCTTCTCTGAAACCTCTTAAGCAAACCCCCCAGTTTATAAAATCACACTCAGCACCTCTGTCTTCCATGCTCCTACTATGATGGCCCACTAAGCAGCACTTAGCCTAAGTGGACACACAGCTCTCCCCTCCTCAGAGCCCTCCGGTGGTTTCCAAACTCACTGGGATAAAGGAGCGAAGTCTTTATGTGACCCAAAGCCTTTTGTAAGCCTTGCCCCTAGTTTCTATGCTGTCTCCTCTCTCCCATGTTAGGTCACACCGACCATCTCCTCGCTGTTTCTTGAACATTCTGGACATGCTTTTGCTTCAAGGTGCAAATGTGTGATTCCTTCTGCCTGAAGGGCTCTTCTTTGGTCTATCTATGTATCTTTTCCTTTCTCTTTGTGTCTTCACTGAAATCTGATGCCTTCTCTGAAGGGTTCTGAGTAAAGTTTGGCAGTAGACCTCTGGCTACTTCAGTTAAAGTCTCAGCTTCCAAAATCACTCTCTGTACTCTTCCTGCTTTATTTTTCTTCTTAGTATTTAATATTATCTTTATTGTCTCTTATCCCACTTAGAAAGGAGACCCCATCATGGCAGGGTCTTGCTTGTCTCCTCATGGCTGTATGTGCAGTTGTACATCAGGGGTGCATAATGTAGATAGTATTTACTGTCCACATGGAAGAGTGAAGAATTAGTGCATGCTGCCTTCTAGGTATCCAGATTTTCATTGTCAGAGTTTGTGAGCTGTAATTACTACCATTAACTGTGTCGTTCTTTATGGTTACATAATTGTTCTTTCCTCCATGTGTTAACCACTATGGACTTTGTAAATTATATTCACAAAGAGCTTTAAATGAGATGAGGTTGTATAATACAAATGAAAATAAAAATATGTATTCACTAGAAATATATCCACATTTTAACAGTTCTTATATCTGGACTGTAGGATTATGGATGGTGTTTATTCTCTACATGGTTCTGTGCTTTCCTTATATGGGTGTGCAATTCTTTTATGGCCAGGAAGAAAAATACAATGCCTCTTTCCTCATATACCCCCAGTCCCCACTGGAAGAATTCTTTTCAGACTCTGTTGGAGAGCTACAGCATGCCCACTTTCCTATAGTAGTAGAGTTCACCAACCTCTCTGTGATCTGCAAAACCTAGCAATCATTATCTTCATTTTTTCCAGACTTCATCTTTATTTGTATAATTCATAAAACTTTCTTTAATTCAGTCAGTTTGTTTCTCAGTTCTATTGGTAGAAATTAGTTGATGAATAGACTCGATGGTACCTTCCTCTGAACTTCCCCCTTAGTATTGTTAATTATCCATTTAACTGGAAGGTCCCCCCTGCTGATAGAATGCATAGAAACTAAAACTAAGAAGTTCTACTTTTGCGTCATCACTTTTATCACCAGGCAAGTTCCCCCGCCCCGTGCTCTAACCTCATTAACTACACCATTTTGCTGGCATTTTTTTGCAGATCTTAACTTGTTTTGGACCACAGTAGCCTCCTTGGCTAGTTTTTGGAAGACTGAGTCATTCACGGTGATGGCTTCTGTGTTCATTCCTCTTTCTGACCTTTCACAAGGACTTATTCTGGCTTCACTTTATATGTATGTTTACCTTTCCATCTATTTTTTTTTTTCCTACTTGAGATTTTTTTTTTTTTTTTGAAATGCCCAGCCACAAATGTTCTTGAAGAGCTCTCCCCTTAAGGTCCCATGACATGGAATTGAGTCTCTGTTTTAAAAACTTCTCATCACTGTCTTCCTAAGCTTGAACCACACAACTTCTGCTCCTGTTACTATAGCCACCAAGAGGGCATTTTTCGGAACATAACCATCAGCACAGTGGGTCAAGCTAACACTCTGTCCAGTGCTAGTTGAATCAGACTTTGAATGACTTCAGAGTACTTGAATGTTCCAAGATGTGAGAACTGGCATCAGCAGAGTCTTGTTAACCCCCTGCACTGGCTGCCAGGCTATCCTATAAGCCCTTCACTTTCATACTTAAGAAGGGTGGTTTGGCCACTTCTCAGAAAACTCATTCTCTGGAATAATAGCTCAGTCTCTTTTGCCACTATGTACTTTGGTGATATAGGGCTCATTGAGTCTTGATTTCTCTAAGCTCCAGAAAGTATACATATGCATCATATGCCACATACAGCTGATTACTTGTTGTTACTTTAATCAGTACCTTTGTATTAGTATATAAATGCCCAAGAAAAGATGTCTTATGTCTGTTATCCTTATGAAACATCATACACATGCTCTGAAGGACTGTTCAAAGAATATAGGAGCCTTGCAAGAGATGGGAGAGGAAGAAATCAGAATGCTTTCAGCTCTAACCTTAAGGCATGTTGTGTTAAGTATTGCCACTATAGCATCAGTGTTCACAGAGCAGCTTCTGCATCTTAAAAACCTGGCCATTAAGACCATTTAAATTGTGGTTAGCAGAGATGCAAACACATCCAGTTCTTTATTGATTTATTTGCCCCATTAGGACCTTTCACAAACTGTTCTAATGAGAAATATAAACACGTCCAGTTCTTTATTGATTTATTTGTTCAAGAATGAAATGCTACAGATGGTCAATGCTACTTTCAGAAAGTTCTTTTGTTAATAGTGTGCGAGTCATGAGCAATAGGGTCATTATTAACAAGTGAAAGTAAAACTCAACTCTGGAATGCCATTAAGCTCTTAGCCAAATCTAAATGATATGTTAAAGGAAAACTTAATGATCAAATAAACCTAAGTATGGGAAAGCTTTCAATAAACTGTTTGGAATGAGTCAAATAACATTTTATTGAATATTTAAGTACTTTTAGAGGTTGTGACACAGCTACTTTCAGTATTAGAAAAACCATAAATTTTGATGTCTTTAGTATTTTTATTCTGATCTTTTCATCTGCTTCTTTAAAAATTTTTATTACATCTATTTACATATTTAGTGGGGGCGGGTAAGAAGGTGTGAGCCACAAGACAGGAGCCAGTCTCTCCTTTCATTAGGTGGATCCTGAGGATTAAACTGAAGTCATCAGGCCCAGCAGCAAGAACCTTTGCTCACTGAGCCATTATGTCCTCATCCTTTTGTTTTATTTGTATATGATGCACGTGTGCAGCATATATGTATGCAAACACACACATGATGTGGGAATGTCTTTGTGCTGTGAATATCAGTCTTTAAATAAAGGAGCTGTTTTGACCCTTGGCAAACACCGTAGCCAAAGACAGGAGCATAGGTATGAGAAGGAGGGTGGAGTCAGAGAAAGATTGAGCCAGACGCCGAAAGAAGCAACATGTAAGGAACACAGGTGAGCCACGGGCCACATAACAGGACAGATGAATGAAAATGGGTTGCGTTAAGATGAAGGAGCTAGCTAGCAATATGCCTAAGCCATAGGCCAAACAGCATGAAGTTAATATAAGGTCTGTGTATTTCAATCCCAAATTCAATTTGGGATTGCTGGTCCAGAGAAGTGGCGGCGGGAGGGTCCAAACTGTGGGGCTAGTTCAGGCCGGAAACCTCATTGTAATACAGACACACAAACAGGCATTGCATGCACACACTCATGCATGTGTGCCACCTGTGTGGAGGTTAGAGGACCTCAGGTGTCAGTCCTTGTTTTCTGTCTGTTTGCTTCTAGGTACACCAGGTTAGCTGGTCTGTTAGCTTCTGGAGATTTTTGTTTTCATTTCCCATCTCCTCAAGGGGTTCTGGTATTACAATCTCAGGCTGTTAAGCGATAGGTGGCTGGCTTCTCAGGTACTCACTTTTTTATGGTAAGTGCTTTTACTACTGAGCCATCCCCAGAGCCCATTCAAACAAGTCTTTTAAAATTCCACAAATCCTATTTATAACATAAAACTTTGTAATACTAAAAGATTGGAAATAACCTATATGTTCTCTTTGTGGAGAATGGGCAAATGAACTGGAGGTTTATTTAAAATGCTGGTCAATAGTATTGGTGAACTGAGCTATCCATATCAGTATGGCTACATTTCTGGGCCAAGGTATTGAATTAATCATTCCTAGATAAAAGAGAAAAAAAGTAGGTGGGGAGTGGAGTAGCATGAGTATAATATAGTGTCATAACATCAGGTTTTTTTAAAAATTGTGATATAAAATGTCTGAGACAGTCAGCTTAGTTTATTTTGGGCTCTTAATTTTGGTTTGGCCTGGTATTTGGGGCCTCTGGGGAAGCAGTGCCTCATGGCATGAACATATGAAGGAAGGGCAAAATCTCTTGGTTTCCACAATCATCCTAAGGGTGCACCTCCAGTGATCTGAAGACCTGCCACCAGGCTCCTACCCCTTAAAGGCCCCATACGTTCCCAACTGCACCAGTCCTGGGTGCCAAAGTTTTAACACATTGGCCTTTGGGAGATATTTCAGACCCAGAATCATGATCTTCAGTGACCAAGCCTCTAGGCCCTGCTTCATGGCTTTGATTTCTAACTCTCAGTAAATATACTACTCTGCTACTTTCTAAAAGCCGTGATAGCTTAATATGGGGAAAGGCCAGAGGTCTTACTGCCAGACAGTTTCCTTTCCAGCAACAAGCACTGTGGCCAAGTGCCAAATGTTAAAATATTTCAGGCAAGATGAAGACTGCAACCAAAGCAAGAAGCACTCAGAAGAGGGGAAAAAGTCATCTCAGTGACAGTCAGTACAAAACTAAAATGGAACACTTGCTGTTACATGATAGTAATGTTTGTACTTTGAGACATGTCAAGTATTTAAGGCAAGAGGAAAAAAAATCATGGCAACCAGTTAAAGTCATATATTTAGGGCAAAAGTGATAAAATATTAAAACAAAAGACATGAATCTTCTGGCTGAAAAAAATGTGGTAGACTATGTGTACAACAAAACTTAAAATCTAAACAAATTTAGGTAGCAGTTCAGTGTCATTAAGTACATATTGTATAACTATCACCTTCATCATATAAAGTTTCAAAACATTCAAATCATATTGTATACATATTATGAGTTATTTTATGTATGTGAGTGTAGGCAGTGCTTATGGATGCCACAAGAGTTTGCTGGATCCTGTAGAATTGGAGTGAAAGATTTTGTAAGCTGCCATGTGAGTGCTAGGAACCAAACTCTGGTCCTCTGCAAGAGCAGCCAATGATTTTAAATACTGAGCCATCCTTCCAGCCCCAGTATTATATATGTTTTATGATTAATCATTACAAATCAGGACTACTTCAGTGAAATGTAAAGTCACACATTCTAATGCAGTTATGTGTTAAGTGTTGGTATTGTACACTGAGTGCATGAGACCAGCCCTATGCTAAGCAACTTGGACACATAATAATTTATTAGGTGAATTGGTTATGGAAACGTTAATAAAAGATGGTCGGGGAACCTGGCTGAATGGCAGAAAATGAGTTACCACCCACCTCCCAAATAAATTATATTTGGAGGCTTATTAATTATAAATGCCTGGCCCTAGCTTGGCTTGTTTCTAGCCAGTTTTCCATAACTTCTCCTGTCTACCTTTTATTTCTGGGCTTTTTCTTTTTTCTTACTTCTGTAAATCTTATTTCACTCTTACTCAGTGGATTGCTGTATGCCTGGGTAGCTGGCACCTTCTTTCCTTGTTCCTTGATCTTGCTCCTTCCCTCCTCTTAGATTTCTCCTTCTATTTATACTCTCTGTCTGCCAGCCCCAGGTATCCTTTCTCCTGCATCACTATTGGCCATTCAGTTATTAGACCATCATTAGACAGACAAAGTAACACAGCTTCACAGAGTTAAAAAAAAAAAAAAGCAACATAAATAAAAGTAACAAACCTGAAAATAATATTCTACAACAGTCATTTGGGGGTCATGGCCCACAGGTTGAGATTACATTACCTAATGATGACAACTTTATCTTAATTTGTGTGAGGATACTTTGATGTTCACACAGCAGAGCTGCTAACACTGCTGTGTCAGAGTGTATTCCCATTGTTAAGTGAAATGGTTGTAATGAGCACCAAACTCAGAGAGTGAGGGCATGAGCCCTGGGTTCTAGGTGTGAAAGTGTGATATGTGCTTTCCACATGTTTCATTGTTGATGTTTAAAACATTTGAGGTTATTCTGTTATAAGTAACTTGGTTCACCAAGCTCAGAGATGAAGTTTCCCTATGGAGGCCATTTATCTGTATAAAGAGAAGAATCCCTTCACCTTCGGTGTTCTGATTGAAGCCTACTGCTCAAGTACATCCTTGGTTATAGAGGCTTTAGGTCAAAGGCAACGTTTGAGAGAACGAATCTACAAAAGAAGGTTCAGAAGGTGAAAGTGAGTTTCATTTTCAGGTTTGAGATGATCAACGTACAAAAAGATATAAACTAAGTAGTGTTGGGTGATACAAGGAGCTCAGGGGAAAAGTCAGAATTATGGCTGTACACTTTGGAAACTATAATGGATTTCTTAAAAATGAACACATTTGCAAAAAGGAAGAGAGGTTGAGACAGAATCTTGGAGGAATTAAAGAACCCCTCAAGAGACTGAGAAGGGCCAAGTTGAATAACCAGGCAGCTTGGGAGAGTGATAGCCCATACAGGTCAAGGTAGGAAACTTTGACAGTGGTTTGTTAAGATTAATATTTATTAAGTGACTAGTATGTGACAGATGAGATTCTTGTATTACAGAGTGTCCACATGTGAACTAAGAAACCACTAACGTGGTTGAGGCCACAGGAACATGTGCTGCAGTGCCCTCTCATTTGCAAATACTCTGGGGCAGCTGTGGCCTATCCTTGTGCCATTCTAGTTAGGCTGACAGTGCCAGACATACTGTGTTGAGTAGTGAATATGTGAACTGTTAGAATGAAGAATTCCTTCTAGGTTATGAAAGTTATTTTTACCATCTAGCCTGTGTGTTCGATTTCTCTCCAAATTATTTTTACGTTTTTCAGCTGCTCTGTGATATCACGAGTAACCTTTCTTCATTCTAAAGTAAGTGTTGTCAATTACCTTTTGGGTCAGTTCTAATGGATGTGTATTCACTCACTTCTTACCTCATCAGGATTCATCTACTGTTGGTTCTGAAACTCTTATTCTATTCTAACTCCCACAAGTCACTTCTCAACTCTTTGTTCCTAAGTTCTGGGGGACTGGGGAGATGTCTCAGTGATTAAGACACTTGTGCGTTTTTATGGAGACATCTCCAGACTTTTTGCCCATTTAGGATTGGGTTGTCTTTTACTATTGAATGTTAAGAATTTGATGATAACTTGTGTATCAGCCTTCATCAGGAAAGTGATTTGTAAGTCTTTCTCCCACTCAATGGGTTGTACTTAATTCCTTGATGGTGTCTTTTACAGGACAAAGTTTTAAATTTTAATTATGTCAAATTCTTTTTTTTGTTGTTTGTTATTTTGGTGTTACAGTTGAGAAACGACCACCTAATCCAGGGTCATGAAGACTTATATCGATTGTTTCCTGAAATTAAAGTGCTTTACCTGTTATACTTGTCTTCCATCTGTTTCATGTTAATTTTTAGTATAGTGTGAAACATAGATCCATTTCCTTATTTAATTAGGTATAGTAATACATACCGGTAACTAATAATAGAACAATTGTAACAATGTGCTGCAATGGTAGCACTGTTACTCTTCAGTTTTGTGACCATTCCTATGTAAAATAAGGGTTACTTGAGCAGTGGTGTCATAATCAGTCCTGATAACTGAAGGAGACCAAGCACATATCCTGTACCTCATGGATACTATAGATATAGGATGATTTATGTTCTAGGCAGGATGGGGTGAGGTGATATGACTGTATCATACTACTCAGAATGGTAAGTATTTTGTAAGGTTTATTTCTAGAATTTTCTAGTTGATATTTTTAGATCATGGCTGTCAATGGGTAACTGAACTTAAAGGAAATAAGACTATGTATAAAAGAAGTAGACTACTATACTTTGGTTTCTGTTATTGCCTAAAATGGCCAGCGGTCAGACTATCATATAATGGTCCATCTGTTACTCAAGAATATGTTGTATCGCTAGGCAGTGGTGGCACGCACTTTTAATCCCAGCACTCAGGAGGCAGAGGCAGACAGATTTCTGAGTTTGAGGCCAGCCTGATTTACAGATCGAGTTCTAGAACAGCCAGAGCTACAGAGAAAACTCCTGTCTTGAAAAACTAAGAAGAAGAAAAAAAAGAATGTTGAATCTGAACAAAAACATGCCATCAGTCTTTAACCAGTTGGTTTGGCAACAGTTCCGCTGTACAGCCCAAGGTGGTAGGACAGCCTCCTTACCTGTGTCCTAAGTGCTGAGGTGATAGGCAACTCACACCCAGCTTTCAATCAGTCCATTCTTGTAGTCTTTTCAGTGGCTTTTTCTGCCCTCTGCCTTTTATGATATTAGTCTTTGATCACTCAGTCCCCCAGTGCTCCTTGTGCTTGGCTTGGCCTGTCCCTCCAGGCTTTTTGGTGTTGGAAAGAGCTGATCCAGTTTTCCAGCTTTGCCACTTAGGTCGAACGGGGTTGCTCTTTAAGCTGATCTCAGTCAAATAGCATTTCTTGCCGTGTTCCACCAATGCCTCAGCTCCAAGTGTGTTCAGCTTTACCCTAGCCACAGGCCTCTCAGTCCCTTCATTAGTGTCTTCTAGTAAATTAAATCTTGGAATAATTTACTCTGTCCTAGCTTTCTACTGTTTGATATTAAATGCTTCTGCTAATTACATGGTGATGGCCCTGGACCTATCCTTCCTTCCTTTTTCTTTTTTACAGCTCTAGCCATCATCTCAGGCACTTGAACCTCACAGCTAACTTACTGTTATAACTCTGCTATTTTTTCCCAGACTCAACTTTCTTATTAGGACCTGCACTTAACTGCTAGATTAATCCCTGACAAGCACCTTTCTCATTAAGTCAGTCAGTTTCCTGATCCAAGATCCACGGTATGGAATTCATTGCTACACAGTAGTGTGCAAGCTTTTCCTGTCTCTACCACCCTTTCTTAACTCCTGTTACTTCCTTAATGGTGCTAGACTCATTGGCAGTGTTTCCTTGTTAATCCCATTTGCTGGCTTTCCTTATTAAAATGTTTGTATCTCTTTAGTGTTTGAAAGTGTGATCTGCATAATAATAAAATCTTGGTGGTTACCTTACTTGTTGTCTGTCTTTGTTGTGGACATGATCCCTTTCATCAACATTGTTCCATGAAAGAACCTCATTTCTAATTTGTTTATGGCTCTTTTCCTTTCTACCTAGGCAGAATCTTAAAGCACATGTTTAATAAATTTTCATAGCTAAGAGCTCTTAACAGCATCATCAGTCTCTAGGCAGTTTCCTGTCTATACCACCAATAAGGTCTGTCTCACCAGCTGCTCCCCCAAACAATCACACTGAGACTTATTAACTACAAATGCTCAGCCCATAGCTTAGGCTTGTTTTTTTGTTTGTTTGTTTGTTTGTTTGTTTTGTGTTTTGTTTTGTTTTTTTAGCTAGCTCTTAAAACATAAATTAACCCATTTCAATTAATCCATGTGCTGTCCATAGGATCAAAGAAATTTGCTCAAACCAGTTGTTAAGGTATGCACCTAATGTACTTATGAGCTGACCTGGAGGCCTAAGGACCTAGCAACAGCACTGTCCAACTTCCTGACCATGCCCAGCCAATGAGGGGCAGCCATGCAATATCAACAGATCATGACACAGCCTGGGATGCTGGGAGGAGGGTATATAAGGCTTTCCCATTATTGAATAAATGAGTTAGTCCTTTGATTTTCACCTGACTTCCAGGGTCTGTGTCATTGACTCCACACCTTCTCACCCACTTCCTTGAGGGAACTGTAAGTACCCAGCAGCACTGCCTCGAGGCTCATTTACCTCGAGGTAAATGAATGTGTACTTCCCATTCTGCTCTCTCTGCATCTCGTGTCTCCCCAGACTCTGCCCTTCTCCCCAGCATTTTTTCTGTCCTGAAAATCCTGCCTAGCCATCAACCAATCAGCTTTTTATTAATAATGAGAACAACACATCTTCACAGTGTACAGAAGGGGTATTCCAAAGATTGGTTATTCCAATCTGTAGTTTAAAATGATGTAAAACAATATCTTTTATCTCATCTGATTTTAATTTTTATGTCACTTTTAAAGGTCTATTAGAACAGTAAAAGAGTTTGACAGCACAGTGCTACACACATTAAATAGACTATTGAACAGTAGCCATCTGACACATCAGATTGTGTCAAAAGAAAAAATGCTTTTTTATATGCTGGCTAGGCACTTTTTAATTGTATAATTTTGAGAAGAGAGATTTTTAACTAAATTAAAACCATTATAGACAATATAGAGAATTAAAATTATAATATTTATCTTCTTAGTGTTAAATAACCAGATAGACCATATAGATAACTAATTCAATATAATAATAAGGTATTATATATGCTAATATTATTGCCACTTGTATTCTACAGAAAAGAAAAACTTTTTAAGGTGCTTTTCCATGGCATAGTTCACTTAAACAAATTTAAGAGAAAATCTCAATACATTTTAAAAAGTAAAATGTTTACAAATCTTTTTTAAAATTGAGTTAGCACAAGAACAATTTGAAACAGCAATAAAAAGATTAACAATCTCTAAGGCAAATGTAGTAGTGTGAATGTAATTGGCCCTTATAAGATCATAGGGAGTAGCACTTAGGAGGTGTGGGTGTGTTGGAGTGGGCGTGGCCTTGTTTGAGGAAGTGTGTCACTTGGGGGTGGGGGAGGATTTCTGGTTTCCTATGCCCAAGATCTTCTCCAGTGTCATAGACCATATTCCATTGCCTTCTGATCAGGATGTAGCCAGCATCATGTCTGCCTACACACCACCATGCTCCACACCATGATAATAATGGACTAAACCTCTTAAGTGTAAGCCACCATCTCAATTAAATGTTTTCCTTTGTAAGAGCTGTCATGGTCATGATGTCTCTACACAGCAATAGAAACCCTGAGACAACAGAAAAAAGTCCATTAGAAATGAAAGCTGGTCTGCTTAAATATTACAGAATTAAAATATTGATTATTTATCAAAGTCAGCCAGGGTGTAGAAAAATATATATGTATGTGTGTGAACCAATATAGTCTTTTGTGGAGTGCAATTTGAGAATACTTATGAAAGTTATACATGTGCATAACCTTCAACCCAGGAAAACTACTCCTTGGAATCTCTCATAGAGTCCTTGTAGGCAAGAATGTGAGCATTTAAAAAAGGACATTTTCAGCCTTCAGAAATGTAATGTGTATTGATATTTATAAAATATTTGAAAGACTAGGCTGTTATCAATAGGTAACGTAGAATTGACTAGAGATATGGTTGAGAAGAGATTACATATACCATACCTGTATTGCTGCTTAAAGTTTTATTATGAATAAAAACCAATGAGGTAATATATTCAAATTTAAAGTATCTAAGAAACAAAATTTCATTTTAGTAAGTAGCCAAAGATCCCCTAACACAGTAATTCAAATTCTTTAATGTTAATGTTATACTAGAAAGAATGAAAATAAACATAAAATACCCATTGGTAGAAATTATATACTTACTAGTTCTAAGAAAGATAAAAATACTGAAAACTAAAAATAAAAGTCAGTGATTTAGCAGATTTATACAAGAGCTAGGTCTTTGATAGAAAATCCCTGAGAAAGCTAGAGACAATGTAAATCTACAAAATTAGTAATGAGATAATTTGAAAATATGGAGAAAAATTACATATACCTATGAGTTACTTTGTATGTTTTGATGAAATGTATATAATATCTAAGGAAGAATACACTCATAAAACTGATGTATTTTTATTAAATTATAAAATCAAAGTTAACCAAAACTCCTAATATATTAAAAGTGCTAGGACCTAATAAAACAATACTTTTCAAACTTTTAAGGAGTAGACATAGTTCATAAAATCATTGGGATAACAAACAAATGGAAACATTTAAGGTCATTTTTTGTGTTTGGTATCATTTTACATTTAGTAGTATTGTGTGTAGTATGTGGTATGTGTGTGTGTGTGTGAGAGAGAGAGAGAGAGAGAGAGAGAGAGAGAGAGAGAGAGAGAGAGAGAGAGAGAGAGAGAGAGAGAGAGAGAGAGAGAGAGAGAGGGAGGGAGGGAGGGAGGGAGGGAGGGAGGGAGGGAGGGAGCGCTCAAGTAAGTAAGCCAGGGGAAAATTGTGTGGAGTCAGTTTCTCCTAAAGGTTTACCTGGTCTTCTGGGGTTCATCTCAGTGGCTAGGCTTTTTAAAAAATTGCATAGGTGGGCAGTGGTGGCACACACCTTTAATCCTAGCACTCAGGAGGCAGAGTCAAACAGATTTCTGAAGTCAAGACCAGCCTGGTCGTTTCAGGACAGCCAAGACTACACAGAGAAACCCTATCTTGAAATAAAAATTGCATAATAAGCTTAAAGCCAACATTCATCATTTAATATGATTCTTGACAGTTTAAGAGACATAGTCACCAGCACCCAGAACAAGAGCTGGTGACCTGATGGTTTCCCTTCCCAGAGCTGTGCCTCCTTTGTTGACTGTCTTAGTCACTGTTCAAGTTCTGTGAAGAGACACCACCACCATGAGAGGGCATTTAGCTGGGACTACTCTCTGTTCCAGAGGCTTAGTCCATTATCATCATGGCAGAGAGCATGGTGCATGTTAGCAGGCATGGTGCTGAGAACAGCTGAGAGTCTTACATCCAGATCAGTAGATAGGAGGAAGTGAGACTGGGTCTGGCATGGGCTTTGAAACCTTAAAGCCCATCCCTAGTGGCACACTTCCTTCAACCAGGTCACACCTCCTAATCTTTCTAATCCTATCAGAGAGCTCCATCCCCTAAGCATTTAGCTATATGAGCTCATGGGGGTGATGGGGCATTCTTACTCAAACCACCACACCCTCCCACTCTATTTTTAACATTTTTTCTTTCTCTCATGTTTTGAGACAGTCTCACTTTATAGCCCAGGTTGACCCGAAACTCACTGTAGTACCCAGGCTACCCTCAAACTCATGGCAATCTTTCTGCCTTGGCCTCCTGGATGTTAGGATTATAGGTATGAGATGCCATTCTTGGGTTACCCACTCTGAAATGAAGGGTTTCCCCATCACTTCTGTGGCATCCAGAGCCAGTATTGAGAGGGAAAGGAAAATTATTGAGGGGAGCATGGGTAAAGAAGATGCAAGGCAGAAGGTAGCTTCCAGACCCAGTAGCTAATAATCTAACCTTCTTGCCTCTCTTTCTCCTACCTAAGGGCACTTAAAAATAGATAACTCTCTTTATAGAATTTCAAAATCTGTTTTGCAAGTACAGAAGTTTATTTTTTAGGCCCATGTATGTGTTTGCATGTGTATACACATGTATGTAGTTATATTTGGAGGCCATTGGGAAGAAACCTCAGATATCTTTCCTTGTGTGCTCTGTCTGTCTGTCTTTTTATCTCTGCCTATCTGAGACAGGGTACTTCACTGGCTAGAACATACCAAGTAGGCTTAGCTGGCTGGCCACGAAGTTCCAGGGATACCTCCTGTCTCCACTTCTCCATCACTGGGGTTATGAATGCACACCACTATGCCTAGCTTTTAATATAGGCTCTGGAGTTAAACTCCAGTCCTCAGAGCTTCAAGCCAGGTCGTATGTATCTTCTTTAATGTTTTCATTTTAAGCCCTCATACATTTGTGTTTGATGAAAAGGAATACAAAAAAATTGTGTGTTCAGCTTATATGATATTATCATTAGCAGCAAGAAATGCAACACAGCATTATTGTTGATTGTTTTGTCTGAGAGGTTCTTCAGAGATACTCCCACACTGGTGTGGCCAGGATCTTCATGTATGCCATAGGAAGGAATTCAGGAGTGTTATAAAGCAAAATGGAGTTACTAAGAAAAGGATACTATAAATCCACTGTGTAGGTGTGGGCTTCTTGAAAGAGTCACATTTAAGTACCTTAGTGCTCTGTGTGTGTGTGTGTGTGTGTGTGTGTGTGTGTGTGTGTGTCTGATTTTTGTGGCTTTTGAAGTTACGTTCAAATGATGTCATTGATATCTAAGTTTAAAAGGTGAAGATATTTGGGGGGGTAGTGCTGGGGATTTACCTTGGAGCCTTGCACATGCTAGGCAGCTGCTATGCCAAATGAACTGCACCCCTAGCCCTGAGTTTTGTTTAAAAGGATTTTTATTTAAAGGTGGCTTATGAGGTAAGTGGCCCATAGTTACAGATAGAAGAAAGAACTGCTGTTAGGATGAAGGCACAGGTCAATAAAAGTCAGAGTAGTTCTCACTGTACAGTAAGAGATAGATCCAGGCATGTGTTTTATAATGGTTCACAAACCTGTTAATAAGATTTTCTCAGAAAAAAGTTCAAAGATGAGAACGGAGTGGTGGTAAAGTTAAGTTTAGGGCTTAAGCATGACCATCAGTTAATCTATGATATATCTCTCTTTGTGGCTACCTCCCCTGACCCCACTGTTCTTGAGACAGTGTCTCCTGTAGCCTCGCTGGTTATTTACCCAAGGATGGTTTTGAATTCCTGGTCCTCTTGCCTCCACCTCCCCAGTGCTGGATTATAGGGATATGTGATCATGTCTTACTCATTAGCTGGTTTAACAGTCTTATTTGAGAAACCTCAGAAGAGTACGTCTTGTTTCTGTGCAGGCCATCTTCACAGTGGTTTTGCTGATCCATTCACAGTCCTTAACTCTTGGCCAGCAAGAAAGGCGGAGCAGACTGGGAGGTGCTGAGGCATTCCTTGCTTGCCTGTACTTTTCTTGGCTCCTTTCTTGCCTCTGCTTGCCTGTCTCCATGCTGGGGATTGGATCTAGAGCTTTGGATGTGGCAGGCCATCTGTTTACCTATGAGCTAACAGCTGAGGATGTAGCTGTTTACATCCTCTGTCCCCTTTCCCACTGTTAGACAGGATCTTGCTATATTACCCAGGCCAGTTTTACCCACAATCCTGCCTCATATTCCAAGTTCTGGGTTTATAGATATGTCTACAGACACTCTCACAATATAGTTTCTAAAAACACAAAATTCTGTATTTATGTCAATTCCATTTCAGCTTTTCATGTCCGTTTATGAAGGTCAGTTAACTGAAACTCTTTGCTATATCATCATAGGGAGCATTACTAATCTATAGTGAATAATTCAGCTCTCCTATTCATAAACGTATTTGAGAACCTCTTACAGATTTGGCCACCAGGGAAAGACCCTGGGACATTCAGCCTGTGCATAGTATCACAGAGGACAGGTGTACCCCTTAGCAGGGTGACTATGTGTTGGCACTCTTACTTCAGTGCATAATAATTCTTGCCTACACATCTTGGCCAGCTTTTGCTACTTTCCACCACTCTGCTGGGTAGGAAGTCTCTTCTTACTAACTACACGTTTTGCTTACACACCCTGTTGGTATTGATGACTCCCCACTGAGCAGCCACTTAGGCAGCCCTTCTGTAATCTCCTTCTCATACCTGTAGTCTCCGTTGTGAATGTTCTGTGATGTCATATATTGTAGATTTCTAGTCTCTTTTCAGTTTTAACTGTTAGAGTTTTTTTCCCTTGATTTCATTCTTCACATCTTCTGCATTAGGCTGAAGTCATTAATTTTGTTGAAGTCAAATACAGCAAATGTGTATTTTTAGAGTGTCTTTAAGGTTCTTCTTTTTTCTGGGATTCTGTGCTTTGAGTGTACCCTAACACTGTTTTTTCAAACACTTTTACTGTTTTTTGTTTGTTTGTTTTTTAACTTATTTCCTTTCTTTGTCTCCAGTTGGGCTTGTGGTGCTAACTTTTGGCTGCTCTTAATGTAGTTTAAAAATGCAAGACTGTGGCTGAGAAACCTCCCTTCTCCATGCTCCTCTGGAACTGGGCCTTTGACCCTGTTTCCACTGTGTGAACCCTGTCGGCTCAGCCATGGCTCACTCGGAGGGATGCCTGCCTCCCAAAGCTGTGTGCTCACTCTTCCTCCAAGGAGTCTGGAATTAGGGCCAGTCTTAGGACGTTTCTTGCAGGAGTTGTAGACTGAGAGGTTTACAGTGACTGCAAGAAGCTAGAGGAGTTATCTGAAGGAAGCGACCGAGGTTGTGAGTAAAGAAGCAAAGGGAAGGGGAGAGTTTGAGCTCGGATGGGAAGGTAGCCGGCCTGGATCCTGACGGCTTTCCAGTTTCTGGTTCTGTTCTCTCCCGAGGCTACATTACATTTCCTTTTGTATTAGGTAGGGGTGGCTAACCACCGTAACAGATAGACTCCAGAGTATATAACGGCCCTCACACAATAAAAGCTGTCTTCTCTCACAAACAGGACCAGATGGCTCTAAGTTAGCAGGGTGGCAGCAGTAGAGGCCTGTGCCACAGTTTCTTAGGTTGATGGAGGCTCTGCCATTTGCAACATATGACTTTCAAGGTCTCCCTGGCCCTTAGTATCTGTTCTCCAGAAGTAAATGATCATGTAGTTGAACCTATGGGAAGCTTTGTAAGCCAAGTTCCTTTGGCTGGAACTCTGTCATATGGCCACATTTAACTCTACAGGAGGCTGGGAAATGTAGTTTAGCTATGGACCCAGAAGGAAGAGGAAATGGGTTTAGTGAACAAGTAGAGATTACCACAACATGTTGGTGTCTGTATGATACTTCTATCTTTCTAATCAAATTGCTATTTTTTTCTTAAACATGTTTGAGTTGCTCCTGTTATTTGAACTTTAATCATGAGATGTTTTTGCAATATCCATATTTAAAATAGAAGAGATAAAGCTGAGTAATTAATTTTCTCAGGAAAATTGGGTCGATTTCCACCTATGATGCATCAGCACTCGGCCCCCCCAGACGGTCAGATGCCTGGGGCACGTTTCCAGAGATCCCACTTGGCAGAGGCCTTTGCTAAGGCCAAAGGAGCAGGTGGAGGTGCCGGAGGAGGCAGTGGGAGAGGACTGACAGGCCAGGTCATCCCAATCTATGGCTTTGGAATTGTTCTGTACATACTGTACATTCTGTTTAAGGTGAGTGCCTTAGACATATGCCAGTATGTCAGTGAGAGTCTAATGTCATTGTAATAAAAATCATCTCCAGTAAAACCCTGTGAAGGTCACACAGCCCTTCAAATCTGTCACCTCTTTAAAAACCTTATCTTTTTTTTTTTTTTTTAACTAGTTAGAATTGCCATCATCCCAGTTTAAAGGTGAGAAATCTTAGCATAGATTTACAAATAAGATGTAAGACCAGGTTTTAAACCTGGATCTTCTAGTTCATAATCCCATCAGCACTGTAATTCAGAGGAAAGGAACAAAAGACTAGGCATCTTTGCAAACTGATAGATCATGAAGATACTCTAGAGAGAGAGGCTGGTTTATAGGCTGAAAAACCAGGGTTTCCAAGTAACCACTGTGAGGCCATATTCAATGGTGCCAGGGCATACGATACTGTGTCTAGTGCCATCTCTGTAATCCCCCAGACAAAGCTGCCATCTAGACACTAAGCCCACCATTTCCTTCTTCTGGGGTGTCCTGGTGGGTCTTCTAAGGCAGACCTCCAGTTTAGTTCCACCTCCAAGCAGGTTTTTGTAGGCTACCAGCTTGTTCTCTGAAGAGGCGTAGACCCGTCACCTTACACTCATGCTTAGAGTAGAGTGAGGAGATCTTAGTTTCTTCTCACCCAGGAAGTCTGCAGGCAGCCTGAGTGAGCATCAGAGTGTCCCTAGGGTGCTATACGTCACTGCTGCTTGGGTGAGATGGGAACAGCAGATGACCGTAAGGAGATTCTGTTTGCTTTGATCATTTTTACCTTCTCGACTCTTTGGGTGGCTCTAAAAGGACTTTATCTAATGTTGACACTTGATTTGATTTCTGACTTAATTTTTGTCTCCCAGCTTTTTTTGTCTTTTCATTTAACATGTGGTGTTCCGTGACTTTGAGGTTCTGAGCTGCTGTTGATGTGCTGTACCCCCTTCATCCTCAGCTTTCAAAGGGGAAAAGCGCAGAGGAGCGGAATGGCCCCCCTGCCCCACCTGGGAACACCCACAGGAAGATCAGTAAGTGCTCCTTCCTTCCGATGCATCAGCTTTAGTGCGGGGGAGTGGGGTACAGCCTGGGACCGTCCAGTCTGCGGCTGTGTCTCAGAAGTGCACAGATAGGGGAACTTACAGGACTAAGCTGCAAAGAGACGGCTGCTAGTACTTTGGCTCCTGTTAGCAAATTAACCAGTCAGCACTTGGCTTAGTTACTTTTCACTACAGACTTCAAATGTTTGTAGCAACTGTGTTTATTTCTCAGAGAAAAAATGAGGGAGAAATTGTATCAGTGACACACACCATTATTAGCTCTTGACACTTTGGAGTCTAGAAACGTGCTGTCAAATAGTTCCCAACAGGGTATCCTGTGCTGTGAGGGGAAATGAAATATATATATACCATAGTCCTTTGTGGGGATATAATAAAACATTCGGAGGTATCAGAGGGATCTACCCACAGTCAGTCTAGGAGGATCAGACAGTGGTAACTCACACCTTTAATCCCAGCACAGGGAATATCCGGGGAGTGGTGACCTACGCCAATCTGAGTTTGAGGTCATCTTAGTTTACAGTAAGAGTTCCAGGCTCCCAGGCAGGCAGTGGTGGTGCCATGTCTTAACTGAGCAGAGAAAGTATTTAAAAAGACAGGTATTAGAAAGACAGAGCAGGCAGAAGAAGCTGTGGCTCACACTGTTAGTCCCAATACTTGGGAAGCTGAGGCAAGAGAATCTCTGTGAGTTCAAAGCCAGCCTGGTCTTCAAAGCAGTTCCAGGACTGCCAAGATTGTTGCACAGAAAATTCTGTCTGGTTAAAAAAAAAAAAAAAAGACAGGAGGAGGCGGATCTGATATCTCCGACTGTTTTATTATACCCCCACAGTCCTTTTCTCTAAGAATTTATAGATTAGAATGATGCCAGGAAATAGAATCTGTGTGGTAAAGCACTTGCTACACAAGCCTGAAGACCTGAGACCTCCAGCACTCAAGTAAAAGCCAGACATAGCTGTGCATGGCTGTGCATGGTTGTGCATGGCTGTGCATGGCTGTGCATGGCTGTGCATGGCTGTGCATGGCTGTGCATGGCTGTGCATGGCTGTGCATGCCTGTAACTCCAGCATGGGGCCTGAGGTTTCCCTGGTCATCCATCCAGCCATCACAATGAGCTTTATAGTGAGACCCTATTCCCAGGGAATAAAGAAGAGAGTGACATAAGAGGACATTGTGTGCCATCTTCTTGCATACACCTGCATTAGTCTCCTTCACTCATTTATGTCACACAGAGAGAAAATAACTTGTGAGAAGGCACTACCTAGAAAGAAAGGACTTGTCAAAGGCATTTTGGAATCAAGTCTGCATGTCTTGAGTAAAACTTATGCAAGTATGAACTCTTCTTTTGGGTTGGATAGTGTTGGAAAGGGTCTTATTGTAGAGCCCAAACTCACAGAGGTCTGCCTACCTCTGCCACTTGAGTGCTAGAACTAAAGGTCTGATCCACCTCAACCATCAAAGGTTTTCTTGTTTGCCTTTAAATTTATTTCTAAGGTTTTCAAATTAAAAGGCATTTTTCTCACCAAAGGTTTTTGTTTAAGAAAAGGCATCAGTAGAATAAAGTGAGGATGAGGCACAGAAGCATCTGTCCTAGGTTGTGTCTCCTTTTGGAATTATTTCTGATTCTCTGCTGTATTACATTTACAATCACACTTCATATCCTTTTTGGAAATCCTACATTGTCAAGAATCTGATAAAAGCTGCTATGTCTCATCATGAGATAACAATGGTACATATCTCAATAAGTAAAGGAAATTGTGGACAGCGGGGAATCGTGAACTGGTGAGGGGATTCAGTGGGAGAAAGAACTTGCTGAGTTTGATCTTTGGGGCCCGTGTAAAAAGGCAAGATGTGGTGGTTCTGTAATTCTAGCGTTTCTTTGCTGACATGGGAAGCAGAGACGGGAGCATCCTCCAGAAGATCACAGGTCAACTGGCCTGGAGCATGAAGTGAACAGAAGCAAGACATACCCTGCTCAACACAGTGGAAGGCCAGAACTAACTCCTGTGAACTGTCTTCACACACACACACACAACATATACACAACATATACACAAAACACAAAAATAAAAATGAACAAAACACACTCTAGACTGTTCAGATGATCTCTTGTCGGAGACAGAAAAAAGTACATCAAATGGTAAGATGGACTCCTAAACTGCTTTCCATAACTATGGCCCTAGCAGTGAGTCAGCTTCATCCTTTAGTTAGGACTCATCAGAAATAACAATCACCTGAGCAGCACACGGTGCAGTTTGTGCCCAGTTCACTGATATTAACTGCCTTAAAAGGCCTTTTAGAGCCTACCAGTGGTGGTGTATACCTTTAATCCCAGCACTTAGGAAGCAGAAGTAGGTAGATGTCTGTAAGTTTGAGGCCGGCTGGTATACAGACAAGGCAGGGCTACACAGAGAAGTATGAAGTAGAAATCTATGTCATTTATATACTGAGTAGCATTTAGTTTTCCTACTGCCTGAAAGTTCATGTTTTGAGCATATTTTTTTTCCTGTTATGCTTTTAGTGTCTTAGTCTCTCTCTCTCTCTGTGTATACACATTCTACTGACCCTGTCTTAGAAAACTGCATCTAGGGTCACCCTAGCATGGTCTCTTCCTTATTCTAGACAACTAGGGCTAGAAAACTTTGGGCATGGAAATCTCAACTGTAGTTCAGGATTTCCTACTGAAGAAATGTAACAATGACACTATTAATTCTAAGATGCTTCCAGACCTTAAGTACAGGCAAACAGCTCACGTCACAGTCCTGATCCTTTTTCCTAGTACTGTCTAGGTAGGCTTGGTTCCTTCCTTAGAAGCACTATTTGAATCACGAACTGTCACTGTCTGCCATCTACATTTACTCTGGGGTGACTTTGTAGGGTGTGCTTTCAGTGTTAGATGTTTTCTTTAGTTAGCTCTGCTGGATTATTGTGTGGAAGAGGGAGTGGTTTATTTATCATTTCCTAAGTGAGTGTGTGTCCTGTTGGTCCTGGAGGCTGCATTAGTTAGAGAGTCTCACGCCTCTTCATTCTCTTGAGGCTCCAAAGAAGGCTGGATTATCACAGATCATTTTGGTTAGCTGCTTCTTGGAAGGGTTTAGGGAACTGCATATGATGGTTCTTAGACTGATACTTTCTTTTCAGCCAACTTTGAGCTTGTTCAACTTCAAGAAAAACTAAAAGAGACAGAAGAAGCCATGGAAAAGTTAATCAATAGAGTGGGACCTAATGGGGAGAGGTAAGTTTTCTTTTTCTTTACTTTTTTTGTTTGTTGCCTTTGAGAACAGGGTTTCTCTGTAGCCTTGGCTGTCCTACGACTAGTTCTGTAGACCAGGCTGCCTCAAATTTACAGAGATCGCCTGCCTCTGCCTCCCGAGGTAAAGAAATGGGGAAATGTGACAGCCCACCAGCTAAAAATTCTCTTTCTGTTTGTTTGTTTGTTCATTTTTTGATTTTTTTTATTTATTTATTTATTTATTTATTTATTTATTTATTTATTTACTTACTTACTTATTTACTTATTTACTTACTTATTTATTTATTTACTTATTTACTTACTTACTTATTTATTTATTTATTTACTTACTTACTTACTTATTTATTTATTTATTTATTTATTTATTTATTTATTTATTTATTTATTTATTTATTTTGATACAGGGTTTCTCTGTGTAACCCTGGGTGTCCTGGACCCTATGTAGACCAGGCTGGCTTTGAACTCACAGATCCTCCTGCCTCTGTCTCTGTCTTGGCTGGAATTAAAGGCATGTACCACCACCGCAAAACTTTTTTTTTTTTTTGAGACAGGATTTTGTATTGCTCTGGCTGTTCTGGGACTCACTCTGTAGACCAGGCTGGCCTCCAACTCACAGAGATATGCCTGCTTCTGCCTTTCAAGCGCTGGGATTAAAGGCGTGCACTACCATGTCTGGGTGGAGAGGTATGTTTTCATCAAATAGAACTCAGATAATTCCATGTTTAGAGTATCTACAATTTTTGCTTTTGATGTATCAACTACATGTTTTTGTCTTATGGTGTCAGTTTTGGTGGAATATATATATTCTTTCTCAATTACATTTCTACTTTCATATTATTGAGAAACCTGTTTTCAAGCACTAAATGTAAAAACTTATTATGAAAGTTTGTGAAATTTGTAAATCTTGTAGGGCCAAATAGCCTAGTTTTAAGAAGGATCTTTCTCTAGTTGTTTAATGTAAAATTTTAAGTAAAGCCTGGTTACTGTTATATTTTCTGAGACCAAATTAACACAAAACAAAACAACAACAAGGGGCTGGAGGGATGGCTGAGTGGGGTTCAGATCCCAGCACCTACATGGCAGCTCACATCTGTCTGTAACTCCAGTTCTGGAGGAGGGCATCCACTGCTCTCTTTTGGCCTTCCTGGGCACTGCGCACATATGGAAAACACTCATACACGTAAAATAAAAATAAAATCTCCAGAAAAAAGCAACTCTTATCACAGTAGGCATTTATTTTGTGTTGACTCACTCCTAGTGCAGAATTAGACATGCAAAGTGTGGGATGGTGCTCTTGTACACTGTAACGATGATTTGTCATTGGTATTGGTTTAATAAAACGCTAGTTAGTCAGTAGCAGGATATAGGTGGGGCAGCCAGACTAGGAGAATTCTGGGAAGAGGAAAGGCAGAGACATATTTGACAGCAAGATACAGAGGAAGCAGGATGAGAATGCTGGGCTGAGTAAAGGTACCAAGCCCTGTGGCTAAACATAGATAAGAATTATGGGTTAATTTAAGTGTAAGCGTTAGATAGTAATATTGCCTGAGCTACTACGGCCAGCAGTTACTATACTATTAAGCCTCTGGATCAGTTACTTGGGAAGTAGCTGCCAGGTATTTGAAAATTTCTGGCAAGACAGAAACTTCCGACTACACAAAGTAGGTGTCAATAGCCCACTTAATCCTTAGGAAGGAACACTCCTGTGTGGCCACACTGGCCAAGAATCTGAAAAGGTAAGTGCAGAAGGTTTATGAAAATGAGAACAACTTAAAAAAAATAGGGACTTAAAAGCCAGCAAGGAAAAGTCAGATATTATACTGAGATAGTCAGTCTCAGCTGAGGCTTCTAATAGGGTGGAGGGTCATAACAATTCCATGCAGGATATTGAACAGTCTCTTCCTCACCTTCATGGGAACTGTGGACTTTCTGATGCAAACAACAGGCTTTGCCCTCTTCTGTTTGCCATCCTTAAAGTACTTGCACTCTGTGCTTCCTCCTTTGCTCACTGACATCTAGTTTGCCCATCCTTGGTTGCATTTCAGAAGAGTAAGCAGCAGGCAGTGGTGGTGCATACTTTTAAATCCTAGCCCTTGGGAGATAGAGGCAGGCAGATCTCCGAGTTTGAGGCCAGCCCGGTTTATAAATTCAGTTTCAGGACAGCCAGAGCTACACCCAGAAATCCTGTCTCAAACAAACAAACAAAAACCAAAAATAAAAAAGAAAAAAGAAAGAAGATTTGCCATTTCCTCGTATCTCCTGGCTATTGAAATGCTATCCATGAGGATAAACACTGGAACATTGCCTATCTACATCAGGAACTTTGACCTTTTTGCAGTTCAGAAACTAGGCTAAAATGTTTCTAAAGTCACATATATACATGACTGTATCTGAGCATATAAAGGTTCACTAAACTTACTAAAAACTATTCTGAGCTAACTGCTTTTTGTAGACATTATCTAATGTTCAAATGTATGTGTAACTATATGTACACACACACACACACACACACACACACACACACACACACACACACACACCTGTGGCTTTCCTGTCTGAATGGAGAACTACCCTGACTTTTATAGACCTTTATGTCTCAGCTAAATATCTTTACCTAGGTCTGCACTGTTGACTATCCCAAGCAAGCCTAAGAGTCATGAACTCCATAGAAGAATATCTATGGTTGGAGACCGTTACTTGGGAGATTCAACCCAGAGTTAAGAAACCACACGAAGATATTCATTATTACATTACTCAGACTCAAATGATCCATTACTTGTCTAATGTGTACCATCTCTCTATTGCCGATCAGTACTGTAACTCATAACTACCTTCTGTCTTCTTTGAGCTGTATGTGCAGAGCCAGGGGAAGTTTCCATGCAATGTAGCTAGAATTGAAACGTCCTTTTGTTTCTGGGGACACAGGTCTTCACCCCTATAACAAGATGCTGAGGTGTGGACCACTTGAGATTGATTCCAGCCTGCAAAGCAGAAAGTATGTAGGAACTGGAAAGCGACTTTATTTCCATGAAAGCACATTCCCTGGTGGCTAAGGATGTTAAGTACTTTTTAAAGCACTTTATTGGCATCTGTGTTTCTCCTTTTGAGAACTGTGCAATCAGTTCAGTAGCCTATTGATTGGATGATTAGATTTTGTTGTTTAATTTTCTGTTCTTTATATATTCTTGATATCAGTCCCCTGTCTGATGTGAATGTAGTTGGTATAGACCTTTTACTAATTTCTGCAGACATCTCTTCACTCTGGTGATTGTTTCCTTTGCTGTGCAGAAGCTTTTAAATTTCACATAATCCTATTTGTCAGTTCTTATGGAGTTTCCTATGCTATTTGGACCCTTGACATAAAAATGTTATGCCTAGATCTTGACATGTTTCACTTGCTGTCCTCTAGAAAACTAAAAGCTGCAGAACTTAGCATGACCTACCTAGTCCTGTGGTTAAGCTTACAGACTTGGTATGGACCCTCTCCATTAAGACCTTTTCAGTCAGGGTGAGATGTGCACCAGGTTTCCTCTGTGTCTGCTCCATGGTCTAGCTTTCATGATTATCAGAAGAGCAGCAGATGCTCCAGTATTTTCTGTTAGATTATCACATCTTGGCTTCTGAATGGCAAGGAAAGGATTTAAGACAAGGAGCACATGCTTGCTTACAGGGCCTGTCCTTTTGTGTAGAATTTATGTACAACATACTTTTCATAGTGCAACTGCAAGATGTTGGCCTGAAACTGAGAAATAGTCAATCCCAACTGTACCTTACACATATCTATGTATGAATAGAAACATGGATGTTGCATGAATAAAGGAAACTCAGGGCCAGATCTCTGGGAAAGGCAGAGATATCAGAGAGAGAGAGAGAGAGAGAGAGAGAGAGAGAGAGAGAGAGAGAGAGAGAGAGAGAGAGAGAGTAAACACCACAGTCAGATCTCACCCAACTGTCTCCCAGCTTCCTCAGCCTTGCTCGATCCTCCTGGCTTCTTCTGCCTCCTCTGTCTTTCTGTACCTACCTTAAATACTTTCTTCATTCAGTTAAGGCGTGGCACAACCACTGCCTGCTTGGGAGCCTGGAACTCCTTCTGTAAACTAAGATGACCTCAAACTAGATTGGATTAATGGCATAGGTCACCACTCCCTGTGCTGGGATTAAAGGTGTGAGTTACCACTGTCTGATCCTCCTAGACTGACTGTGTAGATCCCTCTGATATCTCCAAATGTTTTATTATATTTGAAAATATCCCCACACATGGAAATAGTTCCTGGTGTGACTTGTAAATTTTTCAGACACCTTTCACTTCAGTGGTATAGATCTGTATATATGCAGTGACCTTTATGCTATGTCTGAGCAAAAGACACACTGTGTCCCCAAAGGAAACTAACTAGAGAAGAATGTGGAAGGAAAAGAAAGATACAAAAAAAATGCCTGAAGACTTATACTTCCTGGGAGATTCTGGAACTGACTAAGATAAAGCACAAAAAAAAAAAAAGAGAAGGAAGAGAAGAAGGGTTTTGATAGTGAACTTGGACTGAACTTTGAGTATGGCTGAGGTGCTATCGGAAAGCCCACATATAATATATAATAGCATCCGGACTGTGTGTTCTTGGGGCCAAGATCAGGGTTAGGGTCACCAAATCTTTGGGGCCATCATGTTCTGATGTTAGCCTTGGTCTTTGCTTTCTATTTTGTTCTCTCTGTGTTTAACTCTTGGATTTGGACTTGATGATTCCTTTGGTTAAAAGTCAGGTGACATTTTTACCATCTGTGACCTTATATTTTTCTAGCCTTTTGGAATCTGCCATATACAACCTATTATTCTGTTCTGCTTGTTCATGTATCTTCTTGTGATTCTTGGCCATGTGGGTCCCAGTTTGGGGGGATTGAATTTAAAGTTATTAAAGTGTAATATGATGACAAGGCCCCAAGTAGAGATGCTGAGGAAATAATTGGGCAACATGGACATCTGGGTAAAAAGGAAAGATTAAAGATAGGGTTAGAACATCTTCTCTTTGGGATAAAGACTTAGTCTATGATTCTACATCAGCCTCCTTGGATTGTGACTGGGGGGATGGAGACATGGTAGTCCTAAGATTAAGCCTTCATGACGGCCAGGCTTTAGTAAACAGAGAGAGTGGGCCAAGGCCAGAACTAAAAGAAATGGTTAGAAGAGTGGGGGGAATGCAGCCATGTTCTTGGCTAAAGCAGGACGTTTCAGAAGGATGCTCTGTAGTAAGAACAAGGTAAAGACCCCTGGACTCAGGGATAGAACAGTCACTGGCGATGCTTGTACGATTGGTAACTGATAGAGTGGAGGTACATTTCAGAGATATGGAGAAAGACAGATGGTGAGGAAATGAGAATCAGCGGTCAGAATGATGAGTCTGTGGCTTTGATGTCATCAACATGTCTGACTGTCCTTCAGGAGTTTCAAGGCAGGCTGTGACATTACAGATTCCACAAAAATGTTCATTGTAGTAAATCCTGAAGATGTGATATTGTGTAACCACACACTGTTTTAATGGGCAGTGCAGACACAGGATTTCAGTTAGAAGGATGTTTTAGTTTGGAATTTGATCTGTTCTATCTTAGTTAGAATGAGTTAGGAAGCAGAGGCTCAGTTTTGTTTCATTTAGTGTCAGAATACTTTTCATGTACAGTTAAAAAATGGTCTGTAAAAACTGCTAGCCAGAGCTTTATGAAAGCAGGTAGATTCTTCCACTGAATGGATTATTTTCTTCAGAGGAAGTTGGAGAACTGCGCTGATTGTGTCTTCTTCCCAGTGAGCATGGTGGAAATGACATACCCTCCTTTTCCTTAGTTACAGTCTTAATGTCTGAAGGAGAAGCCTGTTTTTCCTGTTAGGTGAGTTTGTTAGGCTGAACACAGACAGGAGCCCAGGGTAGACCACACTGAGTAGAGGGCACTCTCTTAACTGGTGCGTGGCTCTCCTGTTTGCTGACTTACGTGCTTCAGGCTTTAAGGAGAGAGTGAGCAGCTCTCTGAAATCCTCCACTAGGTGAACTGGCCCCCAAACAGGGCGGCTTTCTGTTCATGGCCCTGCCTCTCTGTGATGCAGTGTTTTCCTCGGTGCCACTGTCATGAGCCTCCAGCTGTTCTTGCAGGCATTTGTCAGGACCACCGCTAAGTTGGCAGTCGGGTGAGGTTTTCTAAACTGCAGAAATCAAATTCCGCCGTGGGGTGTGGGCTCACTGCAGAGTGCTTGCTTAGTGGAGTTCTAAAAGAGAGGAGGTGAAAAGTGGGGAAGGAGACACGGAAGAAGAAAAGGAACTGTAATTACCTTGTGTTAATTTTAGTTCATGGACCTAGTTTCTCAACTTCTCTATGTGACCGACTGTTCTAAGTTATGCACCTCAGAGAATAAGCCTTCTGATTCCAGTCCAGTATTTTTCTGTGGTTGGGATTAATGGCCTAGAATATTTTTCTTTGCCATCCTTGTTTGAGAGAAAGTGTTTCATAGTAAAGGGAATAATGTACGAGGTGGAGGGAAATTGCTGTAGGCTAGGGATTGGTGAGGTGTACAGCTGAGGCCACTGGGATCTTGTTTCCATGTCAACACGTCGTGGACTCAAGCAGTCACTTGAAGTACTCTGGAGACTAGATCTCAACATAGAACTAACATCTCTGGAGCCAGCCATTACATTGCGTAATCAATTCTAGAATAATCACCTGCTGTTAGACCTCCTCTCTGAGGATCCAGACAGATCATGGTGAAGTTTCTCCCCATTGCTTAGGAGTGCTGATCACCAAATGACTGGATTGTCTGATGTTTCTCAGCAGAGCACAGACTGTGACATCTGACCAAGAGAAGCAGTTACTGCATCAGCTCCGAGAAATCACCAGGGTCATGAAAGAAGGCAAGTTCATTGATACATCTACTCCAGAGAAGGAAGCTGAAGAAGCCCCTTACATGGAAGACTGGGAAGGTAAAATGCCCCCTTACTTCAAAAAAAAAAACAAAAACAAAAACAAAAAAAACCCTACCAGTGTCCTTAAAAATCAGTTTGGTACTAAGGCATGACAAATCTCTGTTCTCACTTGTATCATGTTTACCTTTTACAAATGTGCAACTGGAAAATATATCCAGTTGTAATCACACTGTAGCCTCAGAATAGGACAATTTCATCACCCTAGGAAGTCCTGCCCTCCCACCTGTGGTAGCTGCTGAGCTGCTTTCCACCCCTGTAGTTTGGCTGTTCCTGTATAAATGGATCTTACTGCAGATGCACTGTGGTGGTGTCTTCTAGTTAGAGCAATGCTTTTGAGATTCATGTGTGTTGTTGAGTGTCTCACAAGTCCTTTCTGAAATTGCTGAGCAGTATTGTGCATATACTATAGTTTGTTAATCCACTCATTAGCTGATGAACACTGGGATCTTTCTAGGTTTGAACTGTAGGATCTGAGCTGCTGTGAGGTTTGCATGCAAAGCTTCGCAGGCTTCTTTTGAACATACTGTGTTTCTCTTTCAATATATGCTTAGGGTTGGGATTTTAGGCTTTATAGTGAGTATATGTTTAAACTTATAGATACTGTAAACTAGCTTTAAAATGACTCCACGTTTCTACCTACAGCTCGTAAGAGTCAGTTATCCCATATCTTTGCTAATACACTGTCTTTGTAAATATTAGCCATTCTATGAGATTACAGTGGTATTGCAGTCATAACTCAAATTTACATTTCTCCAGTGACTTATAATTCTGGACATATTTTCATAGGCTTATTTTCAAACTGTATATATTTGTTGAACAGACTGTTCAGATTATCATTTTTGATTATTGGTTTGCATGTGTTTTTATTAAGTTGCAACATATTTATTTATTGTATGGAGGTCTTTTTGAGACAAGGTTTTGTGATACAGTAGCTGCGGCTGGGCTATATTCACTGTATAGCACCCAAGCTAGTCTTGAATGCATCATTCTTGTGCCTCAGCATCCCTGGTACTGGGATTATTTGTGTGCATCACCATGTCTAGCTGTAAGAGTTTTTATGTATCTTGGATGCAAGTACTTTACCCAGTTAGGTAATTTACATGTATTTGCTCATGTAACTTGCTTTTTTATTTCCTTATTAGCATCTTTTAAAGAGAAGTCTTAAATTTTTATAAAGTCATATTTATCATTTTTCTTTTAATTCATATTTTTGTGTGTTCTGTGTAGGACATCTTTGCCTAGTCTAAAATGTTTTCCTCTAGGAATCATATGGCTTTAGTACTTGCATTTAGGCTTATTTTTGAGAATCTTTTTAAAATTGATGTTTTTTGAATTTTTTTAAAGTATAATTACATATTTTCTCCCTTCCTTTTCCTCCCTTCAAGCCCTCCCTTGAGTTAATCTTTGTAGGTGGTGAGGCATCAGGATTTACATTTCTTCTGCCTATCTCAGTACTATACCACTCTCCTTCAATTTGATTTAATTAATTACTTTGGCACATCGGTTGAAAATCAATTCTCTTTCTCCCCCACCCATATGTGTGTGTTCTTAGGTGTGAAACCTAGAGCTTTGCACATATGGGCTCATGGTCTACCACTGAGCTTCATTTTCAGTTCAATACCAAATGTCAGCCCCCAAAACAGATATACATATAGATAACATTCAGATCGAGCAGGTTGTATTTATATATATAGAAAGGTATACACACATACATACACATGTCACAACATTAAAGAGCCCTACATTTTATTTTTATTTTAGAAAAGCTATAATCATGTGTTAAAATCTACTTTGTCATGATAATATATGGCTAGACTCAGTTTGCAAAGGATTTCCTCCTTTTATTAAAAATATTCATTTCTCATACAATATCCTGATGTTGCTCCTTCCAGTTTCTCCCCGCATCCCCTCCCTTCCTGATCCACTCCCTTTCTGTCTGTCACTGGAAAACAACAGGCTTCTAAGAGACAACGAGCAAATATAACAAAATGAAATATAATAAGGTAAAACAAAGCCATCACACTGGAGTTAGACAAGACAAACCAACAGAAGGATAAGAGTCCAAGCGAAAGTGTAAGGATCGGAGACCTACTTTTCACACACTCAGGAGTCCCATAAAAGTTCTAAGCTCAAGGCCATAATATATATGCAGAGGACCTGGTACAGACCCATCTTGGCTCTGGACCTGCCGTTGTGTTCTCCTGGTGTTACCCATTCATCTCCTCTGGTTCTTACACTCTTCCTGGCTCCTCTTTTTTGGAGGTCCCTGAGCTCTAAGGGGAGGGATTTCATTGAGACATCCCATTTAGAACTGTGTGGTCCAAGGACTCTGTATGTAATATCTGGCTGTAGGTCTCTGTATTTGTATGCAAAGATTATTTTTAATGCTGGTATTTATAAAGGCTACTTATTAGTGTTTTTCTTTTATCTTATACTGTCTTTGAACTTTTATTTCAGAGTAATGCCAGGCATTGCCTCATAAAACGCACTGGGGTTGCAGTCTTTTCTGGAAGTTTCTATAGAACTGCTGTTAATCTGTAATTATTAGTGGAGTTTATCTGGGCCCACCTGGGTGTGTGTGTGTTTTAGAATGTATGTGCAGGCACATGTGTGTAGACTTGCAAGAACAAATTGAATTTAACACTTTAAGTGGGCTTTGAAAGTAGTTTTTAAAAGTTTTACATACTTCATACAAATGTTTGAAAAAGTTGTTCATAATCTTCCCTACCTACTTAGGTGTCCCTCTGTGACACAAAGGGAGTGTGTGCTTCTCTGTCCTGGTACTAGTAATCTTTTCTTCTCACTTCCTTCCCTGATCAACTGGACAGAGACTTATAACTTTGATCTTTTCAAAGGCCCATATTTTGTTCTAATTGTTTGGTTGGCTCTGGAGGATACTCGAGGGCTGGTTTAGCCTTGGTAAGTCTTGTTTGAACCTAGTGTCTTACAGGTCTTCTACTCTGGAGAGTGGAATACAAACTGTTCCTACCTATGTATAAGCCTTTTAGGATGTTCTTACTGCTGATGCTTAGTGGCATCCTGTTCCTTCCATGTCAGTACTCAGCTGCAAACATGAGGTTCCCTTCGCATGTCTCTGAAGTATTTAATTAAGAAGTTCTCTAGTCTTAGCAAATTCTGACTTCCCTTCCTTCTCTGAACTCTCATGTCTGTTTTTTTTTTAAACTCAAGGAACTCAGAGAGATTCCCTTCCCCTTCTTGGGGATTATTGTGGACCACTTAATTTGTAGTATTTGAAGGTGTGTAAAAGATGTGAACAGACTTTTTAGTGAAGAGGCTATACAGATTACAGATACACACATTAAAGCATATGCAACATAATTTCCCGCTTAGAAAATGCAAATTAAAATTAGAATAAGATGGCTGGGTATAGTAGTGCACAACTTTAATCCCAGAAGAAGCAGAAGTAGAGGTATAGTAGGAGGTTTTCTGGCCCGGACTTTCAGGCCTAACCTCAAAGTTTAGGATCCACAGACCTGCAGACCCGCAGTCCCACAGACCTGCAGAGACACACAGATGCTTACGATAGTTTTAGGCTGATCGGCCTAAGGCCCAGGCATATAACTTGCTAACTCTTTACCCTTAATCTAACCCATGACTCTTCCTGTTCAGCCATGGGGCTCGGTACCTTTTCTCAGAGCAGCATAGTTGTCCTCTGTTTCTTCCGGCTTCTCTCTGGCATTCTGCTCTGTGCTTCCTGTTCTCAGAGTTTTTTCTTAGTCTGGTAGCCCCACCCACACTTCCTGCCTGCCTTTGGCCAATCAGCGCTTTTTATTAAACCAGTGGGTGGGATAATTATTAACAATGAAACAACACAATCTCCCACATAGAGGCAGGTAGATCTCTGTGAGTTTGGAGCTAGCCTGGTCTGTATAGCAAATTCCAGGCAAGAAGGTTACATAGTAAGACACCAACCATCTCAAAAACAAACAAATGAACAAAACAATAGGATACTTCTCCATACCTTTCAGGATGACTGCAATAAGAAATCACATCAGCTTGGGATGCAGAGATAGTATTATATATATATTGGTTGTGAGATACAAAAGTAAATGCATGTGTATTAGTTACTTTTCTGTCTCTGTAACCAAATTACTTCCCTTGGCAATTGCAGGAAGACTTAGTGGAACATCCCATTTCACAACACGAAGGGTCCAGAAAGCAAAGCAGTGGTCAGGGATCCATCCTCAACAGTCTATGTTTTTCAATGAGGCTTTACCTCCTCCACACTCCCAACCTCCCAAAATAGAACTTCCAGCTGGGAACCACACGTTTAAAATATGAGACTGTAAGGGAAACTTTGTATTCAACCCACAACAGGATGATTTGGAAAACAATGTAGTAGTTTGTTTAAAAAAAAAAAAAATCCTAGTAACCACTCCAGGTTAATAAAAGAAATGCCTCAGAGTAGTAAAGGGACAAGAAACTCTTTTATCTGATGATAAATAAGAATAAATCTCTGACTGGTAAAATAAGGAAGCATGCATGCCTTCTGATGATAACTTTCTCTTTTACTTCTTAAAAATGATCTCTGAATCTTCCGTCTCCATTCAGCTATGTATCTCCGCATTGCTGCATTCTTTACATACAGCCACGTATCTTACTTTACATACATACGACCATACCTCTCTCTCTATGTTTATCCTATTTTCACATCCTTCTTTTATGTATATTTCTCTTCTACATCACCTTTTATACAGTTTCATCTTCCTTGCCTCCACAGTTACAGATCTTCATACAGCCATAGCTATTCTCAAATACATAGCGCTCTCACCATATAACATTGTACTTTGTTTTTACACATTCTCATACACCTTTTTGCATAATTCCTATACATAGTGACAGCTCCTTCACACAGCTTTATCTCCCATACATTTATTCACACATAAATAATTTTTCTACATCATTCACTCACTCTTAGCTCACTAAATCTCTCATCCATTCATTCTCTCACATATCTCTCACCCTCTCTTTAGGCTTCTCCATCTCTCACTGAGCACACACACTCACATTCTGCACAGCTTCATCCCTACATTGCTGCTGCTCTTACACACTCATATTCATACATACTCATCCTCCTTCTCTCTCCCCTCTACATTGCTACTACTCTTTCTTACCTCAGCCACACTCTGGACAACTATATGTTATATTTTCAGGGCCTAGCTCATTCTCATAACACATGAAGTCATACAGTTTGCCTCAGGCAGTAAGGTCACAAAGACCAACCAGTGTAAATGCTTAACCTTGCATGTAACTTTTTCCCAGACAGAGAATAACACTGAAATTCAAGACTTAACAATAACAGTAGCAGGTTGAACCTTGAGTGGTCAGGGTATGGGCAGAAAGTCAACTATTGCAAAGGGGGACCAGGATCTGTCTCAAAACAGCCTGGCCTTGATTTAGTAATAAACAACACGCCTTTGTATATTTTCTCCAGGAGTAGTTTAGTCTGTTGAATTTGTTCTGAGGTCTAAAGTTAGTTTTCTTTGACAGTGAAAATACTGTTACTTTCCTGTGTCAGTAAAGAATAATATTTTGGTATCATTTCTATACATTAGAAATCACTTTTCTTGACTATCCACAACGATTAGTGTGCCAAAAGATGTAAAACACACTAATGGGCTGTGGAAAGGACCTCGCAGCTCTTCTTGTTAGGGAGGCATAACAGGAACCTGAGAAAATTACAGACAGGAAACAACTCATCACCAACAGTCAGTGACCCCAAGTCGGGCTTCCCATCAGGGAATTATACATCTGGTGGGTCAACTTGTTAAACACTAGTTGTCACCTGCTGTATACTCCCATGGCCCTTGGCATCTAAGCCTGTACATACTGTGTAACACAGTAGTTGCAGCCTTGACATTTATCCCCCAAGAAATAAAGACAGGGACATGTAGAACTTGTACATGAATTTTTATAACAGCTTTATCTAATAGGTAAAAACTAGAATCACTTTGAATGTCCTTCAGCAGGTGAATGGTTAAATGGTGGTACATGTATTACATAGTATACCACTAATCAATAAGAAGAATGAATTATTGATATATGCAGATAATTATGCTGAGTGAAGGGTAGAAACTTGTTCAAAAAGAAATGATTCTATATGTATAAAACTCTTCAAATGGCAAAGTTGTGGGAATAGATAGCATGCTAGTTCTTGCTAGGGGTTGAGGCGTGACATGCTGGTAGGAAGGAGTATGGTCATGAAGCAGCCTTGTGGATGGACACATTCTCTGCTGTAGTCTTCTTCTTTGTGGATGTTGAATACATGCATGGGTATGGGATATATGTGCATGTATGCACATTCACATGTGTGTGTATAGGCAAGAAATTGAGGTCAGGTGTCTTTCTTAATTGCTTTCTAGCTTATATATTAAAGCAGGATCTCATGTTTAGGTCCAGAGCTTTCCAATTTCACTAGCCCAGCTAGCCACCTTGTCTCTGTCACCCAAGCACTAGGATTATAGGCGGGTCATTCATGCTCACCTGGGGATGTTCGGGCTTAAACTCCAGGCCTCATGCTTGCTTGACATACTTTTCCACTGAGCTATTTCCCCAGTTCCTGTACTGCTAACGTAGAGATCTTGTGTGATAGTTAGGAAGAAAATGGCCCTCAAAGGGAGTGCCACTATTAGTAGGTGTGGCTTGTTGGAGGAAGTATGTCACTGTGGGGGTGGGCTTTGAAGTGTCCTATGCTCAGGATCCTGATCAATCTGTCAGTCCACTTCCTGTCACCTGGAGATGTAGGTCTCTTGGCTGTTCCTCCAGTGCCATATCTGCCTGCAGCTGCCGTGATGATAACGGGCTGAACCTCTGAACTGTAATCCGCCACCCCAGTTAAAGGTTTTCCTCATAAGAGTTGCTATGGTTACGGTGTCTCTCACAGCAATAAAAACCCTAAGACATCTTGGTTGTCATATTATGCTATATTTTTCTTCATGCTATCACTGGAAGAAACTGGAATAACATGGGATTACTGTACTTCTTATAAATTATGTCAGTCTATACCCATTTCAAGATAAAAGTTAATTTATTGAAAGGAACATAAGGTATAACACAAAGGCTAATAGCAAAGCTTTCTATACATAAAACTCTCACCTTCTGTAGTTAAATTAGTCTAAGAGTTTAAAAGCTAACACTGGGCTGGAAAAATATCTATAGCAAATATGGATAAAAACAAGTTGGTAAGTTTAATATATAAACAGATCTATCTAAGATAGAAGTCACTGAAATTCAAATAAACAGTTCACAAAAGAAAAATGCCACCAGCTATAAAACCTGTGAAAACATTTCAAGCTTACCAATCATCAGTGAAGACATTTCTTTTTCCTCCCAGCTTGTAAATCTGTATAATCAACGTTATTCCCAAATATTACTTCTTTCCCCATCACTTTCTACCTGCCTTGTGGGTTATGTTGAGGTCACAGAACTTTAGCTGTGGTACTAACTTTTAAAAACACATGCCTTTTCTGCTTTAAGTACTGTTTAACCATGGTCTTATATTCCCTGCTACATTACCAATGATTGATTATTTTATATTGATAAGTCACCCTTTCCATTTTTCTCTTCCTCTCTTCTCCCTCCATCCTTTCTTCTTCTGAGGCAGCCTCTCACCATCTAGCCCAGGCTGGCCTTGAACTCTGGTCCTCTTGCCTTTGCCCCCTGAGGCTGGGATTTTTGACATACATGGCTGTATATGACTTAATTGCTTCCACCTCTACTAGGAACTGAACTTACACCTTCAAACATAATTTGCACGTTAGGCAAGTTTTTCACCACTGAACTCTCTCTGCAAACCATTTAAAAGGTTTAATGGGTCTTTCTAAGTTGCCCAGTCTGGTCTTGAAATTACCTTGTGCCTTATGTCCTAGGTAGCTATGATTTCAGGCTTGAGTAGCAAGCCTGCCACCACTTTCTTATATCCAGCTTCATATAGTTACTGAATTTAACTTTTGATGAATTTTTATATTTTTCAAGACAAGATCCTGTCATATTTTTGATGTTTACATGTTAAAGAATTGGTCCCTAAACTGACATTATTGGGATGTGTACCTTAGGAAGCAGGGCCTTAGGGAAAGTCCTTAATTCATTGCAGGGATTCCCGGAAGGGGAGTGTGGCAGCCCAGTCACTGCCTCTGGCTTCTGCTGTGATGTGCTCCTCTTCCTGGAGGCCTAAAGCAATAGCAATCACAATCTCAGGTCGGAATCTCTAGAACCTTCAGCCACAATAAACCTTTCTCTTTATGAGCTAATTATCTTAGGTATTTCATTGCCATGATGTAGAGCTGACACGTACACTTCAAGAGTTTTTACTCTGTGAAGTGTCACAGGTCAGAATACAAGGACAGCTATATGGCATTTCATCTTGCTGCTAGGAAATTCATGACCATACCATTTTCATTAAAGTTGGAAAGTCCTTTTTTCATTATGTACTTTCACTTGACTGAAAATAAGAAATCTTTTTCTGGTCTGATCCCCTTTTCAATAGCTTGTTTTTAGTTAGCTGTTGGGTTTTTGTCTGGGAATTCCTTTTATATTTAAAAATCTGAATTTGGTCACAGTCATTGGTTCTGTCTGCGTATACATGAATATATTTGTATGATATTTTTGCCCAGCAGTTAGTGAGCCTTCTGTGAGTGAGTAGATGTTTTCTTTCATCCTATCTTACTAATGCTGTGATCTATTTTCCTTAGCTTTCACAGTCCAGTAATTCAAAATGGGGTGCAATGATCAATCTCCACAATTTCTCAGAACTTCCATTTATTTGTCACTTGTGTTTATTATAAAGGGAGTGAAGGTTCCATCGCAAGATTCTGATACTCATGTCAGTGCTTGTGGGGGTTGGTAAGAGGGAGTGTTTATATCTCCCGGAGAACTGAAATGTTACATGGGCTCTTCTGGAAAGTAATTTGGCAGAAGATGCAGTCTTTTTAAATGACTGTTCTCTTTGGCCTGTTCCCCATGTTTCTAGAAGCCCACCTTGAAGAATTGGGTGGGTGGTAATTTATATTCAGAGCTCCTCACTGCCACATAGCTTACAATAGGGACAGATTGTATGACATGGAGAAATACCCATGATACATATTAGATGAAAATTAACAGGACTACAGTACATATTCAACACGATCTTTTTATTAAAAGGGCAGTAAAATACTATATATATATGATTTTAAAAGCCTAAGATAAATTACCAGTGATAGGATTCTAGATGTGTTTTCTTTTTAAGCTTGTCTGTAACTAAAATTAGTAGGAAAGATATATCAAAATAAAGGCTGTTACCCTCAAAAATTCTGCAAAATCAGAATAACTTTTATAATCAAAAATGTTATAAAAATGTCTCTAGATACTTCACATTAAACCAAAAGACTGCCATTTTTCACAATTGATGGGCAAAAAAAAGGTGTCTCAGAATTGGAAATATGGTTATTGTTAACATGCAAATGGATTTTGAATTCTCCAGCTTTCCACACTGTGCAACGAGTTTACCAGAACTAGCGTATGAGCTCCAGCGAGGCCCATCTGCTGCGCGGGCTGGGCTTGGCTGACACAGATTGATTTCTTTTCATTCCTAATTTGGCAGCGTGGCTTCTTTCTCATTATCACGGCTGAGTTCAGTGCCAGAATTATTCATTTCATTACCTGTTTGTTGTTTTTCCTTTTGTTCCGCTTTGTGAGGATGAAGATGCCAACAGTGGGATTTCTGTCTTTGGAAATGCAGCTCTTGTCCTGTGGGGTCTTGGTCATGTCTTGCTAACTTACCCCTGCTTCTGACACTTACACACTACTTTGGTTGCTCTGATAAGTAGAAAGCGCCATGGTTTATTTTTCAAAAGATTAAACTCTCCTTTCCCCAGCCCCACCCCCACCAGATTTGGAAATGGTTCCAAGTAGAAACTGTGAACACTAGCCTTAAGCTAAGCCCTCTGCATCTGGTATCGGCACACTTTTATGCTGATGGCTTATGCTCTTGGCTTAATCTTCCTCAGTGCTGCAGAAATGGAGCGTGCGTGAGACTCCCCTCTACCCCTAGCATCTTACTTAAGAAGGATTTTCCTCTGCCTTGGTTTGTATTTCAAAGAGCACAGGGACAGTCAGCCAGACTGCTAGGAATTTGCTCAAGTGAAACTTTAGGACTATTAGAACCATCTTAGAGATTTACTGAATGGATTTGTTAGGATAGGACAGCTGCTGCCAGAGAATCCCCTCTGATCCTGACACTATTTATTTTCAGATGCTCTTTGTAAGACTTTGTTCTACTTTTCCCTCTAGGTTACCCTGAAGAGACTTATCCGGTGTATGACCTTTCTGATGGTATCAAGCGTAGGCAAGAAACAATCCTGGTGGATTATCCTGATCCAGAAGAGCCCTCTGCTGAAGAAGTAGCCGAACAAATGGGAGTGGTGGAGGAGGAAGGATCAGAACAGAGTTGGAATCATTTGCCCACTGACCTGGGAGCCCAGAAAGATAACTCTGCTACCCTGTGTGACCCTAAACCAGAATCCTGCTCCTGCTGTTTTCATGAAGAGGAGGATCCTGCTGTCTTGGCAGAGAATGCTGGTTTCAGTGCAGATGGCTACAGTGAACAAGAGGAGGCCACCAAGGAAGACTGGCCCCAAGACTTTACAAATGAAGGGCTGGGGAGCAGCACTGATAGCACACACATAGGTGGCATGTTGAGAAAGCGCAACCCCCAGAGTTTAGAGTGAAATCAGCCTGTTGATGAAGCATCCATTACTCTATTCCCAAGGTATCTTTCCTCAATTTCGTCCGTGGCCCTGTGCCCTCTACTTCCTTCTCTGTAATCAGTATCATAGTTCTTGGGCCATGGATATTATCTATCCTTCCTGGTGCTTGCACACCTATCACCTTGTAAAGTACACATTAGTGTGAACACAGGATAGCACCACCTTTCTCTTCCTGCCTTTCCTCATCAGAGACACTAACTCATTAGGTAATTACACTTAATTGATTGTGCTTGGAGGTGATACCTGTGCAAAGGTCTGGCCCCTCCTCGTATGATTACCAATTGTTTTACCTGTAAATGAGCATTGGATTGACAGATGTTGGGGACTTAGAATTTTAAGGATGAAGATTTTAGACTCCTAAATGCCTTATTCTTTGGACTGTGAGCTGGTTAGTAGTCCCGAGGAGAAAAGCATGCTCAATTATGAGAATGAGGGGTCCAGAACATAGCAAGACAGCTGACTGAACTGTAGCTTTCCCTCACAACCTTCTAGATTAGATACCCTGGCTCCTCTGGAGTAGCAGGCCATGAAGACAAAGGCCTATTTGGAGACCATTTTGCTTGTATATTGCCTTTATCCCTAGTTCCCCCTGTCCTTGTTGGACAGAACTGCCAAATCCAGAAACACCTTTGTATGTCCAGTCATCTGTGGCCAGGGAAAATATGAGGCACAAGTACTACTCTGTATTCTACAAAGCTTAAGTTTGAGGCTGCTGAAGCTACAGGATGGCCTAAGTATGGTGGTCCTTCCATGAGGAATTCAAGTGGCCAGGGAACCATGTCTTTGTGGGACAAGATGCAACCTGTGAATCCTAACAAGGGTGAGTCAATTCAGTTACATGTGAGACTTGCAAGTTGAAAGAAGGTGTTTCCAAGGACATTCCCAGGCATGAAATGAAATTCAAAAATTAAGGAATTCTGAGAAGCTGGATAGTCTTTAGAGTTCTATTGTGCCTGGTATGAATATGATGCCAAAAGACACTCGGGAGCTGCCATCATAAGGTATGGGACCACACCAAGATACTGTTAGCTACTACAAAACTTTACATATGTTGGTTGAACTGGAAAGGACCTAAAGATTGAGTCTAAAAATACACTGCACTGCATTGATCCCTGTATAGAACATTTTGATTGAAATTGTAAAGAATGCAATTAGTATGTACTGTAGGTAGTCTTGGCATAACTAACACTAAGTGTAAAGAGAATGTGGATTCTTCTTTTGGCAATTTTTGTGTGTGTGGCTCCCTCGTCCACTGTGTGAAGCTGATTTAGAATAGCCCTGGGTCCTGACTTTTGTTCAAAGGATACAATTCTGTTATAAGAACGTGTTTCCTTCTCATTGATTCATGGAACAGTTGCTCATGCTGAGTACTTAGAAGACTGAATCTGCAGAGTTCCAGTTTACTGTGGGAGCCTGACAGAAGCACTGTGAACTATAGAGGCTCAAGATTACAAATTCTTCAGGCATAAAGACCTGGGTTCTGATCCTTCCTGCAACTGTGGCTGTAGAATTTTGGATTGCTTCCTTAGGCAGTCCAAGCCTGGTTTGGGCATCTGTATAGGGAGGTAGTAAAGCACAGGTCTCACAGTGTTATTTTATATCATGGACCCAAAACTACAGGACCATGGAAAAACAGGAATATTTTTGCCAAAGTACCAGTCAATTTCAGAAGAGACTTTGTGGCATGCTAAGAACATGGGCAAGGAAGAGAAAGCGCATTTTGTCAGAAAGAGTGGATTAGCAAGAATAGAAGGGTGCATAGATGGATATTCAGCTGAAAAGCGTTAAAGGCAACTTATTATTGGGGATTAGCTATGAAAACATTTCCTGCCAGAAGGATCAATCCCTCATGGTTCTTGGCATTTCAGATATTAGTTTGCATATAGGAATATATTTGTATATACCAGAAACTTCAATGTACCTTTGAGTAATTTAGAATGCAAGTTTTTTTCTTTTTTCCCTGAATTGTATCCTTTGAATATGATTTTACAAATATATCCAATTGGGGGGAGGGGACCAACATCAAGGAACATATTTTCATTGTGATATTCATTTCTCAGTACTAAAGGCTACAGTCTTCATCAAGGCCCTGCTATTAGGTCTGCAGTGACCTCTGGGCACTGTAGCAGTAGCTAGCCTAAGAGCCACTGCACATTACCTAGGACCATGCTTGGTAAATCAGGTGTGTGATCAGCCAGAAGATCCCTTAACACGGTCATAGCAGGAACACTGGACAGTGCCTCATTATCGTACTCAGGGACTAGGTCCAGAGGTATGCTGAGGAGTGGAGATGGAGTTAACCTCTAGAAGTAATGGTCTGTCAGAACCATGTTCTCTGTACTTAGCTGTGAGTGATAAAATAATTTATGATCTTCACTCTGACACTTTAAAGGAACTTACGTGGCATAATTCATATTTCTCTATCACGGTGACAAACTACCCAACAAAGGCAACTGAGCACAGGAAGAGCGTATAGTCTGATAGTCTGTCCTGGCGGCTGGAGCTGTGAGAGAGAAATGCTAGCACTCGGCTTGTTTGCCCCTTTTATTCAGTCTGGGACCAGAGACAAGGATGTTGCTGCCCACAGTGACCATGTGTCTTCATCAACTAAACTGTCTTGTAAACAGTCATAGACGGGTGTGTCTATGGTTTTCCAAATCCCATCAAGTTGGCAGGTGAGATTAACCACAGAAGCAACGAGTGTAAACCAAGATCTTCCAAGACGTGTTCTACAAATTTAGGGTTTTCCATCAAGCTGGTGACTAAACAAAGGCACCCTGCATATGGTCCTCCTCCCAAAGGCAGAGGCTGGAGGAGCCAGGCCATGCTTCAGGCAGGGAGCGCTTAGTCACACCAAAACACCTGAGTGAACAGGTGAACCCTAACTATTGATCCCCTCTTCGATCCCTCTTTAGACAGTTTGTATCCACATGTGTGCCCACCTGTTGAGCAGCGATCAGGAAGAATGAATGCAAACCAACTATCCTAACATGCCTGAAACATTCCTTCACTTCACAAGGCACCAGTCTCCTTGTGGATGGATTGGGAATCACATCCACCCAGGGTGAAATGTGTAGGAGGTGCTTAGCACCATCACGGGCTTGAATCTCTTGCTGCTGGTTTGCCCTGCTTGATACTCTAAGGCTACTCTGACTGCTGGGGCTGGTCCAGGGTCAGGGTTACTCTGTGGGATATGTGTGACTGTGTGATGAGAAGACCATTAGCTTTGATGCCAGATTTCAGTAACACTATAGACTTCCATCATTTTGGCAACCAATCGACCATAGACTGAAAAAGATCCCACACATGTAAAAGTCCTGTTTAAATGGTTCCAGCTCTGAACATGGCCTGGGTCACATGGCTAGGCTTTCCCCCCCTTGAGTCCTACATGCCAGTTCTTTCCACAAGGACCATGCCTACCAATCACACTTAGGAAGTAGGAGCTAGTTCCTTTGGTGACCCAGATGACCTTGAAGTATCTTCTGCCCTCATTTTTTCCCCCACATTATGTAGTGGCACCACAGGAGAATGCAGCGCTGACCTGTATGTCACTAGTTTTAAACACACTCTGCGTTTTGTGTTCTACTACCCTTTGAAGCTCCTAGGAATGAATGGAATGGAGAGCATTTTTAGGAGAGACATTTTCTCCATCTATGAAAAACAGGGACACAGCAGTCAAACAGTTCAAGTTTAATTTGTGATACATGTTTGTACTTAGACAAACACTAAATTCTACAACATACATAATGTCATTATGGGAAAATACCAAGTTTGTCATTGCACATACCAATAAATAAATACATTTGCTTCAGAATACCAAAAAAGTTTATTTAAAAAGTCACTTAATAAAAGCACAGTTTTGCAAGTTTTTCTAAAACTCCAGATAATTTTAAACAAAAATAAAATGTCTGACCACTCCAAAATAGGAAAAGACAACCATGTGCAAGTCGACATACATGTTCTAGGCGTTGGGAAAACTGGCTAAGTGTGTTCCAGCTAGAGAAACACTGCCTGTCCTCACCAAGCTGGTCACATCCAGGAGAATGGAGCTGGGCTTCCCCTTCTGTGCTACTCTGAGGTGCTCTATAGAAGACTCTAGATTTCAGCCTCATCTCCAGCACTACCTGGACCTCAGTGGGGGAGGAGGGGCAGGAGAACAGAGGAGAGGGGTGCAATATCTTTCTTAGGAAAGAAAGAAGGCACAGTGATGAGCTAGGAAAGGTAGTGATGAGAAAAGGGTTAACCTTCACTAACTAAGCTTGACAGGCCTGCATCTTTTTCTGGCAGGAAGGAGACAGACACAGGATTAGGAAGTTTACTCAAATGCTCTAGTTGCTGTAAATGCAGCTCTATTCCCGAATCAAGTCACCTCTGCACTGAAAACCCAAACCCATCCCAGCACTTAAGATCGTGAAATGACAGAAAATTGCAAGCTGGAAGTGAATAAGGGCAGGTGGCCACAAACTAAGAATCCATCCATGGCCTATTCTGTATACTAGAGCAGATCTATAAGCCTAGGTTCCAACTTGGCAGGGTAGTTGGACCCCAGTCACAGTGCTAGGCACCACAGAAAGCATGCTTTGATGGCACCTAGCATCCTGAAATCACATGAAGATGTCACATCTGGGGCAGAGTACAGAGAAGGAAAGGCCAGGGCTGCTGCTGAGGACCAGGCTATCCATCAAGTAGATGGGTGTTGTGCTTGCAAAGCAGATCTGTGGACGTGGCTCCTCTTTGCAGACCCCATCTGAGCAGTTAGTCCTATTGCTTAAACTTAAACTACTTCTAAATAAAGTGTGGAGGCAAATACCCTGCCATTTCCAGAAAGAAGTAACAACATAAACCACTTCTACAATGTTGGCCTCATCAGCGAAGAAGGTAGGTTTACCTAAAGTTTTCTTCCAGCTTGTCATCACACATCTTGACTCCCAAAACCTGTCTTCCCAAAGGCATGCACCTGATTCACTTCCCCTCAGTGTCACGATTGTTAAGGCACCGTCACTACATGTTCATTTCAAAGGATGCACATCTCAGCTCTTCCTCCAGTGCAAATTCAGACACTACATTTCCTTGACAGTCTCATGCTTGGAACCACGGAAGAAAGCGTGGAAAGAAGGGACATAGCCCACAGTGATCACAACTGCTTCCTTATTCTTTTCCTACTCGGATGGGATCCTAAACTCTGTTGGTTGATTGCAGATTGCCCTTTCCTTCAGACACACATGCACACACACACACACATACACATATACACACACAGACAGACACAGAGCACCTTGGAGCCAGGACAGAAAAAGCTAGACTTGGAGAGAACTTGGGGAAGCTAACATCACCACTCTGCAGAGGAACTGTTTTGGAGCAGAGGGTGGAGTTTCAGGGTAAAGAGCCAAGTAGCGTATAGAGGAGCTGCCTAAAGTTCCAGCTGCCTCACAATCTTACAGACTGTCCACTCATTTCATCATCAACTTGCTGCCTAGTCAATGACCAACTAGGAGAAGAGGGTGTGAAAGGTAAGAAATCTTACTGTGGGAGAGGCTGGACCCCGTTGATCCCTGGGGCCCTGGTATTTGAGCTCCGTGGGCCTGTGCTCAAGAAACGGCAATGTCACCAGGAACTGAATCCTAAGATCTGAGCTTGTGAGGCTGGTCCGAAACCGGGGACTCAACTGCTCTTGTCACTCAGTGCCCAGCAGAGGGTCTTGTGCTGAAGGCTGCCTTTCTCCATAGTAGGCCTATTTCCTGGTGCTACCAAATTTATATTCAGATAGTCAACACCCCTTTTTTGTGTGCTAAAGCAGGGAGCAGAGGCCAAGACTTTACCATTGTGCTTCCAGTTCCACCCACTGGACTTTGGAATCAGCCTGTTCAATCTTAAAAGTGTAAACCCAGAGAAAGAGCTTGGCTATCACCACTAATATCAAAAGATTTCTCCTTATAAGGTGAGGGAAGGAGGGCAACACCAAACTACAGGAAGGAGAGAGATGGCACTGTAATCTTTCATTAGGAGACAGGCAGCCCCAGCAGTCCTGGTGCCCTCCAGAAACTAGACTGTAAACAAAGGCTGACTCACTGGAAGGCCCTTTCGTGGAGACTATGGCTCAGGTGTGTCAGCTCCTGCTATAGCAGGTGTGCCTTGCTTAGAAGGAAATAGGAAAATCCAGACTTTTTTCTTAAGCACTATCTCCATTTTCATCAATCCAGCTTCTTCCTTACCTGTAGAGCCTCATTTACACGTGCAAAGCATAACTTTACTTTTAACGTTTCTACTTGGTCTTTCTGAGCATATCTATTTTAAAGCAATATCAAAATGCTGTTTGCTTCCCACTGGTTCCTTATCTCCATCTAGGCAAGAAGCTTCTTGCAAATGACAAACAGGCAAGGCTTGGAGTTCCTGCCCAGGAGATGAGTGGTGCCATCCAAGGAAAAGTGGCAGTGGAGGGGATGTCCGGCCCCTGGACCCTCAGGCTGCCTGTCTTATGTACACAAGAATGTGTGCAGTGGCCCTGCTAAGGTCTGTGCACAGCTTGAAGCCCTCATAGAGGGGCAGGCACAGTCCAGATACCATCAGACAACTTCAGCAGGGAGCTGCCTGATGTCCCACAGAAAGGCAATCTTAGACATCAACTCAGAAGGTCCTAAGTCTCTGGAATTGGGAAGGGAAAGGGCATGCAGAATGGACCACAGAGGCCGGAGAGCCTAATTTCTGGGCAGCAGTAGGAACAAAGGAACTTGAGCTTCTGAACTCTGCCATTAACCAGTTAGGTACCCAAGAGACAAGTCCCATGTTCTCAGGGATCGGCATTGCTTTTGGTGAACCACAGACGAATTCTACCATCTCCGAGCTCTTGTGGCCCTGAATATCCTCTGCTCTTCTAATCATGCTCCATTCCCCCAAGAACGACACAGTCCTCAATGATCAGGGCATGCTGGCAACACTGGGAGCTGGGTCTTCCCAGAGAGGATATCCTTCCTGAAGCATGCATGCCATTGCTCCAATGGTGACTTTTACTCCACACCTATGTGTCATAGGAGTTTGTGCTGCGGCTGCTCATAGTCAGCCCTGATGTAGGGAGCCTACTGGAACCCCTGTAACTCATGTAACCTCCATCCACTCAGATATTTGGCCTTGAGAGCTGGGTTCTTGCTTCTGGAAGCAACAAATAAACTACCAATCTAAGCCACCAGCTAATTCACAAAGCTAGGCCCCTGCCATCCTAGCAAGCCCTGTCACTCACCTATCCCCACCCCCCAACTTCCCTTAGGCCGGATGGGCCCTTTTGAAGTGAGAGTATTTTCTGCTGACCAGCAGGCCCTTTGCTACATAAAGCTTAAGTGCCCTATACGTACACACACACTTCACTGTACCTCTGCCTCTGGGGACACCGACTGTCCTCTGTTGTAGGCTGAGAGGATGGCTGGGCCACAGCAGCCCTGCTTGTGCTTCCCCTTCCTCCACCTCTGGCTGAAGAGGTTACCCTGTGTGGTAAACATGGCAGCGTACTGACCCCAAGATTGGTTATGTGTTTTGACCTTGGGGCACAGAAATACTCTTTTCCCTTTATACCCATTTGCTATCCCCTGTTTCAGCAGCAGAGGCAGAGCAGCCAGCTTCTGGTTGGTAAGGCCAGAAAGCCTGCTGAGGGCCTATGAACACAGGGGAGGCAGGGCTGTCTCGGCAGGCAGGCAAGCTCCACTCTGGACCGGGCCACCCTAAAGGCAGAGGAGGCCTCTACTCACAGGCCAGCTTGCTGTCGAAGCTGGACAGCGCAATGGCAAAGGCCTGCAGTGCACACAGTGGGTAGTTGTAATCCATGGTGAAGGCATCTTCTGCTACCCGGCCAAACTGCATGACGATGTAGTCCGCTGCGGCCATGCACAAACAGGGGTGGTGGAAACAGGAAGAGCAGAGGAGACACAGACCGCAAGAGGGAGGGAAAAAGAGATGCCAAGAGATTCCAAAGGATACAAAAAACAAAGAGGAGCAAGAGGAAGGGGGGGGAGGGATACAGACAGCAGGGAACAGGGAAAAAAAAGATATCTATTTAAATGGTGTTCCTACAGCTGGGCACACAGACTCTGAGGCCAGGGCTCTAATCACTACAGCTGCAAATAATATAAGCCATATATCCCCATCCTCTCACTCTGGCTGGTATGGACTGGGAAGTGAAGGCTAGGCACCACACCAAGTGTCAATATGGAGGGGCAGCAATACTCACGGTCATTGCCATGGATGATCTGGAAGTTCTTCACAGAAGCCTGTGTGACGCGCCCATGGAAGTTGAGTACATAGGACTGTGTGTCATCATTCCAGACCGGCGTCTTGTTTTGCAGCTCAATGATACTCTCGGTGTTCTTGTTCTGCCAGCGTGCTAGCAGCGTCTCATGCTCCTGGCGGGAGGCAAGTGGGGGCAGCCCTCCTTAAGACTCAAGCCTTGGCAACATAACCACCCACAAAGCGGCTTCTTAGAGTTCCCTAAACTTCCAGGGCTTCTCAAACTGTGCCCCCTACACACATACCTTAAGAGCATTCTGCCCTTGGAAGCTCATTCAGAGCTGGGGTCTGGGGAAGCGTTAGAAACTCACATTACGGGGACGGATACAGACTCTCTCATGAACCATGTTCATGCCTGGGACAATCACACTCATCTTCCGAGGTCCCTTGAAGCCGAGGACATTTGTCTCCTGGGAAAAACGAGAGAAGTTAGCACCGGTTACCTTGGATCTCTTACCCATGGGGGGACTGGGCCAAAGAGCAAAGGAATCAAATGTCTGCAGGATCTATACCTGATAGTCTAATAGTCACCTCTAACGTTAGCACAGCCTAAGCCACTCCCGCTTATACCCTGGCTTCACCGGTCAGGGGCAGCTCAGCACTTACAGTCACATTAACTTCACTCTCTCACACCTATCTACACCAGAATCTAAGATTGTCAGACAGCCACCGGTGCAGCTCCCTGTTTGTGCCCTGTGCCCCAAGGCTCTCCTCCCACCTCTGTCCTCATCACAGTACTCCCAGTCCTATTAAAGGGTATATTTTCTTCCCCGACTGAAACTCGTATTCTGTCTTCAGAGCCTTATGAGGTCTGGCCCCTAGTCCTCAGGTATCTCACTATCTCCACTCTCTCCTGCAATCAGTCTGCCCTCCTTAGGCATAGACATAGCTGGTTGTCACTTCTGATATTTCCTCAAGAGTTACCTTGGCAAGACCTTCCCTGCTGTTCCCTCCTAAAGGTCCACATACATCTTTTGACATTGCATTTATCACCATCTCTAACTTGATTTTTAATTCTGAGAATTGATCAAAAACATTACTTATGTCACTTATATCTGCATTATGGCTTGTCTTTCAATAAAGACTTAAATGCCATAAGGGTTTGTTTCTATTTCTGATGTCCCAAATTCTTGCAACAGTACCCGGAATATAGTTGTACTCAGGCTGCCTCTCTAAAATTGGCCAGCAGGTGGCATTATGGGATCAGACAAAATGACTGAGGCCTCCCAACAGTCTCTAAGTATCCCTGCCCAGGTTCGTGGGACAGCCATCCTTTACTTTTAGAAATGAAGAAACAAAGTTTTTAACAGAGCATGCTCTTATGTTTATATTCCAGTCTTATTCTTTTGAGTATATTGTTAGCAAATGCCTCAACCCCAAGCTTCAGTTTCCAAACCATAGAGAGAACAGAATCTATTCTGAAACGATTCTGAAAAGGTTCCGCAACAGGGAATTCAATCCAGAAAGGAACCCAGGCATCTACTTCCTCCTACCCAAGAGCCTCCTGGGTCAGGCTGCAGAGCCAGGGATGGTTCCCAGAGATCCCTAGGCTGTTAGCCTGCTGTGGTCCGAGCCCTGAAGACAGCTAAGGTCTAGGACCCTGTCCTACACAGGTTCAGTCACAGAAAAGAGCCCTTTTAGACATAGCCTTGATTATCCATCAAGATAAACAGAGTGGTACCCATCCCAGTAAGCCACTATGGCCCGAGTTTGATGTCTCCCTAGAAACCAAGGACTCACATAGCACACAGCTGCCAGCTCCTGGCGCAAAGTCCCACTTTCCAGTGTAGAAGATGATGCCTTCTGAGGGTTGATGCCATTGTCATAAACTGTGAACTTTGTGCCCATCAGGTTGGACCTGAAGAAAGGGCACAATCAATAGGCTTGTATACCTCTTTCTGGGTCGTGGCACAGCCCGTTCTCTTATGAGAAGCCTACAGAGCGTTATGGGGTAGGCCAGGCGCAGATCTGGGGACACAGTGGAGGTATTCCACAAGGAGAAACTCAAAGGACATCTCATTTCAGTGAAGGAAATCCAGGGAGTCAGTATCCACAGATTTCTATGAACCACAGGAGGGGACAGAGGCACTGCTTTTTCTGGAAAGTAAGCAGAGGAGGCTGGAGAGGATTCTGCAGCTAATAGAGAAGGGCTATTTCTGTTCTTTCCAGGGCTTTGACAAGCTACTCAGGTCTTCACTCATCCTCCCTCAATGGGACCTCACCTAAGGCCTCCCCACCTCACCTTTTTGGGGCTTCTTTGCAGCCCTGTCCCTTGACTGACCAGGAAGCTAAAGCAATCTTTCCACGTCATTGACAACATCCTGATTTGACCTGTCACTCATGCTGGGCCTATATCCAAACACCTTGGAGCAACTTAGTCCTGTCTGACCCAAGGCTGAGCCTAGACTGGCCTGTGGTTGGACTTGATGGTGAGAAGCTCATTCAGAGGTATCAGAAGGCTCTCTGGTCCCCTCCCTCCCTCGCCTTCCCAGAAGAACACTGGTACCGCAATTTTCCAATATAGCTGTCGCCTCCCCGAGACAAGTCTGTTGGGTCCACAGAGATGAGGTAATTGGAAGTTTTGCTCTTCTTTCTCTTCCTTCCCGCCAAGAGAAATACCTGAAAGATTAAAGCAATGTCACATTCTAGCCTCTGGCCAACAATTCTGGTGTCCACTCACACATCTGGGCTCACACAGAAATGGTCACCTTGCTTCATCTCCTCCAACACGTCTATGTGTGTGCACACATACACGCACTGACAAGCCCTTGAGTCCACACAAAACGTTTATTTCCCTGAAGAACTAAGAGGCCAGTGTCATATTCTAGCCTCTAGGCCTTCAAACTGAAAGTACGTGACCAGAGGAACCTCACCTTCTTGCCATCCTCACGGTCGAGGTGCAGGAAGTAGGTGGGGTACATGCCCCGGTCCATCCCCTTCTTGTCCCGAGTGATGCGACATTTGACGGTGATCCCCTGCGGGGCTGGCCTCAGAGCAAACTCCTCTAGATCCTGGACCTCAATCTCCACTGGTGGCTCCGGGGCTGCTGGGCTGGGGGCTGAGGCTGCCTCCTATGTAGAGGGAGGTAGAAGACAAAATCAAAAGGCTCTCCACTTCAGACTAGTGGTTTAGGATACGAGTCTGCCTCCTGAGGAGAGCCAGGTCAGATCCTTGGAATGGGGACGTGGCTATGGTACCCCAGGGCCAGGAGCGTCTAGCTTCTCTCTTTCCTCAATGGTTCCTGGAGGTACAGACAGGAATAAGGGCACATTCTTAGGAGGTCATCCTGTCCAAGTCCAGGTCCCCCTACATCCTTGCTCAAGAGACAGGGGACACAGTGGAGAAGCAGAAGAGCCCAGATGGAGAAACTTCATAGAGACACCTCACCCAAGGAAAGCCAGCACCTCGTAATGTTATCACACACACAAACAACTACCTCATGTTCTAGTTTATTAACTTGATATAGCACAGAGTCAAGGGGGTGGAGACGGTTGTGCTTGCCCAGACCAAACTGACCTGTGGTCATGTCTGTGATGGGTGGTCTTATCATGGGGCGAAGGGTCATGCTGTATAAGAACGCTAACCAAGCATGAATCTGGAGTGCCCATGCACACAGAGTGAGTGGTCTGGAGTGCTCATGCGCACGGAGTGAGTGAGCGGTCTGGAGTGCCCATGTGAACGGAGTGAGTGAGTGAGCGGTCTGGAGTGCCCATGTGCACGGAGTGAGTGAGTGAGAGGTCTGGAGTGCCCATGTGCACGGAGTGAGTGAGTGAGCGGTCTGGAGTGCCCATGCGCACAGAGTGAGTGAGTGGTCTGGAGTGCCCATGCGCACGGAGTGAGTGAGCCAGTAAGCAGTGTTCTTCCATAGGTTCTGCTTGAGTGCTCTTGCGGTGGCTGTGATCACTGTGACAACGACTGATGTGACAGTGTACGCCGAACAAAGCCTTTCCTCTCCAAGATGCTTCTTGCCATCGAAGGTTTTTTGTTTGCTTGCTTGTTTTTATCAGACCTAACACTCCATCAGCCTCCTACAGGGGGGACAGGCTCCTCTGCACTCACCCTGACGGACTTTCTGCTCGTAGCAGAGCTCGGGCGTGTGTTGCTGTTTAGCTGGGAGGAGCTCGAACTGTTTTCATCCCCATCCTCTTCCTCATCGAAGCTCATGCTGCTGGAGATGCCTGCAGTGAGTAGAGATCATGGAGGGATACGCAGGTAGACAGGTTTTATAGGGAGTTTGGTGGTCACATGTAGATGCACGTTTAGACACTGACTCACCTACACCCAGGTACCCATACAGCCACCTGCACACACCCTTACATTGCTGTATGTACACTCCCACTCGTCCGACACACACAAGGACATATGTTCTCTTTGATGCACATATGAACTAGGGCTTGTCATGACTCTCTTTGGGATGCATCCCCACCACCCAATTTTAGCTCAGTTCTTACACCATACCTCTTCCTCACAACCTTATCACTTGTGTATCAAAGCCTGAGCTGAGCTGAACCTGCACAGGAAACCTCCACTTCTGACTTAAGGCCATGGATGGCCCAGGTCATAGACTCTGATGTGGATGACTTAGGAACTCACTCAGTCTGTGGATGGGACTGACTCTGCTTTTCCCAGCTTGCCCTGACCCAGAATGCCACTCTGGGTGGCCTTAAAAGTTATTTCCTCATGAAACAGTCTCTGGAGTCCTCATAATGTGTGTGGATCTGACAGGCTGCACCTAGGATTCCCTGGAGTTAGGGCTCATGCCAGAGAAATTGAGCAGTGGATTTCTAGGGCGGACCTGTTCTGCCTCTCAGCATCTCAGCACACAAATGGACAACTTCTTGTTGTCCAAACCAAAGAGAGAGAAATTTGCACAGAAACCTGGGCCTCGTGGGAATTACAGAGAGGGTTAGGCTGCTGCCTGGCTACTCCAGTTCATACTTCTTGATCTTGGCTTATCAGGAGCCCTGGCCCAAAACTTCTCATCTGACTCTCCATGATATCCAGGGCAGGACTAGAACAAACATTAAGAGGCTGTGTTCTTGGAGAAGAGTGCATCTAAGAACCTGGGACTGAGCTTTGGTCCCAGTTGGGCCCCCATGGGGCTCACCCTTCCTCTGCATCGTGGCACGGAGGTCCTGCCCGCTGGGCCGTGTGCCCCCACCGGCTGCTGTCTCCCCTGCATCCTTGGCGTGGTCTGACTGCCCCACAGTCAGGATCTGCACTGGGCCTTGGGCCTCAGCCTTGTCTTCTGCCAGAGTTGCTGGCCCGCCGGTGCCTGCAGGCCAGATACTCCTGAGTTACATCCAGAGGGAGAGGGAAGCCTGTGTGCTCAGGTGCTCATGACGGGGGAGGGAAAGGTGACAGGGCCCTCTGAAAAACTGGTTAAAAAAAAAAAACAACAAAAAACCTAACAACTATTGTCAGGCTGTTAATATGTGGTAAGTTGTAAAGAGACATGAGCTTCATTTCTTCTGTTCTTCCCTCCCCCAAGATAGCTGCCAAGGGTTGGTTTAAAATACTCCACGTCCTTAAGACAGACAATAACCATCTACAAAATAACTGCACAGTGGAAAGAACAAGACAGAAAACAAAGATCCGTCCACACCGTAGTTGAGGGTGGTAGCCCTTCCTGGACACAGACATCTACAAGCTACAAATGCTACAGTATTTTCTGCACACACTCATACATGTACCATACACTTGCATACATCATTGAAAACAGGGTCCTCCATCAAAGACTATGGTTGTCACCTAGTCACCGTCCCAAGCACATGGCCTCTCGTCCCACGTGCCCTGTTATCCACTTGCAGAGCCTTTACATATCCTGTTGCAGCTTGATACAGAAAAAGAGCTGGCCCACAGGGGGCAGCTTCTCTGCCTGGCTGAGCTTTGTTTAATGCTATAGACAGCTCCAAAGACCCAAGGATCCTGATACCCTACTATTTAACTATAACACAATGGCCTAGAAATCAATGGCCATGAACAAGGAATGAAAAAATAGTAGCCAGGAAACAGGACTTGGGGAGATGGCCACCATCACTGTCTAGGATGGCATCTAGGGATCTATTAGACTGAGGGACAGAGGGAACTCACTTCTCTGTGGGTCAGAGTTTTGGGGACAGGGCAGGAAGCTGAGAGAAATGCACATGGTAAGGCAGGGCTGACAGGTGCTGTGAGAGAAGAGAGCTTCCACCAATGGGAGCATCCTGGCATGGGATCAAACAAGGGTGCCCAGGGTAAGAGAAGCTGGGAGGAAGGGGTCGTCCTGGGCAGTTTGAAATGTCCTTCCACACCCTTAAACTAGGGGAATTAAGCCAGTGGACTCATGAGCCATACAAAGCCTATCGATGGGCACCCTGAGCACACCCGAGTTCACATTCAATGGATATGCTCATTCTATGCCACCTCAAGTCTGGAGGATAAGCTCCACCCCCACAATGAGGTCTGAGAAGTCAGGCTAACCTTTATGCTTTCCCTTTTTCTCCTTCCTAGGGGCCCCACCCTGGCTCCCCGATGCCGCTGTAGCCTTGGTTTTCTTGGCTGAGGCTGGTGCTGGTGGACGGGTGGCTCCCAGCTGCACACTGGCAAGTGAGTCGGCCTCTTGAACTGCTCAGGAGAGAATGCAAGACAGACAAAAAAAATGGGATTGGGTGAGAGCAAGGCTCCCACTGGACCACAGTTCCCACCCCAACCCTCGTGTAGCTCTTCACCTGCATCATCCACCCACTCATCTCAACCAGGCATCAATGGCCAAGGGCAGGCTCTCAGCCTACTACAGTGAAGCTGACAGCTAGGGAACAAAGGCCTAGGCCAGTCAACTGTTCTGGGCCTTGGCAAGTGCAGGGGGAGTGTCGTGAGAATGTACCATGGAGGACAAGAAGGGTACAAAGGCTGTATTTTCAGAAAGAGATGACAACCAAGACAGATACTCCAGAAAGCCTGCAGAGGGCTTTGGATGCTGAGCCCATGGGATCCAGTGTAAGGGAGGAGGGACTCTGTGAAACAAACAGTTAGATACACCAACAGGGAAGTATCAGGAAAGGTACAGCCAGTGTCCTCCATGATAGCCACAGAGTAGGATCCTAATCTGCTCAAAATCTATGAACGGTTTCTAAATGCTCATAAGATGACAACGAACAGCCTCCAGCCTGGTAGGCTCCTCCCTCTCCTTCCTCAACCTCACCACACTCTGCCACCCAGCATGCTCTCAGCTATACCAGGCTGGTTTGGTGCCTTGCACAAACCACACTTCTATGGCTTCCTTGCCTGCTCTGCCCTCCCCATCTGATTAATTCCTACTTCTGACTTCCTGGAAGCTCCATAGACGCTGTCCCCCACCTCCTGGTGAGAGTCATTGCCCTGCCACCTCCTCACGCAGCCTGGTTTCTTCCCACAAAATACACTGCAACCACTTGCTGAAACTCTCTCCCACCTAGATTGGAAGCTCCATGGAAACAGAAAACACACCCTTTTGCTTACTTTGTACCCACAGACTCTAGTCTCCATCCATTTGATGAATATTTAGGAGATCTATGGGAATGTACCATGAATGAGTTTGGCAACATATTAAATAAACACTTCCATTGGAGTGTCAATTCTGATGTCAATCCCTTATCACCTTTGGGAGTGAGCACCTGCATTAACACCAAGAGCCAGCAGGGGGCAGGGCAAGAGGTAGTTAAAGCCAGAAATGTTTGTGGGCCTTGGTCAAAAAACAGGTGTGCGGCAGCCTCTCTTGATTTTGTCCATCACTAAGAGCTGGACATAGACCCAACTATGTGGGCCCCAGAGAAGCAGCAGGAACCTCACACATGTTCAATGTACCCCATGGGGAAGGCCCCTAAAGGCCTTACCTATTCTGATCTCAGTGGGGAACAACAATCATTTGAGTCTGGGCCCTGGAACACATTGTGTTCTTCCATTTTCCAAGCTCTAAGGCTGATTACCCCTTGTTATAGGCGAAGCAAAAAGTCCATGAGAGAATAGGTGATTTGTCACATCCATGAACAAGTCTTGCCATGGCAAAAGGCAGTGGCATAGCAAGGAAGGCTGCACAGGACCAAGGACAGTGGCTGTCTTCCCTGGATGAAATTACAGCAAACAAGGTTTGAGGATGCCCAGAGACAGCCTTTATTATCAGAAACTAAGTGGGTTTCCTCAGAGTGTGCATGCATGTGAAGGAAGCCAACTTAGTGTGCCAAGCTGTGACCTATGCAATAGGTGAAGGACACCTAATTTCTTCCCTCTAAAGCATCAGGATAGTATTGGAGTGAACTGACAGCTGAGCTGGCAGAACATAGGGAAGGACCTGAGACATTGTAGGGCCTGGGGACAAGGCCGGTAGTCCCTGAGCAATACCTGCAGTTGAATGTGGCTGGAGACTCCAGTTCAGAAAGGAGGTAATGCTAAGGTCCTTACCCTACCCACAAAAGCCGGGCAGGTGCCTATGGCCTACCTCCCAATTACTACTGTGCAGGAAGCAGCCACCTGCATGGCTGGCACCAGCCCAGCAGAGGGCAGTAAATACCGAGTCTGGCCAGCTCCTACCTCCTGCCTTCTCTCTCACAAACCCTGTGGTGCTGAATCAAACCTAAGATGGAGAAAGTCCTTTGCCCAGATGTAAAAGAGCCACACCTGGGCAGGATGGATTCCAAGAGAATTTCCAGATTGGGGCCTGCCCTGAGGGATTCAGTCCTTAGCCAGTAGCAGCAACCTACAGGTCATAAGCCAGGCATTCTGAGGAAGCAAGAACTCAGAAAGGAAGGCAAGCGACCTGGCACTCCTAGCCTGAGGGTAAGACAGGAGACAGGGAGAGGAATTCCTCACAGGAGAGAATGGTGGGCACAGAATCTCTGGGCCATGCTTCAGATCAGAAACCTGGACCTGGGAACTCCTTGACCTCAGAACCTGACACAGGAGGTGACATGGGTATTACCCCAACACTGGGGAGACTGAGACGGGAAGACAGAGTTCAAGGTCAGTCTGGGGCCTGTTTTAAAACAGGAACACCTGAACATGAACGGGAGCCCAAGGCTAAAGATGTCTCTCTGCTTGTTTCACTCAGTTGTCCACCCGAGCCAGACACAACATTCAGCCTGGGAAAACCCTACAGAATGAGTCCTGCAGTCCCCCACAACCCCTTACCAGCACTGACCCCCGGGGTGCGGTACCCCACAGTGCAGAGAGTCCCCTCAGTTGGCAGGGTGTACCTTGATAACTGGTGCTGCCACTACTGCTGAGGTAAGACTCCACCAGGGGGGCTTGCTCCTCTGACTGCCGGGCCCGCCGGCTCCTGGGCCGCCCATCAGCATTGGCCTGCACCATCAGGGGCTCCTGGCGCTTCTTCTTCTGTTTCTGCTCCAACAGGGCCCGCTACAGAGGCACAGGGCAAGCACAGAGGTGGACTGGCCCACCACCTCCTCCAGGAGAAAGGGGTTCCCGTAGTGGGGCCAGAAGGAGCACCCTGATCTCTGGGCTAGGTTCCAGAAGTTGCACCGGGAGTCTCTAGCACTCTCTGAGTAAGGATGCATGGTGTTGGCATCTGGTGACTAGCTGTCAGCCTGGCAGAAGAGGCGAGGACTGGGGTATGGTTAATATAACAATACAGAGCTTATAAAGGGGAGAGTTCATGTCTCCACCCATCTGACAGGATCATCTAAAGAAGTGGGCTCATTGCTCCTGGCCACCCCTGCTGAGATTCCGCCACTAGCTCCAGCCTCACTTACCTGCCGGTCAAGCTTCTGCTGCCTCAGGTTGTTGCCCTCATCATCTAGGACACTGCAGAAGGAGAGAAAGGTATTCAGGGCTGCCCAGTGAGGTTCCAGGAGGTGGTCCAGAACCCACTTCATCTTTTACACTCCTATCATGGTTCCCAGTGAGTCATGTGGTGGAAGGGGAAGGATGGAAGCTGCCAATCTAGGAGCTAATTCAAGACAAGAAGGGAAAGGATGTCATTCAGTGGTAGAGCACTTGCTTAGTATACATAAGGCCCTGGATCTGATCCCCAGCACAAACAAAACAAAGCCTTCAAAGACTAGGTGTGGTGGGTCACTCCTGTTACCCAGCACTGGAGAGATTGAGACAGGAGGATAGGCGTTCAAGGCCAGCCTGGAGCCCCTGTTTTAATACACAGAAAACAAAGGGCTGAGCCATATTTCTGCCATGTTGGTAGCTTATCCTTCATTATCTTGGGAAGTTCCAAGCTAGCCTGGCCATGGGAAGAACAGGATGAAACCGCTTCAGATGCCTGAGTAGGGCCAAGCCTGACAGACAGCCAGGAGCCCACGATGGGCATCAGTCATTGGTCAATCCTCAAAATGCTGATCTTCATGCTAGGTCTTGCTTCTGCGGTTTCCTACTCTCTTCTCGTCTGCTTCATTCCATCATTTTTTGGAAGAGCTTGGTCCTCTGAGGCAGACAACCTCTCTACCCCAAATTCCTGGCTTCCAGGCAGGAACAGGAATATACTGATGGTCCTGCTCCCCACCCCTAAAGAGGACAGTGTCCTCATTGGAGGAGGTTAAAATGCCAACCAGTTTCCCCAGGACAAGTCTATGGCTAGGTAAGAATAACTGCAGGGTAGATACAACTAGCCAAGGCATAGCCCAGCGAATGGCTTTTAGCCCTTCCCTGGCCACAAACACAGGACCAGGTAGTACCAAGGGCATCAGAGAGTTTCTTCTCGCACCAACTTTTCCTGCCACCTAGGAAGGCAGAATATGAACAGAGAACTGTTATGGAATAGTTGTTTTGTACACTGCGAAAATATGTTGCTTTCATTTAGTTTAATAATGAGCTAAGTGGCCAATAACTAGGCAGGGACAGACATGAAGAAAGGCGGAGTCACCAAGAGATCAGAGAGAAGCAAGATGAACATACCACATGCTGTGGTAGAATGCAGATAAGAAATATGGGTTAATTTAAGTTGTAAGAGCTAGATAGTAGCAAGCCTAAGCTATAGGCCAATCATTTATAATTAATAATTAAATAATAAGTCTCTGTGTGGTTATTTGGGAGCTGGCTAGCTGGACAGAAAATTCCACTTACAGAGAAGTAGTAATTTAAACCACTTAGTTTTCTTGCTGTATCAAGACACCTCCAGTCCAAATTCTATGAAAGGCCAACTGTCAGGGGTGGAGGAGGAACCTGAGGCTTGGAACTCTAGAAGCTCCAGGCTGCTTCTCTTAATTACGCGGGAGCCTGGCTGAACCAGACCTGTGGGTGGGCACATGCTCAAGCAGGCCTGAGTGCATCAGGTGCATCAGGTTAGTGGGGGACTGTAAGGAAGTGTATGAGTGAATCCCACGTACACATACATGTGTGTATAGGCATCTGTGTTAAGAGGTAGGCTTGCTTCTGTGAAGGTGAGTACAGTGTGTGTACAGGAAAAGACAAGGTCAAAATCACTCCAAAAATGAAGTGAACTCATGCTTCCTTTCTGACAGCTGAACCTATATGTCCCTTAAACTACTTGTAGAACCAGTCACCCATTGCCAGTATCTCCCTGGCCACCTACGGCCATTATGCACTATTTTAACAGGTGTCCTAACTTCTTTACAGGATACCTCCTCTTGGTACCCCTGCACATCAGAGGAGCCCCAACTGTATGTAGGGCTAGGTACAAAATGGCCTCATTTACCAAACCTCGGCTACCGGAACACAGGAGAAAGCACATCTCAGAGACAAGTCTCTAAGCATATGTCTTCCCAAGACAGCTCACCTGCCCAAGAGCACCTGCATCAGGGCTTCCAGACATATTACCAAGACCCAAGCCTTCAACAGACTGCCTAAACTTCAGTCTGGTAGAAGTGGTGAGTATCTTGACATGAATATCACATTGACCCTCTGGGGTACCTCTAGAGATCTAGGTCTCTTGGCTCTCTAGAGAGAGCATAGATGTTAGGTAATCAAGATAACAGAGCCCTGAAGGCCTGAGAGGCCACAGCTTCCCGCCACTTCTGCTCATATCAGTGACACAAGGGCAGATCATCGCCTTGCAAGGGACATCCAAGCCTCACTGTCCACCAAGGTCCACAGCAGTGTACACTCACTGCTTCTAGAATATATGAGTGAAAACTTCAGTAAGGGCTCTATCTGGGGACACCTGCTGGCAGCAGAAAGGTCTGGCAGCCAGACATGCTCTAGCAGGTCCAGCATTGGTGCGCTAGTGGCCTGGCCTCAGAAGTGCCTCTGTGATCTCCTCAGGTCAGTATGGCTTCCTCTGGGCCAGGAGGAGAGGGTATTTGCCTCTTATGGGGATGTCACAGGCTATGTTCTTTCGGAGGACAGCGCTCTGGAGAGAGGCAGTTACCTGGGTCATCCCAAGTACTGGTCTTGGCTGAGCAGAACAAAGACTATGCTTTCCTAACTGCCAATGAAATTTTTAGAGGCATCTAGAAAAGGTAAAGTGCACATTAGCAAAGCCATCTGCAGGAGAGGCTCTGAGGCAGCGTGGCAACAAAAGACGTTTCTGAAATGGTGACCTCACCACCCTGTGCCACACAGGGAGGTATCTTCCTATCACAGGAATTGTCATACTGCCCTGGACCTTCCATGCAGTTGTCTCTGGGGTCAAATGCCATTTTCCATGAGCACAGCACTTCCTCTCCTTTTCCACATTTCCTGTTTTGGAAGATGGACAAAGAGCCACAGGTTGTAGCACCACTGATTACCAGATAAAATGCAGGTAGTGACAAGCCAGCTGGCCTCCATCTTGGGGGTGTTTAAGCCATCTTATAGTAAAGACAAATTAGGTTCATTCCTGTTTATAATTAAATCTGTTTCTCAAGGATGGGGCTATGGCCCATCTGTAACCTCAATTATAAGTGGTTCTGTACTACTTGTTTCAGGAAATGACAACTGTGCCTTTGTTTCAAAAGGCTGTTATGACCACCCTGCAACCATGCCTTTGTTTCAGAAGGTTATGATCACTTTGTTAAGCTTGTGTTCTGTTTCTGTGACCCCCCCCCCACTTATTTGCCTGCCAAATATCCCCACTTGGAAACCTTCTACTCCTAAGCTATAATAAGAGTATCTTCTCCACAACCAGTGATCTCTTGAACCCCATTTTAGGGATATGAATAAAGCTTGTTTTAATCAATTTGGCAATGATTTGGGTCAGTTGTCTTTCTTAAATCTGAGGGATTAACAGTAGCAGGACTTAACTGTGCCTTTCGGAGACAGATGAACACAAGAGCACAGTCTCTGAGAGAGTCTAGAAGTCACAGATATATCAGAAGAGCTGAGAGCTTCCCGCCATCTCACTCAGCATCAGGTATGTTCAAAAGGAACGGTACATGGCAACAGAACAGGTGCTGCTGGAAATGGGCCAAGCAAGATACACACAGGATATCCTATAATAATCTACCCACCTACCCACATAACACACAGAAAGCCAGGAGAGCTGTGCGGATACTGGGAGAGTCATGGTGCAGCGACAAGCTTGTACTGGGGTTGGGCTGGTGTGTGGAGGGGTGGTATTCTAGTAAGGACAATGCATCTGGGCAAAGACAAGCTCCCTGGTGAATAACAAAAGAATCCCCAGAAGAGCAGCTCCTGTTGAGGAACAGTGACAATAATGATGGCTGTCTCAAGGGGGAGCAGAATCAAAGCTCCCTCTCTGCCCCCACTTGGCTAGCCTGCCTCTTCAGCTCCACAGTGGCATCGTTCCTGGGGTGTCTGTCTTTCTTACAACACCTCCCAGGCCTGCCTCTCCGACCGGTGCTGTTCTAGGCTGCATTAAATGATAACCATGCAAGGAAACATTAATGGCTTTTTAATAACTTTGGTTCCAAATATGGAATCACTGCCAAGCCCAGGCTGCCAGCTGCAGCCCCGCCAGGAGGCTCAGACACAGGACACTGATGGATGGGTCTTTCAGCTGACCCTGGCAACTGTTTCATTATGGTCACCTCCTATCGGGAGCTAGATCGAGAAAGCCAAGGAATGTTCGAGTCACTTGCTCCAGTCTAAAGCACCCCCCCCCCCCCATTTTGGCTGCTCTACCCAGGGTCAAAAAGGTGGCAGCATCAACTCCCATAGAGCCAGACACTCATTCCCCTTGAAGGACCAGACAGGGGACTTGTGCTGTGGGCTGGCAAAGCCAGTATGGCTAGTGTTCTTGGGAGACCTGTTTCCATCTTCTCATTCTACATTCCACTTTATAAACTCTAGCTAGTCACTATCAGAGGCCCAGGCCAGGACAACACAAGGACAGACTCAGTCATGGGATGCCCCATCCAAGCCTACTTTGCAGCCTGCCCCTTCTTCCTAACTTATTTCTTCCCTCAGCCGAAGGAGAGGCTGTGCTGAACCTAGGAATCAGAGCAATAGGCTAGAAAGACAAGCCACCTAGAATGTCTGACTGCAACCCTGTGCCAAACACCAGAATGAGGGAAGTCCATACCGAGGGCTCCCACTGCCTAGCAGCTGCTTGGCACACAGTTCTGCAGGTAAAAGAAACTCTTCCCTTTGAAGATGGGCCATCTCCTTCCAGCCAGGGGTTCTCAGACACACTATGTGAATGAAAGCTGCTGGTGGCATTGGCCTTGGCCTGATACTTCAGAACTACTGGGGAACATGCTCCAGAATCAGTTTTGCTGTTTTAAACAGCAAATCAGCCATGCAAATGGCTCTTGTGACCATAGCCGGTGATCTTCAAAGAATAGGAAAATGGAGTTTCCAGAAGGATTGCCTGAGGTTGTCAAAACAAAGCACTGAGGCCAAACCTGGCAGCAGAATTGAAGGGGTGGAGGTGTCTAATAAAAGCCAAAAGGACAGGAAAACTAGAGTCTTGCTTAGACTCAACCCAAGTCACAACTGGCTGGCAGAAGATGTTTGCCAGAAATGCTAGATAGCAGAACAAAGAAATATGGAGAGGGTCTGTGTGGACCCTTGCAGTCTTAGATTCTCTGCTGCCTAGAGCTATACCTAATGGGGTTCTGGAGGCTTCACTGTGATGAGAGAGCACTTTGTTTTGAGAACCCAGGAATGAGAGCAGGAACTCAAGGAAGTGTCTGGAGTGTGCTATCACTTTGGTCTATAATGGCAGTATTTTATCTAGGCTCGGAAGTGCTGAGGGCTCAGCCAGACATCACATGAGGTCCCTGCTCTCAGAGTTCAGAGTTTGGTGAAGGGAGCGCTGAGCACTGTAGGCAAGAACACTGGAGATGAGTCTAAATGGATGGCTCAGCAGGTAAACATGCTTACTGTTCTTGCAGAAGACCTGAGTTCAGTTCCCACACCCACATGGCAATTTACAACTGCCTATATCTTCAGTTCTTCGGGATGTGACACCCTCCTGGCTTCCACCAGCTCCTGAATGCCCATGGTGCACACAAACTCGCACACACACAAATGACAAATTAAAAAAAGAAACACACAAACTCACACAGGCACACACAAACTTGCACACACACAAATGACAGATTAAAAAAAGAAACCCTGAGGACAATATGGCTGAAGCCAGCCCTCCCTCAGAGCTCTACCCGCCTACAGCTTATACAGATTTCAGAGTCATACACTACAGGCATCTAATACTTTTCAAAAATACCAGTTGGTGAAGAGAAAACAGGCAGACCTGGAAATGACTAGTAATAGGAAACAAAGGGCAAGGCAAGAGTCTAGTTGTTGAACTGCATGAATGAAATGGTTTCCTTTTAAGTCAGAATGGGAACTTAATCCATGACCATTAGAAACTGAGCCAAAATTACCCCTAAGAAGATTAGCACCAACTATCACTGCTTTGAAGAAAATGAGCCGAGCCCAGGGAATGCAGGATGTAACCATCAGAGAGAGAAAGAGGGAAAAAAAAAAAAAAACCCTATCAGAAGATCTAACTCTTTAGTCTCTCTCAGTCTCTCTCCCCCATATGCCACATTCTAGTCTGACGTACTGCAGCATTAGGGAAACCTCATGCTAGTCAAAGCACGTGTACACACACTGCCCCCTGCCCAGCTGCCTTCTGTCCCAGTTTTTCTGCCACCAGACAGACCTGTGGCTTTGCCTGCAATCAGCAGCCTAGAAATGCAAAGGGCCATTTGAATCTCCTCTTAGTACAAGTCTTCCCCACTGGGAAGTCTACACAAGCCCAGTACTTTTCCAGGCTCTGTACACGCCCCCGAAAGACTGGATGGGGCAAGGGATGATCATCCTTATGACAACCTGCCCCCAGCTGAATATCTACCCCCCCCACTCTACAGAACAAGAAGACAGGTGACAGGGATGGAGACAGGATGCGGGGTGGGCCGCCAGGGTGCCAAGCTGCTTTCAGGACTAGGCTTCCAGTGTGGCAGAATTCTGTACCTTCAGTTGACTGTGGGAGGTGTGGGATTGGGCTTGGGTTGGGTTGAATGTCAAACACCCATTTCAGGATACCAATGCCCTGGGCACTTGCAACAGAGTTTTCAAAGACAAGCCTACCTCCCAGAGGTATCTTTTTCCAGTAGCAGGCAGAATCCTCCTTAGGTTGAGGTAGATTTTTCTCTATAAGCGTTGCTAAAGTTGCTTTAGTCTTTGGGTTCCTGGGACAATCAGCCTTGAACCATGACCAGCCTAGCTTTCCGTCTGTCAGTACCTGAGCATGGCGTCATCGCCACAGTCACAGTGTAGCCTACGACTGAAGGTATTTCCACAGCACTACTGTCTGTTCATTCCACAGGCACTACCTTCCACCTCTGCTGGCAGACAAATGGTCAGGGATACTCCATATGGCTGCACCAACTTCTAAGAGGCCCTTTGGCCCCCAGAATGGTCCTAACATTATCTACACCCCCGGCCTGGCTGATAGTCTTTTGAGTTAGTACAATCCTGTCCCTGGTTCCCAATCAGTAATCTCCCTTATCCATGTGAGCCTGAGGTAAGGCTCACATGTCTGCAGGAGACCCTGTGTATGACTCTCTGTGCACATGTATCTCTGTGTGTGTGTGTGTGTGTGTGTGTGTGTGTTGCTGGGAAGGCAGAAAATAACTCACGAAGCTCCCACAGAAACTGAGCTCAGAGGCAGTCATCATTCTCAAGAAAATCCCTGAATATCCAGGCCTATGACAGGTGCCTATTGGTAGAAAGACTTGCTTTTAACAAGCTCCTGGCAGTTCCAACTGGTTTCTATTTGGGATTCTATATGGACAGACTCCTGGAAGGGCTCTGTCAGAATCACTTTCTGTCAGGGACTGGGCTCAGGATCCTTGCCTAGGGCATGTGGGCTCTGAGTGCCTGATTCTGCAACCCACTGAATGTGCACCTGGGTCAGAAAAAAAAAAAAAAAAGAAAAAAAAAAAGTGGGTCTTGGCAGTCCAGCACCCTTTTTACACACATGCCTCTCCAGGAGGCTTAGAGAGAGCCCTGTAGCCCATGGCAACTAGAGAGCCAATGAGTGGCCACGGATGTGGCGCTGCTATGGCAATGAGCTCTTTTTTTCTGGTAATAGAATTGGGTAGAGTGGATGGAGAAAGGCCTGCACCTGTGTGAGGCTGGAGACCACCCCTCCCCCATCTCCCACACAAGAAAAACTGGGCTTGCCTTAGGTCAGTCCAATCAAGTATCCAGGAACAGGAGGTAGGTCAGGGCTCTTGAGTGCACGTGACCGTGTTGAGAGCATCTTCTGTATTGTGAGCTAGTCTGTTGTGGTTTGGGTTCTAATTGTGTCTCAAATCCATGCTTTGGGGATAGCAACTGAACAGCATGGCAGCTTTGGCCCAGCGCACAGATGCCCTGTGTGTGCAAGCGTGAGGATGCAGGGGTGTGTGCGCACGAGCTATCCAGGCGCATGTCCTGGGTGCTGGGCCTAGGAGGCGGCACACAGCAGTTCCTTTCTCAGTCTGCCACCAGGCTCAACAAGGCCAGAGATCCTTTCAGAACCTTTGGATGTTGAGGTCGAGGAGAGTGGAGCAGGGGCAGGTGGCTTCGAGAACCTCAAAGTTGAGATGAAAAACCTCGGCATCTCCAACCAGCGCCCTCAGTGTTGGAAAAGATGCGGAGGGCGTCAGTGCCCTGCCTCCAGGCCAGATGACTGGACCAACGCTGCTACCGATTCGGGGGACGGTGTGTGCCCTGGCAGCAAGCTACCGTCCTCTCCCCGCTCCCCCTAGAGTTGGAGTGGGGGTCCACACGCGCCCCGGGGCCGGCGAAGCGGGGGCCCGCGTACCTGTAGGGAATCCAGTCGGAATGCGGCTTGGAAGTCATGTCTCCCGGGGGCGGGGCGGCGGCTGCGGTTTCTAAGGCCCGGATCGCTCCGGGCTAGCTCGGGGACCCTGCTCAGCTCTCGGGCCGCCCCGGGCCGCATCCTCCCGGGCCCCGCCTCTGGGCCCCGCCGAGGCCCTCTCCGCACGCCAGGGCCCCGGCCGCGAGTTCCCAGAGCGGCTGCCTGTGCGGCGCGGCGCAGAGGGAGAAGCGGCGGGAGTACGCGGGTCCGCGGGAGCGCGCCGTCTGGAGCGCGCCCGAGGCGGGAGAGGGAGTCCGCACCGAAGGCTCCGGGTCTCGCGCCCGGGGCTGGGCTCTGCCTGGCAGCCGCCGCCCCGCCCCTGGTCCCGCCCCAGCGGAGACCCCACCCAGGGCCGGGGATGCAGAACGCGCAGCTGCCCACCCTCCACCGGGAGGAACGCTGTCACCAGCCCCAGGTTCTCCCTCTAGGACCTCAGCTATCTCAGGTTTACCCAGGATAGGGCAGAGTAGGAGGGCTCCAGATGGAGGTGTCAGAGAGTCTCTGGTCTGGGTACTGAGGCCTGCTTCCTTCTCAACCTTCCATTTCACGTGCCTGCCTCCAGAATCTTCTAATCTTTAGTTGTAGTAAAAGTGGTTCGTCGGCTAGGTCCTTCTTTTGGGTCTGACACTTTGTCATTGCTTCCACAACCAAGGGGAAGGTTATGTTAACTGTTGCACTCCAGGCCCTTAGAAAGTTGGAGCATGCGTGGCTACACTTTGAGAAGCAAATATTTTATCCCTATTTCCCGGAAAAATGCTAACAGACGTAGGCACAAGGAAGTGATGGAGCTGAGATTGAACTAGGATCTATCCCATCCTTCAAAGCTTTTTTAGAGGACAGCAAATTTCAAGAAAGATCCTGTTAACCTTGAATGCTGATGAGGGCTACGGGTTAAAAGGACCCAGGGTTAATAAGAGGCAGGGGAAGGAAAGGTGGCAGATCCATAGCAGGGCTAGTTGGAAGCACTAGAGGCCAGGTGCTCAGGGATGCAGCAAGCTCAAAAGTCAGCCTGAACCCTGTACTAGGGATCAGGAAGGGATTACTGATGAGCACAGTCCCTACATGGCTCCTGAGTGTCCTCAAGTGTACCTTGGACTCAGCAGTGCTAGATAGCCGGAAGAGCATCCATGGGGAGATTCTCTACCAGGACTGGGAAGAGTGTGGGAATGACCCTCATGCTTAAAGTGAGTCCCATATTACTGCCGTGGGGCGAAGCCAGGATCCTCACCTGGGATTCTCAACCCTCTCTGCCTCATAAACTATGAACACAACGATGATCAATGGACTGCAGGAGATGGGGCTGTGAGATGAGATCTGTTTAACTTCATTCATTCTTACCACCACTCTAGGAAGCATATTACTACTGTATTTTTTTCAGCAGAGGAAACTGAGGCAGAGAGAAGACGAGCCTCATGCTCAAGGTCACATAGGTGGTCCTTGGTGAAGCCACCATTCAGCCAGCTCGCAGTCCATATTCCTCCTCTGCTTCTTACTAGAACATGCTGTGCACGTGTGTACACTCACACTCTCAAGTCCCGTCTCTGTCTAGGGAGGGATCACAGCTCCCTGAATAATTTTCAACTTCTTATAAAGGGAGATTACTGTCACCATGGATCTCTAGAAAAAGGTAATCCCCTGAGAGCAGGGTGAGTGCAAAGCTGCTTCCTTGCTTTCAGGTTTACTACCTGGTCGTGTCTTCCCCCCACCCCCGCCCAGGAAGGGCAGTAGAGAAGGGCTGGTAGGTCTTCCCTTTCATGGCAGCTCATACCACAGCAGCAAAGCTACTCTCCCAGAGGCCTCTGTCTTTCAGACCAGAACCCTGCCTGAAAGGTGTGGAAGAAGCTTTGGGCCCTGAACTCTCTGATGTCCATGCCATCTCTGCCAGAGGTACAATTATTTGCTGTCTACCCCTTCAGGATAAGTGTCTGGAAGACTTTCCCATCACGACTTTGAGGCTGTGTTTTCCCCTTACTTTCCAAATTATCTGACACCGTAATGCAATCAGAATTAAGTTGGAAGGTCTCAGGAGCCTGGAGTAATTGAATCTATTAAACAGACTCTTCAGGCTCCGTCCTAAGGGAGCAAAATCTGGAGGTAGAGTGAGGTGCAGAAATAAGACAGTTTCTGTGGCTTCTGTCTGCAGGAGCTGTGAGCACACATGGGATTCAGAAAAACCAGGAAGACTGTGCCAGTGCACCCGAGAGAGAGAGAGAGAGAGAGAGAGAGAGAGAGAGAGAGAGAGAGAGAGAGAGAACTCAAGAACATGAATGTACATGTGGAAGGATCAAGAACTTGTGGGCACTCATGAGTGTGTGTGTGTGTGTGTGTGTGTGTGTGTGTGTGTGTGTGAGAGAGAGAGAGAGAGAGAGAGAGAGAGAGAGAGAGAGAGAGAGAGAGAGACCCATAAGCCCGTGAGCCCCATGAGCCCCTCTATAGACAGAGCAAGTCTGCACAAGACATTGGTGAAATGTGTTTTTTAAGTGGTGGAGAGGACGATGTGGGCATTCTGCAGGGTTTGTAGTGTTCACACTCAACTCACAACTGATGGAGGATTTCCCCACTTGAGCGGCATCCCTGGTTCACTTTTTAACCCTGGTGCCTCCATCGAAAAGCCACTCTAGAAAACCATATACAGGCTGATGCATGGTTTGGTGGCTTGTGTAGGATATAGGAGGCAAGGACTGCTCTTAGGGAATTGTCACTTTGGAAATAGAGAGAGATGATGACTATACTGTATCAGTAAGTGCTGGGGGAGGGGAGACCAGAGGAGTAACAGTGGATGATACTGGAAAGAGAAAGAACACAGAAAGATTGCCTGGGAATAGAAAAGGGTAAGGGTCTTAAGAATGAAGAGAAATGTTATAGATAGGCAAGAAAGGAGAGGGGGAAATTAATAGTTCCCAAGAGTCTATGAATACCAGCTGCTATGCTCATTCCAAACTACGTGTAATGTCATAGACACAGGAGCATGTTAACCAATGTGCTGGTGGATGCTTAATGGTTTCCCATGGCAGCAGATGGACCTGGAAAGTTGACTAAAGCTAGATCATCTACTAGGGTGTTTCGGTTTTACCCTATAACCAATGGGGAGTCACTAAAGGGTTTTAACATTAAACTACCCAGGAGTAACCTTTAGATAATTATACTTGGGGACAAAATAACCAAAAGGAGACAAGACCAATAAACAGTACAGAAAACAGCTAGATGGCTAGAAGGGGAAAGTGAGGGGTGAGATTAGAGTGGTGAGGACAAGTGTGTATCCATGAGAACACAATTCTGCTGACAAAAGATTAAGTATTTTTGATGAGTTTATAATGAGAAAAACTGGCTTATGAGACGGGGTGTCCCATCCCATGAGCTGAGCACCCCAGATTGCTCAAACATTCCAATGCTTTGCAAAGCTGTAGAGTAGATGGGAGCACATCAGCAGCCAGACAGTACTCCATGTAAGTCTTGTTTAAAGAGCTACAAAACTGTCAGCTCCATTGTGGACGATGAAAGGTAAACAGCTGTGTGGCTGTCTAGATAACACGTAGGGTAACAACTACTAGCCCATCTATTTTCCAAAGTGCTCCTGAATACAGTAGCAGATAATCACATAGACACAAGCATCGTGTTCAGTGCTCTAAGCTCTGAAGGGATAAAACACAGAGCAAGTATAATGGTTATGGAATTAATGCACGGTAAATAGAGAATCACTGGGCTTGGACATAGAGAGCTGTCATTTGCTGAGTGTGTGTTCTATGCTAGGCATAAACCTCTGTAGTTCATAAGGACAAATCTGGGTGATGGGTGATGAAATGGAATTCTGCTCCAGGTTCCAGTCAAAGATCTGAATTAATAGATGGCACATTCAAAAGAAGAGGGCAACACACTAAAGCAGGACTTGGGAGAACCTGGCTCTGTGCCATGAGCTGATACCCATCTTGGCACAAACAAGAGAGGTTGCAAAAAAGTCTGGGGAGGCTTAGGAAAAAAAAAATTTAGAGAAAGCCTTAGGGCCTAATAATTGTAAAGTGTGGAGGAAGCCGTCTCCCCCTTCATTTCAAATCAGATAAATGTAACTTTGCAGAGACCCATAGTGGAACTTTGTGGCCACAGTGGTCTTGGGGCACAGTGGACAGGTGATGGGTGTATGCCTGACACATACACAGAACTGGTGGCGACTTGCCCCTTCTCTGATGGTAGAGAGGTTACTGGGGACTCAGCATAGGCCTGGGTCCCAGGTTTGCAAGACAAAGGGCATAAGAGTGGTTTCTGTAGCTTGACCCCAACCTCTGCAGGACAGTCAAGTATGACTGGCTTAGACACGGTCCTCTAATGTGGGAGGTGATGATACCAGGGGAGGGCAAACATGAGTTTTCTAAAGCTGGAGGAAGGAACTTGAGAAGGAGCTACAGAGAGGGAGTATGTATACCTACTGCTGGATCCACAGTGGTAGCATGGTCTCCAGGATCCCACAATGGCACTCCAAAGAGAAAGAAAGCCAGACAAGTAACAGTGGCTCCCCAGGACAGTCATAGGAAAACCCTGGCCTCCACTCCTCCTATCTTTTTTCTTCCGTCAAGAAACCAGGAAAACACTCAGATAGTTCTTTGCCAGCTCAACCTGCTCCCCACAGGAAGCAGTTCTATGTTAGACTGTACTGGGAAAGAGTTGCTAAAGTAATTGAAGGTCCAAGGATCTCACAGAAGCCCAAAGATTTTTGTCTTTAGTCTTAAATTTCATCTAATTCTAGGGAAAAAGAGGCCGCATGGAATAAATGTATAGAAATCATAGGCGACCAAAAAAAAAAAAATTGCTTTAGGAGTCTCATGAAGTCATGCCTATTGAACTTAGCTATGCCTGGCTCTTCTCACTATTGCTGGAGACAGGTGCTACCATGACCCCCATTTTACAGATGAAGAAATAAAAGGGTACAACATTTGCTCACGCATACAATAAGCAATAGACTTCAGGTTCAAATTTAGGCAGCAGTGAGTTCCAGAGCCCATAGGTTTAACTGTCATTCTCTAGGGGCGGGGAAAAAAAGCTGAGTTCTTGACTCATTCTGGTTCCAGAACTCCAGCTAAAAGAAACATGCCTATTGATGCACAAATGTATTCATTAACATTTTATTTAGAACAGAGGAAATCAGCAGGGTTGGGGATGAATGTCTAGTGACTAGGCTCAGTTAAATAATTCTGAGTTCACTGGATGGATCATAAAGCATCTTTTATGGGAAAATTTTAAAGACAGGAAAACAGATTAATGAGCTAGGATACTGGCGATATATGAATGGTTTCATTAGAAATGAAACTGCTCATGATGAGAAAGGCACAGTCTAGTGCCATTGGCTATGCCGCTCAAGGGACCACATCCTCCATTGCCTTTGGGTTCTCCTTCCAGATGCTCCCAGTACTTCTTAACAAGGCTTTTGGTGCTGAGACCTAATGGTCCCAGCACAGCAGAGACAACATCTCATTTCCCAGGGTTAGGGAGATACACAGACACTGTGCACAATGCATTCGATAAATAAATCAAATTAAAACGGAGTAGGCTGATATATCCTGAGCCACCTTGGGTGATATGATACAGTACTGGGATGACATTGCAAGAGGCAATGCAAGTAGAGTAAGAATGTCGGAAATTCATAGTCTGGCGTGTATGCGTGGCTGTGTGAACATGTTCACAGGTGGAGGCCAGAGGTCGACCTACAGTTGTTTCTCAGGAGCCGTATATTTTATTTTTTGAGCCAGACTATTGATGAGACCTGGGGTTTTTAGGCTACACTAGCTAGCTCGACCTCCTCAGCATGGGGATTACAAGTACAGGCTACAATACCTTACTTTTGACATTGGTGCTGGGGATGGAGCTCACTTGTGCAGCCTGGGATTATTTTACTGGGGTCCAGGAGGTACAGGGAAGATGCTAAATCATTGTACCTGTGCTTTATGTAGCACAACCTTGCTCTATCTTTAGGCACTGGCTGAGCATCTCCTGGCCAAGAAGACCTAGAGCAGAAGCACCATGTCCCTGACCTGGGGCAGCTTGTGTTCCCTCCAAGCAGACAGGCCCAGCTCTCCCAGGAACTAGGGTTCAAAATAGGAAGATAAGAGGCCCAGGGCCCTGTGTCCATACTCCAGGAGTGCTTGTTTGATGGGCATTATTGGATTTACAGATAAGCAACAGGGAATTAAGCTGATCAGGAAGGGAGGGAGGGAGCCCTCGTTTGTCCATAAGGCAAGATTTATCTGAAGGAGTCTGCTCCTTTGTCAACAGAGAGTCCTTTCCTTTGTACCCTGCAGCAAAGGACATTTTATTTCATAACCTTTCTGCTGCAAAGCCCATGCGTGTGGATTTTTGACCTGTTTTTTTTCCATTATCTAAGAAAACCAAGGTTATTTAAGGGTTGGAGTGCATTTTTAAACAGCACTCTTCTGAACTTACAAGCTAACTAGAGGAAATCAGTCTCTAAAATATAATGTCAACTATTTGTGAAATTTATTATCCCAAATGCCCTGATATGCTTTTTTTTTTTTTTTGAGGTGGGTGCAGTCCATACCCCTTCTTTATGGCTCTTGCTGATTCATAGGTATTGAATTCCAAAACCGCTGGGTCACTGGAGATGCTGAGTCTCACAGGGTTGAACCATGGGAGTGGAATGAAGCTGTGTTCCCTCTTTGGCCCTGCTTTCCCATCTATAGAATAGGGATGAAAGTTCTATAAAAGGCCTATAGAAACCAAGTACATAGGGGATAGAACACAGTCCTGGGGCCTGGTATGACTCTGTCATCCACGTGCTATGACCTTGAGGAACCTCCTCTCCACCTCATAAAAAGCAGGGCTATTCCAAAGGCTCTATCTAGAACTAGCTTTCTCAAACATTTTGATGTTTTACAACTGTTGGGATATTAAAGATGGTTGTTGTTTGCTGAACTCTGCAGAATGGATAGAATAGTCCTGTTCCACAGAAGAGACACTGGTAGTAAATATAGTAGAGATTTAGTGGGGGTGTGTGTGTTAATTCTCATCTTCTTGGTATTGCTACTTCCAGGGACCAAGAACCACTCTCTTGGGGGTCAGTTCGGTTTTCTTGTCTGTTAAGTGGAGATAGTATGGTCTCGCTTTCTGTAGGAGGCTGGACTGGGAGGGGACGAAGGGGAACCTGTGAATACTAAATCGCAAGCTCCAGAGTGAGGTAGCATCATTTGCTAAGCCCTCAGGGAAGGTTAGCAAAGCACCAGAGCAGATCTCATTGATGGCTCATAGCAACATGAAGTGAAGAGCTATGACACAGGAAGAAGCAGATGCACTGTGGGTGGTCAGAATGCAGGGATTTACTCAGCTTCAGGGGAGGTCTGTACCATAGGGCTGCTGCCCAGAGAGGAGACAGGGATGACCGGAGGTGATCCTAGCTAATGCCCTGCCTGAGCTAGAAGGGTGTGGGACAGTTTTCTTCCCCTTCAGTTTGTCGAGTTATGGTACTGAGATGAGGCAATATGCAACTGGTTTCCAGACTTCCTCAGGTGAGGTCATGCCCAGGGTAGTGGGGCCAGATGGGAAAGCACCTTCTCAGGCTTTCCTGCCTACCTCGAATCTCTTCTGATGGTCCTGATCATGATCTACCTTCTCTCCATGTCTGTGTTTACTCTACAGTCCCTCCCAGCATAGACCCTTCCCCTTTCTGGTCTTGCTGTCCTGAGCCCAGCAGGGTGTGGGAACATAGGACTATACACTCAGCAGGACAAAGTCCTTGGTTCTAAGCTGGATATCTTAGGCTAGCTGGCCCTAGCCCAATCCTCACATGTTCTCAGAACTTCTGGGGATCTCTCATGGAGATAGATGAGCTGGAACACACTCAGAAAGAACTACAGAGGTTTCCAACTGTTCCCTGTGGGCAGAGCCCTCGGAGGCATGAAATTCCTCTACCTCCGGCCACACTTGGCTCTACCACCCTGATGATTCCCCAGGTTTTGTACTGAGTCCTAGCTCTGTCTGCTTTCTGAACTATTGCTACTCATTCATCTTGGCAAATCCAATGTCTCACGCTGTCTTTTTCACTCTAGTGGGTTTTCAGATCCTTCTTTTGCCTCCTGTAGGTGACTAGATGTTTGCTCATGTCATTGTTTGATATCTTCGCATGATCTAAAACTGCAAGGAGATTCTCACATATCAGAAAACATACATCCTGGGCCCAGGTTCTCAGCCTTCTCTGTGCCCTTAGGAGAGTCTCTTCCCAGACTCCTTGGCCTCAGCTGTCTGAGTTCCCACCTGACAGTTTAGGACAAATAATTCTCACTTCAGTTCTTCCTGCTCTGGGAGGACAGAACAGGAAGCTCAGATCCAGGAAGACGCTCCCACACCACACCCAGAAAACGTGTAGGTAGGAAGGGCAGAAAACATCCTGGCAACCAGCCTCAACTTCCCAACTCCACATGGGAAGGAACAGAGGGGAAGTGTTGTGAACAACACAATAGGAAAAAGTCTAGTGATCAATGGGTATGTGGAAAACCCTGTCCCCTCCCTGTCATCTTCCATTAACAACGGATCTGTCACCAGGTCCTGGTGTGTTTAATCCAGATCATCATGTCCAACGTCACTGCCTTTGCCCATGATAATCTGTGCTGGTCTTAAAGCCAACTCTTCCATGAGTTCCCTTGGTGTGTCCTAGGAACTGAACAGTTAATATACAAAAGCCTAGGCTGTGGGAATTGTTATATAAGGAGCTGTACCCTCTTTCTCTCCGGCCCCCCTGCAGTCTGTTCTCACATGGCAGAGAGTGATCTTTGCAGAATGCAAATCCATCCTTGCACCTGCTGTTTAAATCCTTTGCCGACTCCCTTGCTCTAAGGCCAATATATATATATATTTTTTTAAGTGCCTGCAAAGCTGATGGTTTCTGCTGTCCAGCCACAGTAATCTTCATACTGCTACACTCTTGGTCTGTCTACATTTGTTACTGTTCTCTGATGAGTCTGGAGTCTGCCTGCCATCCTCCCCCCCCCCCCCTTCCAGGCCCAGGTTCTTGTTCCAAATTGAGGTTCAATGGAAATGGCCCACTGCCTTCATAGGCTACAGGGCTAGACTACCTGCATTTCACTGGATTTCCTAGAGGGGGCACTGGTGAGCACTCAATAGCTTACTGTATTAGAAAGGCAGATTATTTATGAGACAGCACATGCAAATTGGGGTCCCAGGAAGACCTGAAGAAATCAATAAGAACACTACAAGAACTGGAGTTCATCAAAGGTGTCATATAAAAACAAAACAGTCGATACTACTTTGATATAGAGAGATATTATAAAATGAAAATTATCTCATTTATAATGTTAGAATTATGAAGGAAAAAATTTTAAAATAATATTGATGAGGTTCTTTGTGGTCCATAGGAAAAAAAAAAGGAGATGTAATTGAGATTTATGTGAACAACTCAGAGATTCCTAAGAAGACTGTCTTAAAGACAATAAGTCTTCCTAATGATACTGTTTTACTCAAAGAACAGTTCCAAGGGGGATTCTGAAGCTCAATAATGTACAGGGATTTCTTAAGCCCCGCTTTGGTAATGATAGTGTGTGTGTTGTATACATGAATACAAGTTTAGCTGTGCATACATGTTTGTGCTGGTGCATATGGATGTCAGAGGTCGATGTTGAGTGCCTTTCTAGAAAGACTGAACTGAAGCAGGAAGACCCATGCAGAATGGGGGCAGCAGAACTCCATGAGATTGCCCCCTGACTAACCTACCACCCAGTGCCATCTCCCTCTGCTTCCTGACTATAGAAGCAATATAGACCAGCTATCTCATATCCCTGCCACCATGCTGTTCCTGTCATGGTACAGTGTATGCCTTCTTAAACCATGACCCAATTACATTTTTACATTGCTTTTGTTGGAAACAAGAAACTAACCCCCCCCCCACCCCTCCATTCCACCTAATCACGGAGCCTCTTTGTCATGTTGACAGCCAGGTTTAACTGACCTGGGCTACAGCAGCCTGGCATACACTCCTTCCCTGGATAAACCAAGATAGGATTATCTAGAAGGGAAAAAAAGTGAGCCAAAACTACAGGACATCAGTGAAGAAGGAAAATTCTGATAATAACTAACAAGAGGAATGCCAGTCCTGTTATCAGAGTATACCTACAATAACTAAAATACTTTAATCATAGACGTAAGTCTCATATAGATCTTCAAATCAATGAAAACAAGAAACCTGGGTACTGGAACAATGGCGCATGGGTTAAGGACCCTATTGTTCTTCCAGAAGATCCAGGTTCAATTCCTTGTCACCAACTACAGTCCCAGGTGATTTAATGTCCTCTTTTGGCCTGATGGACACCAAGCACATATATGGTGCACAGATACACATGCAGGCAAAGCACCCATCCATACACATAAAAACAAAGCAATAAATAAATAACAAGACCCCTAGAAAGCTATGCTCTTAATATTAATTTCTCTATAAGAATTTAATCAATCACTCCCACACACACACACACAATACTAAGAATGCTAAAGAAATGCAGCGAAATGTCAAAAGCTTAAATTAATTTATGGTTGTTATCTGCAGGGGAACACAGAGAGATTTAGAGCTATGAGGCCAGGGGCTGATTTTTCAGTTCAAGTAGCTGTTGCCACTGTGGTAAAAGGTTTATGCAGAGAAAGGGGGGGGGGGCAAGAGAGAACAGTTAACGCAGGAAGAACCCTGGGCTAAAAGCCAGGGGTCTGAATCCCAGCCACAACTTCTCCCTGCTGAGCAGTCTTGGGCTTTCTGGGACTCAGTCCAACATCTCAAAGATAAAGAATTAATGCAGGTGATATCTGGTGGCCTTAGCTTAGCCCTTCTAGTCTGGGATGCACAGTTTCCACAGCAGGTCTAGAAAGTAGCACAGGAAGACATTTGGATCTTTCCTCCCTCAAATCATTAAGGGACCTCATAGGTCATATCTGTTTGGTAAAGCTCACTGTGTTCTCAGCCCTGTTATCATGGGGATTTAGAGATGGATGGGACTTGGTACAGGCCTGGGCTGTGACAGCCAAGGTCAGTGAAGGACACTGACAGATGCAGACATAACAAACAATAGTCTCAGCCTTGCACAACATGAAGGTATGGCAGGAGGAGTAGGGGGCACCAGGCATGGATCTACAGGCTGGGGGTTCAAGGTTATAGTGTTCAGTGAATGTAGATGTGGCAAGCGAACCTCAGGAAAGGGAAGACATTGGGAAGGGTGGTGGGGCCAGGGAAATCAGTGTGTGTGTATATGAATGAGAATGTATGTGAATGTGGGTACATGCATGTGTGCATGATGTGTGTCTGTGATTATGGGTGTAAATGTGTGGATGTAGATGACTTACGCCTGATGCGTGTATGGAAGCCATAGAACAGCTTTGGGTATTGGTCTTCACCCTCTAACTTGTTTGAGGCAGTGTCTCTCTATTGTTGTTTGTTGAAGTGTGCATCAAGGTAACGGCCCCATGAGCTTCTGGGAATTTATCTCTGTCTCTCATCTTGCTATGAATGTTCCTGGCTTATAAACTGTGCCAAGTATATCTGGCTTTACATGGGCTCTGGGGATCTGAACTCAGGTCTTCATACTTGTATGGCAAGTGCTTTACCACTAAGCCATCTCTCCAGCCTTCGAATCTCTTGGTAATGGGTAGTGGCAAGAGATTTTTAGTGCTTGGGAAATGACATGATCTGAAGCTAGACACATGGCACATGCCTGAAATCCCAGCATTCAAGATCCCGAGGAAGGAAGATTTCTCTGAGTTCAAGGTCATTCTGGTCTGTATAACAAGACCTTGTCTCAAACAGGGAAAAAGGAAGGAAGTGAACAGAATTCTGTGGCTAAAGGCACCAGACAATGTTATAACTGAGCTGAAAACTTCCTCCCTGCTGGCTAGCCTTTGGTGTCAGTGGTTGAAAGTTAGTAATGGTCTTCCCCAGCTTTAGACCTTGTATGTCACAACACCAAGTTGTCATATATGAAATGCTTTTTGATGTGATAGTGGTATGACTTTTAGGGGAGGTAACCAAATTCTTTCTGATTAAATCCAAGGCCAGCTCATGCCTAGTATCGTGGACCCAGTCAAAAGCTCATTGCCGAGGTAAACTCTACTACTTTTGGGCTGTTAGTTGAACATGTCAAAATGACTCTTAAATATTTATATTTATACCCATAGTCTAGCATTGTCCTCCACCTCCATCAAAGAAGCTTCTCTTTGCAGTGAATAGGTGGCTAAAGCAGAGAGTCAAGGCTGGTCTAAGTACTGAAAACAAACAACTGTTGAATGCTCAGCATTCAATGGTACCTCCTTACCACCCTCTCCAAGGCTCAAGGGATATTGTGGAAAGAGGGAGCAGGATGACAGAAAAGAGGTCTTTGAAATGCTGTCTTATGGGCATGACAAGAGTTATGACACTAATGAACTCATGACAGCAGTGCACAGAGCCCACACAGAATGGACCAGTAAATATTGTCACAGGCCCCTGTTCCCTGCCACAGGGAAGTCACCATCTTCATTAATGTATCTACTGGTAGTTATACATTTTCTAGTGGTTAGTACAACACCCATGCTCTTGTAGGTGGCCCTGGTTAGACAACAAAAGCAAAAAGTGGCATGGAGACCTGGTGGGAAGCGTGAACAATTTTATGGGGGGAGGGGGGATTGAGGCTGGTGGATGTGGGGGGGGGGGATAAGAGGGGAGGTATTAGTGTGACCAGAATTTATTATATTCACGTAGGGAACTGTCAAAGAATAAATAAAACTGTCAGATAAATAAATTAAACTGTCACAACACAAAATGAATGGTTATTAGCATAACGTGACAAAGAACAGAAAGAGGAGAGATGCTATGATCTGAAGGGAGATCACAGGAAGCCTCCTGTGGGCTGTGAAGGACGGGAGGGACAGACATTGGAGGTGCCCAGGACTCCAGGCAGGAGGGCACAGGGACAGGAAAAGCATATCCTTTGGAAACAGCTGCTGCAGCCCGGCTTCTTGGCCTCCTAATCATGGCTCCAGCACTGACTCACTGTCACTTTAAATCATTTCTCATCTGTAGACAACTGTAATTATTTCTTAGGGCATATCAAAGGGTCATGGGATTTAATAAATGAAAGTCATTAGATCAGATTTCCATGTCTGTCAAGACTCCAAATTTGACACTCTGCAGTCTATGATTTGTAGGGCAATGAAGGTATCTACAGCCACAGAAACCTCCTACTGTGTGTCTAAACAGTGCTAGGTGCTTTCCATTATTATCATTGCTAGTTCTCATACAGTTCTGGAGGTGAGGTGTTAATGTATCTGCTTTTCAGAGAAGGAAACCAAGATGCAGCACTTTGTCAGGCATTTGCTCCTTCCTATGCTGTATGTCTGCCCCGCTAAACTCACCAATACTCCAGACTAGACTAACCTGGATGTTTGTTCATTATAAGCTTAATTCTGGTCCTACCACAGAGCATGCTTCCCACACTTTATCTCCTTCCCCACTTCATGCTCATGGTTTGTTTGTTTGCCTAAGATGGAGGCTGACCTGGGCTTTCATACCTGCTTTAGGTATTGGAAAAGGCAAAAAAACAAAAGAAAACAAAAAAAAACTGGTATTAATTAGCCAAAAATAAAAAACAACAACAAACAAATAGGCATGGTGGTGCATGATTACAATTCCAGCATTCAATAAGCTGAGGCAGAAGAACAGCAAATTTGAAGCCATGCTGGGCTTCAATATCCTGCCTCAAAAAAATCAAAAGATCCACACCGAGTATTTTCGCGTACTCATCTCATTGATTATTCTCAGCTACCCCTAGGCAGCTACGAAAGTTCCTGTTTTCTAAACAAGGAGGCCAGGCTCAGAACCGTTAACCAGAGCTTACACAATAAAGTGACCTATACTTCTGCACCAAACCTCTTCTCAACTGGCTGGTTGCCCTTCTGGGCTACCTGCTCCAACTCTTCTGCCCACAGCTGTTTAGCCCAGTCCCACCCAATCCCAGGTTTTATCAATAACAGGCCGGGAGAAGGAGAGAGAGAGAAAAAAAAAAAAATGAGGATTTGCTGTCGCCTAAGGCCTGACATACGTGATCTCAAGACATCTGTCATCAGAGCAATATGTATATTTCTCTCTTAGCCTGATGTCCATGACCCTGGCCTGCCCTCTGCAGGCAATCTGCCCCTGTCTAGGTGGTAGGTGGGAATGCTTATCTGGTGGCCAACTTGTACTGCTTCTCTAAGAGGTTGGACCCCACTTATACGCATGCTGACCCTGTGATTCCCTTGTCCCTAGGATACCAGCTTCAATTTGGAGAGGCCCTGGCACTGGGACTATAAAATCCCTTGGTTACATATGTGATTCTACTGCTCCACTCTGCCTCAAATACCCCTGCAGATCATTATCTGTCTATCTGTTCTCAAGCCTGCTGAGTCCTATGGAGCCAGGATTTAAACTGCTCATCTCTCAGGCTCTGCTGATTCCTCCTGTTCCATCCATCAGCTCTGTCTGCCCAGACTTCTCTCCTCCCTCATCTGGTCTGTCTGTCCTGAGATTCCAGGAGGCCCCACTGCCTGTCACAGTATGCCAACTCATCCACCCCAGGTACTGTGCCTGCCCTGCAGTCTCATTGTTTTGAGCCAAGGTGTTCTGTCATTACCTGAGGGGAGTCTTGGGCTCTTAATTGGATGGGCACTTCCTAGTCCTTTTGTCCACAATTCCCATCTTAGACCTCAGCCAAGGCACCAGGGTTCAGGCTCCAACCAATGCTACAAGCTTAGCCAGGCTGGCTTCTCTGTCTACTATCAGAGCCCTGATTTTATAAGCACCAGGTAAACTCTTGGTTGTAGGGGTACTGTGTTGTTTCATGGTAAATAACTGTCCCACCCACTGGTTTAATAAAAAGCGCTGGTTGGCCAAAGGCAGGCAGGAAGTGTGGGCGGGGCTACCAGACTAAGAAAAACTCTGAGAACAGGAAGCACAGAGCAGAACACCAGAGAGAAGCCAGAAGAAGCAGAGGACAACTGTGCTGCTCTAAAGAAAGGTACCGAGCCGCATGGCTGAACAGGAAGAATCATGGGTTAGATGAAGGGTACAGAGTTAGCAAGTTATATGCCTGGGCCTGAGTCTGATCAGCCAAAAACTATTGAAAGCATCTGTGTGTCTCTGTGGGACTGTGGGACTGCGGGTCTGCAGGTCTGTGGGTCCTAAACCTTGAGGTTAGGCCCGAAAGTCAAGGCCAGAAACCTCATACTACACTTGGTACTGACACATGATGGTCATTAGGAAGGGTGGACAAGTATACTCCTAGTCTCCACAGACACAGCTGTAATGCAGCTTGCATCCATAAGGCTACAGCTGTATGAGTAATTCTACAGTTCTCAGCAGAGTGCAGGCACATCCCTTCAAGCTGAGGATGGGCAGAGGAACGTGACTTCCCACCCTCCCCTTATATTAATCTACCAGGAACAAGTGGTGCTGTATTGAAACCACACTCATCGCTTGGTCTCCATGCATTTGAAACTTGGTCTTGGAGTGCCTCTTGGCCTATCACGAGAAGACAGAAGCCTGAGAAAGTCTAGCCAAGGACAGCACACTTTGTGTTTTGAGCTGGGGTCTCTCCATATGTTGTCCAAGTGAGTTTGATTCTCCAGCCTTAGCATCTTAAGTAGCTGAAAGTAAAGGGATACACCACCATGCCCAGTTGGTCCTGATCCAGCTCTTTGACTCAGAACAGATTCCTGTCAGGTCACTGTTGTCATTGCTACAAGACAAATGATGCCCATCAGCTTCTCAAGAGTCCCAATAATGTCCAACTTTATGGATCCTTACATCACCACATGTATAAGAACTTTAAAGTATCACTCCTAATAAGTACGGCAAGATGGGAAACCATCACTAAAATAGCTGTCAATACACAAAAATATAAATCTTGATATACTGAAGTATCATAAGGACATTCATATGTAATTGGTACTGAGGTAAACGGCTTCAGTATATCTGAGTAACTACCTAGTAATGTGTGACAAGAACTATAAAATTGTTCATGTCCCTTGACCTATCAAAGCCACTTGGGGGTATGCTTCCCAGTAAAACACTAAGAAAGTAATTTGTACAAAGATATTCATAGCTGTGATATTTATAATAGCAAGAGATTGGAAGGAACCCAAAGGCTCAGCCCTCAGGGATTGACTAAGCAAACTGGGTCAGGTGAACACTGGATGCTCTCCAGCCAGGAGGTGTGGACATGTGCAGTCTCAGGTGGAATGAATGCTTGACCCTGGGCTATGAGATGGGACATAAGCCAACCCAGCCTGCCTCTGACTTTAGCTTCTACCATGGGAAATATACGGCAAATCTGTGCTGCCTTCAGGCTAATTCAGTCAGGCAATAGCCTGCATGTCAATTATAAGGGTATTAAAGGCCTTTATTTTATCTTCTGTAAAGGTCATTTTGAATTAACTGGACACTTTTTAAAAAGTTACTTAAAATGCTCAAAAGAAATCCCACCAAGATTCACCAACGATCCTCAGAAGACTCAACCCCAAGAGTTCTCTCCAATCTCCTTCATGTTTCTGCAAGAAATTTCAGGTTCACTCCATGGGGAATATGGGAATTCGTGTGGACTTCAGGGTCTTGGGAAAGCCATGAGTGCTACCATGTCTATGAAACCAGCCCCTGCTGCAGCACCCCCTCATCCACAGTGTCCAGACCTCCCCTCAGCTTTCATCCTTCAACCACCACCCTTTTCTTTCTCTGGGCCTCAGGAAGAGGTTATTCAAAAGCCTCTGGGCCTCTCTTCTATGCAAAAGTTCAAGTGACCAGGACATCTTCCAGAACCAGGATAGGAATACCCCAAACATATCCCAGGGCAGCGCCTCCTAGAGCGGTCTAGGAAAGCTTTGAAAAGCAGATTCATGGACTCCTCTTGGACTCTCTGGAGTGAGGCTGGAGTACACTGTTAAAACTCTCCCCGTGGTTTTCCCATGGTGCAAACCATCATTGGAGAGCTTAGTTGCTGAACAAGGGTAAGAGCAGTTAAGTTCTAAGGGCTCGTAGCTTTGAAAAAAGCCAACTTATAGCCGGCAATCTTAACAGAGACACGCACCCTCACAGGTAACACAGGTACCATTCAAGGGATGTCTCAGCTAGTAACCTGAAACATGCCCTAGAGAGTCCCTCCACAGGCCCAAAGAAAAACAGCCAGCTTGTGCCTCTGCCAGAGTCCATGCCTTGGAGTCCCCCACTGCCTAATGCAGGGTCTCTTAGTCCATGCCCTTGTCCCAGGTGGAGAGTGGGGGCCTGTGACCCCACTCACCTCGGCCATACTTACGGAGTCATTTTATAAAGCTGCGTCCGCCTCTCAAACAGCGACCCTCCCCAGGCCCAGGGCCACAACCCGCCCACTGGTGTGGCCTGGGCAGACTCGGTCTCACCGACCCCTGTCTCCAGGACTCTCTTCAGCTTCACATTGGTGCTTGCGTCCCCAGGCCTGTTGTCAGGAAACACCATGAGTCGTCACCCTGTCCCCATCCAACCTCCCTGCCAAGTGAGAGTCACTGGCAGCCTCCTTGTGGTCCTGGGATATAAAGAACAGAAGAGGACAGGAAGGGACTGAGGGGCAGGGTCTTCCCAGGGTTCCTAGAGTGACTTCTGAGTCCTGAGGTGTTGTTGAGGGAACAGGAAGGCCACTCTGTTATGAGATTTCCCTCTAGACTGTTCATGCATGAGGAAATGTGAAAGCTGAGAGTACCTGGAAAGTATTGTCTTAGAGCCTGGGATTATGGAGCCTGAAGTGGTCAGGCCCCAGATAATTGGAGCCCCTAGACAGAAGAGCTAAGGTGGACGTGATCTAGGGCTGAAAGAACACATGACAAGCAGCATGATCCCTTATCTCTCAAGCTGATCCCCATCATATTCCATCTTCACAAAACCCCATCCGAATGCTGAGGTCACATCTGAGGACTGAGAGCCGGGGTATTGGCTTCTCTAATCCATCATGGGGCTCCTCCTACATCCTTCCTTCCCACAACACAGTCCTCACGTACCAATAGGTCAGGCCTCACCTGGTACCTAGCTATCAGTGAGGCTCAAGGAAAGCTTCACGGAGTTCAAGGGGAACTGGATACCCTCTGTGGGCTGGGCCTGAGAACTAAGTTCTTGTTTCCTGTTCCAGGAATCTCAGCTCTGTGTTTGCAGAGACATGCTGGAAGTGTTAGAGCAAGGGAGTCAGATAGGCTGTGTCCTGACATCATGTTGCAGTTCGCCCTAAGCACAGGAATGGGGCCTCACTGGGGCAGGGGCCACTTTACTGACATACACACTGTGACCTCCCAGCCAAGGGAGGAGACAAATTCCTGTATCCTAGACAGAAAAGATTACTTCTGTGGCTGCCATGCTGGAAATGGGCCAAGAGGCTCACATGGCATCTGAAGCCCAACCAGGCCAGCTGGCTTTCTTTTTGGATTTCATTTTCCATCTCCATTAAAGAATCACAGACCCCTACTATGTGTCACAATGCCTGGAGTTCTCTGACCCTGTGGTTTGCAGCTGGAGTACATCCTTTCATAGGCAGGGCAAAAGGAAACTTAATTGAACAGTTTTGCATGCAGCCGGGGATGGGGCAGCAGTGGGTGCGCCGTATCTTCTTGTCCCCCACATAACACTTCCTGAGGATACTGGGGGCTCCAAATGTCATTTGAAAATCATTGGCCCAATCCAACCTTATTTTCCAATGAAGAAGCTGAGGCTCAGAGTGATTGGCCAAAGGTCACACAGCAAGTTGGTAGCAGAGCTAGAACTGGCCTAACCATTGTGGCCTCCAGGTCCCGTTCTAAGGCATCCAGTAGCCCCCTGATGGCTTTGAATTCCCCTAACATTTTCCTTTTATCATTCTCTGATTCTATTGCCCGGAGGGACCTACCATCTGTGACACACCTCCCAGAAATGAGGTCCCTGGGGCTCCTGAACTGGCCCTTCTGTGCTCTTCTGTGATCTCCCTGGTGACCCTGGAACTCCGTGGCTCTCCCACCTATCCACAGAAGCACTAGTCTGCTTTCCAGATGCCCCCTTATCTCCAAAATGACTCTCAGCCCTTCTAGAAATGCCCTTCTGAAATCTCAAGCCCCCAAACTAAACTTAGGTTATCGCAGGCCCGTTCCTCTTGCTCCCTGGCATCCAACCCCCCATGGCTCCAGTGATCTAGATGGCTTTCCCGATCCCATCTCCTACGACTCTGTCCCCGCCCCTTTGTCTGAGAGCTGATATTTGGGCACACATGACTTGCCTCCTTCCAGCCTCCCTGCCTCAGGAATAGCAGCTTTGAAAAATAAGGTCTAAACATATCACTTGTTGGTTAAACTCTTCTCTCAGACACAGATTCCTTCCTCCATGGTAAGGTCCTGGATTCATCCCATCTCCCACCTCTGCTGTTCTCCCTCCTCCAGACTGTCCCACCTCAACTGTGGCCCATGCAGATCTCCGCCTTCCCCTCCCTGTGCCTTCACATACCCTCTCATTTCTCTCCACACAGTGTTTCTTCAAGGGTTCCCTGGGAGTTCTCTCATTCTCCCGCTCTAGCCTATGGTCACGTTCCTGAGCGCTACCCTGCCTGGACCAAAAGAGCATCCATGCATTTTCAATTCAGATCCCAGGAGTACTTTGATCTCAATGTAAAATGCACACACTGGCTCCCACAGGCCAGAGATTCTTTTCCTGCCACCCCACAGCATCAGCTAGGCCTTCTGCCTGCACACTCTGAAAGAAGAAACAGACTGGGACTTATCTCTCCTTCTGGGCTGTGAGCTCCCTGTACACAGTGAGCCTGTCTTCTCCTACATGTAACTCCCACCTGGTGCCTGGCACAGAGAAGGGATTTAGTTATGAGTGTTAAATGATCTCCAAGTGAGCCCCTCCATTCATGACCAGGAGATGGTCACAGTTGATTTAATGACAGAGCTGAAAAGCTGTTCCCACTGCTGCTTGCCACTGGTATCTGTCCCCCAATCCCCATCACTCTATTCCCTCTACCATAAAGGAGGCATATTGCTCTCTCTTCTCCACCCCCCTCTCTCTCATTTTACTGTCTGTGCCTCAGCCCTCTTCTCCCAAACCTACTACATTACTGTGATATACCATGCATGTAACATATACACTTCTGATGCTCTCAAACTACATCATACACAATAGCATGCTTCATTTACCCCGCAGAGAAAACTGACCCGACAGTGGTCTCCTACATATCACTTTCTTTATTCCAAATCTTCCTAATACCCATACACAAAATTACACACCACAAATACACATGCTAAGTACCTGGAATTCACATGCTTAACATACACATATTCCCCCATCAAATTTCACCTTCCCAGATATTCTATATATGTGCCCACAGTGCTTCCAACTCCCGGCATACACACACGCTACACACACATCCTCACCCCCTGCCTATGTTTCCCCACCTATACACATGTCCCAGGCATCCATGTAGGTCACCCTTACTCTGAGATCACACTTCAGGTTTTCTCCATGTTCCAGGAAGGGATTTCCCTTTGCCAGCCCTCTGAGTCTATAATCTGTATCAGGAAACAGTGAGGAGGAATCCTTGTAACAGGTGGTAGGCAAGATGGGACACACTTCCCTCGAGGTCAGGCCTTGGCTAAGACATAAGGTGACTACAGAGGATTTTGAAAAGGGATGGAAGAAAGGATTTCCGGTTAATCAAACATCTTTGTTTGCTTTGGATCCCAATTCAGACTCCACAGGTATCTCTAGTAGTCCTTGTCTTCCCCTCTCCAGCACCCTTTCCTTGAAGAAAGAAAAGAGAGCCTTGGAGGGGTGTGAGTGCCTTGCTCAGGCTTCAGTGAGCAAGCCCTCTTGCTCACCGGAGGGCTGACATCCTGTAGGGAAGAGGCTGCTGGGAGGAGAGGAGAGATCACTGCTCTCAAACCCCATGATTGTCCTTATTCCTCAGCTCCAAACTAAGGCACATCCTGCCATTCTGGAACCCAGTCCTCTGCTCTACTTAAGGTTAGGCCCTCTTAGGGCCCTAGAACCATCCTCCTATACTGTTAGTTATCCTGTCCTTGTCGGTCCCACTGACCTGACCCATCCACGGAAATGAGTTCTTTAGTGGGAAGTGTCTCTCTGTTCCCACAGCCTAATATCTTGCCTTGGTAGGGGTGTCCCTCCTGGGCCACCCATCATCTAATAAGGAAGGGGATGCTGGCTGGGTTCATGATGGGGAGATGCCAGAATATCTACTGAGCTGGTCCCAGGATACGCTTAACAGTAGCCTCCAACTAGGTCATGATGAACACAGGAACACCCTTTCCATGGCACATCATCCCTTCCTACAGTGCTGATAGCAGAGATCCAGAGTCATGGCTAAGGACTTGGATAGTAACACTGAGACACGGACTTTCCCTTTCAAAGTCTGTACTCTTTCGTTTATTCTATTCTTTGACACCCCCCCACATACACACACACACACACACACACACACACACACACACGCACACGCACACGCACACGCACACACACACATATACATACATGAAAGAGAGAAACGGACAGAGACACACAGAGGGAAAGAGACAGTCAAGTAGCCCCACCTTAGCCTGCCTGTTATCTTTGTACTCTATATCCTGCTGCTCTAAAAAGATACTTATTTCAGATTGCCATAGCAACAATAGTCAGTCTGCCTAGGGGCTTTTAAGTAGATATAAGCTCAGCATCTGGGCCTGAAGTCCAGGATTGGAGTGGTCATGAATCACCTTAGGGCACAAAGCACAACCCCAACTCTTTGGCCCCAGTGAAGGCCCAGTGGGAGGAATAAGGCCTTTGAGTCTGAAGTTCAGACAAAGATTCTAGGTCAGGGTCACCTCTCTTCAGAGGATTTCTAAAATGGAACCACAATTAACAAGAAGGTTTTCCTTCCTTCTCCATACTCCACCTTGCCTATGGGGCTTCCACTTCACACTCTGGGCCTTTGACAGCTTCTTTGTAATGACAAAAAACAAGTCACGTGAGCACCAATGTTCTGCTGAGTAACTCAGCCATGCCCTTAGCCAGATATATGCGGGATATGCTTCCCAGCCATGTTTACACAGACCTGTACACCTAAGCGTAAGTACAAAGGTAGGATACACTAAGGAATATGTATTCAATGCGCATACAAAGGAGAGATAGCTCTAAAAATCATCTATGTACACATGCTGGCACAGCTACTGAGGGATGTACATACGTGTGTACACATAGAATGCTAGATGGACATGCTGGGACACATGCTTAGGACAGGAAAGCACATGGTTACAGATCAATAAATGCATCACAGCTTGTGGATTACAGATGGGGTCATCTCCATAGCTTCTCTCCGCTTCACATGCAGACACACACACACACACACACACACCCTGTCCCTGTGTCTGTTTAGACCCAAGAAGGGGCATCTGGAATGTCATTAAAGAACCTGAAGCCCCTGGAAAGGATTTTCAAGCTCATAAGTGACAGAGAGGAGACTGACCATATCTGAACATCTGCTAATCTTTGAGACCGGCATCTCAGTGAAATGAATGTTCCATAAAAATCTCTGTCTTTACGATGGCTACTTCTGTCACCATAGTGATCACCATAGGTTTCGTGTGTCTTACGGTAAAGGATCTTTTTTTTTTTTTCACAAAGGAAAAGACATAAATCTCTAAATTTAATATTGTACATAGTGAAGCAGACCAGCTTAGGCTACACTGTGAGACCTGAGGGGGGGGGAAGGGGGAGGAGGAAGAGAAGGAGGAAGAAGAGTGAAGAGGGGAGGAACAGAGAGACAGAAACAGAGAGAAGGAGGAAGAGGAAGGAGGGAAGGAGAGAGAGAAGCCCATAGTAAACTAGGAACAGCATTATATTCCCTTGTCAAGACAAAGTGCATTAGATACAACTAAACATTGTCTGTTCTGGCCAATGCAGCAACGTGTGGGGCGTTTTTATATAATTACTAGAAACAAGATGAACTGCTTATCATTTCTATAAGTAGTAAGTCTCTGAAAACTATTAGGACTGACTAACAGTTCAGTAAAAACGATAACCATAAGATGACTGCCTATAAATTATTGCTTTTCCTACATGGCTGAAACATCTAGTTAAAATAATACAGGAAACGTTGCATTCAAATAAATTTTAGGTAAAGAATATCTATGAAACTTCACAAGCCATGTCGTACTTGAATGTGAAAATGAAAAATCTCATGTCCCCTGCACAAACAGCCTAGCTGATGCAATCACCCTCTGACTTCCTGCCTGGCATTAGAACAACACGTTCCAATCACAGCGTCTTTTCTTACAACCAGACGAACTTATTTCAAACTTCATCTGGAAGAGGAAGCTAATTTTTCCACGACAACCAAAAAATTTGTATCTGAGTACAGCTTGAAGGCTCCTGTCAAGCCAGCCACCAAACCGCACTGTGCGCTTCCCAGCATTTTCACGCAGAGCACAAACCTGACCCCCAAATGAAAACACAAGCATGAGAATGACGAACGCAGCAATGTAGCGGGGGACAGGCAAGGTACAAAGGCTTAAAAAAAAAAAAAAAAAAAAAAAAAGGCCTATGAGAGAGAGAGATGGCCTTTCAAACACACCCATGGAAGGTCATGCTTAGCGAATGCTTTAGAGATCAACTTGCTACCACTCAGAAGAACAAAAGTCTATCCCTCTTTCCTGTTACACACAGGTACAAGTAACAGGTGGGTTAAAGATTAATTTATAAAAGGAAACAAACAGCAAAAGCATCAGTGGACAGTCTTTCCTTCACCTGCAAGGAGCTGGATATCTCACTGAATCCTGTTCCGAAATCCAGAGGCTGTGTTCTATCAGGTTAAAAAAAAAAAAAAAAAAAATCCCATCTCTGAGGTGATAACTACTCCAACTGAGTGCATGCAAATTGGTAACTATACCGTGAGGGAGCCATTTCCTGTTCTTCAGGGAGAGTTCTATCCATGGCCTCTGGAAGCCAAAATGAGGGTATGAACATTATATCAGAGATCTTTGAAGGCATTCATTCTTTCTAAACCCTTCATTTTCTTTCTTCTGAAGCCATTCTAAGAAAATAGCAATAAGAAGATGAACATTTATGCACTATGTTCGTCACAAATTTAGTAATTATAGCAATAAACAAGATAAAGAGATTCTTGGATTTCAATAGATCCACAAACCCATCACACAGCCACTAAAAATATTTGTTGTATTTAGCTCTTGGACAATATATTACATGAAAATTTACACGACAAAACCTTTTACATGACTTCACGAGAACGTATGCACACACAAACAGAAAATCTCTGCTTCCAAATGCAGACTGCGCCTTCTAATAGATAATGTCCAGGTTATTTTTTCAAATAGCACTTTACAGGAAAAAAATCCATTAAAAAATTCACAGTTTTTATTAGTGACGTAGAACAAGGCAGAAGAAATGATGATGTAACACTGAGACCCACTCTGCAGTGCTCACCACTCACTCCCAGTGCCCTGAGTAGGACCACACCAGCACTGGCTCTGAGATATGAATCTGCCAGAAAAGGCTTCCTTCCTTCCTTCCTCTGAACTTAAGCTTTGCATTTGTCATGATGGCCTCTTCTGGAGTAACGAACATCTGCACTGTCTCAGAAAGCTGCATTCCAACAAAGACATAGGCGCTGTACTGGAATGAGTGGGAAGCACGAAGAACAGCAGTGAATACACTTCTACACTTTTTCTCTTTAAGCTCTCATGGCGCCATACAACCTTTTTAAGAGGTCAGAGTTTACCGAAGGGAAAAAATAGAATATTAAAAAAAAAAAACTAGAATGTTTTAGCTTCATGATAACAGCCTTTAGACTTACTTTCTTGTCTTTGTTGCAAACTAAGGACTTCCAGAGCTGGCCACATAAATAATATATTTGTTAAGAAATGCATTAATGAATAATGCTCAATTTTATCATTCACCAGAGGAATGTAGAGGAAGACCACAACCCTATGCTTTGCACACTTACTAAAATAGCTAAAATGAAAACACAGAGACAGAAAATTGGCCGGGGCTTACAGCCACCCCACCTCACACCCTGCAGTGGAGATACACTGGCAGAAGCCACTGGCATTGAACTTAATAAGTAGGGCTCTGCAATCTTGCTCCTAGTAAACATCCTGTGGACAAACATATGTGAGAACCAAGAGATACGTACAACAATGTCCATGATGGCACTGCTAATAATCTCCAAATGCTCGTGAGCAGAGTGGATGTAGATACCATGCCACAGTCACCTGCCTGAACATGATACAAGGACAATAAATGAGCCCCAGTAGAACTACATGCCCAACTGACGAATATCACAAGTGAGCGAAATGAGCCAGTTCTAAAGTGAAGACAGCAAATCATCCCATTTGTATGAAGGTCAGAGGGTGAAATTAATGTCATAAGTCGGGATGCCTATTGGATGCAGTTTCCAGACAGAATCTCCTGAGAGTCTCGTATCAGTACAGGTGGTATTAACCTGATTGTGCACAGCTGTAAACATTCATCAGAAGCCGTGAAGCTTGTAATTTGTGTATGTTGATATGCAACATAAATATTCCAATGAAAAGTTTAAAATGGAAATTAATCACCCATCAACAGGCTTTACCTCCAAGTGCTGGAAGTACAGGTAGTTTTAATTTTTTAACTTTTAATTATGTGTACTGTGGGGGAGTATGTGCATATGAGTGCAGGAGAACACAGAATCCCCTAGAGCTGGAGTTGGAGGCATCTGTGAGCTACCTGAAGTGCATGCTGGGAACTTAACTTGGGTCTTTTGTAAGAGCGGTATGTATTCTTGACCACTGAACTCTATACGTAGTTTTATTTTTCTCTATATTGTTTCAGGTAATCTATACTTTCCAAAATGAGCATGTGTTTCCTAAATACTATTTTATATATGTATACATGCATATATACAATGTACCTAAACACACATACACACTACCCAAAGCCACAATGGTTCTAAAAGGTGCTGTGAAGTTAGTGTAGGCAGCAATAGCTCACCATTTCTTTCCTAATAGCTATTTATTGTCTTCTTCCCAAACTAGGGTCAGTGGTCCCCAAATCTACCTGAATATTGAAATCACCAGCGGAGCTATAAGGCTCAGGTTCTTCCCCCTCTCCCAAGTGACTAATTTAGTTGGTCTAGGATGGGTTCCAGTATGATACTCCGTGAGGTTGCAAACACCAGCACCATTTTCCACAGGTTTTGTAGTATGAAAGCTCCAGCTTTCCCTACTGTACAAGGGATGGGGAAAACTGCCTAGGCTTTCCCTTGGGTGAGGATGTGAGATGGGAAACATTCTAGGGTTTGCGTAAGAGAGCAAGTGCTGGAGAGACCCAAGACAGGGGCCACTGGGGATGGTGAGCTGCAAGCAACTTAGGAGCAAACACAGCAGACCCATTTAGATCCTGCTCTGCGCTCAACTCTGTGACTTCAAGGTTAAATCTTGGAGCCTCAGGTGCACCACAGGAATCCATGGGGAGTCTAGTAGCTATTTCATAATGTTGTGGATATTAAGTATGATAATCTACGTAAGACACCTGAGCTTGAGCTCAGGGACACCCAGGGACTGAGAGCAACTGGCTTTGGTTCTCCTTTTCCAGAAGACAAGTCCTCCACTAAGGGTACAGTGTGAAGCAAGACATGATCATGGTCTCAGAGCTCACAGCTTAGTAGAACCCAACTGTAATCCATGGTTACAGTAAACACACTAAGAACTACCAATGGAGTTTAGCGCTGTGATCTAGAATATCCAAGTCATTTTCCTGGAGGAGTGACAGCAAATCCTGACGGACAAAGAAGAGCTCTCAGGTAAAAACAGAGCCAGGTTTACACAGAAGGAGCCACTGGAGAAGAACTGAGGGCATGAGCTGGGGGGACGGTGGGAGCAGTTGGGTGCAGTCAAGATAGGAGAGGGTGCGACGTGGCCGGAGCAAGTTCTAAAGGGCCTCTTGTCTCCATAATGCTGAACTCTGTGCCACTGAGGTATTAGAGGTGCTGCCAAAAAATGTTAAATGAGAGAAGATGGGACATCTGTCCTTTAGGAAAATAAACCTGGACTTCAGTGTGGCTAATGGATCGGAATAAAACAGGATTGGAGGCAAGGAGGCAGCCCAGGCTATAATCTATTAACGCAGACTGAAGACAGAAAGACCATAGTGACCTGGGGATGGGAGGGGGAAAGAAGGCAAGGAAAAACCAGGCAGAGGAAATTTAACAACAGTTTCTGGAAAAAGAAAACAGCCAAGGTGAACACGTGTGACCCATATTGGTGGCTGGAGTTTCCAGGCCACAGCTTTGGGGCAGAAAATTTGAACAGAGCCTGGGGGCCTTCCTGGGTGTAGAAGGCGCAGGCCAGAGTTCCACGAGACCAAGACAACTAGAACTTGGGAATGAGGCAATCATAAAGAGGGTGGCTATACAGGCAAGAGAAGACAGAAGATAAAGATGCACCGCGCACTTCAGATAGACGGCTGTCTGGCTTGTCTGAGTGCTAATCCGTGTGCGCATGGGAAAAACTACTTGAGGAAAGGGAACGGGTCACCAGAGAGCAGACAAAGAAGCTTCAGGAACTCAGAGAGACAGGAGTAGTTTGTTCCTGTCTGTGTGGAAAGACCTCCTACTACCCAGGACAGAGATCCATTCCTCAGAGGAGCACTGTTGTAAAACTGGGACCAAGTCAGTCCCTGTAGGCTGCCTGGGTTCTGCCTGCGCAGTGCAGGAAAGGAAATCTCAGTTCCACTAAGCCCAAAGGATTATATTGTGTGTCACAACACTGAATAGAACACAGTACTACTTAAAGAAATATAATGAAGCCCATCACTTTAACACAAAGTTCACAGAAAGTACTGGATAAGAAAAAAATAATAATAATACAGAAAACAGGATCCACACACAACCAGAAAACAATCAAACATCTGTGTAGTGTAGGAAAAAATGTATGTCTGGACTTCTCCCCACCCAGTCTCTGCCACAGAACTGTAAAAATCCTTGGAATTTCCATGTTGATAGGAATGTCTTCTTCAGAAGCTTTTTCTAACCAACCTGGGCTATGCCAGCACAGCTCAGTGAGCTCCCAGATCACTTCAGGTTATAGGCTGGTTGCCAAAGGGACCAACCATGTGACTAGAAGATTACAGCTTTCAGTCCCACAGGCTGATCAGAGAAGAAAAAGGGAGCCAGAGTTTAGTTACCTTTCTTCAAAGGTCCAACTGATCAGCCACGTTAACAGAAACTCCACAGAGCCCTAAACAACAGGGTCTGGAGAACTTCCATGCCGGTGAACATCTGAGAGGATGGTGCCCTAGAGAAGCCATAGGGGTTACCTCCACACCTGTGCATCTCTTCTATTTGTCTTTTCCCAAGTTTTGATCTGTATAATAAACCGCTTATAGCAGCTTTCCTGAGTCCCACCATCCATTCTGGAAATTACCAAAGGATCATGGGGCTCCCCAAATTATAGCTGGTTGGCTACAAGTATAGGAGGCGACTGGAGACTTGTTAAGCCTCTGAAATCGGGGTGGTGTTGTGGGACTGAGTCCTTAAGATGGGGGAACACACTGACTCCAGGTGGCAGCAGAATTGGATGATAAGACATCTGGCTGACATCCAGGGAGTTGTCAAAGTGGTTGTTGGTGTAGGAAAACAGACAAACAAGCAAAAACCAAACCTAGACATTAAACATTAGTGTGTTGAGGGTGCAAAGGTGACCAGATGACAACTCTAGGGAAGATGTGAAAAGAGTTTCTGCAAATTTACTCCGCGTAAAGGAAGAGAAACTCTAAATGTGACAGCAGGAAGGACATTATAGTCAGTGCTTAAAAATGCATCACTAGTGCTAGATATTACAAAGAAAACATTACTGAATTCAACGCCACAGACAGACATATTCCAAAGCAAGGTCAGTCACACCTTTCACACCTTCAACCCCAGCTCTAGGGCTGCGGGACAGGAAGATCTCAAGTTTAAGGCCAGCCTGAGCTGCATGGACACCTTGTCTCAAAAATATATGTATGCAAAAATAAAGCCAAAAATATGGAAAAACCCCACAGTATCGATGAACTGAGAAACAGTTTCAAACAATCTGCACATGTGTCATTGAAGTTTGGGGGGGGGTAGAAAAGGGGGAGACAGAAAACATCTGAAGACTTAATAGCTCCAATTGCTCTAATGTATAGATCTGACACTCTCTAAAGACCTCAACCAAAGAAACACGCAGAAAATACACCAAGACCCCTCATAATCAACTAGTACTAAAGAGGAAATCTTAAAAGCATCCAGAAGAGCGGGCACCGGGCAGACATTACAAAGAAAATGAAGAAAAGAAACTTCTCTTTCAAAACACTACAAACGAGAGTAAGCATGAGAGAAAAATACAAATGTGCAATTTCGACTCTAGCGATGGCCAAAGCATCTTTCAAAGATGAGAGCAAAGAAGATCACGTCATAGAAGCAAAGAGACTAAATCTGCACTAGAAGAAGCCTGAACCTAAGTCCTCCAGGGACAGAACAAATGACAAATGACAGCAGGGTGGTAATTTGAATATGTAAAATAAATATCTAATTTGAATATACGTCTATGTATATGAAGAACACTGGAAATGGGAAGTGGAGAGGTACATGAAATTTTTTTCTCATTAAAAAATAATTAGTAAATTGAAACTAGCAACATCAAGATAAATATAACTTGACTAACTGGGTTATCCCAGAAAGGCAAAAATGACTAATCTTGCAAAAGCCAATGAACAGAAAACACAATATAAATATAATGAGTAAAGTCCGTATTATCACTTCAGTAGATGCCAAGCAAAAGCAGGCCACCAAATTTAATACCTTCTCATGATAAAAGGCCGTTCAAAGAGTAGGAACAGAAAGGGGCTCCTAATTTATAAGGCAAATCTATAAAAATCCCACATCTAACAGGACACTAAAGGTGAAAAGCCAAATGAATCTGTCCAGAGATTAAGACAAATCTACTTACTCACTGGAGGTTCTACCCAAGACGGTTAGGAATAAGGTGAAAAGGAGGCACACAGACTAGGAAGGGGAAAGGAAAACTGTCTTCTACTTGTAGATGACATGATACTGTTTTAACAAAATTGATTGTGTCCAATAAAATTCAAATACAAATTCAAAAAAGGTTTTAGGACACAAGACCGACATAGAAAATCAGTTATGTTCCTATACACATTCAACAGCCTAAAATAAAACAATTCAATATATCAGTATCAAAAAATAAAATTACTGTAAAATAATTTTTTAAAAAATTTTAAGGCTGTACATTGAAAACTTCAAACTTGGGCTAGGAAGATGGCTTAGTCAGCATCAGAGTCTGCAGTGCAAGCATGAGGACCTGAGTTCAAATCTCAGAACTACACAAAAGGCTAGATGTGGCCGTGCACATGGCTGCTGTAAGCCCAGGGCTGTGAAAGGTGGAGACAGGAGGCTCACAGGGACTTATTGGCTGCCATCCTGGCTGCAGGTTCAGTGAGAGACTCTACCTCAATAAGATAAAGCAGAGAACAATATAGCAGGACATCTGACATTCTGTGGTGCATGCAGCTGCTCACACATCTCATTAGACACTAGCTGGTTCTTTTGCTTTGTGTCATTTTCAACCCTCAAATATATACAATAATAATAATTAAAGTAACTCTGAGGAAAAAATTAAAAGTGGGAGGCCAGCTAAGTGTGGCACCACACACTCTTAATCCTGGCACTAGAGAGCCAGAGGCAGGTGCATCTCTGTGAGTTCCAAGCCAGTGTGGTCTTCATAGCAAGTTCCAAGACAGCCATGGCCATTAAAGTAAGATTCTATTTCAGAAACAAAAAGCAAAACAAAGCAAAACCTGATGCCAGAGAAAGCAAGGAAATAACAACAACAACAAAAATAGGCCAGATGTAGCCAGAGGGATCACCAGATAAAGGTGCTGTACAAACCTGGAGACCCGAGTTTGAATCCTAGAACCCACACGAAGGTGCAAGGAATGAACACACACACACACACACACACACACACACACACACACACACACACACACACACACACAGCGGTGGGGGGGGGCAGAGAGAGAGAGAGACACAGAGGACAGCCATAAGAAAAAATTTAAAACAGGCAGACAAATAGAATACTAATAGCAAGAGGCCTAAACATCCCAATTAACCGCTGAATTTATTAGATTGGATAAATACAGCACAATTGTCTGTTGTCTAAACGAAAAGCATTTCAGGCATAAATCTGGATAGGTTAAAAGTAAAAAGCATAAAGAGAGATGCGGGGCAAATAATGAAGACAAAGCTGGAGCCGTTATATTAATAACAGGCTAAGCAGACTTCAAGGCAAGCCACACCGGAATCAAGAAGGATGTTCATATTGATACAAGATGAACTCTCTGCGTGCTCACAACAAATCTCAAATGTGTATCGACCTAAGAAGAGAACTTCCATGCACAGAAAGCAAGATGTGGTCCACTGGAAAATGCAAATGAAGGGAAAGGGTTCTAGGACAGGATGCCGGTCTCAGCCTAAAACCAAAACAAAAGTTATTTTCACTAACAGGATCCCCAGAAACAAGGAGGAGGAAGAAAGAAACCAAGACACAACAGTTCCCACATCAAAGATGAAGAAGGGTGGGCTGCAAACCAGGAGAGGCTGGATGGCAGGCAGCAGAGGAAGGGGGTCCCGAGAGGTGGGATGCGCTTCGTTATGTGGAGGTAAAGCAGGAATCACCTGCAACAGGATGCAAAAGCGAGAGCAGAGGCCAGGCTGGAGTTGACTGAGGGCTAGCAGGTGAGGAAATGGAGCTGACAGGCCCTGACTTTGACGTCAATCAACAGAGGAAAGAAGAGATGTGACTTTATAAAATTGTGGTGCTAGGGACGGCTTTTAACTGTGTTACGGAGCAAGGTGCCAGGAAAACGGAGCGTGAACATACACTGGAAGTATGGGTAGGAAACGGAGCTGGCTATTTGGGATACCAGAGAACATGAGAAGGGTTTTCAGATCTCTAATAATGAAGCCAACAGGAAGATACCTATCTCTCCGTGTGTAAGTAACGAGACATAAATTGCTACGGATGTGGAAAAGTTAGGGCCCAGGGCAAAGTGTAGAGAAGTTTCCTCCTGGTGAACACACTTTCCTCTGCAAAGTCCAGTCCACTGGCAGCTGGGGTTGAATAGGGGAGTGTGGTACATGAAAGCAGTGTTCTGTGAGAGCTTTGAAACAGCTGTGGGGGACTGTGGTGCTTCTGGGCACTGCTGATGACCCATCGAAAGCTGTGGGCTCCTGAAAACTAGGACTACCACAGAGGCAGGCAGTTATCTCTAGGGATGGTAAGTTGGTACAAGATTAAGAGAGAGCATCCACATAGAATAGGAACAAGAGCTGACTCAGAGTGAGGATTAGAATTAGGAATTTGGGGAGATTGCTAGGTGGTTAGAACTGACTGCTCTTCCCGAGGACCTGGGTTCAGGTCCCAACACACACACACATGGCAGCTCACATCTATTTGTAACTCTAGTTCCAGAGGACCCTACCTGTAACCCTAGTTCCAAAGGATCTGATGCCCTCTTTGGGCCTCCATGCGCACCAGGCACGTAAGTGGTACACAGACAGGTAAGTATACCAAACACCCCCAAACATAACAGTAGCAGCAGCAGCAACACTACCACCATAGGAGTTTGAAGGCTGAAGGTCTCTACGAACCGACTCGGCTTCAGTAAGGAAGAAAGCATGCATGGGGTGCAAAGAAATTAACATTTCAGAGGTATATTAAATAAGAAAAGGGTATGGAACTGGGGAGGGGGACATATATAGAAAGAGGAAGTGGGGGTGGATAGGATCAAAATACATTGTATACACATGCGAAACCATAGATGAATAAAATAAAAATTAAAGATGTGTGTATTTTATGCATCTGAGTGGTTCACTTGCTTGCTTGTATACGTAGCACATGGGCCTGCAGAGGACAGAAGAGGGCACTGGATAGTCTCGAACTGGAGTCACACACGGGTGTAAGACACCATATGCCAGAACCAAACCTGAGTCCTGTGCAAGAGCAGGACATGTTCTTGACTACCGAGCCAGCTCTCTAGCCCCCAAAATATTTTTTAAAAAAGAATTCAGAGATGGCATCCTTTCCCCTGCCTTTACTTTTAACTTCAGTGACTACATATGTGAAAGGTTTTTCTTCAGGCAGCATATAATTGTGCTACTTTTCGCCAGTCTAATAAATCTGGCCATTAGTCGGGAGTGTTTAGACCATTTGCATTTACAGCTGTTATTAATATCATTGAGTCCCATCTATCTGCTTATTATTGATACTCTATTTGTCCATTCTGTCCTTTTAAAATTATTGCTGTTATTATTATTAACTATTATTATTGTGTATAGATCTTAGGCACTTTTCATCAAATGTGTGAGTACATAAAATGAACATGATATTCTTGAAGATAAAAAAAACTCAAAGGTCATCATATGAATGTACTATGATCATGGCCTCAGAAACTGTGTACAGTGGTAAGACCTAGAATGGAACACGAGAGGCCAATAGCCAAACTTCTAGTGATTTCCTATATCCATAACTGGCTCTAGAAATGTCTGACTCGTGGACTGCAGGCCACATAAGGCCCAGGGCTGACACAATGTCATTCTTGATGGACATAGATATGTTATTATATCTTATGGTCCATAGGTTAAACACTCCTGGGTTTAATGTATGGCCCAAGACAATTCTTTCTTGTCCAGTATTGCCTAGAGAAGCCTAAAGGTTGAACATCCATTGCTGACTATCCCTAACATAGATACGATCCTATAGCTCAGTCCCTGTCCCTCACGCTGCCTAGCAACTTACTTCTATGTTCATCTACAGACATGTATGTCCTTATGGGGCCTGGTCATCGTTGGTGAAATGTGGAAACCATTTTAAATTATGAAGCTTGGCTCAACCTCAAGGGATATTGAAAGAGCCAGGGTGGTACTACAGGGCATGAATAAAATAAAGATGTAGAAAATTCTAGAACCAAGCCACCCTAGAAATATGTTATGTCCAAGAGTTCTTGATAGCCCAGGTCACTCCCAGGAAGTCCCACCCATACAGCAAATTTTGCTCCCTCATATTCAGTGCATAGAACGAACCCTGAGGAGGTAACCTGGGTTCCAGTTCTGACTCTCCCATGAACTTGCAGTGTGACCTGGCCCCAAAGCCCCAGTTTTGTCTTTTAAACAAGGGGTTGGATGCAGGATCTCAAAGACACTGGCAGACCTGATGATCTACGGTGTGTTGGATGTAGGAGGAAGACTCATTAGCTCACATCACTCAAAATAAAGGAGCCACAGAAAACAAATGAGTGGAATCCTGTAGGTTATATCAGTCATGATAGCAGAACTAGCCCTCTGGGGCTCTCTACAGCACCCTTGTCTTCTAGGAGCCTATAAGCCAGGCTCAGGGGATACCTTTCTCTTCATGAGATTCTCTAGACTCGAGTAAACCTGCTCTGAGACTGTGTGTAAAGGAGGAGACCTTGGGGGGGGGGGCTCTGCCACAGAGTCCCGATTCCCCTAATTCTGTAAGAATGTCTTTAGGGCATCATCACCACACAGCCCATAAATGGCCTATGACCAACTTTCACGGGGAGTGGGGAAAAGAACTCCAGATGCCCCAATTTCTCTAGCCCTTTTCCTTGACGAGCAGGCAGATTCCAAGGTATTTAGCGCTCCTGGAAGATCCACCTTGGCTGGAACAGGGTTCCCATTCTTTTGCCTCATTTTTACAAACAGAGCTCATTCCTTCCTTTACGGATAGTTAATTCTGACCTTCTGGCTAAGAAATGAATCCTGGGGATCCCAATACCAGTAAACTACAAATGATATGTTGATAAGGAGTCTTAGGCAAATCCGCTGTTTGCAAAAGATAGATGTAGAAAGGCCCAGCCTGGGTCTAGAGACTGCATACCTGGAGCTTGAGCATCATGATCCAGTCAGTAGTGCCCCTAGGACACAGACTGCTACATGATGATAACTCATCTCTGGGGAAGTCTAGCTGAGAGCCCCAGGGAAGACTACTAGATAGAGCTGGGCCTCTGGGCCTTTCATCAGTACTACCTGGATGGAGAGGGGGCTGAAGGACCACAGAGGATCTGACAGAACAAATGAAGCCCACAACAGCAAAGTAATAGAGACTTTACCCCGTGGCCACACCCTTCCCTAAACCCCACCTCTCACACACACCACAGCATGATCACAGAGCCACCCACACGATGCCACCTCCTCCTCCTCCCACAATCTCTCCTGTGTGGATGGCCTTCTCCAGGGCCAGCTCTCCCTCCTCCCCAGCCAGCTCACCCAGCGACTTCCCTTCCTTCCTTCCAGTACTTCCTCCGGGATGTTCTCCTGAGGAGGAAAAGAACAGGTGACTCTCCACACCCTTGCTGGCTCGTTGTATTATCCCCACTTGTTGCCCAGCCATGCTGGGATCACTTAAGGGCCCCTTTCGTGTCCTGGTCTCAGTAGCCTCCGAAAGTAGATTAAGAGATGGGTCAGGGTGAAGGGATTCTGCAGGGTTTTTCACTCTGTGGGTCTAGCATGGAAGGTAGGCAGACCAGAACAAGGACAGCAGTGAATGACTGTGACAATGAAGCTGGGCTGGAGTGATGGAGAATAGTCAGAAGCTGAGTAGAGGAACCCACCAGAAGAAGCAGAAGGCAAAACATAGAATGACCAGAAGAGTTGAGGCACGGCGGAGAGGTCCTCACTTGAGTGGTGGGGGATACCTGAGGTGAGAGGCAGGATCTGGGGTCCAGACCTCCTTGATCACATGTTTAGAGCCCAGGGGACTTTGTGGCGAGAGCCTGGGAACCTCATGTGCAAAGGGAGAACAGGGGAACTCGGAGAAGTAAGTGGTGAGACCAGGGGCTAGTAGGTGGAGCCCATCCAGGGTGGGTCCATGGGCCAAATGCAGATTCTTCAAGTGCTTACCTATCTCTTCGATGGCCCCGTTTCAGGGGCCCAGGCTTCCTGTTCTGCTTCGAATGCCGAGATCCCATGGGTGGGGGAGTGCCTCCTGGGGACAAAATTCGTGTCTGGGTGAAGGAGTGCAAACTCAGAGAAAAAGAAAGGAGGTCCTTGTCCCATGATGGCCAGAGACTGGAGTGAATTTGGGGAGCGAATGGTCCTACATCAGACTGTACACAAAGCCCTAGAGTCTGTTGACCATGATATCTTCCTTCATCACCATGGCAACAGTCAAACTAACAACTACTAACACTGGTTAATTGGGACACGAAAACCCTTCTGATCTGGTACCTCTTCTATGCTCTTCAAGATCAGACGAAATCCTCAAGGTCTCAATGGCCATGTCACACAGGGACAGCCAACTCCTGATTTCCATGGCAACTGAGAGACCACATTCCCCTGCATCTGTAGGTTACTATGGCAAACAGGGCTGCACAGAGTGCAGTAAAAGATCTCATTTGGAAGGTCCATAGACAGATGACACCGTCACTGCTGCCCTCTATGTGGCCATCTCTGTGTCAGAGGGCAGGCTCTGGGGTGGGGATACATACCACATACCTTCCAGAAGCCAATGAGAGCCAGATTCACTGAGTCCTAAGCCCCATGTCTCCCCACTCCACTGGAAGTGCACTCGGCTTCACTTCCACTAACCCCCACCCTGAAAACACGTGAGCCTGAAGGCTGCACTGCCTTTCCCGGTCTCTAAACCTTCTCTACCTGCTCTGTAGACTTAGCACCCTACATGCCACACAGCATGTCCTACTGTAGGGTGCCCTTGATTTCCTAGGTGCCTAACCACTCAAGCTAAATCTTATAACTCTGTGAATGACCCCAGTCAGGCCATCATGGCACCATCTTAACTTCCTGCTTTGCTTTACACGCCTTCATCTGCCACGGAACATTCTGGTGTTCTCTACTGAGCGTCTCTGAACTATATCTACTCCTCCCGAAAACCAAGTCTGGATCAGAGTCTCCTTTTTAGCTGCTCAGCATCAGGAAAATGTCTGCCACCAACTTGCTTCTCTCAGCTCCATCCTCAAGTAGCACCTGGGGATGCTGTCTGATGCCAATCTGTTCATGTCTGCTCCTTCTCCTGTGGAACCCCTCAGAAGTACCTACTGTCTCAGGACAGACTCTTCAGTACTCAATTCCTCAGATGCTCCTGCCAGTTCTCCAGCCACCTCCTAGGGACACTGCCTCCTGCCTTTCCCTTTCCTAATGACTTTCTTAACTTCCAACCCACCTTCCTCAGTATTCTCCACCACTCATCTTCTTGTAAATATCAAATCCTGAATTTCAGTAAGAGCACAAATAACTAATAATTTCTAATATGCATGTCTAAAATCTACCTGTGGGACCTATCCTCACATTTTGGGTGGAAAAGTGACTCCCAGATATATTGCTGAGCCCACCCCAGTGGGACTCTGGAGATTGGGTCTCTAGTCTCAAAGCAGACAGACGACACCCTTTAGAGAAGCTAAATGGCCGGGGAAGGAATGCAAGCAGGGAGCCCACCCTGGTAGCTCTTGCCCACTCCAGAACACAGAAGCATCATAGACTGCCAACTGAGACGATTCCTCACCCGCCCCAGATATTACAGATGGAAAGTGAGGCTCAAAGGGTAGAAAAGTCGGAGCCAACCCTCTGGATACTGCGCTGGGTATGGGCACTTTTCAGGCGGGGAGTGTGAACGGCACAAGCCAGCCTGCCAAGGTACCCTCCTCGCTTCCTGCTTTTCCCTCTCCACCTCCTGTACCACTGAACAGTCTGGAGTGTTGCTTAGACCAGGAAGGGGGATGCCATCTTTCATAACCTTCCCCCAGTCCCAGATGTTTTCTGTCCTGTCTCAGCAGAACAGAAATTTCTAGTTAGAACCAATTGGTTCTCGGAACTGCTCCTCAGACCAGCACTTTCTCACGTTCTCCGTGACCCCCTTCCTGCCCAGTCCACGGAGGTAAGGCGGGAGAAGTGGACCACACAAAAGGGTGAACTTATCAACTGGAGCCAGCTTCTGGGGTGGTGGTGGTAGGGAACCCATCCTTCTCACCTTGAGGCTGCTCCGTGGATTCAGCTCCTACTGAGGCTTCTGCCCATGACACCCTAGAGGGCAGATTAGGGGAGGATGGTCAAAAGAAAGCTTGGGGCTGGATAATCTGCCATGATCACACCTGCCAGGGAGAAGTAAACTGCGTACTTCCAAGATCACACCTCCAAGGAGCAGAAGGTTCCCCTGACCCCGAGGAGATAAACATTGGTTCATCATCTAGGTCTATACTCAACAAGATCTTCTTCAAGCCCAGAAAGATCTCCTTTTTGTTCTGGATCTGCTCTCCAGGACCCCACAGAACATGAGTCTGAACTGTCACAGTATTCTGCATTCCCTTCTTTAGTGGGGAGCACAACCCTCTAAGGTGGGTACTAGGAATATTTCCCAGACAAGCTGAGGCTCTGAAATTTATTCTGTATGTGGTAGAGTGGACAGGCAGAACATGGTGCTCTGTTCCTACATGTGAGGGGCAAGGTGACCACCTATTGCCAAGAGGGCTGATCAGCCAGCTCAAAAGGGAGACCACTGGCTTAGCAGGCAAGACAGAGAAGTTTCTCTGCATGCTGCTTGAGACCGTCCACCCCACCCCACCCCCGCCACCCCTTGCAATGACAGGCATCCTGACATTGAGTGACCAAATAGACCAGGCCCAGGCCTCCCCATAACAAGGCCTCATCTCTTGGCATGTTGGCAACATATTGACATTGGTCTTTCTGAAATGCAGCTCAACCCTTAGATGAGCTGAGCACAGCCTGAAGTTGGCAGAGAGAGGGGGTTTTCTGGTGACAGGGTCTTTTCCCTGACAGAGACTCTTTAGCACAATGAGAACCCTTCAACAAACAAGACCTACCCTCTGTAGAAGGCTGGTTAGCACACATCCATGTCTGTTTTCAGAAGTTCACCTCCCTGTCACATTGAGATCCTCACTGTCTTCTTTCAGCTGCATGCTGTCCTCTCCCTGGGAGGAATTCAGGCAAGTGTAATTGTCTTGACTTCTGCGCACACCCAGTGACACTTACGTCACCCTTATACACCTGTGCCAGGGATGCTGCATGCTTGGCTGTACTGCCCTGGCTGGACATGTTTTCAGGAAGGGCAAACAGTCAGCAATGGTCTATCTTCCAGTTACCATGACAACCTGCAAGGCCTTCTCTGAGGTGCCTCAAGGCCGAAGCAGGTCCAGATGAATAGATGGGGGATGGGTACACAGGGCAGGTATGGGGCTCGGTGGGCAGCTTCCCTGACACCCTGGGCCCTCCCTGAGGAGAGGAGTTGAGCCACTCTACCCAAGGTGGTAGACATGAGTGCTGAAGGGAGCAGGGGTGAGTTCCCAGAGGGAAGAGGCAAGGCCAGGGCCGGCTGGGCTGAAAGAAACATGCAGAACATAAGGGCATACTAAAAAACGCACTGCACAATAATACTGATGAAATAAAAAGAATGCTAATGGCCACAACTACAGATTAAAATTTTAGACCACTGTCTAAAAATAGTGGAGTTAGATAAGCAAAACCAAATCCAGCCTATCCTTGCTTGGAAAGGTTTGTGTATGTGTTTTGTTTTGATGCTTTAAAACAGTTAATTGATATGTGTGCTGCAGCATGCACGTGGAAACCAGCAGAGATCTTGGGGAAGTCAGGTCTCTACTTCCACCAAGTGGATTGTGGACATTCAGCTCAGGTTCTCAAGCTTGGCAGCCACCTTCCTGGCTCTTGATCATTTTTCAGAGATTATATAAATTATTATTTGGATTTGTGAATTTTTTTTTTTTTTTTTTCTGAGACAGGGTCTCACTATCTAGTCTGGCTTAACCTGGAGCTCACGGTGTGTACTAAGTTGGCCTGGAACTTGTGGCAATGCTCCTGCATCAGCCCCCGAGTGCTGTGAACATCACATCTGAGCTACTGTACCTGGCTTGATGAATAGGCTTTCTGGATATCCCTTTAATTATGTAGGAGAGATAAATGCCTCTCTCACTTCACCTGGGCTCTGGAAGACTGGGACAGTCTGAGTCTCCTCAGGGGACTCTGTATCACGTGACAAAGTGACAGTGCATGAGCCACCATCTGCCAAGTGCACAGATTCATCTCAGTTCGGAGTGTATGGGATGCAGATTCACATGACTGTGCCAGAAGAGGGCTTCTGGGAAGCACAGGTGCCCAGCATGCACATGGCCCCCTACACACGGGGTGGCAGTGACTCACGAGGTGGCTCCCACTTCCGGCCCTCCCTCGGGCTGCCTGCTAAGAGGAAGGGGGCGGGAACTAGGGAGGGAGCAAGGGGGTGGACAGGGAACAGCCTGCAGTCTTACATGGCTTCCCTGGAATGGCAGATTAGCTGTAATTGCTTGGAGCTGGGAAGCTGTTGGTAAATGTTCCTAATAATCAGCCTTCAGATCTGACACCAGCTCAGGCTGGGATGACTGTTTTGAATGGAAATCAAACCCAAACCAGTAATTACCCAGGTGAGGGATGCCAGTCTTCTCCTGGAGCCTGGGTCTAGACAGGAATAGCACTTGCATGCTAACTAAGGGCTTTTTCCTGGGGCCACACTTTAGAGAAGAAGAAGTCCTGGACTCTACCAGTGTGATGAGACATGGCGGACAGGAACACCCACCTTTCTCCCCCGAGGAACTGCTGCTCCTGAGGGACTCACCATCCCCCAGTCTCTAAGCAGAGTCCTGCCTCAGGCTTCATTCCGTATTCTTTCCCCTCCCACTTGGTCTAGGATCTATCCCTTTTGTCAAAGGTGGTGCTTCCTCTACCTCACACACCGCATAAGTACAGTCTTCCCAGGTGACGCCTAGGACCACTGGGCACCTAGTTAGATGAAGAGCCTCTTTTACTGGCTTGAGCCGTGGCCAGGTGAAAGAGTAGTAAAGCTGTGACAGGCCCTAGTACCCAGCCCAGCTTCTGCCTCCGGTCCTTGTTTGTTTCTGGCCCCAGACACTACCTGGAAATAAGCAGTCCTCTCTGGTCCACCCCGTAGTGCCTCAGAACTTCTCATTTCATATCTGGACCTTTAGAATGCCGGCGTCACCCAGACCCAAGCCAGTGGGGGAAAGACCTGGCGTTCTTTGCCCTGATTCTCATAGGGCTGATGGATGCTATGAAAGCATATGTTAGACAACTAAGATGAAGTGGATGGTGGATTAGTCACAGGACACGCTAAATATCTCCGCTGTCTATACAGTCCCTGGCCTAGGTGGGTTGATAGGTCCAGAGGAAGTCTAACAGAAGACAGAGAAGCAGGTCACAAATTACAATTACCGGTGGGCACTGATGATTTTTACTCAAGGAAGCACTAAGAGACACATATCTGGAGGTGTTTGTGAGAAGCCTCAAGAGAGATAGAGCTCATCAGGACAGTGGGACTCAGAGGTGACCATGGCCTTTCAGGCTGTAACTGGATCTGTGTGAGTGGTGGCAAGCATCAGAAAGTCAGGAGATGGCCTCTCCAGTGCCCCCTAGTGGTGACACAGAGGGACTGCAGCATCAGGCCAACTGGTGTTTTCCTCCATACTGATACCCATCCCTGAACTCAAAAGTGAATGAAAAGCCTAGGAAGTGGGCTTTGTTTTGCTCACAAAGGCTTGGGGCTTTGAGGACATGGTGCAGTGTGGAGCAAAGGGTATGGAAGTAGCAGCACAACAGGTAGGGCTGGGCCCCAGGTTCGCTTTCAGGACATACTACAAGCCTTCTAAACATCTCTCCACTTCTTCAGCAAAACCCTAGTTGTCACCAGCTTCTGATCTGGCCCACAGGAAATGACCAGATTCCATGCTCAGCTGGCCTGCCCACCTTTATAAGTACCAACATCAACTTGGGGGTCCAGGGAAGGTACACTCGGCATTCTCAAGTTATCTGATTTCTGTGGCCCGGAGAAGGGTCCTGCTTCAGCCCTGTTACCCTGAAGATTCTGGAGTGCTCACTGCCCTGTTCACTTTCATTTGCCAGAGAGAAGTCATCACCAGCTGATTGGTCCCTGAGGTAATAGTGCCAGGAGTGGTGAACACTTAGCAGAGGGTGTGTGCACGGGGTGAGAGAGGCAGCTGTGGAAGGACAGGAGAGACTGGCCACCATGGGGTAAAGCAGAGCAGCCTTGGGAATAGCTCACAGGATTACAAGCTTTTTCTTAAAGGGCCAAGGAATAAATATTTTAGACTTGTAATCCAGATTAGCTCCACGATGGTAAGTGAAAGTTTCTAGATGGCATTTAAACAGATAGACAAGTCAGCAAGATCCCAGTAAACTGTTTAGTAAAAGAAGGCACTTGTCCGTTGGCTATAATGCCCTGATTCAGTACATCTTGAGGACATACCCTCTTCCTACACACTGACAACAAATATAGGGTGCCCACAGGCTACCAGCACACTCACTGGCATCTCTTAGGGCATAGTATAAAGTCAGGGTTAGAACAGGAACAATCCCGGAGTCGGGAGCCCGGTTCCACATCTTGGCCCAGAACACTCAGGTGGGGGACACTCACCGGCAGTGAAGGCTGATGCTGTTGCTATTCCCCTTTCTTCCTCTAGGGGGGGTCTCTTTTGGTCTAGGTGCTGCCCCTCCAACCTCTGTCTTCAGCAGGAACCCCCCAGAGCAAGGGGTGGGGATAGGGGTAAATGGGACTGAACTGCTCCAGGGACAAATCAACAGACAGATGACACCCGGGGAAGGTGAGGTGGCCTGAGGCAGGAGGAGGAAGTGTAACCCAGCACCGAGAGCCAGGGGCCAAGAAGAGGCCAGGCTGGCACTAACAGCCTGGTGAGGCTGGGCCCCACTGGACTCCCACCCAAACCAGGGACACACATAGCTATTGGAGGCCTGTCCAGCCTCCCCACCCTAGCCCCTGTTCCCTTGTATGCGACACTGGGCAATAGGATCCCAAGTCCCTGGATGGGGCTGGTACCCTTGTTCTCAAGTTACACTAAAAGTGAGACTGAGGAAGATGGTATCAAAGCTACACAGACACAGCACGGGCTCATCTAACATTGATGCAGGTCCTGGATTGCCCCAGAGCCCCTCTGAGATGTGGGATCCCGGCTTTCAGCTTTTGGGGATGGACTGACAGACAGGGAAGGGTCTTCTGCCCTGTAGATCACTGTCCAAGGTCACAGGGGATTGCTGTTCTTCTCCGATCTCTTATTGAATCAGACCTCTCTGGTAGGTCCCCTGGCAGTGCAGACCCTTGCTTACGAGGCCACTGTTTCTTGGACATTGCTGGTTGGCAGAAACTTCCAGGAAAAGCTGGTTGTTTAGCAGGCCCTCATCACACCTAGTAATGGGCTCAGGGGAAGGGAACTGTATCCACACCGCCCTACTCTCCAGTCTTGCCCTTGCTCCCACCAAATGCAAAGACAAAAGACAGGGCTGGCCAGTCCTACCTCCTTTCTATTTTTCTACACATGTATTTCCACTCAGGTACACAACACTTGGATACTGAAGGTGTGCACACACACACCTATCTCCAAGAATGCACAAACTTATCCATATGTATCATGTGCACACACCTCAGACAAGACTATTGGTGTTCACTCAGTGCATACGCAGACACGCATACTCACTTTCTTCTAGAGGAGCCCAACCCTTACAGCTTCTGTTTTGTGACAACTGGTGATGGCTGATAGTACTCAGGATGTCAGCCTGTAGAGAAGGGCCATAACTCCACTGGCAAGTCCCCGGTCTTCCTGGTATGGTGTTGTACTGATATGCAATGTCAGAGCAGTGTAAAGGCAGAGCCAGGTGGGATCCAGTCTTTGCTGTAGAATAGAGCCTTGTAAAGAGGCAGTCTTGGGCCACCTGACTTTCCTGACTACAAAGATGCCTCTGGGTGCTGTGACTTCATCTTTTCACTTGAGCTTGGTGCCCATCACTCTTACATTGGTTCTGATTTGCTGGTGTAATTTTCTAGCACGATTCACCTTCTGACAAATGCCTCCGAGACAAAGGCCCTGACAGGCTGGTCACTAAAGCCTGCACTACCATCCCAAACACACACACACACACACACACACACACACACACACACACACACACACACACACACACACTCTCTCTCTCTCTCTCTTGAATTTTCTTTGTTCACTGCCACTTCATATACCAGAACACCCGCCTGGTGCAGCGGAGGGAGGATGACAGAGAATAAGTTCTTGAACCCCAACCTGGGTATTGTGGCTTTAAGAGACTCTTACCACCAAGGGTAGAGAGAAAGCAGTCCCCACCCCCAGCTCACTGCCTTTTAAGATAGACCAGCACACACTTACATTAGCCTCATCAGATCCAGCAGACCTGGACCTGTCCTGCTAAAGAGAAGCTCAGGAACACAGCGGTGGCGTCTCCCGTCACCTGCTCTGGAGGCCTGCCCTGCCCAGTAACTCCTGAGATGGCACTGTCATAGGAGGGTCTCAATTCCACCTTCCTGACATCACCCCTGCCCCCCCTGGCCTTTCCAATTATGGTATACACACTAAAAGGGGAGCAGAATGGAGGGATCTGAGTATACACTGTGTGCTGAACTCCTGTCTGATGAGACACTTGGTCTCATCCTCTTGTGCAGGAGGGTTCTGATGTTCCTACACTGTCATCCTGCTAACAGTGTCCCAGTTTATTGATGTCACTAGTCATGTACAGAATGTAAACTTCTTAACGCTATTGTCCTATGTTAGCATGCTGGTAGTGACATTTTAATTCTTCCTTTGCTCCTCTGGGCCTTCCATGGAAGACTTGTGTCCCTTCCCTAACTCCCAAGAGAATCAGAATCACTGAACTTGGACTTTTGGAAAAATAATAAAATGTGAAAATTACAGAAAGAATGGAAGGAAAGAATGGAGGAAGGGAGGAAATAGGGAAGAAAGAGAGCCATGGCACAAAAGACTGGACCACTCCCCTCAAGGGTTGTCTGTAACAAAATATCTATGTGCAGAAGTGTGTGGTATATAATGAGCCATGAACAAGTTACAAGGTTGGGGCCAGGGTTCATTGTGGCTTTTGCCTTTCCTCAAGATCTGCTCACTCACACCCTCAGAAGTGCCTTTCTTCCTTCATAAATTCTTTCTTCTGTCACTCTCTCCATCCACATCTTTGTTCAAAACACACAAACCCACAAATCCCAGCGAGTGCCTGCTGGGCCCCTACCTCCACCTCTAACAAGAGGGGTGGTGCCTGCGGGGGAAATAGGTCCAAGACTTGCCCATGGCCAGAACGAGGGCTCTGGGGGGGGGGCATAAATAAACCACAGACAGCTGGCTCCTCCTCCATCTTCCAACACACCTTCCTACTTTCTAAGCCCAAGCACAGATAGTGAGCTCACATGCCACAGGGCTTGGCCAGGGTGCCCCCAGGCTTCTGCTTCCATCCTTTCCTACTTCTCTGAGGACTCAGACCTACCAGCATTGGTGAGTAGAGTTGGTTAACTGCGATCACCCTATGGGTCCCTCTGTAGTGATCTCTCAAAGCTGTGGATAGGTCCAAGTCCTAGGAGCCGGCTCTGTTCACTGCTTAATGAACTTGTGATTTTCCCCGCCCTTCCTTTAATAAGACGAACCTTGTTATTCACACCTCAAGTACTGGAAGGTCCCAAGACCCTGAGTTCCCAGGTGATTTTGTTCCTCTCTGCCCCCAAATGACCTACAACTGTACCCTCCTTGCCCAACTGGTCTCAATTGGTGATGTCCTGCTCTTCATTTGCCAGGAAGCCTCAAGTCCTGGACTGCCTCCTTCCATGTCTTCAGCCTTCTCAGGGCCTTTCCTTCCTGCCTATCCTTCTAACGGCTTCTGAGCACCTGGAGTGCGGTCTTCTTTGGTTATTATACCTATCTCTGTATCTGCAACTTCCTGCCTTTCAAATTCAACTGTGTAGATAAGTGGATGTGGGCCTACCACGTACCAGCTAACGATCACAACAGTAAACAATCAAACTGTATGTAGCCAGTGATCAGGACTGGCCTGGGAATTTGCATTCATTTATTAATCGGTACACACAGTAACTCATCTAATCCACACAACCACCCTAGAAGGCAGGTAGGATTACTAGGATGTCACTGAACAGGCGAGGCAGCGGAAACTCATAGTAGTCTAAAAGTTGCCCCAAGGTCACCTGTTACACTTTGTGTCAGAGCTGTGAATATTGTGAAGGAACATTTTCTGAAACATAAGAAAGTGGAAAACAAAACCATTGTTAAAACATTTCTAAACCTTGGCTTCACTTCCCTCCAGCACCCACCCTTGGCCAAATATATATATATGGGTTTGCTAGTGGAGAGCCAGGCTCAAGTGCTCAGTTAAAAAATTAAATACTATTTTCAAATACGTACATGTGGGGGGGGTTATATATGCATGAGTGCAGGTTACAGAGGAGGCCATAGGATGACGGGTTTTCTGGAACTGTGTCACAGAAAGGTTGTGAGCCACACGTGGGCTCTGGGTATTAAACTGGGGTCTTCGGAAAAGCAGCAAATGCTCTTAACTACAGAGCCATCTCACTAGACCCAAGAGCCCGATCTTTGAAAACAGAAGGGAACATCTTATTAGTGTTCAGTTCTTCTGGAATGATAAAGTAAGCCTTTGTATAGCTGGGCGATTCCCACAACAAGAATTTAACTACTTCCTTTGGGCTCGTAGCTAAGTTGGTAGAGAACTTTTTTAGTATGCACAAAGCTCCAGGTTTGATCCCCAGTACCGCATCAACCAAGCACGGCCCCCTCTGATCCCAGACCTTGAGAAGTGGAGGCTGAAAGATCAGAAGCTCAAGGTCACTGTAGGCTACCGTAGTCCGTTTGACTGAGATACATTTGAGTCATTCCGAAAGAAAAGAAAAGAAAACAGCAACCAACCAACCAACCAACCAACCAAAAACCAAAATAACAGATAAAGCACCAAAAGAAAATAGAAGAAATGTAGTTGCTTACTCAACTCCTCAGAAACTTGCCTGAATGGAGAAGAGAATCAGCAATGGCACTCTGCTTGAAAACCAAGGGACCAAAAAGCCATATAACGTACACTGTATATGTATGTGTGCATCTGTATGTACACAGTATGTGTAGACTGAGAAGGTCCAGTGAATGTAGTAGTTGGGTTTCTTGGTCTCGGGCAGCCAGAGGTCCGGACCCAGGACCTGAAATCAGCCCCAGACCCCTTAGCTGCCCGCCGCTGCTCAGGTCCCCAGAAATGACTCAGAGGCTGTTTGGCCTATGGCTGAGGGACATTGCTAGCTTGCTCTTACATCTTAACTCAACCCATTCTCATTAATCTGTCTGCCACGTGGCCCGTGGTTCACCTGTGTTCCTTACATGTTGCTCCTAAGGGCTTCTGGTTTGGTCTAGTGGTTAAGGTTCTGCGCTCTCATCATCGAGGTCTTATCAGCGGACTCCTGAATCCCACCACAAGTGAAGGTATATGATCCGTTGTAGTTGTGGTTTGGTTGTGGTTGTGACCTGCCTCAAGTGGGTGCTGTGAACTTAACTGGAATCTTCTGGAAGAGTAGCAAGTGCTCTTAATCACTGTAATGAGTATTTTCTCCAGCTCCATCTTTTAAAAAAATTTTAATCTATATACCTATATAGCCTAACATGGTGGAATGTGCCCGTAATCCCAGCACATGGGAGGTGAAGGCAGGAGGATTTTCCAAAATTCAAGGCCAACCTGGTCTACACAGAGAGTTCTAGACCAGCTAGGGCTACACAAAGGTAGCCTGTCTCAAATGGAAGAAACAAAACCAAGAAAAAAATCCAGCACTGTACACACAAAAGTCGGACAGACCTAAATTTTACACAAAGAAGAAAGTATTTCTAGGAAAACTCTTACCTCACTCATTTACCCTGGGTAACAATCTACTGTTTTCTTAGCCTTAGCTCCTGTAGGCCTCGGAACTCTAGTCCAAGCAGGAAAGGGATGGCATGGCTCAGGGTTGGGGAATATGGGTCTGGCTTTTTTTTTCAATTTTAGTTAGGCAATAAGTCCTTAATATTCAGGGATAATCCATAAAAGAAAAAATGATAAACCGGACTCCATCAGAAGCTAAAGTTTCTGCTTTAGAAAACACATAAGAGCTAGGCAGTGGTGGTACATATCTTTGATTCCAGCATTCAGGGAGGCAGAGGTAAGTGGATCTCTATGAGTTCGAGGCCAGCCTGGTCTACAGGGTGAGTTCCAGGACAGCCAGGGCTATACCAGAAAACCAAAAAGAAAAGAAAACATGTAAGAGAAGAGAAAGGAAGCAGGGGGGCTGATGGACAACATGGCCCGCCGCTAGTCAACCAGTGAAGGACAACAATCCAGCAGGCATTGTGGAGCATGTTCATGGAAGGTGGAGGTGGGAACATCGCAGGGTGGAGACCAGCCTCAGCTACATGAGCTCTTGTCTGGATACACACACAACATACACACACACACACACACACACACACACACACACACACAGACAGACAGAAAGGGAGAGAGTGAGAGACAGCCAAAATATCCAAAGAACTCAAATTCTAACTATAAAGTTAACACCCAGCTTGAAAATAGAGAAAACATTTGAACATATACTTTCTCCCAAGGTAAGTACGTGAAAAGTTGCTTAACATCATTAGTTACCAGGGCAATGTAAAATAAAGTCACAGGGATATACTACTACATACCTATTGGAATGCTTCAAGTTAAAAAGTGTGCACATACAATCTTGCCCCAAGGATGTGAGGCATCTGGGACTCCCAACCACTGCTCATGAGACTGTCCAATGGTTCACCCACTTGGGAAGAGTTTCTTAAAAAGTTAAATATCCAATGGCCATATAATCCAGACATTCCTCAGCTCGATGTTTGCCCCACCACCAACAAAAACACACACGCATACAAGACTTGTATTTGACAGTAACAAATTTGTATAGAGCTTATTCTATTTATTTGCAATAGCCCCAAACAAATAGCAACCCCAAATGTCTGCCAGCGACGGCACTATCTCCATATAATAGAAACTCTCTCAGCAGTAAAGAGATAGGATCTACTGACTCAGGAAACAAGAGAGAACGTCCAATAACTCTGTGTGAAGAGGGTCTATACTAAGTGAGACCATTTGGTTACGACTTTCAACAAAGTCGGAAGACATACAAACAAATGGAAACAATTCTCTGAGGACAGCACATGAGATAGAGAAGTTGGAGGAGGAACAGGAAAGAATTGCTACAAAGATGAGCAAGGACACTCTGGTTGCCTCGCTCTGCAACATTCTAGCCACAGTCTGTGGAGGAGGAACAGGAAAGAACTGTTACCAAGATCACGGAGGACACTGGTTGCCTTGCTCCGCAACACTCTAGCCACAATCTAGCCTACTGCTCCCTCTAGGGGACACTCTTCCCCATTCGCTATGGGGTTCATTCTCTTGCTCTTTGCCACAGGTCGGCTGAAGAATCGCTTTGTCCATAGTGCGTGGTGGGACATTCCCCTCCCCCACCCGCCCTTGCAGTCAGCCTCCTTACATCCTTTCTCTGCACTTCCACAGTTGCTTAGCACGATCCGTTTTGAGTGTCTTTGTCCAGTCTATCTCACTCCCACTAGCCCACAAGAACTACGAGAGTAGGGCTCTGTTTTGTTCGCTGAGTTATCTCCAGTCTCTAGAACACTTCCTGCCATTAGTGCTAAAAATGATTTAATGAATGGACGGCTTTAAGAGATGGATACTATCTTTTTTTTCTTCTTCTTCTTTGTTTGTAAATGAGGGTTACACCACCTGTCACATAACGAGTAATTGGTAGAGCCTTTAAACCAGATTATGGAGACTATAGAAAATCAGAAAGTTCTATGTAGTTATATCCCTTTGAGGATATATCCTAAGAGGCCAAACTGGTAAATAGATTAGCGTCGAAGAAAGCACTCAACGTAATCTTCGAGAACAGAAAACAATTTATTTCTCTGTAGACAACTTGGCAATCAATAGCCAGAGTCTAAAACTAGCAACCCTTCTTCAAGGGGCTTGTGCTAATCACATAATCAGACATGAGGCATGAGAGAAAGGTCTACACAAAATGGATGCTTATCATAGAATGGTTTGTAGTGGCAAAAATAAATAGAAGTCAACAGCAAAAGTCCCCCAAGGGGAGTGACTGGAATAAATTGGAAATGATGTGAAATCAGAGAGTGACAGGAGATCATGCCTAAGGTGATCAGTGTTTCTAGGGATCAGGAAGAGATAAGGTCATTTGTTTAGAGTTTTGGAATGGACGTCAGGGTCACCTAGGAAGGGGGTCCCAGTATGTTCTGATGATGGGACAGTAATCACAGCTATACAGGAGGCTGAGGCAGGAGAACTGAGAGGTGTGAGGCCTGCACCGTGAACTACATAGTGAGTTCTAGGACAGCCCTGTGAGATCCTGACTCAGAGTAAACTTAAAAGCAGGCCTGGAGGTATTCGGAGTTTAGTGGCTCAGCACTTGCCTGGCACACATGGGGACCTTGGGTTCTTGCTTGCAATATCACAAACAAATGTGTAAGAAAGTCTTGAGCGTGATGAAGTTTGAAGGGCTGTTATGATCGATGGCAGTGAGGCTAACCACTGAGAAGTAAACGAGATTGACAGATGATGTAGGTGGACCCTTTTGTTGGGATATGAATGAGCCCAAGAAAGCAGGTGGAAAGAGACAGCTGTTCTGGCTTTCCCAGCACAGGTACCAGTTGAGAAACCAGCCTGGCTTAGAAAAGCCAAGCCTGAGCCAGACTATAAGAACTGTTCACTAAGTCCAGCTTATTCGTGGAGGTCACCGTGAGACAGCTGACTCACAGAATTCTCACCTCCCCTAATTGTATGAGGATCATATGTAACCTAAAGTTTGTTCTGTATGACCACAAACTTTTGATCATCTTGCTTCCACCTCCAACGTGCCAGATTACAGGTATGTGCTACTATGCTTGGTTTATGCAGGGCTGGGGACTGTACCTAGGACTCCTGTATGCCTGGAAAACATTACAACTGAGCTACATCCTTAGCCCAGAGTTTAACTTTTAATATCTGTGTCTTGTAAATATGTGTAAATCTTTTAACCGCCTTTTGAGGTTGCATGATGCTTTTTGCACTTACTATTTATGTTTTGAAAGGCAAAACAAAGGTGGTTGCTATCGACGGGTGGCTCCAGAGATCAGTCCAACTAGTAGTTTCACACCTGGGAACTTTTGAACAAACGGAGTCCAGCTTCCTTATTTAGCTAATTTGGACGTGGGCCAGGGATTCTGTTTTCTTTACCAAAAAAAAAAAAAAAAAAATCCCAAGGATGATAAGACTCCTGGAGACAGGACCCCAGGAATATTTTCATTTCACAGCCTGAAAAGGAGAACAATGGGTAGCTACCCAGTATCCAAAAATCGGGGTTCCCCGGGACAATTACAATACTGACTAATAAAGGGGTAATAACAGTGATTACGGTGCCCAACAGTATGCTCTGCCCTTGATATCTGCCATCTTACTTGATATTGCCAACACAACTCCTTTTTGTTGTTGTTTGCATAGGGGCAAAAACCAAAAGTAAAACACAAAACAAAGCCTAGTTAATATTAAAAATTATCACAATTTTAAACTTTTCTCCTGTATTTTCATTAGGCGTTTGACATATGCTACTACCTGTCCCTACTCGACTGGACAGGGGAGCCCATTTGAAGCATGTATCTCCGTATCCTCAGGGTTTAGCCTACAGTTTGTACTCCATGTATGTTTGTTCATTAAATATATAAATTGTAATTTGTGATCGCAACATAAGCTAGTTGGTTTTCTTCTTTTAACATGCCAGACGTTTTTGAGTTTTCTCGAGACAGAACACTGCTGTTCAGAGGGACAATTCCACTAGAATTGAGGTGTGTATGTGGGTCAGCAGATTGTTAGGATTGTGCCAAGTTGGGGGCACCATCCTATTCAAAGAGTATCGCCCCAGAAGAGGCCTTGAAAGCAAAGAAAGTGATGTATGGGATGCACCTATCAAGAGGAGCGAGAGTGGACAAACCTGCAGGTCTGCTGGCGACGAGGAGACAGATGGGATCAAAGCGAGGGGGAGACCCTGGGAGAGTGAGGAGGGGGTCCTCGGGGGAATTAGCCTTGGGAAGGAGGGACTCCTGTTCCTCTGTATCTTAGAAAAACAAGTACGGTCAGAGACGCAGCCAGGGTTTCTCAGAGGGAAGTGCAAGGGGGCGGGGAGATCAGTTAATGAAGTTTCTTCCAGTCTTCACTGCTGAAAGCCAGGGATGGGAAAATTCACTCCAGGATTCTGGAGAGCCACACAGGGTTGAGAACTTAAAAAACAAACAAACATAAACAAAGCAAAAACGAAGAAAACACCAACAAAACTATTATCCGCATGGTTTCTTTTTAAAATGGGAGATGAGGGTTATTTAATACCCAAAAAAGAAAAAAAAAAAAAGGTAGAACGGATGTAGTCTCTGAATAATCTACTCTGCCTTATGGCTAACTCATTTTACTGCCCTTATTTTTCTCATTTTGCTAAGAAGGATGATTCCTTCCTCCAGGACTAGAGCAGAGCGTAGGGAGCGCGGCTCCAAGCCGCCCACGCTGGCAGCCGCATGCTGTCACCGCGGGGTGAACTCGGAGCCTGACACCCCCGCTGGAGTCCAGAGCGGCTCCTGCGCCCCACCCCCGGGGCTGCTATCCCGCCAGCCAGGTGGAGCAGGCACCGATTCCCAGGTGCGAGCGAGTCTGCCAGTCCGCTCCGGGACAAATCAGTTCCCCCACTGAGGGTCTGCTGGGCGCCCCGCGGCAGTAAAGGGGCAGGTGCGGCCTTTCCGGGGTTCCAGCGCCCACCGGCACCGCGAGATGACAGCTTGAGGATCTAGGTGCCCGCGCACCCTCCTCCCATCGCCCTGGCCCGCAGGTGTGAGGATACCCGCGCCTGAGCTACGACTCGTGAGTTCCCCGGATTCCGGATGCCTGCGGGTGCGGGAATCCATGCCGGTAGCCCTGGGCTCTCACGCCAGCAAATAGTCTCGAGCACGCGCGTAAGCGGCGCCCACGCGGAGCCACCCGGAGGGACCGGGAGGAGCTCATCTTCCCCGAGCGCGCCCTACCTGTCGTAGCTCCAGCGGCTGTAGGACAGGGTGCGGTGGCTGCTCACTCCCTCCATCGCCCTCCTGGACTGGGACTGGGGCTCCGCGGTCAGCAGCAGCTGAGCGGGGCTCGGTGCTCGCTCACTCGCGGTGGGCCGGGCTAGGGCGCGGGCGGAGGACTGTACCATTTGCCCCCCCCCCCAGGGGTGACCCCCCCCTCAGTCTCCACCAATGGCGAGGGCGCGAGAGCTGCGGGGACTCGGACCCGAGGGGTCCCCTCCCCTGTGCGCCTGTCCCGCGGGGGCGCGGCTGCGGCAACTGGACTGCTTATTTATTTCCGACGTGTGCTCCACGTTGCCGTGGCAACCGCTCCATCTTTTCCGGCGTCAGTAGAACACCGCTGCTTTCAAACCTTGCCGGGACAGAGATGCTAAGAGGTTGTGCTTTCCGCTTGCATTGGGGAATCCCGGAAGCGCTCTCCCTATTAAGGGCCCTTCTGCGGAGATTTTATCAACACAGTAGTGGTCCTTCACCCTCCACCGGAAGGGAATACCCACCCCTCTGATTTTCTTGTATCCCGAGTTCTCTTGGTCCTTGCCTTCCCAGAGGGGGAACTCCTTGCCGCAACATTACTCTTCAGTTCACAATGTCTTTTTATTTGCTTACAGGGAATGGAAATCCTTTCCTTCGGGGCTCTCTTCCCTCATTGTATCCCCCGGGGCCCACAATCTAGCATATTGTGGTTCTCAGAGCCTGAGAACCAAGCTCTGTAACACTCCCATTTCTAGGCCATCTAACCCCATTTATATTCCTTTGTGCTTTGTCTTCATTAGTACAAGTCCTTTGGAAAATATCCAGCTGTCTTGTCTCAATGGGACAGATTCTAGCGGAATTCATACAGATAGATACTCCTTCTCAACAAGGGGAATATCTGAGATTTTGCAACTGTGCTTCAAAACTGCCAGATTCTCCTTCAGCAGAATGCTGACACTAATTAGGGTCAACAACCCATTCTCTGGATGCCTTGCTAGGCAATTCCACCTGCCTACCTGAAGGCTCTGTGGTCATGTTTTAGGGTAGAGTGTCCCCCCATGGCTTTCAGTTCTGGGTTAGAACTCTTGGTTTTAAGCTTGTTTCCAAGATGTACCTGATTTGCACCTATGGAATAGAGCAGGTGGAACAGAGAGGCGATTAGGGCCTGCCTGCCTTTCCCTTCCCCCACTTGGGCTGCTGGGGTTTACAGGTATAATCTTCTTGAAGAGGTCATAGAGGCCTAAGAAGGACTTTTCAGTGCAGCTGTCATGGGAAGTCTGAGCTAACTTCCCCATCCAGGTCAGGGTCATGGAGTGGCCCACATTCAGTCTCTGCAGGCAGAGTGCTGGAAGGCAGGGTTAGAGCTCTGCTAATGCTTAAAGACTTAATTAACCCTGTGCCTTACAGGACTGGCAGCTGGCAGGGCACCTGTTGAATCCAGCATGCATATGTGCTTTTCCTGAACAGTGTTTTTACATTTAATAAATTGACAATTAAAAATCTGGATAGAGTTGGGGAGATGATGCTTGCAGTGCATGGGCAGAGACTTGAGTTTGATCCTGAATGAAGACATGGCCACTCCAAGGCATAGTTGAAGAGGTTTTTATTGTAGATATGAGAGTGCAGCTAGAGTCATCCGGAAGTAGAGAGAAATGGGGAGAGGGGACCGAGAGCCAAATGCAGAGGACAAAAGAGCAAAGGGCAAAAGAGAGGGGGGCAAGCAGACCAAGAGAGGACACAGCAAAGGATGCTTGGCCCAAATGATAGGATCATGTCAGAACATGAGGTAGGGCAGGGAGGCCCCTGGGCTGGAGAGGTTTAGGGTGGGAGCGGGGTGAGAAGAGCTGAGAGGATCCACTGAATACACCTAGAGGCCAGCAAGGGCTTTGGTATGCTAATAAGCACCACAGTTAGCTATTAGTCCCAAGTTTCTTTGGTACTGGACAGATCCACTGGGAGACCCTGTCTCAGAACCCAAGGTGGAAAGCTAACAAGGAGGCAGACCTCGAGGTTGACCTCTGGCCTCCGCATGCATGCACACAAGCCTGAACACAAACATATTCTCACAGCTTCGAGGTATGACATGATTTATCTTTCCAAGGGAATGTGAGAAATCTGGCGCTGTTTTAGAGAAATAGGAAGAGGAGAGAAGTGGTTGCTCCTCCTACATTTTTCTTACAGACCAGCCATCTTCTCTCACTACCAACTTACCTGGTCCTTGTTACTGTTCCAATCTAGTCATGTCTAAGACCACTGAAGTTTCCCAGCTAGCTAACAGAGTTGTCAGAACCAGGGTTTATCAAGGGCTAGGCTCTTAGCAATGTGTCAAACAGGCAGTTACCATTCCATGTGGAGTTCACAAACATTTGAGGACCGGGTCCCTATGTAGAATCTCTTTTCTGAACCACACCTTGATGGTGAGACACTTGACATGCCCTTAGCCTCAGAAACTGTGGATTAAGATTCTATAATTCATCACCCCATGAGAGGTCTTGCTTCACTGTTTGGGCAGAAGTGGGGTCACCTATCTGGACATCTGTGAGCTCTCCTACATAGACTGCAGAGTAAAGCACTGTCTTAGCCGTGTGCATTCTAAGACTAGCCCCCAAAAGGTCTCTTTTCCAAACAGCATGATGACAGGGCTGTCAAGGGCTCTCCTTCAAGGGAGATCCTCTTGTATAAGCAGCATCACCCCACTGGAGACCAGTCTGGGCCAGAACCAGCAGACAAAAAGGCTTCTTGAAACTGGCACTGGTCACTGTCTGCCAAGCCCCTTCAGCTTCCCTGGCAAGACCACTGATGGTACTTTCCCAGGAAGCCAGCTAGCTTGTCCTGTTTGAGTCCTATAGCCATAGGGGCCTACAAGAGGTGTATTGAGCTCCTACACCTGACACTCCAGAAATAAAACCAAGCTCAAAGCCAGGTATTCTGACCCAGAGCTTAAGGCTGTGGGGGAGGCTCTATCCTAGACATCAGTAAGGGAGTTCTAGACAGGTGGACATGCTTAGCACAGCCCCAGAGAAAAGAATCTCTGACCCTTCTCGAGTGTCAGCAATGTGTAGGAAGAGAATGTTGCAGTTTGAAGCACAGTTGCAAATCTTTGGCGATTTCCCTTGTTAAGAAGGAAGATGTATAGAATCTCCTGCTGAACCTGTAGACTACATGACTTTAAAGGTCAAGGAATAAAAGTCCCTTGGGCATGTGTTCATTTGTTCACTGGAATCCCGAGCCACTATGTTATAACCTCTGAGACCTCTATGCTGTGAGGAAGCCTAAAACTACAAGGACAAGGAGATATACACATGCTTCACTTTATAGTCTCCACTGACCCAGCCTCTGATCCGGTACAACCAGCCACTAGTTGCCAAGCCTTCCCAGTTAAGTACCAGACACAGAAAGATACCAAAGTCATTCTTGCTTTAGGACATCTTGCCTTGACCCAAACAATCTGTGAGCATTATGAAATGGTGGTGGTTTTATGCCACAGACAGCTGGGCTAACAATTCACCTCAGGGGAACTGATGGGCATAATGGCTGTAAGAGTCTGTATAGAAATGCTGCCACAGGAAATAGACTGCTTTGTCTTAATAAGGCATTAGGAAGTCAGAAGCTGTTCTCTGGTAGCTGAATGATGAGTCGTAAGGCTAAAGCTGGAGCAGAGTGAATGCAGAAGATTCCAAAGATGGAAACTCAGCCAGTGAAGCCTTGGTTAGGGATGCCCAAGGACCCTTAAGAATCCGTCACTGTATTTTAAGTTGGTTGGGCTCCTTGTCACTGTTCTGTTGACTTGAAACCTTCACCAACAGCCTGGGATGTTGACACTGTCTTCTGTGAATGGTAGAACTCTGGCAATATAGACACGTGCAGTGGGAGGAGGGTGGCAATCCTACCTAGCCTAGTTGGAGGCTGAGAATTAAGTGAGAGCAGGACCACAATGGCAAAGGAGTTCAGGAGAGTATTAGTTCCTGGAAGTCCTAGGATATATAATCAAAGACTAGACTTCCTTAACTAGAGTATCTATGGGATTTTAGGGGAAACTATATCCTGAGAAGGCCAAGGGTTGGGATAAATTTGGCATACTATCTTAGAGAAACTCCAACCTATTAACCATCTAACTTTCTGGTGGGGTTATAGGAGACCAAACCCAAGGTTTTGTGCTTAGGAACATTGCCTACCACTAAGCTACATCTCTAACCCTCTGTTTGACTCCTATAGACTTAAGCAAGCAAGCATACAAACAACAACAAACCCCAAACAAAACAAAAATCTTCAGTAAGTTCCAACTAAGATGCCAGCTGCCCCAACTCTAAGCTAACAGTCTAATAGTGCCTGAGGAATCTGTATTAGAAAAGTACAGCATGGGGTCTCTGGAAAGCTGTGTGGACCTTAGACTTGGGGGCCAGGCCTTAACCTTCTGTAGTACAGAAGTATTCCTATTTAGAAACAGAAGTCATGTTGAGTCACTGGGCCCAGGAGAGCATGATACTGAGTTAACACAGGATTAACACTGCTGGCTGCAATTTGGGATATCACTCAAATATTGACTCCAGCTGTAAACTCGGTGACGTATGGCTACCAGTTTATCAGTCACAGATCACCGATGCACTGCATGACGAAGGTCATAGGTAAACTATAGTAACAGGCAATCAAGGCTCCAGGGCATGCATCCTGCTTCCTTTCTGCAGATTGTCAACTTTATGAGTGTTGGGGTGTTTGCTGCTAGAATATAGGAAGGAAAAAACAACATGACTCTGGTATATTGGTGGTCTGAATTGATACAGTGCTATGAACCAACACCACACTGCAGCTGCACTACACTCTCAACTGCAGCTTGTTCTGAGTTCTTAGGTGAGTGGAGGCACACCCCTCGACCTGGGGGGAGGGTGGGGTTAGTACTCTTGGCCACCAACTTTACAAATAGGTACATCTCAGCTAAGAATCCACATGTTCCACTGGGCAGCGGAGGATTTGACTGGCAAATAAAAGGCCTGCATGTATCAGGACTAGGACACAAAATGAGGTGATGTGGGAATGTCTTTCTGTATGCTGTGAATATCAGTCTTTAAATAAAGGAGCTGTTTTGGCTCATGACAGGCACCATAGAAAAAGTAGAAGAAATCAGAGCATAGGTAGGAGAAGCAGGGCAGAGTCAGACAGACCAACTAGAAGCCCAAAGGAGCAACACGTAAAGAACACAGGTGAGCCACGGGCCACGTAGCAGAAATGGGTTGAGTTAAGATGAGATAGCTAGCTAGCAATGTGCCTGAGCCATAGGCCAAACAGCATGAACTTAATATAAGAGTCTGAGTCATTTCTGGGGTCCTGAGCAGCGGCGGCGAGTGGCTACGGGGTCTGGCACGACAGGTCTGTGTGGGTCTAGACCTCTGGCCGCCTGGGACCAAGAAGCCTCAATACAACACTGGGGAAAAGGAGCGTGGGTGGACTAATGGGTACCAGGTGCTACAGGTCTCAGCGTCTCATGTCAGTGGTCACAGAAAGCATCTACTGTGAAAAATATACTCAATGACCTATTTGTAGATTATTGTGGCAACGCTGGAAGTCTGTAGTAACCCCACAGATGTCTTTGAATATATACAACTTTGCTCAGGTCTGTCGTACTTTCAGTGACCCCAAAGTATGTTCACCACCTAGATGGTTATATCCAAGTTGATGGTTTATATTTTCAGCTAACTCTAACCTCAATCTATCCCTTAGATTATAAATAAAGCAATTTTACCAAGATCTCTAGACACAGCCCTACCTCATACCACTGATCTTCAGAATGTGGCAAAAGCCTAATATTTACTGCCCCAAACTCTAATGCCATACAAAAGGGCCAAGTTCCTTAATAAGGCCCCCAATCCATATACTAGCTCTGTACTTCCTGCCCAGACATTTCTCAGTGCAGTAGTCAGGCTATGATGAAGCTGCTTGTGGGCATATCGGCCTCATAATTTCTATATAGAAGGGTTTAGGCTCTAATATGCATTGTGGTCTGGTTGGAAGGGGAGTGGGCCCAAGATTTGTTTCCTAGTTAACTTTTGAAGTAGATTACATGTCTACTTGAGAGTATTTTGGGGATAGAAAAATATACTTTGGTGTTGTCATTCTGAGGCTCCCAGCTGTCTTAAGAGCTTCTCCTGAAGTCTTGGCCACTCATCTTGCATTGTCTTGTTATCTTTAAAACATTTTTGTTTTAAAGTGTCTTGTTATCTTTAAGGCACTTTTCCTGGGCAACCTTAGAAAATGGCTTGGGCACTGAGAAGCAGTAGCCATAGGCTTCTGATTTATGTAAACATGCCCTCTAGTGGTCAAGACTATGAAAGCCTATTAAAACAATGCAACTGGTAACCTGTCATAGGCAGGACATCCTAATGTCATAGGATGGAGAGACCAAGATAGAGCTGACAACCACCACTAGGGAACAGAATGTAAGTGCAAAGATAGCAGATGAATCATACTAAATCAAGGGACAAGCAGGTATAATCCATAGCCTGGACACTACCATAGCAACTGCTGTCCCTCCTGGGAGATGACATGGGGGCCAGAGCTTGCATTACTCAGTGTGCCCTGCCCAATACGAGAGAGCTACTGAGAAGAGTATCTGCAGACTTCCACGGATTGCCTGAGCATTACTACCATTTATTTTAATGCACACAGTTACAGATACCACCTTATTCATTCTATCTTTTTATCTTCTATTAATACATAGGGCCGTCTCATTCTTAGCTGCACAGTATTGCATTTTATGTTATAAAATTACTCAGAGTAATTACTCATAAAATTACCTATTTGGGTTGATAAACATCTTTGTTAATAGAACCAGATATACTTATTTACCTTCTATATTGACAAAATCAAACCAGTCTATCAAAGGATATATGTGAGTACAAGCATACACATGAATTCTCTGATAAATGCAAATTCAAAATGCTGCCAACACATATTATCCCTGCATGCCTGTGTCATGCTTACCTTTCTCTGGCCAACAGTGCTAGCCATTTACTATGGTGGTATATTCAATAAAAATAGACTGAAACATCAAAGGCCAGAGCCAAGCCAGGCAAGTCAGCGAGTGGTGACTCACACCTTTAATCCCAACACTTGGGAGACAGATTATCTTTTGGATCTCTGTGAGTTCAAGGCCAAACAGCCACCTTTAATCCTAGCTCAGTCCTAGAGCAAGAGACTCTTAACCTCAGGGTTGTGGGTTTGTGGGGTGCCCTTATACTTTGTTTCTTCCAGCTCAGCTTTTTACTTCCTTCTTTAACATTCCAACAGCTAGGATTAAAGGTGGTACCATCAATGCCTGGCTGTTTCCACCTAGAATTTACAGGAGATCCAGAGAATCTCTGCCTCTCAAGTGTTAGGATTAAAGGTGTGAGTCACCACCTCATGGCTGTGGCTGTCTTTTGATTATTTGAAGCTATTTTTATTGAATATACAATATACCATCACATAAATGGCATTGTATCCTTTTATGAGATCACGCCTTTCCTGTGTGTGTGTGTGTGTAGGAGTGAGTGTGAACTGTTGGTATCTGACACTCGGCAGATAACTGGCCTTTAAAAATCTGGTTGTAGGGCCTGGTGTGATGGAGCAAGTCTTTGGTATCAGCACGTGGGAGAAGAGAGGCGAGTCTCTGAGTTTGAGGCCAGCCTGGTCTACACAATGAGTTCAGGACAGCCAGAGCAAACAGTTGAGTCCCCATTAAAACGAAAACAAAACAAAAATTCTGGTTGGGAGAATTCTGTGACAAGAATATTGGGTCTTTGGTAGTAATTTCATCTTCTTCTCACTTTATACTTGCACTATTTGTATATGTATTTTGCCAGTCAAAATTTTAAGGGGCTATAGGATATCCATTTCTAAAAAGATGCTCAGTGCTCCGGAGGTTCTTTATGGATCGTTAACAACACTGAACCGGAATGTCTGGTTTGTGTTTTCAGTCAGGACATTCTGCGGAGTCACATAGTTCTGAGACAGTGGTAGTCTCTGCAGAAACTGTTTTAGAAAACATTTTTATCTTTCCATATAAATGTTTAGAAACAGCTTGTCCAGATCAAATTATCTTTGCATTTAGCTGGAGCTGTGATAAATATGTAATTTAACTCAGGGAAAACTTACATTTCTATCTGAGAATATGCTGTCTTTATGTAACTGCCTCCCGTGTTTCTCATTAGCATCCTATTTACTGTCTGATGCAGTGCAGGCAGGTGACACAATCAGACACAGTGAGGATAAGCTTCAGTTTCTGACTCTCCTGCCCCCTTCCTCCCTGGCTGGGATTACAGGTGTGCCGGGGCCCTGGGGACCAATCCAGAGCTTAATGCATCCTCAGCATCTATTTGAGCTGCACCTGCAGACTTCTCATCACCACTAGACAACATTAAAATACAAATTCCCTCTTGCTCACATTTGTTTCAAGGGATTTTCTCTCATTTAAACACCGTGTCTCTTAAGTCTAGAACCAAGCTAGGAGATACTGAAAAACACACTAACACCATCAATTCATTCTTGGCTCTATTTAGACCCATTAACCCGCCATTAACATTCACGCGAGACCAGTCACTAACCTGCACTTGCTTCTACCTGCCCATCTCCCTCTACCTCTAAGGTGACCTGCTGCTACTGTGATTTTTTTAAAGTGCAACATTCAATCATTCTATTTTTCTTTTCTAGGCACATGCATGTTGTACACATGACTGTATGAGGACACCTTTCCAGATCGAACAGTCTGGTAAAGCAGATCTTCCTCACCATGGAGATGGACTCATGGGTCCCAGGTCTGAGGTGTGTGCCCATCCTTCTTTTCTTCTCTTCCAGCTCATTAGCACATCTCCATACTTCCCATAAGGCAAGCTCCCTGGACTGCAATCCAGGAAAGAGACTATGGAGCAAAAAACATGAAAAACAAAAACGAAAGGACACAAAAAATTGTAAATAATTTTGGAGATTCCATTTGCTTTGAAAAAGAGAAAAGTTTTGCTTTAAGGCCCTTGTGTCAAGAAGGTCGTCTCCGTCTAGTGTGGGTGCTTCACCTACTGCTGAGTCATGCCATCACTTACGCAGCTTCTCCCTACAGTGCCCACTGCCTGGCCTCTGTATGAGCTCAAGAACATTGTTCTTTCTCCAGCCAACAATAAAGTCACATCAGATAAGAGTTCATTTACAAAAGGTAGGCTATGTTTATTAGAGTCCCGAGCAGTTGCCTGAGTTATTGTGACTCAAGACCACAAAGACACCCTTTGTCTCCACTTCAGTCAGGGTCCTCTTGGGCTCATTCACAGGTTTACAAGTTTCTCATTGAGAGCGATCTGTGACTGAGTGAGATTGGCCAGGTAGGTCACCATCAGCAGGTCCTGAAAGACAAAGGAAAACAGTGAATGGAACACGGACGGAAAGGCTGGTGCTGCCAGGTCCACTGTGGACACTGGCTGTGCAGAGTCCTGAATAAAGGCCAGCTGGAGCAGACTGAGTCAGGAGGGGTAGCATGAACACTACCCTCTCTGCTGATGCTTACAGATGGGGAAAAACTGAAGACTGTCTTGTTACCTTGAATTTTACAAGCTTTCTATCTGAGTCTAGTTAACAAGTCACAGCAATACCAGTAGTGCTTCAGACTAGTGCTTAGGACAGGAGAACCCCTGAACACACTGCGGCCTTCACCCTGGTCTTCATAGAGCCTTCTGTCTACCCAAGTCCCTCCCTGGGTCCAGCCATGGCACTCACATTGATGTTGCTGTTGAGCATGGTCTCAAAGTCGTCAGGAACTATCTTGGGCACTTGATTAACCAGGCTCATCAAGAAGCGGCCTACAGTGTTGTCAGCAGACACTTTTCCAGACTGAGCACAAAACCAAGATCCAGGCACTGTTAGGTACTGCTATGTTACAGCAGGTCCCACAGGGATGTCAGCCCCCTTTGCTGTTCCTCCCCACTTCTCACCAGCACATCCTCAGCATACTGCAATACAGTGCTTAGAGCATCCTGAATGCGAGCTGAGGCCCCTCCCACTTGCTGTAGGTCACTTGAGAGTCCAATCACCCTGTTGGGGCTAAAACATGTCTTCATGATGAGGTCAACTGTGGGGGTGTGGGGCAGGCAGAGACAACAGAGAAAATTTGGTCATGACAAGAGGAAAGAGGTCATTAACCAACTACTAACTCTCCCCTCCCCAACTCGATACAGTCAGCTCCCCAAATCCCTGCTCTCCACCCACTGACTTTTCTTTCTTTATAGAGCTCGGCTCCTCCACTTGGCCTGTTCACTGCTGGTTCTGGCCTCCTAGGGAGATTATGTGGCTGGGACACCGACAATTTCCTACCCGGAACAGTGTTCTTTAAGCTACTCATGCCCTTCAGCTCCGTCACAGAGAAAAGCTCCCTCCCTTGAATAAGCCTGGGTTCTCTGGGTGTGTAGTGGGGTAAGGAAACTCACCTCCAATTCGTTCAGTGTCATAGTATGCATACTTCACTGTGAGAGGTGTGAACATCACTCCCATGGTCCTCCCAGGGACACCCATTAACGTGCTGGGGAAGGAGGAGAAGAGGTAAGGAGATGCCCTTGGGAACAGTCTCCATGTCTAGACGAGGCCGGGAAAGTATCACAAAGGTTCATGTTCCACTTGGGAAGGTCACGATTGCCTAGAGTTATCTTGACAGTAAACTTTGCTTTTCCTCTTTGGCCTGGCCCCTTATAGGATGACTCCACGCACCTTAACGCCAGTAAGGAAGACAGGACTGGATGTTCCTGGCTTCCCTGACACCATCTTCAGGGAAAACAGACACACCAACACACCAAGAGGCCTGAGCCTCTCAAATCACTGAAGAACAGACCGACGCATGCCTCAAACCACTGGATTGAGCCTTAGAAGTGATATCACTAAAATTGTTGAAATTACTATTTCAGCTCTAATTTCACGTGGACTTTGAGGAGACTGAATTTGTAGAGACTAAGAAGGGGTGAAGGCAAAGGTTCAAGTTGTAGTAATAACTCCTCCTTCCTCAGCTGCTCAAGCTGGATTCCCCACCAAGCCCGACAAACAGTACTGTAGCTGACGGCAAGTTCTGTGTCAGTTGCAATGTTAGCATCTAAAAGTATACTCAATCCAGCTTAAAAGATGTGTTCTAAACAAGGCCATCACCCTCTCCTTTCCTCTTTTCTTTTTTTTTTTTTTTTGGGGGGGGTCTATTTGTCATCTGGAAAGACTCTCCATTTTTCACTACACCGGCCTGTAGGCAAGTCTGTGGGGCACTTTTTTGATAGATGATTGATGTGGGTGGTGGTGGTGGTCCTGGGTGATAGAAAGAAGTCTAAACAAGCCAGGGGAACGGGGAAGTAGGTAGCATTATTCTGTGGTTCTGCTTCAGGTTTCTAAGGGTGAAATAAGCCCTTTCCCTCCCAAGTCAGTTTTGGTCAGTGTTTATACAGCAACAGAAAGCAAGCTAAGACAATGAAAACCTGAAGGTAATTCAGGAAAGCAAAGAACATGGTCATGAAAGGACCAGGATAAACACACCTGGTGGGGGCTGACCCAGAAAGACACAAAAGAAATGCAGTAATCTGCTCATCCACCAAAGGCACTACCACTCTGCAGTGTGAGGGGACCAGTGAGTGTCAGCCTTTTCTCCACACACTCCTCTAATGACAGCTGTCAAAGGGGAAAGAAGGTCCTGGAGACATGTGCTGCAGAATCAGACCTGAGATATCATCTAGGCATAATGGGTCACTGATATAGAAAGGACAAAAAAGGATTATTGAATCTACTTTGATTCAAAAAACAATTGTCAATCTCAAAATACTTTTCTTTGGCACGTGTTTTGGTTTATTGATACAAATTTAAGGTTAATTTTGTTATATTGTCTATGTATTTCTACTCTTGTTAAAGATATTATGTTTATGTTACTTATTTAAAATTTGTATATATAACTAAGAAATATAGATCAATAGTTAATTTTTAATAATCAAACTTATAGTTATGTTAGATTTTATTTAAAGATACACACAGATATATTTCAATTAGATAAGGCATCTTCAAACACCTACAGAATATGCCATTTAAAATATTTTAAGAACTTATGATGCGGGAATGCCTTTCTGTATGCTGTGAATCTCAATCTTTAAATAAAGGAGCTGTTTTGGGCCTTGACAGGCACCATAGAAAAAGTAGGTGGAGGAATCAGAATAGGTAGGAAAGGAAGGGCAGAGTCAGGGACAGATCGACCCAGCTGCAAAAGAAGAAGCATGTAAAGAACACAGGTGAGCCACAGGCAACGTGGCAGACAGATTAATGGGAATGGGTTAAGATGTAAGAGCAAGCTAGCAATGTGCCTGAGTCATTTCTGGGGGCCTGAGCAGCAGCAGCGGGCGGCTAATGGGTCTGGCATGGCAGGTCTGTAGGTCTGGACCTCTGGCTGCCTGAGACCAAGAAACCTCACTACAAACAAGACTTTTCTGGACAATAAGATGCCTGCTCCTGGCAGCACAAATTTACTTCAAGAAGATAGTGGGCATCAAAGAAACTCCACATGAAGTTTACTTTTTCTGTGGCAAAAATTAGCCACTAGGCAAGGAAGTGTTCTTGCCTCAAATGACCTGACATTATGTTATATAAATTGGACATGCAGGACCCATAGGAAAGTGACCTCTGAACTTTGCCAGGACAAATCTAGATAATCCTTCAGCTCCTGTTTCAGAGACTACCAAACATTCTGCAGGACACATGGAGAAGCGACTGTCACACTATGCCAAAAATGGGTAGACTAGTCCTTTAAATTTCCTTCTTCACTGAAAAGTCTGCCAGACTCTAGGCATGTAGGCTGAAGATGGATGCCCCAACATTACAGAGGAACTCTGGATGACTGTCCAGGTAGCTAGATGTCTGTCATTTCTAGAACTTGGAAGTTGCTTACAATGCACTTCCTGTTTACTTGGGTAATACTATATCCTTCTGTGGTCTTTGATGGAGTTGAAGATAGTTATAATAAAAGGTAAATTAGATGCAAAGCTTTGTACTTACAAGGATAAGGAAGATGATAGAATATTTTCTTTAATTTTCAAATACAAATAGACTAGATATTGTAACTGTAATTCTTGATAGCTGTTGTATGTAATTTTGCTGTGTTGAAATTGAAATCTTCCTTTTTGACTAGCCAGAAAAGGGGAAGTGATGTGGGATGTCTTTCTGTATGCTTTGAATTTTTACTGGATAATAAAGAAATTGTTTTGGCTTATAGCAAGGCATCTTAGAAGGAGGTGGGAAATCCAAGCATAGATAAAGAGGACGGAGGGCGGAGTCAGACAGAGATGTTATAAGAGAAAGATGTAAAGGAACTCAGGTAAGTCACCAGCCACATGGCAAGACAAAGATTAACAGGAATGGGTTAAGCTGTGAGAGCTAGCTAGCAATAAGCCTGAGCCATGGGTCAAACAGCATACAACTAATATAAGCTTCTGAGTGTTTCTTTGAAACTTTGGGACTGCTGGTCCAGAAACTCATACTACAGCAGTCACTTTAAATGCTCCCATTTCCCAGGACTCACCTGACATAAGCCTTGATGCTCATGCGACCATTCTGGAGACCTGTGTCCACAGTGAGGTGAATAGGGTTTGGGGCCTCCCGGCTGTAGTACTCATGGATCAGCACTGAATGTTCTGTGATATCATGACCTGTTGCATACCTGGAAAACAAAGCAGTTATAAATGTACGACACTTGATGCCAATACCAAATACAATAATGCATGGATATCTTTGGGGTTCTGCCATTAACTATGTCAGCAGTAATTAACAGTGAAATAACAAAAGCTATAACTGAAAATATTCTCGATTTTATAGAATCAGAATCATTATCAAAATACTGAATTTATAGGTTAATGGTCACATGCTTTGAACACTCGATATCTCTGAAAGGTGAGACAAGATCTAGCCTGGTGACAAACAACTGGCCCTCAACTTTCCATCCACCCACCCGTCCCCTCAACTTACCAGCCTAAGATGAGCTCATTTGGGGAGACTTTTTTGTGCAACTCATACATATTCTTAGCGAATTCCATGTCAACAGCCACCTAAGAGAGAAGGCAGGAGAGGAAGGAAAGAAGCTACAAGTACACACTAAAGCTGAACAGGAAGAACGACCACCAGATGGAGAAGCCCAGGATGTGGACTGGGAAAGCAGTGCTTTGCCTGCAGCTCTCCTTACAGACGCAGCACAGCGGGGTCCTGAGGGAAGCCAGCAAATGGACGGCTACAGACAGCACAGGGCTACTGAATCCACTGAACTCACCTCATCTTCTGACTCATTGTGTGGTACTGAAAAGCAGTTGGTGACTTCCACTGAGTGCTTGTCAACAGTTCCTAGTAAAGAGAATGGCCAGGTGTTATACAGTCCTGAGATCCCATAGCCCAGGACCACCTTTTTTTTCTTCCGTTCACATAAGAACTCCCGAGTCTCCTGTCTCTACCTTCTCCTCTGGCCACCCTCTTACTAACCCGGGAATGCTAACCTCTTCGGACAGCAGACTTGCTAAGAGCTTTCTTTTCAAAATTTTGTTTCACTTTTAAATTAAAAAAAAAAAAAAAAAAAGTCTCTCAAGAGTGATACATTTTCAAACCATTACATAAAGTAAAAACTAGTTTTTCAGTTTTCAAATTGCTGGCAGATTATTGTTATTTTGGGATTCAGGGACAAAAGGTTAGTATTCCCAAGTATTCTCAGATATTTCAAAATTATGGTATTCAAAACATTTTTATGCTCTATAATTTGAGCAGCTAAAGTTTTTGTTTAACGGATAGCGAACACTAAGTCTACTTGTGCTTAAAAAAAACTATGGGTATATTCATTGAAAACAACTTAGTCAGTTTTGAAAGTAAAATATAAAAACTATAAATTCAGGTCTTGCTTCTTTGGGACACTGCCCATTTAAGGACTTATTTCACAATGAAAATGTGTTACACCTTACCATGGTCTTTCCCATCTTTTCTGCGAATCCTGCATTACCTTTTGATATAGGTAAGTCTGTTTCTGCAGGACACCCTGGCAGCAGAACAGTCATGTCTGTGGTATCACCTTGAGTCTAAGCAACAGCAAACCTTTGACTAATTTTGAATTCTAAGTATCTAACAGTTTTATGGTACATGAAAGTCACCAACGGGCTGGAGAGATGGCTCAACAGGTTAAGAGCACTGGCTGCTCTTCCAGAGGTCCTGAGTTCAATTCCTAGAAACAACACGGTGGCTCACAACCTTCTATAATATCTGGTGCCCTCTTCTGGTGTGCAGGCATACATAACGACAGAATGAACACTGCATATACTTAACAAATAAATCTTTAAAAATATCTGTCTTTTTAAAAAAGTCACCAATGACTTCATTTAGCCAAACAAAATCTTTCACAAATTAATGTCAACCTAAGGAAAATCCAAGTTCCTACCAAGCACATATTGCTTCATTTGTTTTTCTATCAAAATAACTCAACTGTTCTGTAGCAGCGGAGCACCAAGCATGATTCAGTCTAACAGAGAATCCATAGATTATAGCTGCCTTCCTAAGACAGAGTGAAACATAAACATTGATTTCTCTAATTAAACAGCTCCAGACAATGGAAATTTGACAGCATACCCAAAGTATTTGTCAAGTGGCAAGTCACTGACACAAAAAGTTAAAAATAGAGGGGAGTTAGGATTATAGTTGTGGAACCGAAATAAAATGATGGAGGGCATGGAACTATTTGTGCTGAAGAAAAGGTTAAGTGTGTTTTGATAAGAAACAATGTATCAACTGTTTCTGTAAAGTGCTACACTGTCAAAGAAACGTAAGGTGGTGGGATGGTATGGCCTCCTCTGTAGTAGACGGTGACCAACAGCTGCTGTACCTGAGGGGTGCCAGCCATTAGTTGCTTTCTGTAATATTCATTTTCACAAAAAAACTGTTTGCCAAATAAGTCCCCGAAAGAACTAGACCTCTGGTGATTTGTCTCAAGACACAAAGCTAATAATTGGTGGAGTCTGACACCCATAGCACCTGAATGGTCTTCCACAGTGCCACAAGATCACCAGCAAGAAAGAAATGATGGATACAACTAGCGTTTAAAAGCCAGTATTTTAAAGCTGTCTCTAAGGCAGAGTGCAAGCATGTCTGATAAGACCAGCAGTCCCCAGAGAAATGCATTCAACAAGCTTCAGTGCTTTCCAAACTACTTACTCCCCCAAATCTGGAAGACAGGCAAAGAAAAGACTACTCTTCATTTTAAAGTTGCTTGTAAACAGGTAATATCATCCTTTGCGGCCAAAGGGAAAATCAGAGTGAGGTGGGGGTAGGAATTTGGATCTGAGCATATAGGTTTTATTAGCATGAGGTTTTTGGGTCCGAGCATCTGTCTTCAAAGTTCAGGAATGCAAAATCTTTCATAAATTAATGTCAATCTAAAAAATGTCCAAGTTCCTACCAAGCACATATTGCTTCACTTGCTTTCCAATAGACAACTGTTTTGTTATGTCCGGAATACGTTTCGAACAAACCTGGTTTACTTGTTACATTGGGGAAAGCTTTTTGACATACCCTTTTCTTCTATATGGGTGGTGGGTAGTCAGTGCGTAAGAGAGAGAAAAAAAATAATGTGGGTACTGTACTTAAAAGTCAAGAGCTTTGAACTTCTTGCTGGCACTTGAGTTTATTTTATTTTTGGCAACATACACTCTCCGTACTTCGCTAACAGGAATATAAAGTAACATGTAGATCAATTGCCACAAACTACTCAATAGCTCATACCTACTCGTTGCACATTTCTGTCGCTTAAATAACAGCAACTCGGCAGGATTCAAGTCACTTGGGATAGCAAGCCACATCAATAAGGTGCAAAAGAGAGACAGGTTAAAAATTCAACGGCGCCGGAACCAAAAACACAGCGAAAAGAGGGAGGTGAACTGGAAGCAAACATTCATTTCGCCAGCACTCACCCAGCAGGGTTCCGATAACCCGGGCAGCTCCCTCGTTGCGTCGCTCGTAGCTGTCTACGATGGAGGCCAAAATGACCGGGTGCAGTTTGACCACGCGGCCGCCGGGGAAAGGCCCCGGGAGGGCGGGCCCGGGCTGCGAGGGTACCGGCGTCTGCGCAGGGGCAGGCGTGGAGGCCGGTGTCTGGCCGGGTGTAGCCGGCGTGGCTGCCGCGGGGTCGGAGGATGAGGCGGGCGCCGGGGCCGCAGCGGGAGTAGCAGCCGCCGCCGGAGCTGTCGTGGGCGCTGTCGGGGCTGAAGCCGGAGCTGCGGTGGCGGCTGGCGCCGGGGCTGCGGCCGCGGTGGCGGGAGGGACACTCGCTGGTACGGCCGGGGATGCCATCTTGCCGAGAAAGAGGGAACCTAGAACGGAAGGGCGTGAGTTCGGAAGCATTAGGAATTTGATTGGTTGAATTTGTACCACGTGACTCAAATCTTGATGGCCATTGGCCACTGAAATTTCCGGCTGGTTGTAAATTTTAGAGAGCTGTCTGCGTCTTAGTTTCCGTCCGATGCGCACTCAGGGAGGAGTAGGTCAGAGTAGTTCCTAGTAACTTTGGAACCGCCTGGGAGTGTGTGTTGACAGGGGATGGCGTGGGGGACGGACGACAACTAGCAATCTACACAGTTGCCACAAGATGGCAGTACAGAATAGCGTAAAGATTGCAATTCTTGTTTTAGACTTGGCTATTAAATGTCAAAATGACTTAAAGGGGCTCTTCTCCTTCCTTTCTCCCTTCCTCCCTCCCTTCCTCCACTTTCTTTCCTTCTTTCTTTCTATGTTTATTTCCTCCGTCTCTCCTCTCTCCGTCCATTCCTTCCTAAAGACAGTGTCAACTCTGTAGTCCATGCTGCATGAACTTCACTATATAGGTCATGCTGGCCCCAAATTCATCTCAATCTCCCTGCCTCACCTTCCTAAATGCTAGGATTATAGGCATGAACCATCATGCCCAGCTAACAGTGCTTTATTTGTGATGGCTTCATAAGGTGTCACTAGGGAGGCATATTCATTCAGCAATTTAAATGCTTAATATACACCAAACACTCTTTAGGTGTTTGGATATATCAGTGAACCAAACAGCCATGGTTTGCGTTTTTAATGGGGTGGAGGGTGGGGAAGCAAAAGCGCCAAGATAATCCTGTATTATGTCAGAAAGCACTGTGATCCAAGGTAATCATTATTATTTAATTGTGCTAAGAGAAGTAGCCAGTGGAGATTATGAGGGCATCAGGAGCTGTGAAGGCTCAGGGTAGGTTACAATGAAGACATCGAGTTGGGGAGAAAAGTTGAAGGTTTCGGGCAGGCAGCCGTTATCTGGAGCTTTGGGTAGAGTGAAAGCTAAGGACTTGAGGTGAGTGATAGCAGGCCCAGTGCATTGAAGGAAATAATTTGGTGGCCAGATTGTTAAAATTAATAAAAAGGATATTATTAAGACTCCTGTGTCATGAAAACTGTGGGGTGGTGGCAGTGGAGAGCTGGCTCTGCAGTCAGAAGAATACTGTTATTGAAGAGGGTGCTCTGGGCTCCCAGCAAGGGGAGGCAGGGCTGGGGGCTCACAGGCACCTCTAACTGGTTCCTGGGGAATCCTGCGCCCTCTTCTGGCCTCCACAGGCACTTACATTTCCATGTATGCACCCCACATCAACATAGCTGAGTACACAATTAAAAGATGAAAAATAAATCTTAAAAAAGCATCTGTGATTATAAAAATGGTCATTTTAAAATCTGCAGCCAGCAAGCTGGAGACTCAGGAGAGTTGGAGGTGTTGGTTCAATCCTGAAAGCCAGCAGGTTCAAACCCCATGAACCAATGCTTCAGTTTGAATCAGAAGGCCCAAGGAGACCCATGATTCTCGAAGTAGATAGGGTAGGAATTTTTTTTTTTCCTTTTTTACTTTGAGACAGGGTTTCTCTATGCATCCCTAACTCTCCTGGAACTCTTTCTATAGACCAGGATAGATTTGAACTCAAAGATCCACCTACCTCTGCATCCTGAGTGTTGGCACCACCACGGCCAGTATTCTCTCTCTCTTTTTTTTGTAAAAGATTTTGTATGCAGTATATGCACAGGTGTGGTGTGTGTGTGTGTGTGTGTGTGTGTGTGTGTGTGTGTGTGTGTGTGTGTGTGTGTGTACGCGTGCACGTATAAAGATCAGACACTGATGTCCTGCTCTATCATTCTCTCTGCCTTCTCCCCTTGAGACCAGGTCCCTCATTGAACCTGGAGCTAGGCTGTTAGTCAGTAAGCCTCAGTGACCCTTCTATTTTATCGCACACAATACTGGGATTACAGGTTCTCATGTCACTACACCTGGCTTTTTGTGGATGCTGGGGATTCTAGCTCAGGTCTCCATGTTTACAAGGCAGGCACTCTTATCCGTTGAACCATCTCCCCAGCCCCTTTAAGACTTTTCTTGTTAGATTCTTCAGACTTGGGTGGTTTTACTTCCACCTACTTCCTCCCTTTAGACTTCTCTCCACGTATTCTTCCGGTTCGTCTTTTCCTCTCCCTAATCTTTCTGCTTTCACACCGTATATGCCATATATAAAAATAAAATCCTAGGACCGACAAGTGAGGGAAACACGGTCCGTATACACAGTAAAAGGAGACCTTTCTTATTCACGAGATGGCCAGGCCCTTTCTTTTATTCTGCCTTCATTTGACAGGATGGAGGGCACCCACCTTAGGGAGCACAGTCAGTCTCGGTCAGTTACCGGGACTCAAATGAAAGCTGCATCCTAAGCACAAGATCACAAAAACTCTCAGTGATGTGTTTACCAAAGGTTGGGGCACACAAAATTAACCACTGCCTGTCACTTTCTAGTTGCCTGGGAGAGTATATTTGAGAAGTCATGTCCGTAGAGCCTGTGACTATTAATCTCAGAGTCATGGGTTGGAGCCCCATGTTGGGTGCCAAATGTAGCACGAATAAAGGAAACTCAGAGCCAGATATTAGGGAAAGGCTGAGATATCAAAGGGAGGAAACACCACACTCAAATCTCATCTAGATATCTTCCAGATTCCTCAGCCTTGCTCCTCATAGCTTCTACTACCTTAATCTGTCTTCCTACACCTGCCTTAAACACCCTCTTCACCCAGTTGTTTCACATCCAGGTTAAGATTAAAGGCATAAACTACTACTATTTGGTAGTTAGCCTTGAACTCACAGAAACACAGAAAGATCTCCTCTGTCTCTGGAGTTATGGGATTAGAGGCCTGGCACCACCACTGCCTGCCTGGGAGCCTGGGACTCCCTCTGTAAACCAAGCTGGCCTCAAACTCAGATCTGCTGGGATTAAGGGCGTAGGTCACCACTCCCGGACTTTCCCTGTGTTGGGATCAAAGATATGAGTTACCACTCTCTGATCCTCCCGGATCGACTATGGGTAGATCCCTCTGATATCTCAGACTAGTTTTTTTTATCAAATATAAAACATCACCACACGGTGCCTGAAAAAACAAAACAAACACCAGGATTGTCTCTACTAGGGAGCCCTATGAAGATGGGCCTGTAGGCTGTTCAGGGATTGAAGGAAGACATATTATCCTATTTCAGGGATTGAAAGAAGACATATACTCTAGCCAGCTCCCTGCTCATGACTCTCTCCTCTCTGTTTTTTCCTGCTCAGTTTATAATTTTTTGTCTCCTCATATTCCTTCTCTCTCACCTTTCCTACGCCTGTTTCTCTCCTTGGTCCTGCTTTCCTCCCTTTAACCCTCTCTTTTGGGGACTCATCATCTCTAGCTGTCATCTCCGCCTCCAGCCAGGACGGGGTTAATTAACATGACTTCATCACTTGCCTCCGCCCTCCAATTAAACTCGGTTCCTGTTTCTATAAACTTTTAGATGTTGTGAAGAATCTCTGGCCAGTGACTTAGAGTTTGAGAGCTGGCTTTGGGGAGGTAAGTAGCCTCTACTCTTGGTCATCCTATCTAGACAGCCGCGTCTCGCTCTTTTATGAAAATAAAGATGCCAAGATGCTTGGCAAATCATCTTAGCATCTTGGACTCTCTGGTGCTGTGGTTTCTGATCTTGGCTAAGGCTTTGGGCAAGTCAGTTCCCATTCCTGCCGGCTTCCCCTGAACTCCAGGAGTGCTCACAGAACGCCTTTGGAGAAGGGATGAAGGTGTACAGGTGAGGGGCTGGCTGCTTCACTTCCGGCTTTCCCCTCTCCTACCACGGATCTTGCTAGCCGTGTGTCATATGGAATGTGGCTTCTGTTAGACACGCTGTAACACTCATTTTCTGACCACAAATCCCACACGGCTGCCTCTCCTTCACACAGCCCGTGTCATTGAAAAGCCAGGCTTCTGGCTTTTCCTCTGTTTAGGGTCCCGATACAGTGCTTGTTCTTACCCTGCCCTCCATTTGAGATTTTCTAGCATGATTCTTCCTTTGGATGCCTTTTGTTAGCATTTAAAAATACCCCCTTCCTATTTGAGAACAAAGACATTTCCTTGGCCCAGAACTTCCTCATTATTTTGCAGATTCCTTTCATGGCCAAGGATGATCTATGACCTATGGTTGAATCCCAGTGATGCATGTGTTTGTATCAGAAATATAACTCATTTCAAAGTATGTGCCTTCAAACAGTTTTTATCTTTCTTACCATCCCATCCCTCTTTCCCCAAGGCTCTACTTTAGATTTTTTAAACTTTCTTCTGTCTCTGTACATACTGGCATATATGTGCACACACACACTCACGGAAAAAGACAGACAAACTAGTATGTGTTTGTTGTAGCCAGAGGATGTCAGGTGTCCTGCTCTATAACTTTCTACCTTGTTTCTTTGAGACAGGATCTGTCATTGAGTTTGGGGCTAGGCTACAGAGCTACAAACCTCAGCCATTCTCATGCACCCACCCTTGGGTGTTTTTACTTGGGTGGCAGAATATGATTTCAAGTCCTCATGCTTGCTGCTTGGGTACCATGCTTACACAGACACTGCTATTACACACCAAACCACCTCTCTAGCCTCACCGCATATTTGTATTTCTGAATAGTAAAACACGTGCAACTGCTTTTTGGCTCAAGGCTTTAGGCATCATCCAGTGGCCTTTTATACTAATCATTACATTACCAGTCTTGCTAATTAAAATTTTTTTTTTAACTTCATGTGTGTGGATGCTTTGTCTATATGTATATCTATGCACCATGTATATGCCCGATATCCCCAGAGGCCAGGAAAGGATATTGGATCCCCTGGGCCTGGAGTTATGGACAGTTGTGAGTTGCCATGCAGCCACAGGTCCTCTGAAGGAACAGCCAGAGCTTAGCCATGGGGTCATCTTTCCAGCCTCTCTGCTGCCATTCTTTGATTGCGGTTCTAGTATAGATCTTAGTTCTTCAGTGGGTTGTGCTACTATTTGTATGCAGAGATTGCTCACTGAATGCTTTAGCTTTACTGTGCCTTATTCTTTTGCTGCTCCCAACATGTTATTTTCCTTTTATTTGTAATTTTCTGGTAACTTACTGTTGGTTTCTATACCTTTGGTTCTCTCTCCATGGCTTTTTCAGAGAGACACAGGCATCAGTTAAACTGCTAACTTATTGTTCTTTTGGAGAAACCACTGCCTTTTAGGCATGGTGAATAACGTGTCTGTAGCTATTTCTCAGAGCTCCTGCTTGTGTCCTTCCTCATTTTGTGGGAGTCTGTCCTGCAGTGGCTTCACAGTTTGAAGAAATGGTCCAGTGGCAGAGGTTGCCGTGACAGTGTTCCAGCTCCTTTGTCAAACCCGCCAGACAAGTTATAAAAAGGACAAATGCTTTCAGGGAGGAATGTGGGTCATCCTCCGTTCTGTCTTTCTTTTGGCAATATAATAGTTCACGCCTGTGCTTCTTCCCTTGTTTCCCAAGGTTAATGTTTGAAAAATGAGGTCAAGGTGGTTTTTCTTTTTCTTATCTTCCCTCTCTCTTTTTCTGAGGCAGGGTGTCTCTGTGTAGCCCTGGCTGTCCTGGAACTTACTCTGTAGACCAGGCTGGACTCAAACTCAGATATCCACCTGCCTCTGCCTCCCAAGGGGTCACATTTTCCTTAGTGAACAATTGCTCATGCAAGCTGACAGATGTGATGTGTGGGCATCTCCGCTTCCCTGCTCACTGAGGTTCTTCATGGGTTCCAGCCCCATACACTGGGCCTGTAGACAGATGATATGTGTCTAAGAAGTATCACCTTTACTTCGAATCCAGACTCCACCAGATAATAATTAACTGGTGGGTTTAGGATAAGTGAACCTAGGCTTGGCCTGTAGAGCTGAAAATGGGCCTGTTGCATCTGTCCTGACAGCTAGTTTTTTGTTCTCTCATCTCACAGAGCTGAGTCACCTTCCCACCTCCAGCTCCTCAATCCTGAGTGTGACTGCTCCAGCCTGCTGTTGACTTCTTGTCCTTCTGGAATTAGCTTCCCCAGAATCAGAGATTTGTATGGAATCCCTAGCACCCCTATGTCCTAGTGTGTTTCTGAGAGGTTTATTCCTTTCATTGGTATTCAGTCAAAATACTAATGTTTGACTCTCACCAAGCCCATTACAAAAGACTCTTTTGAGCATCTCCAGACATCATGCTTCTACAATGGACTCCTCAGGACTTCGGATAACAGGCATCTCCTGCATCCTAAGAGCTTCCTGTTCATCTGCTTTTCTCCTTCCCTTTAGTAGATGCTGGATTGAAGAAGTCACTTGGGACAAATTTAGCACTAATAGTAACTATTCCCTTCTTAGCCTTGTTTGAAGTTGACTCCCTACCTAGACACCAATTTTGGACCCCATGAATGGGTGAGCCCATGATGCTGGTGTGTGAAGCAGTGAACTGAGGGTGGAGATTTCCTGGCTTCCTGTCTCTGTGGCTCGCTTTGGAAATAAAAGAAAAACTCATTTTTCTTAATGCTAATTTAAGGAGACATTTAGTTAGATTTAAGAGTGCCTGTGGGTATCTGGGGACATTGCTTAGTTGGTAGAGTTCATACCTAACACACACACACACACACACACACACACACACACACACACACACCCCTAGGCTCAGTCCCCTGAATTCCACAAAACTGCATGGCAATAATCACAGTACTCAAGAGGTAGAGGCAGGAGGATCAGAAGTTTAAGATCGTTCTTAGCTACATAAAGAGTTTGAGCCTGGCCTAGGAAACATAAGACCTGGTCTCTCTCTCTCACACACAAACATGTACACAAGAAGGAGGGAAGGAAGGATATGAGGAAAGGAGGGGAGGAGGGAGGGGAGGACGGAAAGACACTGTCACACATGCTATCAAATAGAACAGGGATGATTAGACAATTTCCCCTGCTATCTCACTTGCTTTTCTTAGAGCCTAACATACCCAGTCTCCCCTGGGCCTCTGCTCCACAGACTGCCAAGCACCCAGAAGACAGGATGGATGAGGAGTCTCCAGGCTGCCCAACTCAGCATTGTCTTGTTACTTCTCACTTCCAGGTGGCTGGTTGAACTCTGATCATCATGGCCTTGGCAAGAGCCAACTGCCCCCAGGAGGCGTTGCTCTGGGCCTTGAAAGACCTTGAGGAGAATAGTTTCAAGACACTGAAGTTCCACTTACGGGATATGACCCAATTTCATCTGGCCCGAGGGGAGCTGGAGGGTCTGAGTCGTGTGGACCTAGCATCAAAACTGATTTCTATGTATGGAGCACAGGAAGCTGTGAGAGTGGTGAGCAGGAGCTTGCAGGCCATGAACTTGATGGAGCTTGTAGACTACCTCAGCCAGGTTTGTCTAAATGGTGAGTGCAGCCCAAGAGAGGGAAGTGAGCACAGCATCAAAGACATCTCCAGGCTCCACAGACTCTAACAGGCTATTATCCATACTTTCCTTATACTTCCCTCTCCTTCTCGGGGATCTCCAGAGCCCCAGTAGTCTCTAGACTAGAGATCAGAAGAATGTTGGGTGCAGACCTCAAGCTGAAGGCAGGGATTTATGATATCTTATGACTAAAACACCCCACCTCCTAATTGTAGTTGCTATTCTGGAGAAGGAGAGGGATGCAGAAAGGGCATGGAGATGGAGGACCATGTTGATGGAGTGACTTCCACTAACTAGAAACAACAGCATTAGAGTGTGTGGGTCACTTCTCAGCTCCACTGGTGCCTAGGCTGCTGTTCATGGAGAAGTCAGTGGGCTAATGTGAACCTAGACAGCAATGGAACCTTAATAGCTACCCATACTTTTTTGGGGGGGGGCAGGGGCTCTGTTGGCACCTGTGATTTTTCCAAGTTTCCTTTTGTTCCTGAAGCCTCCTGGGCTGCAGAAATAGGAGTGGACAAGCTGATGATTGCTCAGTCACTAAGGTGCTTGTAACGTAGGCATAAGAGCCTTAGTTCAGACAGAAAGATCCATGGGGTTCTGTTTGTTTTTGTTCGGCTGCTGGGTTAAGCTCTGACTCATGCTTTACCAGGAACAGACTTCTGTTCCTTCGCCAGCTTTCACCTTCTCTCTCCATTGTCTGTCCTCACCTCGCCCCATGAGGAAATTTCTCAGGACTTCTCAGGAACTTACACATTGACATCGAAGGGTATACATCCCTTCCCTCACACAGAGCACACACTACGTCATCACGTATATATGCACATTCAGAACATGCCTCCACATATCACACACACACACACACACACACACACACACACACACACACACACACACACACCCCTTTCACTTCAGGAAGTCACAACTATAAACTTCAAAGCAGCCCAAGTTAGAGAGGGCGGAAGATGAGACTAAAAAGCAAAGCCAGGGTTCCAAGAGTCGTCTTGCCCTTTGTTGTTCCATCTTGACACCGAAACCCCATTTGTGTTACTCAGATTACAGAGAAATCTACCGGGAGCACGTGCGCTGCTTGGAGGAGAGGCAGGATTGGGGTGTTCACAGCAGCCACAATGAACTGCTCCTAGTGGTCGCATCCAGTCTATCGAGTCCCGGATCTCCTTCTTGTCTGGACCTGGAACAGGAGATGGGTCATGCCCAGGTGGAGGCTTTATTTGCTCCCGACGAGAAGTCCCACTCAACCCCGCCCATAGTAGTGGTGCAAGGATCTGCAGGCACAGGAAAGACAACCCTGGTCAAAAAACTGATGCAGGACTGGGCCCAAGGGACCCTGTACCCAGGCCGGTTTGATTATGTATTCTATGTGAGCTGCAGAGAGGTGGTCCTGCTGCCCAAGTGTGACCTGCATAACCTCATCTGCTGGTGTTGTGGAGATGATCAAGCGCCGGTCACAGAGATTCTGAAGCAGCCGGAGCGACTCCTGTTCATCTTGGATGGCTATGATGAGTTGCAGAAGTCCAGTCGTGCAGAGCGAGTGCTACACATTCTCATTAGGAGAAGGGAGGTACCGTGCTCTCTTCTCATCACCACTAGGCCTCCCGCTTTGCAGAGTCTGGAGTCCATGCTGGGTGAAAGGCGACATGTCCATGTCTTAGGTTTCTCTGAGGAGGAGAGGAAGAATTATTTCGACTCCTATTTTACGGATAAGGAGCAAGCAAGAAATGCCTTTGAGTTTGTGCAAAGCAATGATGTTCTCTACAAAGCATGCCAGGTTCCGGGTATTTGCTGGGTGGTCTGCTCCTGGCTGAAGAGGAAGATGACAAGGGGCCAGGAAGTCTCAGAGACACCTAGCAACAGTACAGACATCTTCACTGCTTATGTGTCCACCTTCCTGCCCACGGATGGCAATGGGGACAGCTCTGAGCTCACCCGGCACAAGGTCCTGAGGAGTCTGTGCTCCTTGGCAGCTGAGGGGTTCCAGCACCAGAGGCTTCTTTTTGAAGAAGATGTCCTCAGAAAGCATAGCTTAGATGGCCCCAGCCTCACTGCCTTCTTGAACAGCATCGACTACCGTGAGGGGTTCGGCATCAAGAAACTCTACAGCTTTCGCCACATCATCTTCCAGGAATTTTTCTATGCCATGTCTTTCCTTGTGAAGGATGATCAGGGGGAGGCAACACACAGAGAAGTGTCAAAGCTGGTGGATCTGGAGAAATATGAAGAGATGACTCTCAGTTTTCAGTTCTTATCTGACATGTTGAAAAGGGACAGTACCTTGGGCTTGGGTCTGAAATTCTGCTTCAAAATTGCTCCCTCAGTGAGGCAGGACCTGAAGTACTTTAAAGAACAGATAAAAACTATTAAGTACAACAGATCATGGGAATTGGAATTCTCTCTCTATGATTCTAAAATAAAGAAGCTCACACAAGGTATCCAGATGAAAGATGTCAGCTTCACTCTACAGCAATATGGGGATGAAAGGAAACTTGGCAAAAGGAAGCCTTTTTCAGTGAAAAGCAGCTTTGTTAAGGGGTCGGTGCGAAGTCCTTGCTTGGAAACCAATAATAACACAAAAAAACAGAAGGGGGCTTCTAATGAGAAAAGCAGTGGGGCAGAGGAACCTGCCCAGAAGGTTAGAAACAGTAGGCTGGCAAGTATAGAAAAGGGTCATATGGAAATGAAGGGTCAGGAGAGTGCTGGGGAAGAGAGACAGGAGGAGGATGAGGAAGGACAGAGAGTTAACAAGGGTGAAGAGGTGAGAGATCAGACGAATGAGTACTGGAAAGAATGAAGGACACTGAGTCCAACAGAGTCGAGGACCAGGAGACAGCGTAGTATGTGCTCATCGGAAGGGACCAGCTCTTACCACAGGTGTCTGAGACTTACTTAGTTAACATCTCTCCCCCTAGGAGCTGTTCAGTACCTCCCGTAGTAGGAAGTCATCAATGACTAAGATTCTTTTCAAAATAAAACAAACTGTTTAAATTAATAAAGCGAGAATCATATGCATTCTGTAAAATGTGGGTGTGTATGGAACACGCCTGTGCTGGGGCTCAGTGGAAAGTCCTGTTGACTCTGTATTTGTGTTCAACTGTTACTTAAATAAAAAGTAACTTCCCATTCAGTCTAGAAACTTCTATGTTTTCTATTGTTAAAAGTGGGCCATGGGTTATCACAGCCCTAAACACTGATCTTGGAAGTTCCACCGTGACTTAACTTAATTCTGTACTAATATGATCACTGTTAGCACCAACCATGCCACCAATGGCCTTTCCTTCATGAGAAGATGGTGCCATTCCAAGAACGAGCATCATCCTTTCCTGTTCTGGGTCTCTATGTAGAGAAGGAGAGAAAAGAGTTCTTGCTGTAGGTCTGATGAGTTGATCGGACTCATTCCATAATTGAGGAACTTGAGGTATAGTCAGGAGCCCCACTTGATTTTAGATTCCTCAAAGAGTTCTTTGTCCTCACACCACAGCCAGCCATGCAGAGACCTACAGAGACTGCCAGCGTGGTATTTAATCCTTCTCAGTGGCTCTTGCTGGTGCTAGTGTAACCAGCAAGAGTATGGGTCCCTTAGCACCCCACGGAAAATCGACAAACAGGATTATTTTTACTTTTTCTCATTTTTCCCCCATGAGTTGATCCCACAGAAAGAAGTTCTAGTCATTTGTCAGACGTGCCCAAATGTCTGGACTCAAGGCACTTCATTTTGAATGGTGAGCTTAGGACACGGTAGCCCTAACTATGAACTAGTCTCCACATGGGAAATGTAGAGACTTGACATTTGATAATCATGTCCATGGAAGTTGAGCCCACAGGTGGCATGTGTGTACAGAATTGTGGTGATATTTTCTATTTCCTTTAAGAAATAAAGCTTGCCTGAGGACAAGAGCCAGCCATAGAGTTAGCCATAGAGGTCAGGCACTATTGGCATGCACCTTTAATTTTAGTAGCTTGGGAGGCAGAGATCCATCCATCCAGAGACCTCTGTGAGCTCAAGGCCAGCCTGTAGTACAGGAGATTAATCCAGTCCAAAAGAGAAACAGAGCCAGGTGGTGGTGGCACACGCCTTTAACCTCAGTACTTGGGATCCCATGCCTTTGCTCCCAGTACATGGGAAGCACATATCGTTTTATCCTAGCACTAAGAAGGCTGAGACAGGAAGGGATGTGGCTGCTCAGAGAAAGGAATGTAAGGCAAGAGGAGAGAGGAATTCAGCCTTCACTTCCCTTCCACTTATGGCCTAGGACTCAGAGGCACTCAGTTTGAAGATTTATGGAGACAGGATTTTCGCCTTTCTGCCTGAGGATTCAGTAGGAAGGTAAGAAGTGGCTGTGGCTTGTTCCTCTATCCTCTGATCTTTCAGCTTTCCCCCAATATCTGGCTCTGTCTTTTTATTATAAGACCAATTAGGATTCACAAAACACAGAACATGTCTAAGAAGCAGTCTGTGTAGTCATGATCTTATGTAGAGAGCAACTGATAACTGGATTGTTGACAGCTCGATGTAGCTTATTGGTACCCACTGAGACAGGCTGTGTTGTCTCCTCAAAGAAGTGATGCTCTCAGAAGACCAACTCTTGAATGTCATAGAATAACGAAACAGGTGCACAGCCATAGCTCTGCGTGTTCTTGGTGTCAAGGACACCTGTTTAATCAATGCTAATCTAACACACAATTATGACTTTAGACAGTGTTCAAAGACTCCACTTAGAAGTCACAATCAATTCAAACTGGCTTGAGCAAAAAAAAAAAATCAAATACTTTTACAAAAGTCAGAAAACAATCAAAAGAAACTATCTGACTTCTAGTTTTGAGCATTACTAGTTCTATTGTTTTTGTTTTGAAACAGGATCTCAGGTAGCCAAGGCTGGCCTTAAACTTGATATGTAGTTTAGGATGACCTTGAATTTCTGACCCCTGTGCCTGAACCTCTTACTGGTATGCTGCTCTTTCTATCAAAGTCATCATGGATATTTTCCCCCTCTGTTGCTACTTATATTTTTTCTGGCACAGGTCTCTCTACATAGCACTGACTATCCTGACGTTACTATGAAGACCAGGCTGGCCTTGAACTCACTGAAAGCAGCTTGCCTCTACCTCCCGAGTTTGCTGGTATTAAATGAAATACTACCACAACTGGCTTCCTTTGTTGTTACTTTTATCTTTGCCTTTTGACTTTTATTTGAGTCATTTTTATGTGTTAGAAAATATGGCAATAAAAAGCTCCATCTTCAATGATAATTATACCCAACCCACAATCTTCTAGCAGAGAAGCTGGGGATGATTCTGACATGCTCTTAGAAATGTTCCAAGCGTCCCTCACTGTGGCCTAAGAAAACAGATATTTTTGCCTGGCCAGTCCTGGATTGTATGGTCCAGGTAAGATGACCACACCCTCCAGATTAAATACCTGTATCTCAATGACTGCCTGAATAAGGATAGTTTCCCCAAGGAGGGATCCAGATAGAAAAAATAGTGTGTCATGCCAATCCAAGCACATCTAATGGATTAGGGTTCTTTGGAATGTAGAGGAGCTAAGAAGTAATGGGTCTCTATGCTAACTAGTCTGGAAAATGGTCCTGTTGTAGTAGGAGGTTTGTGGCTGGGCTTTCGGGCCTAGACTCAAGGTTTAGGCCTGCAGACCCACAGATCCACAGAGACACACAGATGCTTACAATAGTTTTAGGCTGATCGGCCTAAGGCCCAGGCATATAACTTGCTAACTCTTTACCCTTAATCTAACCCACGTCTCTTATCCTATTCAGCCATGTGGCTCGGTACCTTTTCTCAGAGCAGCATAGTTGTCCTCTGCTTCTTCTGGCTTCTCTCTGGCATTCTGCTCTGTTCTTTCTGTCCTAGAGTTTTCCTAGTCTGGTAGCCCCGCCCACACTTCCTGCCTGCCTTTGGCCAATCAGTGCTTTTTATTAAACCAATGGGTGGGACAATTATTTACAATGGAACAACATAATCCCTTACATCCTGTAGCTAGAGGAAGCAGGTGGAGAAAGGCTGTGGTCACCCATTCCTCACTTAACTCTATTTCTCTTTTCATGTGCCTGTGCCTTCCTTGTCTCTCTATCCTATTATAGAGAGACACTGGGTAACACTGGATTGAAATTCACAAGATCCAAAGTACAGGACAGATAGCCAGGTCTATATATGTATCCTGTCCCAGGTACGCACAGGTCATATTACATCTTCTTGCCCTATACTTAGCACAGGACAGACTTATCTTATCCTTTCCCATTGCTCCAGACCAGAGGCCAAGATTTGCAATGGCCTCTCTGAAGTGGCTTTGCATCGCCTCATTGTTTCCTCCTCCTCTGCCTCCTCCTTTTTAAAAATGCATATGGATGTTTTGCCTGCATATCTGTTTGTCTATACACCATATGCGGGCAGAGGCCAAAAAAGGGAGTTGCATCCCCTGAAACCGGAGTTAAAAATAGTTGTGAGCCACTGTGTGGGTTCTGGGAATTGACCTGTATCCTTTGAAAGAACAGTCAGTGCTTGGAACTGTGGAGCCATCTCTCCAGTCCATCACTTTATTTCTCAAGAAAACATTTAGGGCCATTTCTGAATGTTGTAAAACATTTTAGAATTACCTCTAGCTCTGGTTGCCCAAGGCCTTGCTTGTAGCTCATGAATCCCTGAGGCCAAATGTTTCAAGCATCTCTGTTGAAAGCACTGGGATCTCCCTTTCACTGATGTTTCTTCTGCAATCACAGCAGGTATAGGGGAAACATCTTTGTATGTTAGAGATGGTCCAGGATTCCTGGAGGGTCAAAACTATATAGCCTTGATGGTTCCTTATTTAATCTATTCATTTGTTTACTTACTTATTGAGACAAGGATCTCATGTAGCTCAAACTGGCCCGGAACTCCCTGTGTAATCAAGGCTAAACTTGGCTTCTTGTCCCCCTGCCTCCACTCCTAAAGTGATCTTCCTGCCTCCATTCCTGAGGTGATCCCCCTGTCTCCACTCCTGAGGTGATCCCCTGCCTACACTCTTGAGGTTATCCTCCTGTCTCCACTCCTGAGGTGATTCCCTTACTCCACTCCTGAGGTAATCCCCCTGTCTCCACTCCTGAAGGAGATCCCCCTGCCTCCACTCCTGAGGTGATCCCCCTGTCTCTACTCCTGAGGTGATCCCCTGCCTACACTCTTGTGATTTTCCTGTCTCCACTCCTGAGGTGATTCCTTTACTCCACTCCTGAGATGATCTCCTGACTCCACTCCTGAGGTGCTGAGATTACAGATCTTCACTAGAACACCTGGTTTATATGGCGTTGAGGATCAAACCCAGGTGCAGGCTAGGCAAGCCCTCTACCAACTGAGTTATATTCCCTACTTTCAAGTTTCTTTTCTGATCTTCAGAGCTGAGCCAATTTTAGCTATTTCTTTTACGAAGAATAATTACAAGAATTCCATAATTTGGATAGTGCATACTAGAAAGTTAGCTTAAAGAGTAGAGTTAAAAAATCCCAACCAACCATTTTAAGCATTTTTTTTCTTGAAGAATACTTCATACCCCATTTTACAGTTTATTTTAGAAAGAGCTCCTAGAAACATTTGCAGATTTTTTTTTTCAGCTTCAAGCTGGATGGTGCAGTTACGTAAGCAAGACAGGGACCATTTATGCAGACTTTACCATGATGCACCTGCAAAATCCTACATAGCAGAAAAGCAGGACATTGGTTTCTAAAGACAAAGGATAATTTTCTCCAATCTTTTCTGCCAGAGGTTAACCCCTTCTAATAGGAAAATTAGCCTCTGGAAATGAGAACGCCCTTGAGCCTAGAGATGGTTCTAGATGGTTATACACTAACAGGCTTCTATAACCAGATGGCTCCTCAATACAAAAGACTGGACCGAGAGCCTCACATGTGCTTGGCAAGTATCTCCCCCATCCCTCTTTTTGAGAGCCACCTTTGAGAGAGAGGAGAGAGAGAGGGAGAGAGAGAGAGAGAGAGAGAGAGAGAGAGAGAGAGAGAGAGAGAGAGAGAGAGAGAGAGAGAGATTTTTACTAAGTTGCCCAGGTTATCCTTGAATTCATTTTCTGTAGCCCCAAGAGGCCTTGAATTCATGATCTTCCTGCCTCTGTATCCCAAGTAGCTGGGATTACAGGCTCAGATGACCAGGTACATCTCCTAACTATCCTTTATTATTGAATGTTTCTTTGCCTTTTATTTGTCACTTATAGAGACTCAAAAGGCTTTGAGTTTTGCCATTTCTTTTTTAAATGAAGTTTATTTAAAGATTTCATGTACATAAATATTTGATTGAAATATTTGTGCATGTACGTGTGTGTGAATGTTGCCTGAATAGGCCAGTAGAAGGCATTGTGTCCTCTGAAGCTAAAGTTATAGGCAGTTGTGTGCGAGGGTGGATGGATGCTGGGAATTGAACCCAGATCCTCCTGTAAGAACAATAAGTTCTCTTAAGTACTAAGTGACCTCTCCAGCTCTCCTCTGCCATCTCTTTAACACTTTGTTTCATTGCTGAGAACAGTCTATAAATTTGTCAGGAGCTGGTTTATTAGCCAAGAGTCAACTAAAGAATTCCCTCCTTCATTGTTCTTTGGACCAGGACAGCATTCTTTAGATTAAGACAGTCCTTGGAAAAACCACAAGAGAACACACTGACCCTGGCTCATAATTTCTCATAATTGCCCAACATACTGACCTTGGCTTATAATTGCCTAACGCTAAGCCAAGTTTTGCCCTCTCACTAACTCTCCCTTCTCCTTGCACCTGCAGCCCTGCAAAAGCATATATAAGCATCCTGGAAATTATAAATATTGGCCATTAGGTCAGAGTCTTAGACTGGTGGTTCTTCTTTATGTCTCATGTTCCTCCCATTCCCTACAGGTGACTGGGACACTGTTGAAGTCGTGCGGGCAGGACATAAATTGGAATTCTGACCTACCCCATCCCTTAGGAGCACACAAACTGTACACATTAATAAGATGCTTGTCTTTCTCATTTATCCATCTTTTGGTACGCTATAGCTGAGAACCTACTGGGTTGATGAAGAAAAATTCCATTTCTTTCTTTATACTACACTAGCATTTTGTAAGTAAGGATGATGTTTTCTGAAAAACAACAGTGGAGAACTAGATTCAGTAAGTGACAAAAACTTTTGTTTCATTTGTTTGTTTGCTTATCCAGAGATGGAGTCTGATATAGTGCAGGTTGACCTCCATCTAAATTACTCTGTAGTCAAGGCCAGCTTTGAACTTGGTTTCTCCTGCCTCCAGCTCCCAGGGCTGGGACTACTGGCCTGTCTCACCATACTTAGTTAAAACAAGACTCTCTCCCTTTTTTAAAACATTGTTTTTATTTAGAAAGTTTTTTCCCCCATATCATCTACCACTGCTCCCCCTCTCTTCCTGCCTCTCTGTTCTCTCTCTGCCTTGCCCATCCCCATCCCTCCATCCGTTCCCCAAGGAGGGCAAGGAATCCCAGGGTGAGTCGCTGGCCTGGCATATCCAGTCCCTTCCCCAGTATCAAGGCTGAGTTAGGTGTTTCTCTGTAGGGAATGGGCTCCTAGGTGCAAGACTCTCTTCTTAATCAAATATCTTCTGAGTACTATATTCAACTTTTTTTTTTTTTTAATTGGCCAGACCAGACCTGAACAGTCTAGTTTCAGCAAGAGTCCTATTATCTGACTGCCCTGGATATCTGATCAAGTTCCTTACCCCCTATGGCTCTTCAGGTGATGTCTCATCACCTAGTTCTGCCTTCTGAAAGAATCTGGTCAGGTTGGTTGAGCTAGAATCCCCACTACTCCAGATATTTTCTTTTAGTGATTTTCTGTGCACAGTGTAAATCGCCGGTCATCTATGGTGAATTTGCGTCTACGTAGTGGTACTTATCCTGGCACTGGGTTCCTGAATAAAATCCCTCTTTACCACCTGTTGTGTGGCATCCCCACCACAGTTTATTATATATATCATTACTACTTGCTGTGTGGTTTGGTGGCCTCCATACCACAATGCATGAGCCAGTCTTAATCTTCATATGAGGAGATTAGGAGTCAGATCAGTGTCTTTTGTGATCCATCTATGCCTGCGGTAAGTACTCTAAAATAGAGCTTTTGGGCCTTGCCTTGCCCCAGGTGACTTCATTTTACAGAGGGGTATTTGGCTCCATTTTTAGTCTGAAAGCAGAGGAGGGATGAGCACATGACATTGTACATAAACAGCACCTGTCTGTCCTCATCTCATGAGGCACAGACTGGTTTGTAAGAGCATTGAGTCAAGATAAGAATGCAGGAATGTTTGGGGGCCCAGAAAGGGGGGCCTGCCCTGAAATCCAGGTGAAGCCTTTTGTCTCCAAGAAGCAACAATACCAGCTCAGCTTAGTCTTCACTGTACATACAGCTAATTCTAGTTAGTATCTATCCACTTGCTCACCCTTCTGGATCTGGTCTTACACATTGCTTCCATGGTCCTTTGGTTCCTCACCAAGCCTTTAGGACTCGAGAGTCCTGTATAACTCACCTCTGCAATTCCACTCAACACTAAGGCCCAGGTCAACCCTGTGGCCCTGTAGCTTGGCTCTGCTTTGTCTCCAACTGAGTTTCATAGTATCTGTCTCAGAGTGTAGTGACTCTCTTTGCACTTTAATTATCTTTTTGCATTTACTAAGGCTTCTTTGGCTTCTGGAACTCTTCTTGTGCCTCTTTAACCCTTTGGTAGCTATTCTGTAACATGCACACACACACACACACAACCTCACACATATACAGTGAGTGTGTGATTTGGAAACTAATATTAGAATGTTGATGCAAAAACACACATATCATCTCAAGGAGGAAAGTCATATGGTTTATTCTGAAGCCAAATATGAAAGACAATAGCCCAGGAATACAAAGTTCATATTTTCCCAAATGGTAAGAGCTCCATGGTAATAGAACAAAGAGCTTCATAAATCAAGACACTTTCCAATACATTGGTGGAAATATGAGATGGGCAGATTTTAGAAGGATGATGAGATCTATGCTGCATTCCTCAGACACATTCTGAGGTCATTCTCAGGTTTTGGGTTGGTGGAAACTAGTATTCTGTTAAATTAATGTATCCCAGAGGGTTTCTGGTGATGGTCACAAGAACACGATGTTACATGTGAGAATAATGGCTATCTAAGGGGCTGAGCTAGTCCCAGATTATTTTTAATTAGGCTCTGGACCTACAACGTTCAGACTGTTTCATAGTCTTATAAATCACCAAAGTTCGACTCAGTCAATGAGCCTTCGTCTTTACAGCTTTTTTGGAAACTTTCCTCTATGGAAGCAAAGACCAGAATGAAAGTCCAGAAAGGCAGAAACATGCCAGTCTCGTCTCTTCCCTTCTTCTTCTTCCTCTTCCTTCTCCTCCTCTGCTTCTTCTGGTATAACATATCCATGACAGTGACCTTATCTAAGAAACCTTGGAAAGGTCTCTAACTTCTTCAAAGGGATGACGTCCGTGAACCAGTAAGTGGACTGTAATGTATACATTATGTTGGTAGATTGTCACAGACTCAGCTCACTCGGAAGCTGCCTATGAGAGTGCAGCTGTGCCCACCCCTTCTCAGACCCAAGCAGGTTTGTTTTAAAGTATGCTCCAAAGCCACTTGTCTAGAGATAGTCTGCTCTTTCTAACTGTGAAACAGAGGTCAAGACATTATGCCTGAGAACAGCTAGAAGTGAATGATTTCTAACATGTTTTTGCTTCTCTGACGCTATAAAAGTCTCTACAGTGGGAAAGAGAGCTAGAAGTTCAGCCACAGGCGCTCAACTGGGAATTCCAGTTAGCTGGGGACTGCCCCACCTTTCTCAGGTTGTTTTGTGTTGCAAACGCCTTATCTAATCTCTCTGCCCCTGAAACTATGAGAAATTTCTCTTGTTTACTTGCCACTTGGTTCATGCTGTTTTATTATAGCTCTCAAGTAGACTTAGATCCATTATGAACCTCTACCAGTTTCTATTTTTTCCTTAGCATAAGGAATTGGACTTTAAAAAAGTAATTAACATTGAATATATAGTCTTTTTCTGATCTAAGTTCTCACGGATGTGCTTAAAGTTAGTCTTCCTAAGTGGGACTTAAAACATGACTTGGAATAACTAAAGAGAAGATAACTATTTTCATGAGTGTATTGTATAGTTCATTAAACAGTGACTAAGTTATAAGGCAGCAAAAAATTTGGCAAACTTAGTGACTTTAATCAGTTACATGTATGTTATTCAACTAAATGTCAACTCATCGATTCTCATTCACAAACTGACATTATTTTTTTTTAGAAAGTCCATCTGGGAATTTTGTGAATAGCAGTAATAAAACCACAAGCAAGCAAGCAAGCAAACAAACAAACTAACAGACAAAGGTACATGCTGACAGAGGACTGCCCAGCAAAGCTTTATATTGGAATGTTCAGGGACCTCTTTGGGTTCCATCTGAGATAAAGAGCTGATGGTCTCCCCTTATCGGAGATGCCTAGCAGGTATCTGAAACCATACATGATACTGGACTCAGTATGTTATGTATTTTACTATGCATATTTACATACCTGTGAGATAGTTTAATTAATTTATTTAATCTTAATCTTTTGAGACAGAGCCTCATGTCACCCAGGCTGGTCTTGAACCTGGGCCCTCCTGCTTCTATCTTCCTTCCCAGTGCTGATATTTCAGGCCTATGCCACCACGCCTAGTTTACTTGGTGAAGGGGATTGAACCTAGGACTTTGTGCATCTTGGGCAAGTACCCTACCAAATAAGGTGGTGCCCACACCCAATGAGAAATAACATTACTTATGCTGTTATTTCTGGCTGAATGTTCACAAAATATAATTGGTAAGAAGACCAGTAGGATTTAGTAAAAATATTAGGGATACTCAATGGGGTCTGAATAATCCTTGTTGCACATATTTTTTTGAAAAGTTATTTATTTATTTATTAGTGTACATGTGCATACATGTGTATGTGTTGAGACAATATTTTATCATATTACCTGGGATGGCCTAGAATTCCTTCACCAAGTGATTATTGTATTTAAGCCTTCAAAATAGTTGAATGCTGCTGCAGCCAGTATTCTCATTGTGGTTTTAATTTGGACCCCCCCCCCCCAAATAATAATACTGGATCTTTACACAGTTTAGTTGGGAATTTTTATGTCATTTATTTTGAATTAGCTATTAAAATAAAAAATCATTTAAAGATGTTATTGACAATACCCCTCATGGACAAATATTCAAAAACCTCAATAAAATATTTCTTTGAAGCAAGTTGAAAACAACAATGCATAAAACCAAAACGGAGTGGAATTTTTGTTCAAGGCATGGCATTTTCAAGGCTGATTCAATATTAAGAGATTAATGAATACAGAACCATATCCATAAACTAAAGAAGGAAATATGTGATCATATTAAGAAATGCAGAAAAGGTACTATACAAAACCCAACATTCATTTACAATAAAAACTTGCAGCAGCTGAGGCTATAGCTCAGAGGAATAACACTTGCATAACCGATCCAAAGTTATGCAAGTGCTATTCCTCTGAGCTATAGAGGATCACTGGGCTTGATAACCAAAGCACCATGGGAAAAAGGAAATAACAACAAAAAACCTCCCAAGATATTAGGGGTAGAGGAAAATGGCCTCAGTTTGATAGAAGCATCTAGGAAAACCCGTGGTAGTTTGAATAAGAATAGCTTCTGTATGTTTGTATATTTAAATGTTTCATTCCCGCTGGCAAACTATTTGGGAAGAACTAGGAGGTGTGGCATTGTTGGAGGAAGTATCTCACTCCGGATGGGCTTTGAGGTTTCAAAGAACATATACCAGACCCAGTCTTCCTTTCTCTGTCTCCATCTTGGGAATAAGATGTAAACTCCCAGCTACTGCTCCAACACCATGACTGTCTGTCTACTGCCATGTTTTCTGCCATGAAATACATGGACCAACCCTCCGACACTGAAACCCTCAATTAAATTCTTTCTTTTATAAGGTACCTTGGTCATGGTGCCTTTTCACAGCAATAGAATAGTAACTAAGACAAAGCCCTGTGGGTTAAAGTATTCATATGAACAGTTCTGAGACATGAAATGCCCTAAGACCAGAAACAAGGCAAGAATATTCTGTCTAATACCCTATTCAACATTGGATTGACATTCTAGTGATGCAATAGGACAAGAAAACTGAAAATTATTCCAGTTGAGGCAGAAGAAGTGAAGCAAGAAATCTTTGTTCACAGATATGATTGTCTATGCAGAAAATTCTAAAGAATTTGTTTTGAAATACTTCTCTAAGGTGACTAAGTGACATATGTGTTAATTATATGTGATGTTATATAATAAATGACTAACTTAAGTAAAGCCAAAGGATATGAGCTTAGTATATACGTCTAATGCTTTCTCATATATGAACTTGGAATTTGAAATTAAAAGCACAACAACAAGCTGAGTCAGATGTTGCATAACTGTGGTGCGGCTGTGTAGGAGGCTCACGTGGGAGGATCATCCGTGCCCAAGAGTATAAGGTCATCATGGTTGACACAGAAAGTCTTTACCTCAGTAAACAAGAGAACTCCCACGACAGCGTTTACCTGAATGCCAAGAAAAGAATCGCCTAAGCAGAAATCTAGCAGCATATATATGAGATCACAGAGAGAAAAATCTACAAAATGCTGTTGAAATAAAGTCTAAATAAATGAAGAACTATTCCATACTCACAGAAGAAGAATAAATATTGTTATGATATCAGTTTTATCCAATTTGATCAGTTTAATCCAAATGCAATTAAAATACAGCCAAGTGATTTTGTAGACATTAAAAAGACTAATTCATATGGAAAACCAGAAAGTCCAGAATAAGCAAGAAAGTGCTTAAGAACAAAACTAGAGGACTGACTTCAAGGCTTGCTATAAAACCTTGGTAATCAAAACAGTGCCACAGTAGTGAAATAATAAATTAATAGAGGATAATGGAGCTCTAGAAATAAGTCTAGGAAACAAGTAATTTGATCTTAGACAATGAACCAAAGGCTATTTACTTGAGGAAGAATACTATTTTTCAATTGATGATGCTGAAATGACTAGGCATTCACAGGTCAAAGATATAAATCTAGATAATTATATTATAATCTCAAAAATAAATCATTAAAAATAAACCTACATGTAAAATGCAAGTATGTAAAGCTTTTTAAAGACAATAGAAGAAAAATATCTAGGGCTTGTGTTTTGTGATGACTTTTTAAAGCAAAATTATGATCCATGAAAACCTAATTAGTCTTGAGGCCACCAGGTTCAGATTTCAACCAGTCTGAGATCAGTGTGTAGTAGGGTGGCTGATAGGTGAGCAGACAGATTAAGGGAGGGAACAGCTGACTTTGGATGTCTTTGACAGGGGTTCTGGATTGGACTTTATGACATCCCAGGAACCAGCAATGGGGAGAGAGTCTGAGAATCTGTCTACCTAGAGGACTGATTCTGAGAGTTTCTCCCTAAGTTTCTGAATTTAGATTTCAAGCTGAAGCCCTGGTTTGAATTTGGGTTTCAGATTCCAAGCAGTTCCAAACTTATGTGGTGGGCCAGGTGACTGAGAGGTGAGCAGGTAGGGAAGAGTATGGATTTTGGAAGTTTCTAAGTGGGGTTTAGGATCTGGTGCCATGTGATCCCATTCCCTGGGGCCTAGTAGTTGACAGAGTGGCTGAATGTGGGAAGAAGGTTAGGTAAGTGACTCAAATCTAAGGAGGAAAAACCCTAATTAAAAATCATACAAAATCTGTGGGTCCCCAGAACTATAAAAGACAGAAATTTTAAAAAATGGGTGAAAGTATTAACAAATAGAGAGATGACAAACATTTGACAATGCTAAATTGCATGTGTTATTGGAGAATTATAAATTGAAAACACAATGAGCAATCATGATGTGCCTGTAAGCATGGCTGAACTATAGAAGATGGACACATAGAGGGAGGGTGCTGGCTAACAAGAACCTCAATTAATTTCTGGCCAGGATGCAAGATGGTACAATGCTCTGGAAGATAGCTTGATAGTTTCTTACAAAGCAGGGTGTACTCTTACCTTAAATGTGACCCAGAAGCCACACCCTAGATATTTAGCTAAATGAGTTGGAAGCTTTCATTGACATGTAAGTCTGCTGCACACATGTATTTGTAGTGGTTTTATTCACAATTTCTAGAAATGTGGCAAGGCTGAGATGCTGTTCAATAGATGAATGGATAAATTGCTTCCAACAGTGGAGTATTGTCCTGTGATGGAAAGTAAATAGCCATTAAAGCAAGAAAATATACAAGCAACCTTCAAATGCAATTGCTATATGGAAAAACCAGTCCAAAAGGCTGACTTTTGGGTCCTATAAATCCAAATTTAATAGCATTACTGAATAGGTAAAACTATGGGGCAGTGAGAAGATCTTTGTTGGTAGAGATTCACAGATGCCAGGGAGGGGGTGGCTGGGAGCTTATTTCACAACGCCATTGGAATGATTCATGACATGATGATTCAAACCCTTCCAATGAAGGAAATCTGACAAAAGTTAGATAATTGATCTAATTATTTCAATTAAATTAAAATAGTTAATTTAAGAATGTTAACTTTTCTTCACCGGTGTATAAAATACTAGATAAGGCTAAGCTATATAGAAACCATATCAAAATTTAAAAAAAAGGAGAAAAAATGCCCTAGATAACAAATCCCTTAAGCCACGTTTGCCCATTTGTCACTTGTCTTCCAATATTCTCTTCTCCTTCCCTCTATTCTTTCTCCTCTTCTTCCCCTCTCCCCCTTTTCCCCTTCCCTTCTATTTCCCTTCCTCTTCCTCCCTCTTTTTTCTGCCTCATCACATGCATCAACATCACTTGTTTATTTTAGGTATTAACCCCTTATTAGACATACGGTTTGCTAATAATCTCAAACCATAAACTGATTTTTCACATTGTTGGTTGCTTTCTTTTGCTGCGTATAGTGCTATTAGTGTGATGTCATTCCACGTGTGAGCTTATGGTGCTATTAGTGTGATGTCATTCCACGTGTTGGCTTATGGTGCTATTAGTGTGATGTCATTCCACGTGTTAGCTTATGGTGCTATTAGTGTGATGTCATTCCACGTGTTAGCTTATGGTGCTATTAGTGTGATGTCATTCCCCGTGTGAGCTTTCATCCTTGTAATGTGAGCTCTTGATATCACATAAAAAGCCACACACCCGCATACACTGGAAACACACTCTTTTGATGTTTTTATTTCAGAAATTTTACAGTTTCCAGTCTTATATTGAACGCTTTACTCCACGTTTCTTTTGGGTCTTTGGAGACAGAGTCGTACTCTGTAGCCTAGGAAGGCCTGGGACTCACTATGTAGCCAAGGTGGTCTTGGACGTGCACCAATCCTCCTGCCTCAGCCTTCTAAGTTCTGGGATTACAAGTATGAGCCACTCCATCTAGCTGTAGTTGGTTTTGAATGTTGTAGAAGACAGGATTCATATTCATCCCTTTGCATAGGTATTCAGTTTCTCTCCACCTACTGAAGAGACCGTCCCTTTTGGAATTTACTCTTGGTGCTCTCAGCTGCTTTTATGAAATTTAATAAGACTTGGATTATCTGGGTCATAATGTCAGGAGAGATCACTTCATCTAATACAGGAAAGTGGTACCCAGACCATTTTAATTGCATGCCTTTATTCCTATACTTTTCACCGTGGCCATGGAAGACTGGGTGATTTAAGTGCCAGTCAGAACTTGCTGAAATGATGGGTTAAGCAAATAACTTTAGCATTTTTCTTTTACTCTCCCCTTCTAGGCCCTGGGCGTCAAGCATGGACACATGCCCGTTTATAGTATTATCATGACTTCTATACATCCAGACCCCCTGGCATCTCACCAGGAGTCTTTCTTTTTATTAAATATATTTCATTTAATATATGTTGATTATGTTTTTCTATTCCCCCAATTCCTCCCTAATCTCCTCCATCTCCCTATTCATCCAACTTTTGACTGACATTTCTCTAGACTCCTTACGGCATTGAGCCAGGAACTGTCTATTTTAGGTATAACCATTTATAATAACTAACAGTATTCTCTTTTGCACAAATTAAAATAGTTTCCTTCTTTTTATCTCATTGGCAGTAAGGCAATTACACATTTTTTTTGTGCCTCTTTTTGAACCCATTCTGTTGTTTCTCTTAATTAGTAGAGACTCAAAAGGGAGTTGATTTCTATACATCGCACTTCTCTTTTCTAACTGCAAGAGTCCCATGGACTTTCTTAATATGAAAGAAGCAGATTTGGCATCTGTATAGAGATCACAGCACTGCTGTTGAATGTGTTGATAAACTGTGTATTTAATAAAATTAGTCTGGAATATCAGAGGACAGAGTCACCCACAATCAAGCCATGAAGGTCAAGGGAATGGTGACCCACACCTTTAATCCCATCACTAGGGAGATAAGAGATCATGTGGATCTCCATGAATTCAAGGTCTAACAACCAGGCAGTAGTGGTACACACAGTTAGTCCCAGTACTTAGGAGACTGTAGTGGGATTATGTTGCTACATTGTAAATAATTGTCTTGCCTACTGGTTTGATAAAAATGCTGATCGACAGAAGGTAGACAGGAAGTGTGGGTGGGGTTACCAGACTAAGAAACCTCTGGGAACAGGAAGAATAGGGCAGAGAAGCCACAGAGATGCCAGAGAGACACCAGTGAGATGAGATGAGATGTAACAAGAAGCCAACAGACGCAGAGAAAAGAAGTTGAAATGCTGCTCTGAGAAAAGGTACTGAGCTGCATGGCTGAACAAGATAAGAATCATGGGTTAGTGTAAGAGCAAGAGCTAGCTAGTAATTTCCAGAGCCATAGGCTGATCAGCATGAAATTGATAGAAGCTTCTGTGTGTTTCTGTGGGTCTGCAGGTCTGTGGGTCTGGACCACAGGCCAGAAAGGCAAGAAACCTAATACTACAGGAGACAGAGGCAGGAGGATCTCTGTGAGTTTAAGGTCAGCTTGATCTACAAAGCAAATTCCAGGACAACCAAAGCTGTTACACAGAAAACCCTATCTAAAACAAAACAAAACAAGACAAAAAACAAAACAAAACAAAACCAAAAAGGGCTCTGTTCTCTGATATGCCAGACTATTTTATTAAATATACCATATATCACCACAGTTGAAAGTTGGGTTTTCAGCCTGTGTATCAAAAAGGAAGACTATTCAGTAGAGACTCCTGAGCTAGGAGGGTTTATGATGTGGGAATATCTTTCTGTATTCTGTGAATATCAATCTTTAAATAAAGGAGCTGTTTTGGCCCATGACAGGCACCATAAAAAAAGGAGGTGCGGAATCAGAATAGGTAAGAAAAGGAGGGTGGAGTCAGAGACAGATCAAGCCAGTTGCCCAAGAAGAATCATGTAAGGAACACAGGTAAGCCACAGGCCATGTGATAGGACACATTAATGAAAATATGTTGAATTAAGATGAAAGAGCTAGCTAGAAATATGTGTAAGCCATAGGCCAAACAGCATGAATTTAATATAAGTGTCTGAGTCATTTTTGGAGGAAAAGCAGTGGTGGGTGGCTAAGCAGTCTGAGATGGCAGGTTTGTCGGTCTGGACCTCTGGCTGGACCAGGACCAGAAACCCTATTGTAACAGATGGTGTCCCAATATGAGCTGAGCACCCACATAAAATCTAAGAAAGATTAGAAAGGGCTCTAGAGCACAGAAACTGAGCCAAAGCAGCTTCCAAATTGTATATCTGAAGTGGATCGTTGTACAGAGATAGAGCTGCATTCGGGCCACATTCAAAATGGCACCAGCGGACTAGCTACAGGAGCTAGGCTGGTTCCTGAAGTCTCACAGAAGACTGGGTAACATGTGATTGATTTAAGGTTTCTGTTTACTTTGAACAAAAAGGAAACAGAGTCAAATGGTTTCTTAGTAGCAGCATTTCTTGGGTCTGTTCTGTTTGCTGGCAGCAAGCAGAGATGCAGCCCCTTTAAGAGGACTTACTGATTCAGCTTTTTCTGTAAAAACTATGTGGCTCTTTAAGAGAGTAGTAGCATTTTAAAAGCTCTTCTGGTTGGAAGATGATTAAGGATTCACAATAAGACAGATTCAGATGAAAAAAAAAACCCTGTAAGTGGGTTACAATATGTGTAAAATGTACATAGGCTTCAGAGAGAAAAGAAAGAAGGTAGAGAAAGTCCATAAAAAGAGAAATAGAGTAATAAAAATACAATAAGCTACGTAAAGATAGAAAATAGATACAGAGTCTGGATTGTGGTTATTATTGTGTTTTCTTTTAATTTTTTAATTGTTAATGAGCTAACTATAGAAAGACAATGGACTACAAAGGGTGCTAAGTTAAACAAGAATATATATTTTAAAGGTATTTTGATTTTGAAATTTGTGTCTAAGGATTTATTACTTTGGAAGAGTTCTGCTTTTGTTTCCACAGAAGATGAGAACCTGTGGATTGCTTCCAGGCAAATATGGTTTCATCAACCAAGACCACCTGAAAATTCCCTGATGAAGAGATGATCACATCAGCTTCAGGGCTAAGATGATCCAGTCTCAAGAACCCGTGAGATTGCTAACACTCCTTTATCAGCAAGAAGTAGTAATGGAAAACTATGCCCAAATTCCCAAAATATTGTCTATAAATGGTTAATGGTCATAATAATCTCTTTCTAAGAAGAAAAAGGGATATGGTATATGAGTGATTTTAAAAGATTAGATTATTGAATTTACTTTAATCCAAAAATCAGCTGTTAGTCTCAAAATATTTTATAGTGGTATGGATTTTGGTTTATTGATACAAATTTAAGGTCAATTTTGTTATGCTGTATGTGTTTTTCTACTCTTGTTTAAGGTATGATGTCTATGAAACTCATTTAAAATTGTAATGTATAATTAAGAAATTCAGATAAATAGTCATCCATGATAACCAAACTTATAGTTATGTTAATTAGAATATTTTAGATATACAAAGATATATCTAAATTAGATAGGTAATCTTCAAATACTTCTAAGACCTACAGAATATGGCATTTAAAATATTTTAACAACTTAGACTTTTCTGGACAGTGAGATAGATCTGTTCCTGGCAGCACCAATCTACTTCAAAAGAAAAATGAGCATCAAAAAAAAAAAAACAAAAAAAACAAACAAACTCCATATGGGGTCTACTCTCTTTGTAGCAGTGGTTAGCCACTGGACAAGTACCTGTTTTTGCATTGACTACTTGACAGTATGCTGTTTAAACTGGACATGCAGTTTCCATAGGTAAATGATCTCTGAACTTTGGCAGAACAAGCTGAAATGGTCGTTCAGGTTACTGATTTGCAGAGAAAACTGTCAAACATTCTTCAGGACTCAAGGAAAAGTGACTGATGAACTATACCAGAATGGGCAAAGCAGATTTCCTGCTTCACTGAAATGAAAAGAGACTCTGAGCCTGTAGGCTGAAGATGGATGCCCCAACTTTGTAAGGAACTTTGGGTGACTGTCCAGGCAGATAGGTGTCATCTCTGTCATTTCTTGATTTTGAAAGTTGCTTGTACTTCTTGTTTATTCAGTTAATATTATATCCTTCTGTGGTCTTTGATGTAGATGAAGATCAGATAGTTATAGGTATAGATTTTCTTAGTCATTTAAAAAGGTATATTGAGTATGAAACTTTAGACTCACAAGGATAAGGTAGATGATAGAATATTTTCTTTAATTTTGCTAAATACAAATAGACTAGATATTGTAACTGTAATTCTTGCTTAATAGCTATTTTGTTGTATGTAATTTTGCTATGTTAAAATTGAAGCCTTCCTTTTTGATTAGACAGAAACGGGGAGATGATGTGGGAATGTCTTTCTGTATGCTGTGAATATCAATCTTTAAATAAAGTAGCTGTTTTGGGCCATGACAGGCACCATAGAAAAAGTAGGTGGGGAATCAGAATAGGTAGGAAAAGAAGGGTGGAGTCAGAGACGGATCAAGCCAGATGCCAGAGAAGAATCATGTAAGGAGCACAGGTGAGCCATGGGCCACATGGCAGGACAGGTTAATGAAAATATGTTGAATTAAGATGAAAGAGCTAGCTAGAAATGTGTGTAAGCCATAGGCCAAACAGCATGAATTTAATATAAGTGTTTGAGTCATTTCTGGGGGCCTAAGCAGCTGTGGGCGGCTAAGCAGTCTGGGGTGGCAGGTCTCTGGCTGCCCCGGGTCAAGAAACCTTATTGTAACAGGTTTATCTATTCACCCTTGACTTCTTTGAGACACTCCCTCTTATTCCTACTTTTAGCAGCAACCTCAGAGCTCTGCACTGCTGACGATAACACACACAGTGAAGTCATTTGTCTCGGCTTCTAGTCATTTTCCATCACCTGTCTCTCTTCACTGTCCTCCAGGACTGACCACTCACTATTTGTATCACTGTACAGCCTCATTCATTCTTCATTTCCACATCTTAGCAGTCTGCCTACCAAAAACAACTAATGTACATTTATTGGCTCTCAGTATTTATCTTTCCTTTTGTAGTTAAACAATGATTGAAAGAATACAGAGCATTTTCTCACTAGGGCATTAGCATGTTGAACAATAGCCATTGTTGAGCCTCCATCCTTTAGGTACAACACTTACACACATACACACACACACACACACACATTGCTGAATGACTTTTTTTATTAAATATTTTCAGGTATGTATCATTGGGATTTGCACCATGCCAAGTTATAAAGCAGTTCTATGAAAATTATACACCTAGCATCATACTCCACCCCAGCGATGGCCCTGCAACGTGACTCACTTGGATAGATAACCACTCCACAGAGACGGACAGTAGCCTTCGGGTTAATTTTTAGGAGCAAAATCTTGTTTTTCTCAGGATGAGTGGTACATTTGCACTGGACACAGAATAGAAAGACATTGGAAGCCTTGATGCTTCTAAAGGAGAAATGTTCCTTGACAGTGGAGCCCACTCTAGAAAAGCAGAGGTATGATATAGAAAAAAGAATTCATGTCTCTTGAAAGTGAAAAGGCTCCTCCAAGAAAGCACAGATGAGAGGCTGAGAAAAGAATTTATGCCCTGGCTATAGCATCTGAGCTCTGGAGAAAACTAAGTATCGACTGATTCATCAATATATCTGTGAGGCTGAGCAATGGTCTCATTGACTGGCCAAGTCAGTTTGGACTAACTCCTAAGTCTCCTGACTCTTAGACAGGGCCCATGAGAACAAGTAAGCTTTATTTTACTAAAAAAAATCAGTAGGAATAGAAAATTTACACCATTTGTTCAAAGTACTATACCTAGGGTATTTGCCTTAAGCTTAAGTTAGAAAGATCCAACAATGAAAATAATTATGAACACTTTTTTATCCACAAAATTTCACTATTTTTAAATGACCTTAGTTTTTGAGAATTTCATATATATGCATATATAAGATGAAATATAATCATATCTACCTCGATTTACCCTTTAAGACTCTATCCTCTCATGCCCCATTCAACTTCATGTCTGTCCTTTTGATCACTCACTGAGTTCAGCTAGTGATGCCCATAATATGTTATGTCCATCCGCTGAATCATGGAAGACCTAACAGTTGCCAGATTCTCAATAAAGAATGATTCTCTCTCTCACAGCAATTATCCTGGTATGATAATTGGGATGGCTGGGAACATCATAAGCCCTACAGCAAAACCTCCTATTGTTATTTTGCTAAATAGTCATGTTGTGAATTTGCTTTTAAATTTTTATGCTTACATTTATAGGCCTGGGTTGCTCTTAGCTTGGTCAGTGAAGCCTTTTGCTCTTCAGTGGGTAGTAGTGGATGGATTCATATCTGGCCAGAGTACAGAGAATAAGGCTCAGGGAACAGCCCAAATTTTTATGTTTCCACAGTCCTTCTAGGAGACTTGATGATGATAACCAGGCTTTCTATAAAGTGACACATTACACAACATCACACAAGATGTCCACCTCTAATCTGAACGCCCTATGGACCAGCTTGCTCTCACTCAGGCCTACATCCCTCCCTCTCTTCTCATCCCCATTTCTTAGAATTCATTAACTCTCCACGTTCATTTTCTTAGCTGGGGACACAATGGTGAAAGTAATCTCTAGCGTGAAGACATGTTTACTAATTCCTGAGGAGAGGTATGCCTAGTTTGTACCATGGTGCTTTCTGATCCCCACAGAGAGAAGTCTTAACAGATGCAGTGTAAGGTCTCCGGAGAGAAGGCTTCTCCCAGAGCACAACGTTATAAAATCAACCCAGTCATTTACAAGTTGTACAGACAGGAATTCTTTTTAAATAAGAGGTCAAACATCGGACCCAGAAGGTGACCACTGGTTGATAGGTTAGGAGCTAAAGATTATGCTTGAATTCCTGTCAGTGGAATCCTGTTTCAATTCAACTGGCTTTTTGAGGTACTTGTTAAGTATGGAAACCATTGCTCTCGCTTTCTTCTTCACACAAGGGTCTAGATAACAGTTGGAGTTCTAAGGTCAAGTACTTACAAGTCATCAGTTCACAGAGGTGTGGGGCTGATTGGTCAGAGTGGGGGTGGTCAAAGCCAGTTTTGTAGAAAGATGAAACCCTATGGAGAGAGCTACCTGCCCAAGGTGATAAGGAGAGTTAGTGCTAACTCTCCTGCCATGAGTCAGCCCAGTTAGCACCAGGCATTTCCTATTAAAGGGAAAAGATGGGGTGTTCAGGTCCAGTTCTTCTAAAACACTCATGAAAGTATTAATCTATTTCATAAGTTGTCTTTGCCAGCCCACTTAAGTTTGTCAATTAAATAAGATCCTCCCTGTATTATCTTATATTACAACTTAATTTGTTTTGTTCATAGGAAACGAGATCTATCTCTCTGCTTTTAGTTAAAGATTTAATTTTTCTGCTGAGATTATTTTTCTTATTTTATAATTTTTTGACATCAATAACATATTATTACAGTTAGTGTAGACATTTTTTATTGATGTGTGTGTGTGTGTATGTGTGCTGTACAGATGAATTTGGAGGCCAGAGGTTGACACTGGGTGGCTTCCTCTATGGTTCTCCACCTTATTCATTTTCCATTTTGAGACAGGGCTAACTATGTAGCCCTGATTGGCCTAGAATTCACTATACAGACAAGGCTGGGCTTGAACTTAGAGATTCATCTGCCTCTGCTTTCTGAGACCTGGGATTAAAGCCATGCTCCACTGTGTCAAGATATCTACCTCATTCTTTCAGAAAATCTTGAGCTTGCCTGTCTCCTCACTGCACCAGTGCTGGGGTTACAGATGTGTACTACTGCACAGATACAGCTATTTCAAGTGGTTGTTGGGGGGTCCAAACTTAGGTTCACATGCTTGAATAGCAAGTGGGTTACCCACTGAGCCATCTCTCTACCCATAGGTATTTGGTTTTAGTTCACCATCATGGTCATACTTAGTCAATCAACTAGTTTTTACCCTCTGTTAATGTGCTAATGATCTGAACACAAGCTATCATGTGTCCTCACTTTATTGTGCAATTCTGCCCTCTGGCTTTCCTATATAATGTCCATATCACAGTTCTGTTTTTTTCTAAAGCCCTATATAAAGGCCAGCATCCTCTATTCTAGTACTTAGGTGTCACTAGAGTGGCAGGCCTTCCTCACAATGCTTTTTCTACCCACTGGTCCTTCGATCCTTTATAACCCATGATAATGCAGTCATGACTAATCACTCTTACTTCCATGTGGAAGGAACATTCCCCTCATTTATATTTCTAAAACAGTTATTACTACTCTGGTTACCTTACATGACTGCTCGAGACACAAACATTTTATTCTGTGAACCAGGGGAGGACTGAAGGCCTTGGGAGGAAGCCTGGGGTTGTTTTGATGGAGGTATGAAATACAAATAGGAGGAGAAGGTGTGAGACGTGGGAAGTCATCAGGGCTTCTTATACTGATGAGAAGGAACAGAAAAACTGGGGTGAAGGCAGGCATGTGGGAAGTGTTTGGGGGTCTCTGGTTCTAAGGCTGTGTGAGTACTGACAGTGGGGAGAAAGCTGCTGATGGGGAGGTGGTTTTGGTGGGGTAGGGAGAGTGGTGAGCCTCGTCAAGGGGAGTTGGATACGGAGAAAAGCAGCTGTACATAAGACTGGCTGACTGTAGAGAATCAGGAATTTCATGCTTTTCTGACAATGCGATTATTCCATTGCTCTCCATCTAGGTTGGCTCTGCCCTGTCTGTAGCCTGCAGTTTCCTGTTGATAAATAAGATGCCCAAGTCAGAGCCAGAAGGACTGTCGGGGCCATTTCTGACCATACAGATAGGGATTCTCATGGAGGAGTTCAGGCTTAAGGTGGAAGCTCGTGGGAGAGTTGGGACTCATTCCTGAACCGGTGGCACTCACACCCCACAGCAGCCTCAAGCTTCTAGAAAAGTCAGACTATACACCCAGCCCTCCTTTGTTCTCTTGTTTTTGATATTTTCCCTTTAGACACAGTAGTCATTGAGGGTAGAGTCTGGGTTTCTTAATTTAAATATTTATTGCTCCACAGATTCATTAAATGGCAGTTTAGCCTATTATGTCTGTGGTAACCTATTTTCAGTTCTGAGAACAATACAAGATCTAGAACAAAATTCGTGTCATCCTTCAGTTTATAATCTAAAGAAGAATTACATTAAGCATTAAGTATAAAACCCAAACAGCTAAGGATTATTTTTATTGGTAATGAGTGCTCTGGCAAAATGGTAAACTGAGTGGTTGGATTAAAGTGGTGGGAATGCAGTGTGGCTCCGGATGTCTTCTGTGTGGACTCAGGCTTATCTGAGAGAGTGTGGTCATTCCTCTGAGGTGAGGGCCCAGCCAGTGAGTGAGTGACATAGACTCCAAAGCAGAACTGTATTTTCTTTCAAGGGGATCTAGTGAGTCAAAGAAACAGAATGGCCATATGTGATATTTTCCGTAATCTAAAAGTCACTTTCTGATTGCCTTGAATCAATGGTAGAAAATTGATTTCTAAAATTTTTCATTGGGTAAAATTTTATTACTTTAGAACCATGTGGACCAGAAACCAAATGAATATTCTGGAAACCATTTGACTTATATTCATCTGAGGTCATCTGTACAAATCACTTTTTTGGAATATGTTATATTTGTTCAGGTATTTATGGCTTTATTTTTCATGTTTAGCAAAATAACATAAGTATGTCTTATACTTTGGTATTGGTAGCAAATATTTATCTATATATTTACATTTAAAACTATTAGAGTTTTAATTTGTGTGCGTTTTTTGCTATTTGTCTGGTATGAAACTCACTATTTAAAACTGATATACAAGTAAATCATTATAAACGACACAAATATGCATGTATCAGGGTGACAGATAGTCGATTCTAAATAACACAAATTTTGTGTATGTCCTAAAAATGAGTTGCCAAAGACAACTATTCTATTATTTCATTTTTAGCTTTAAACCTATGTGTGTATGTATATAAATATGGATGTATATATGCATGGAGAGCCTGTGGAGGTCAGAGGTCTTTTAGAAATTGTTTTCCTCGTTCCATCACATTAAGGAATGTTTATTTGGTCTCTGTTGCACTATGCACACCAGACTAGCTGGCCCACCAGCTTATCTGCTTTGACTTCCATCTTGTCATAGGATTGATGGGATTACAGAGTGCTACCACATAAAGTTTTTTTTTTTTTTTTTTTTTTTTTTCTTAAATGTGGGTTCCAAGTATGGAATTGCAGACAGGTTATGTGGGAAGTCATTTTACCAGCAGAGGCTTTTCACTAGCTGTTTCATATTTGCTAAATGATTTTTGAGTCAAACTTTCCTAACTTATTTATTTAAATTTTAAAGATTCATCGTTACAACTTTTGGACCATTCTTTAAAACTACCAGCCTGGAGTTCTGTAAAAATGAGAATGTCTTTACAACTTCTGCCAACAAGTTCAAATTTGAACTCAGCTCCAGCTCTGTGACTTCATCATTTGTGTACTGTGTCCTTAAGACCAACCCAGGGCTCTTCTATTGTGATGAGGAGGCAAAATCACAGCTCTGCAGCTGAATTCATCCTCTTGGGATTTTCTAACTATCTTGAACTCCAAGGTCAGATGTTTGGGGCTTTCTTGGTTATTTATCTGGTGACTTTGATGGGAAATGCCCTCATTATTGCTATCATCTTCCTAGACCAGAGTCTACACATCCCCATGTACCTTTTCCTGCAAAATTTATCTTTAGTGGATCTCTGTTTTACCACAGTCATTACACCTGAAATGCTGGTGGTCCTGACCACTGAAAAAGCCACCATTTCCTTTGGGGGCTGCTTTGCACAGATGTATTTCATTCTCCTCTTTGGTGGGACTGAATGCTTTCTCCTGGGGGCAATGGCTTATGACCGATTTGCTGCAATCTGCCATCCTCTTTCCTACCCAGTGATTATGAACAAAAAGGTCTTCGTGAAACTGGTGATGTGCTCATGGCTATCGGGCATCATGGTGGCTACTGTGCAGACCACATGGGTGTTTAGTTTCCCCTACTGTGGCCACAGGGAAATTAACCACCTCTTTTGTGAGACTCCCCCAGTGCTGGAGCTTGCGTGTGCAGACACCTTCCTGTTTGAAGTTTATGCCTTCACAGGCACCATCTTGATTGTCATGGTCCCCTTCTTGCTGATACTCTTGTCTTATACTCGGATTCTGTTCACCATCCTGAGGATGCCATCCACCACGGGGAGGCAGAAGGCCTTTTCCACGTGTGCCTCTCATCTCACATCTGTCACCCTGTTCTACGGCACGGCCAGTATAACTTATCTACAGCCCAAATCCAGGTATTCACCAGACACCAAGAAACTGATGTCATTGGCATATACACTGCTTACCCCTCTGCTGAATCCACTTATCTACAGCCTGAGAAACAAGGAGATGAAGAGGGCTGTGGTGAAATTATGGGACAGAAAAGTGGCTTTGCACACAGTTTGAAGTGTTGAGGAACTTGGTGTTTTTCTGTCATGCTGTTGAACTTCTATATGGATTTTGGAGGTGGTGGAAACAGAATGTATTTTTGGATAGAGAATGTTTTCTTTCTTGAGATCTCATGTTTGAAAACATATCATGTTAATCTTCTCTTTGATATTGTAGTCCATTGTTTTTCAGAGGCATATGTTCTATAACAAGTGTGTTCACAGTTTATTGATTTACCCTTCTGTTATTGACATGCAGGTCATTGCTTAAGTGCTATTGAGATGATGCTTCAGTAAATATCTAATTTCTTATGTTCGTGTCCTTGTTTATTTTATGTTTATGTGATAGATTACTCAAGGATGATGGAGGAGGCAAATTATTTTGTATTTACATACTTTAATACGTGTGAGAGATGCCAAGTTTAAGTTGTGGAAATTTTTAACTTCAGTATTTGGAAGGTCAACCTAGAATTGAAGATAAGTTTGGGGGGCATGTGTTCCACAGTACTGTGAGCTGTGTACACAGTGAGACTCATTTTGAGAATATAAAAGCTGAGGATGTCAATAATAGAATGCCTGCCTTACATACAGTAGGCCTTGGGTTTAATCCTCAGTACCACAGACCAGTCAAGAAACATAGTAGAACTGATGTTCACATGTATACCTACTTCAGGTTGGTGTTGAGCCCCACTGAGCACCAGTCCTGTCTGGAGCAACAGGAGACAAATGACATGATTTTTTTTTTTTTTTAAAGAGAGAAGATCCATTCCAAGAAAGAGTAAAAAATGCATTTATTTTGGGGTTCCCAAGCTATTTGATTAATAGAATCTCAGATTGTAATCACAAAATGGGTTGCTCTTGGTTATATATATGTGTGGTTGTGTGTGGTTTTGTGTGTGTGTGTATTGAAGCTGCCCCACAGATGCCAGCCAGGCTGCCTACCTTGCCAGGCCAGTAGCAGCTACTACTTTGATGGAGAGGTGGGAAAGATGGAAATATGGAGAGCTACAGAGATGGCCCAGAGGTTAAGAGCACTGGCTATTCTCCCAGAGGTCCTGAGTTCAATTCCCAGCAACCACATGGTGGCTCACAACCATCTATGATGAAATCTGGTGCTCTCTCCTGGTGTGCAGTTAGAACACTGTATACATAGTAAATAAATGTATATATTTTGGAGGCCCAAGATAAGGACACTTTCACTTTCTAGATTTGACCTCCTTGAAGGACACCATGGCCCAAGATGTCGTCAAAGGCCATGTTAGTGCTGGTGGTCCATGCTGATGCCCCAGACCATGGTGAAACCTGAGATCCATGTGGATATTCAAAGTCTGTAGTACTGACTGAATCCAGGTTGATGTCCATGGGCCACGCTGCTGCTGGAGTCCATACCAGCTTGAGTGCCCCACACTGACATCTAAGGCAATGGTGATAGTCCTTGTTGCTATGGTGGCCATATCCTGGTCCATGGTCCTACTGCTGCCAGGGTCTGTGTTGATGCCCATGGCCCATGTTACCACCGAAGGCCATGTTGATGTCTATGGTCTGGGCTGCCTTGGTGGACCTTGTCTGGATCCATGGTCCTATTGCAGCTGGAGCTGTGTTTGTGGTGTGTGTTGTCACCTGAGACCATGTGGAAGCACATGATCTGTGCTCTCACTGACTGTGAAGAGCAAGAAACCTACTTTTACAGTTGATTTACTGAAGACTGCAGATGTATAGTTGAGAAGGTAAGACATGGAAGGTCTCTGTAGCAATACCTATTCCCATCCTAACCCTCCCAACAAAGTAACAGCCTAAGCAGGAAGCACTGAAGAGACATATTAAAAAGAATGATTAGGATGCTGAAATACAGCTCTCCATAATTAATGGCTTCTGGTGGTGGTGTGGGAGGGGATGATATAGATCTGTTTAAGGAGCAGGCCACCGAGAGTCTGACTGTTCTCCTGTGAGTGCATATATAATACAAATAGAACTTGCCCTTTTCTTTTTACTTTTCTATTTTATACAAATTGGGATTGGGAGGTTACAAAGGGGACAGACATGGGAGGTCTGGGAAGTGAGGGTGATCAGGGTATATGATGTGAAATTCCCTAAGCATCAATAACAACATCATGCTAATAAAAAAGTTAACAGCTTCATTTTACTTTCTAATAATGTGAAGTTATCTCAAGTTATGTAGAAAGTCCCTATTGCTTTGGAAGAACATTATTTAAAAAAGTAAGAAGAGGAATCCCTTCTTGTCCATGGGGATATATGTGCTGACAAGATTTTTACAGGATATGTAGGTTGACATATTATAAATCTTAAATTTGTTCTTTGAAAATTTAATACACTTCAGCAATGTATTTTGAATGCATTTACCCCCTTATCCCTCTTCAAGTACTCCTGGGCTCTCTCCACTATGTCCTTTTTCCAACTTCATGGACTTAATTTATTTTTTAAGACTTTATTAAGTCTAATTAGTACTGCTTATGTCCAGATGGGTATAGGGCCAACCACTGGACCACGGCCACACTTCTGAAGAAAATAACTCTCCCTTCCTTAGCATCCATCAAATATCAATAATTACTTAGCTAAGGTTTGAGTGGGATTCTTGTGCCTCTCCCTCGTCCGTGCAGGAATAGTGACTGGCTTGACCTTATACAGACAATCATGGCTGCTGTAAGTTCATGACTGTGGCAGTTCTGTTGTGTCCAGAAGGTAACTTTATTTCCCGAATCCTGAATCCTAGCATCTTTTACAATCTTTCTGCCTCCTCTTCTGTGATATTCTCTAAGACTTATGGGAGATGTCTCATTTATGAATAGATACTCCACGGACATTTATTTTTTATGCTTTGGCCAGCTGTCAGTCTCTGTATTAACAACTGTTTACGGAAAAATAAGCTTCTCCGATGAAGAATAAGAATTGAAGGCCCCTTTGCTGAAGATCCCACATACTTTGGTCACCAGACACGGAAAATCAGGCTATTAGTGACCTGGGAGCTTTCTTCTTTCTAGCTTGTGTTCAGAAGATGCTTCATAAGCAGCTGGAGGATAAAACAATGATTTATTTTCCCTGCTTTAAACTTTATGAGATATAATAATAATTGGCCTGGCAACATATGTTTAAGGGTGCAATAGTGTCACAAATGTTACCGGGGGCGGGGGGGGGAAGACCAAGCCCTTCCTAATTGGATTAAGATCTGTGGGATAGAAGGATTAAGATTCCTGGTCTTTTCAATCCGTCTAAAAATATAGGTTCTAGGGGATATTACACTTCTATTTTTTCATTAAAGAAATAAACTGCCTACTTTTGGTATGCTTATAAATATTTGTATTCATGGTCATAACTGTGTGGGAAGTTACTGCATTTATACTTAGCAGTGCTTGTGTGGTTTCCACTTACAAAATACTGTCAAGAGGCTTTTGTTACATGTTCACTGGTAGAACAAAATGCTTCAGTCATGAATAATGAATTGTTTCTGTCATCTCCTGTGGACAAATTTCCTCCGTATTCTTTGTGTTCATTGAGTCAGCTTACCAACAGTGTGGCTTTTCAGACTGAATACCTCCACAGGGCATGAAATTTGTATTAATTTCTGTTTATAGTCCCATGTCTTATCTTCTTGTTGCATTTAGAGAATATGAGATGTGTGTCTATTGAATCTTTTGCTCTCGATATTCCTCTCCATGGATAGCAATAAAGAATGAATTTTTTCTGAGTTAAGTAATATGACCATTGAACCCTAACTGATCTAGGCATACTCTAATGGCTAGAGATGACAGCTGTGTGTGTGTGTGTGTGTGTGTGTGTGTGTGTGTGTGTGTGTGTGTAGATAGTGATGCTGCCCAAAGAGGTTCTGAGGCATCAGATCCCCTGGAACTGTCTTTTCAGGCAGTTCCAAGCTACTCACATCAGACGTTAGGAACTAAAATCAGGTCCTCTGAAGAGGCAGTGGTCTTAGAGAAGAACATCTCTCCAGATGTTGAGCCATCTCTTCAGCCACACCTTATTTATTGATTGATTTTGAAACAAAGTCTCCCTTGGAGCCTGGGCTCACCAATTTGGTTAGACTAGTTGTCCAATTATCTCCAGTAGCCTCCCTCTTCCTCCCCAGCACGGGGAGTACAGATAAGTGCCCCTGTTCACAGTAGTTACATGCACGCTGGCTATCCAAACTCAGGTCCTCATGCTTGTTCACTAAGCACTTTACTGACTGATTGATCTCATTAGGCCCTGCTAGCCACATCTCTGTAATTATGCACTGAGTCTTCTCTCGCAAAGGAATCTCAGTGCTACATAGGCTTATTATATTTTGTATTTAGATGCTTTAAATTGGGAGAGAGAAATGATGCATTTGGAATGACAAGTTGAAGCCCCATCAACTAAATGTGTCACATAATGTGGCTCTGGACTTCAGCTACACATTATAAGTAAACCAACTTATTCTAGAATTATATGATTGTAAATATCATTTACATGGGAAGCAATAGAAATTTCGTGTGTTATAGCTGTGAACTTATTTACATTACTCATATTCATAATATTTAACATTATTAATTGAGTATGGATAAAGTGCCATTATGACACAGTTTAGAGAGACGTTCAGGAACCTACAGTAATAATGGAGTCTCCTGTGGCACATTTCTAGCTACTCCAGCATTTGAAAGGACCCCAAGTTCCAGGTCTGCCTGGAGACATCGTGGAATCAGCTATAAAATGTGGGTCAGCACGATGTCCTAAACTTCTTAGTTAAGGTTTCCTCAAGCTAAGAAGGGAGCCTTCCTTGAGCCCCAGAATTGGGGGTGTTCTGACTCACTGTGCCTGGGAAGAGGAGAAAGAAGACAGAGAACCCATGTAATGATAGAAAACATCACAGATTGAATTTCTTCCATACTAGATATTGTCTCAAAGTCTTCACCTTTCTTTCTCATCTTCCTCAAACTCAATGAGAGATGCTCCTCAGACGCCAACATAGAATATTTTTAACTCATAGGCACACCAGCTGCACACATACAGGATCTTTCCCCTCCATCCTCAAGTCTGAGCGTCCCTTCTTCATTATCTTCTGTTTTCCCCTCCAACCCAGGGTCCCCTGTAGCTCTGGCTGATACCAATGTTCTCATGCAGTCTCCTCTCCGGTCTTGGCTTGGCAAAGTATCTCCATTCTGTTTTAAGTTGAGCTCATTCAGATTTTATTTTACTTTCTGATTCTGTCCTTCCTTTAGGACTGTCTTTTTATGTGCCAATCCTCTTTATGCTTTCAGCATGGACTTTTGATTTTCCTACACCTATCTCCATTGCTCCTGAAAAAAATATGAGATTTTATCAGTTACCTAGGATATAATACAGGTTTACAGAAAAGTTACCACGGAAAGTAGAAATCAGGAGCAATCAATTACAAATTCTTAATGATTTTGAAAAATTTCCTGGAGAAATTCAGCTGGCTTAACTACTCAAAAGCTAGACAGTTTATTTCAAACTTGGGTGATAGGGACTTAAATAGTCCAAGGAAATTTTCAGCTGGAGTTGAGAGTGAATTGACTCTGATAGGAAAGAAATCACAGGATGTGCATGTGGATCATTTGGATTCAAAGCTGGATTGTATTTTACTTATTTTTGCCTTTTATTTGCTCTCCCATGGGTACTCTTTTGCAGAGAATATAATATCTTAGAATGGGTAATTTTTAGTATAGAAGCATAATATAAAATTAAAGTCTATATAGAAAAGGTTTCTGAAAGAAAAAATGAGACTGCCAATTAGCAGGAATAGACTCAGCAGAAATTGGGGTACCTTTCACTAATGCTGAAATTGCATCATTATGTGAAGAAAATGAACATTGGCAAAGACTTTGCTGTAATTTTGGGGGAGAGATTAACAACTAATATCACAACAGCAAGAGACTTCCATTTATAAGAAGTGCTAATTTGATTCTACGCCACATAGTAAAAGGGATACCAATGTCTGGAAGACCTACATTCTGTACTGATGCAAATATATCAGAAAGGGCAGACTATAAATCATAACACATAAATAAAATGGCTTCAAACCCACATAAGATTCAGTTCAAACATCACAGTTGTATGCTATTCTATGGTGTTAGATTTTCCCAAATATCTTAATATAGTTACTGGCTTTCAATATTAAGAAAGAGTTGTTTTGCATATTGAAATCACTGAACTGGTTCTGAGTGATTCAGAATAGCTTTACTATTTGTGTATCTGTAGCCAGTAATCAGAAATGGAATTCATCTCTAGTATATAACATGTCAGATCCCATATAAGTCTACCAGGCCTTCTAGTACATGGTAATGAGGAAGTTGTTTCAGTACTAATAGGAAATGTGCTAGAAGCCACATAAAGCACTATGTTAGCATCAGTGGTTTGAAGAAAGATTTTTCTACCACTTAGCAACAAGAGAAGGAAATTATAAGGAAATGTCTTTCTTGTTTGTTATATAACTAAACTCCATCACGCGCAGAAAGTACCTTAAAGGGTATTCAATGAAATGGAATTTGGCAAATAGATAAGTTTCATTTCCTAGAGTTTGGAAAAATTAAAATATGTGCATCATACTATAGATACATATTTAGTGTTTCAATGGACAAATGCTTTATATTTTTCAAAGGTTGTTCTGTAATCATACATTTTTTAGAAGTGACAGTCATTATTAGGATACCTGTCCACATTAAGACTGACAATGGTCTAGCATGTGTCCAGTAAAATGAAAGAGTTTTTTTTTTTTTTGCTCTTAACAACCGAGTAATCTCTTCAGTACTCCCAAGTGGATGTTTTCAGAGTCAGATATTACTCTGGTAGAAAGTAGAGGTGTGTTTGACGGAACTAGGTTAGAAATTTTGGACTTTAACATTTTCCACTTGAGACGATTTGTACTCATACCCCTGATCTAAGGCCAAAGAATTGCTTCTCTCATGAGTACAACAATGAGGCATCATGAGAGACAGACGCTAAGGGTGTTTGAAATAGGGACTTTCTGGACAGAGAGAGCCCTGTGTTGGATGCAGGACTCAACAAAAGGAAGAAAGCAAAGACTTGTCCTTTGCCTTTCTGAGTAGTGGCAGCAGGGTTCCAGATAACACTGTCCTTTTTTTTTTTTCTTGCTGAGGCAACTTCCCCACAAGTTGCTGATGACTATGATTACTATCTCTGAAAAATACTTTCCCTCCCTCCACAGAGCCTTGAGAAGTTCTCCAGGGTGAAGACACTGCATACATGGTTGCACACAGAAAGCTTGTTTGTCATCCATGGCCTCTGTGAGGAAGACCTACACACTGAGGGTTCTGTGTCTCAATTTGCCAATGATCACACACGGTGAATGAATGTTGCCATGGTGATAAGATATCCTTAATATGAACAAAGCTGTGACACTGAGACACACAGCTGTATGGGTCAGCACCATCTGTTGTTACTTTCCTACTACAGGAGAGAATTTGCTAGTCTTAATCCCTAAGGACATACAGTCATCAGAAGGAACTGTGCCCTCTATTCCTGAGTGTCTGGTGAAATCTCACAAGTCCATCAGAACTGTGGGCTAATGGCCTGGCCACCAGTGCAGCTTGGTTGTTTATGCCCAGGGACTGTGTAGACTTCCCTGGAGTTGGAGTGAGTGAGATCGTGATGCCTCTTCACACTGGTGCAGATTTCCTGATTCCAATCTGCATTTCATTAAGCACTCAGGTGACATGCACACACTTTGAAGCTTGAAACTTGCTGCTCTATAATACAGGTTATGTCTTCAGGCTGCAGATGAGTTTTCTCCTCCTCTGCTCTCCTGTTGTTGTGAGCACATGGAACTAAAGTTCCCATCCAGTCTTTTCTGAAACTAAGTAGAGTTGAGTGATCTGTGGTCACCCACACCCACTTTCTTCTGTCCACACAAGCCCAGGGAAACCTTTATCATCATCTTCCCATGCAGTTCTTCTTGCTGGGACAAGAGGACTGTGGCTTTTGTCCTCCAGGGCATGGCACTACAATGGTTTAATGTGCTTGAGATGTGGGAGTAGAAGGCTCTGCTGGCATACTCACAGGGACTTCCAGAACCCAAGAGTTAAATGGACACAGATGAATTTCAGGGGCAAGAATAAGGCGATAGGAAACACAGCCAGTCACTTACATACTGGTTTGGACTGGCAGTGGTGAATTCTGAAGAAGCAAATGGGCTATATGGAAAGCTTACAGAATGAGTGATTTTTCAGGGTGTGTGTGTGTGTGTGTGTGTGTGTGTGTGTGTGTGTGTGTGTGTGTGTGTGTGTGTGTGTGTAATCCTGATAGTGTCAGTGTTTCATGCTTGAAAGCAGGGATGCTGCTTATTTCTCATGAGGACCCCATCTCCTACATGTGTGTATTTTAAGCCTTTGAGAACTGCCTTGACAGTAGTAAGACATCTGTATTTATGTCACACCCTAGATGAGTGGATGTGGTAGATCTGTTGTGGGGTCTCGTAACGTCCTTCTCTACATGCCCTCTGGGTTTCTGATGCTGATGCTAGAGGAATAACACAATGAGACCCTTTCTTGGAGACCAGGGCTTTTGTCTTGGAACCAGTGCCTTTGGTGTGTCCCTTCTTACTGCCCTCTTCACTCATTACCACTCTCTTTGACCTCACTGTATCTCTCTCATATTGTAGCTTATGCACGGTGATTTTTAAAAATGAAGTTTAGAGTCCCGTTTCTCATTGCGAGGGTGTGCCTAACAGTATAGTACCATTTTCCTCTGGCTTTTGTTTGTTGGCATTGTTTCAGATGACATATAGCCCAGGATGGCGTATTTCAGATAAGGTTTCCCTGTGTAGGGGGAGACTGGCCTTGAACTTGGTATCCTACCATCTCAGTATTGGAAGTGCTGAGATTTTAAACATGTTCCTTTATGCTTAGTGTTTCTTTCCCATTAAATAAGTCTGAATTTCACTGTTTGCTTTTAATAAACCTTCCATGTATTTATTCAAAAAATAAAAAATAAGCAGGAGCTATATCAAATAAACACTATTTCTCATAATTTTGACACTCTTGTTTTCAATGTCATTTCTAAAAACAGTTATTCTAAATTCATTCATAAACATTTGTCCCCTCTGACATTTCCTGTGGTCGGAAAGCACAGTGCGTATAACATAAGTCTTTCCATGAAGTGAATATAGACAGTCACATCTCGTGCTCTGCTTGCTTTCCTTGCTCTAAACTCTTAGTTTGCCCTTTTGATTTTGACTTTGAGCAGACTATGGTTTTGAAACTTATTAGAATTTCCTTTCTGTGTGAAGAATAAATTTTTATAAATACTGTAGAAACATTTGAGGGGAGCTGAAAAATATAAAGTTAGTGATCTACAATGTATTCTTTTCATTTCCTATTTTTATTGCCATTTATTAACTTAAATGTCATTATTTAAATTTCTCTGCGTTTATTTCATGGTGTTCATGTGCTCTCCTTGAAGATGTGTGAATTTCTTCACACCTTGGCTATTGGGATATCAATATTTCTGACTGTTTTACAACTGATGTTCTTGCCCTCTGTGTATGCTTTATCGCATGTCTGGAATTAGCTCATTTTCATTGAGGTGTGACATTCTTGAACACATTGCCATCCTACAGATCCATGGCCTCTAGACATAGAGTGTAGTGGGGAAGAGACATTCCCATCAAAAAATTGGGTATAGGAATAACGAAAGTCCTAAAAATTATGGGGGCAGGATGCATGCCTGGGCATGCCATCCTATCATAGTGAGTGATTTAGGAAGGGGCTTGGATTGGACTCTGAAAATATAAACGTTTTCTCTTAGGACATATAGCCTTCTTCACACTGGGCATAGTTCCTGAGAAATTTTTAGAGGAGGAACTTTCTCTTAAAATCTTTAGGAAAGGGCAGTTTTGGTGAGGACACCAGTAGGTATCTGTAAAGACCACACCAGCAGGTCCGTGGAACCTGAGCTCTTCTGGAAAGAGTGAGTGATCATTCACTGTTCTGGGCCTTATAGACCAAACTCTGAGTCCCTGATTCACATATATGCTCTATGAAATTAATAATTCTGTTATTTTTTTTTCAGAGAAAGTAAGTGAAATAGAGAAGTTAACTGAAAGTCAGGCAAACCTCCAAAACCTATGCTCTCTCAGGGTAAGAATTTCTGTGACTGAGATCACAGACTCTCAAGTTTACCTGTCATGTTTCTCACCATTGCCCAAATGATTCTTTATCTGGCCAAACCCTCTCTTGTAGACCACACTCTCATCCACCCCCTCCCTTCCTTCTGTTTACAATATCATTCAGTCTGCTTCCATCTCTGAGAGTGTGACTGTGAAGTCAACTCTCCTGGGTAAGGGAAAGTTATTCCTCATTGACATTCAAAGGAGTGATGCTCCAAGTTTGTTGTCTAGAAAATTCTTCTCCCTAGGGGACACGTTATAGCCCCTTTGAGTTAAATATGAGGTTTATTCTAAGTTCTTCAGGGAGCAACTCTCTAAGGTACATAGTCACCTAATGCTATAAAGTTGGCATGGAATCACTAAGTCAAACCATAGTTATAGACAATGTATAAGATCAGGTTAGGACAGCTGACATTTATTTATGTTGCCTCAGATATTTATCTCCTTTTAGAAAAAGATTTATTTTCAATTTTGTGTGTGTGTGTGTGTGTGTGTGTGTGTGTGTGTGTGTGTGTGTATTCCCTGGAGTTGGAGTTATAGGTGGCTGTGAGCCTCTTGATGTGGATGCTGGAAACAAAACCCAGGTCCTCTGTAACAGCGGCAAGTTCTCTTAACCACTGAATCATCTCTCCAGCCTCCAACCAACACTTATTTTGGGTTTCCTCTGGGAACATTTCAGATCTTTACTAGTTGTATTGAAATGTGCAGTGAGTTGTCAGTTATAGGCTTCCTACTATTATTAAAGATATTTGTATTCCTTCAAGTGCTTTTACTGAATATCATAAATGTTTCCTATTCAAAACTTTTATTTTTTGAAATTATAATATGATTACATAATTTCTCTCTTCCCTCTCCACCTCCATCTCCTTCTCTTCTCTTTAAATCTCATGGCCTCTTTTTCTTTAACTGCTGTTACATACATTTGCATATGTGTATATTCCTGAAGTCATTAAATTTGTATAATTTCAATGTTGTCAGTTTCATATACTTAGAGCTTAGTCCACATTGTTATATTTATGCAGTTGGAGAGAACTTTGAGGTCACCAGAGTCTGTTTTTCTCATTTGGGAAGACTTGAATGCCAAGTATGTGTGAGCATAGGGCTTGCTTCAGGCTTTTTGATTGTATATGTGAACACGATCCGAATCAAGAACAAATGAACTCACTCTACACTGTTTGCTAACGCTCTCCAGATCCTCAGTGAAGACAATAACATTGTGTGTCTGCTGCTGGCTGTGTCTATCTGTGCTTCTGGCTTCCTCATCTCTCCTGGTGAATTTTCTCTGGACTTCAGAACATCACACACAGGCCAGTAGGCTCCATCCTAGTCCTATAGTATGATCCAGAACCTTCTTCTGAACTGGGAAAATCAGTCTTCCTGTGTCTTTCTCTTCCTGAATTAGGAATCGTACTCTGCAGCATCCTGAGGTTGGAGCTGTTACTCCCCCACTCCCATATAAAATGCTGAAGAGTTTTTAAACTGTCAAAATTAGTCCATTAATTTTCGTTTTGAATGTATTAAATATTTTCAATAAATATATACTTATAAAATATGAATATTAGATTATAAACATTTTGTGGCTAACTTTTAAAATCTATTTTCTTTTTTCATTATAGTTTTAGTGGCCTTAAATTTTATATTTACCTATTTTTAAGTAACATAAATATATCTAGTGAAAGAAGAACTAAAATTAGGTAATTTATGTTTAAATTACATTTAGATTTCACACTACTGTGTAACTTGCAATTGAAAACCAACAATATTTTATATATTTCAGCATATATTCATCCAGAGCTCCTCATTTCTTCTTTTATACTTGAAACATTGATTATTACAAGTTTGTAGCTACTCTCCAAATTGAGAGTAGGTGTTTTGTGGGGTGATTTTAGTCTTTTATTATAGTCTGGCAGAATCCTGGGGTGAACTCAGACTGTAGTTGAGATCATGACTTCTTTCTTAAGTTTTATGTTCCTAAGAACAATACAAGACTCTACTATTGTAACAATGGGACAGAATGACAGCTCAGCGGCTGAGTTCATACTCTTGGGATTTTCTAACTATCCTGAACTCCAAAGTCAGATGTTTGGGCCTTTCTTGGTTATTTATCTGGTGACCCTCATAGGAAATGCCCTTATTATCACCATCATCTTCCTGGATCAAAGCCTGCACATCCCCATGTACCTTTTCCTACAGAATTTATCTGTGGTAGAAGTGAGTTTTAGTGCAGCCATCACACCTGAAATGCTGGTGGTCCTGACCACTGAAAAAGCCACCATTTTCTTTGGGGGCTGCTTTGCACAGATGTATTTTATCCTTCTGTTTGGTGGGACTGAATGCTTTCTCCTGGGGGCAATGGCTTATGACCGATTTGCTGCAATCTGCCATCCTCTGTCCTACCCAGTGATTATGAACAAAAAGGTCTTCGTGAAACTGGTAATGTGCTCATGGCTATCGGGCATCATGGTGGCTACTGTGCAGACCACATGGGTGTTTAGTTTCCCCTACTGTGGCCACAGGGAAATTAACCACCTCTTTTGTGAGACTCCTCCAGTGCTGGAGCTTGCGTGTGCAGACACCTTCCTGTTTGAAGTTTATGCCTTCACAGGCACCATCTTGATTGTCATAGTGCCCTTCTTGCTGATACTGTTGTCTTATACTCGGATTCTGTTCACCATCCTGAGGATGCCATCCACCACGGGGAGGCAGAAGGCCTTTTCCACGTGTGCCTCTCATCTCACATCTGTCACCCTGTTCTACGGCACGGCCAGTATAACTTATCTACAGCCCAAATCCAGGTATTCACCAGACACCAAGAAACTGATGTCATTGGCATATACACTGCTTACCCCTCTGCTGAATCCACTTAACTATAGCTTGAGAAACAAGGAGATGAAAAGGGCTGTGGTAAAATTATGGGACAGAAAAGTGGCTTTGCACACAGTTTGAAGTGTTGAGGAACTTGGTGTTTTTCTGTCATGCTATTGAACTCTATTTGGATTTTGGAGGTAGTAAAAAGAATACATTTTTTGGTAGAATGCTTTCTTTCTTGGTACATCCATGCTTTAAAACACATTGTGTTAATCTCTTTTAATACTGTAGTCAATTGTTTTTAAGAAGTATATGCTTCCATAACACAATACACTGTTTTTTTTTTTTTTTTTTTTTTTTTTTGGCTTACCTTCTTTTATTGACATACAGATGATTGCTTGAGTCTTGCTGTTAAGGCAATTCTCTAATAAGTATCTTTGTCTTTATGTTCATATGCTTGGTGATTTTACTTTTATGTACTAGATTCTTCATAAAGTGGTTCATGGAGTAAATCATATTGTTATTATATATTTAAAATTTAAAGTTGCATTTATTTATTATTTGTGTGCGTACAGGCTTGTAGGCATGCCATGGTAGGTGTGAAGGCCACAGACTCTTATCTAGGAGGCAGATTGTACATATGATCCTAAGTGGAACATAGCAGGAGATCTTTCTCATCCTCCAAGGGCTCTATTTAGATGTCCTAGCTATTTTAAAGCAAATGGTGTTGGTGTTGGTTTTGTGTGGCTTATGCTCCATGGCATCCTTTCTGGTTTCCCAGCCTGATGGGCTTCCAAGCCACCATCAATGTGAACATCTGCCATACTAGGCCAGATAACCTGATGATCATGCAAGACTGTAACCTCCTCTGCATTCCAGAGAATTCCCGGAGAAAACACTACTCCTATCAGAGCCTTTCCCGGTCCTAGATCTTTTACACTCATGAAAGTAAGGAAGGGAAGATTGTGAATCATGTCCTCACCAAAATAGAGGAGGACCCTGGTGATATACCCATGGACAGACTGGTTGTGAAATGCTCATACCATGCCTCAGCTTGACTCAGAAGCTGATAGACCAGACCTAATTGGCCATGATTGGGAACTTCAGTGCCAAACTAAATGTATGTATCTGTATGGTGATAGACAGTGGCAGGGGCAGCAGGACAGCGCTGATGTCTATGACAATTAACAGGATCTGGATTCTACTTCGTAGAGCCTGCTTGAGCACCAGAGGTCTTGGTCACGTTTATATTTGGGCTCCTGGCTGCCTGCTTTGTAATATTTGCCCAGAGGTCATCCCCTAGTGATGTGAATAGCTTCCACTCTTAAAAACCACCTTTCCCATGGCCTTCCATAATCACAAAGGCACACTCAGATACAGCACCTGTTGTCAAGGAGCCAAGGAAGCTGGAGGCCTGCCATGACAAACCTTCTTTGGCTGACTTATTCCTTATTCCATACTGTTTCTGTTTGTTGTATCCTGGGCTGGGTTAAGTAGATCCTGTAGGCTGCCTTCTAGAATACCATATAGGAAGCACGGACAATTCTTAAAGCATCTTTAATTTTATCTTTTATCATCCTGGAAGAAATCAGGACTGCCAGGTTAGACTTCATGCCTCTTTTCCAGTGTATCTGTTAATTCTTGCCTTCTCTCAAACTGCTCATGTCTTGTCTGCTTTGCATGTATAAACGTGGGTTTCTTTTCACAGTGGGTAAGGGTGGTAACTATTGGACTTCTAATACAAAAGCGCGATTTGTAGACTTTAAGAAAGGGATTAAATTGGAATCTCTAACTTGAAAAAACATGTAAAAAATACACCAAAATAGATTAAACAAACGAATAAAATAAAACCAGCTGGCCACAATGGGAGTTATGTGGAAGGCCAAAGTAGGAGAACCTCACATTTTAGGCTAGCCTGGACCTACATAGAAACCAAAACCCTTTTCATGATCTTTCTCAAAACCAAATGCCCAGACCTCAAAACATTTTCGAACAGATACAACCAAAAACCACAAAATGTAAAAATATAAGAATATATAAAGAAGAAAACCCGAATTTCAATGCTGGTTCTTAGGTCTTCATGGTCTGTGAATTTTGTTTGTCCTTAGTGAGAATGAGATTGTTCTATTACAAAGGGTAGATTGACGTTAGTGATGGTGGAGATGTGACTTCCTTTAGAAATACTGTGAGGACCAGATATAATGACAGTAGTAGTGGTCACTAGTGACAGCACAGTGCTCAGCAGCTGTTGGAACAGGCTTCCTCAAGATGAGGAAGGAGGGTTCCTTGAGTTCTGGAGTTGGTGAAGGTGTGAGGAGAGACATAAGGAGAAACTGCTCTTGAAAAAACGTCACAGCACAGCCATCACAGTGTGCTTAATAGAAAGACATCTTTTACTGTTAGAATGGCCCCTGTGCCAGGCACTGTCTCTGCATCTCTACCTTTCTCTTTCATCCTCCCCATGCTACTCAGACCCCATATATACCAGTACTTTGATATTTTTCCCTTTCCTGGCATGTACTGGATCCTTTTTCTAGTTCCATAAGTGTGTAGCCTGCAATTGTAACTTTATTAATTTAAACATAAAATTATCACTTGTTGAGATTCACAAGGCCTAACATCTATTCAGCTCAGTGATTTTCTACATGGTTACAACAGTCATTCTGAAGCTGCATAGCTAGGGGAACATGACATTTTACACATTTAGTATCTAATGTATCTCTATGTATTGCCCATCATCAAAAATGAAAAATATATGGCAGAGTTTTCCTCCTCTGCTCTCCTGTTGTTGTGAGCACATGGAACTAAAGTTCCCATCCAGTCTTTTCTGAAACTAAGTAGAGTTGAGTGATCTGTGGTCACCCACACCCACTTTCTTCTGTCCACACAAGCCCAGGGAAACCTTTATCATCATCTTCCCATGCAGTTCTTCTTGCTGGGACAAGAGGACCGTGGCTTTTGTCCTCCAGGGCATGGCACTACAATGGTTTAATGTGCTTGAGATGTGGGAGTAGAAGGCTCTGCTGGCATACTCACAGGGACTTCCAGAACCCAAGAGTTAAATGGACACAGATGAATTTCAGGGGCAAGAATAAGGCGATAGGAAACACAGCCAGTCACTTACATACTGGTTTGGACTGGCAGTGGTGAATTCTGAAGAAGCAAATGGGCTATATGGAAAGCTTACAGAATGAGTGATATTTCAGGGTGTGTGTGTGTGTGTGTGTGTGTGTGTGTGTGTGTGTGTGTGTGTGTGTGTGTAATCCTGATAGTGTCAGTGTCACATGGTTGAGAACAGGGATGCTGCTTATTTCTCATGAGGACCCCATCTCCTGATCTGAGAATCAACAGGAAGGTCAGAGTGACCTTGTACCTGCTGTCTTTTCAGTGCCTTTAATTTTCAACAGTCTACATGTGTGAGCAGTGTATTTTAAGCCCTTTGAGAATTGCCTAGACTAAGTAGTACGACATCTGTATTTATGTCACACCCTAGATGTGTGGATGTGGCAGATCTGTTGTGGGGTCTAGCAATGTCCTCCTCTACATGCCCTCTGGGTTTCTGATGCCGATGATAACATGTTGAGAACCTGTGTTGGAGATCAAGGCTTTGGTCTTGGTCCCAATGCCCTTGGTGTGTCCCTTCTCACTGCCCTCTCCACTTCTCACCACTTTCTTTGACCTCACCAATCTCTCCCATACTAGTTTTAAAATATAAAGTTTAGATTCTAGTTTTTAATTCATTTTTTGACATTTCCAGGGTAGATTGATTCTCCCCATCTCTCTCCCTTTTAAATTTATTGTATATTTTTCATATGGCTTTTCATTGTGTTGCCCAAGCTGACCTAAGATTTGGGATCCTTCAGCCTCTAGAATGCTGGAATTACAGCTGTGTTCCTCCATGTCTTTTCCATTTTTATTTATCGTAAAAGAAATTATAGCAGTAAACACATCAAGTACATACAAATGACATTCCTAGGAACAGTCCTGTTCATTCATGAATGTTCCTTTTGACATTTCCTGTGGTCTAAAAGCACTTGTATATAAAAATAAAACTAAGGTAAGCCTTTACATCCTATGCTTAGCCTTTTGCTTTTTCTTCTATGATTTTAGTTTTTCTTTATTTTTTCTAATACCCACCACTGCTTCCCCTCCTACCCCTTCCCCCAACCTTCCCCAGGGCAAAGAATCCCAAGGTGAGTCAATTCATCTTGACATATCCATTAGAGGTAGGACCTTAAGTATTAAGGCTAAGAAAGGTGTTACCTTTTAAGGCACGGGCTCAAAAAGCTAGTTCATACACCCACCCGGAATAGACTCTGGTTCAAGTGCAATAGGCTCCACAAACTGTTCATGCTTTTCCACTGTCATCTACATTCAGAGGGCTCAGATCTGTTTCATGAAGATTTGTTATTCCAGAGTCTTTAAGCTCCCAACAGGATGGGACAGTCTACTCCATGGATCTCCCCATCATGATTCCCATCCCTTTGCTTAGGCAATATCTCTTCTCCCTTTCTTAGCTGGACCGTAGCTCAACTCAGTGTTTAGCTATGGATCTTTGGATCTGCCTCTGTCAGCTTCTGGATGAAGGTTCTATAATAGCAATTATACAAACACCAAGAGACTATGGTTGTCAGCCCAGACTACTATACCCAGCAAAACTCTCAATCACCATAGATGGAATAAACAAGATATTTTTACAACAAATTCAGATTTAAGCTATACCTATCCACAAATACTACCCTACAGAAAGCACTAGAAGGAAAACTCCAAGCTAAGGCAGCTAGATATACCCACAAAGCCACAAACAATAGATAATCCTACAGATGAAAACCCCAAATAGGGAAATACACACACTACCACAAAACAACAGAAATTAACAACCACTGGTCATTAATATCCCTTAATATCAGCAGACTCAATTTACCTATAAAAAGACACAGTCTAACATGATGGATATAAAACAGAATTCATCCTTCTGCTGTATACAAGAGTCACACCTCAACCTCAAAGACAGACACTGGCTCAGAGTAAAGGGTTGGGAAAAGACTTTTGAATCAAATGAACTTAAGAAACAACCTTGTGTAGGCATCTTACTAGCTAACAAAATAAACCTCAAACTAAAATCAATCAAAAGAGATCAAGATAAGCATTACTTATTAATGTGAGGAAAACCCCAACAAGGTGAAATCTTAATCCCGAACACTTAGTTTTTCTTTTTGAGGTTTGCCTTGGTACAGTTTACATGAAATAGTTAGTGTTCCCATATTCCTAATATTTTGGAATGTACTGAGATCACACATCACATACCACACAGTAAATGTATTTATATCTTTGTATAGGTAGGTCATAGAATGACTTCCAAAAGTTATGAAGCCATAATAGAGTTTAAAATGTTTCAGAGGTAGGTGGATAGAAGGGTACGTAGAGCTTGTATTGATAAGATAAAAATCAACACACCTGCACATAAGAACGGAGGAAGTGGCAGAGATCTTATGTATCACAGGCTTAAGGGAGGAGTTACAGAGTTGAGTTCAGCTACAGAGGATAAAGGAAAGAGTAGGATCAGAAGAACAGTGGGTGGGTACGTGGATGGTTCCTCCGTAGGAGCAAACAGAACAATCAGTGTCATACAGCAGTTGAGTGGATTTCTGTCACAGCACAAGCTGAGCTGAACAAACTCCTGGGAAAATTCTCTGCCATTGGGTCCTGTCAGATGACAGGTTAGTAGAGTCACCTCCATCACTGTTTTAACTGCCTATTGTGTTGTGGAGTCCAAGTGAGGAAATTATACCCATTTATTGGCCTTAGATCTCTGATATCTAATGGGACTGATTTCCATATATGATCTTAATACGCTCATATTGTTCTACAATACCAATTTTCTTAGATAAACTTACAGACTGACATCTTTTCTACTCCCAGGAATGACATTTATCAGCCTGTGCTGTGTGGCTGGTACTGGACAGATGGTTCCATTTGTATTTGAACCCAGGTGAATAGATACACCCCATTCTCAAAATGAAGTCAAATGCTGCTTATAAAATGGAATCTTGGCCAGAACTCATCGAGATAAAGGTCTTTAAAGCCAAGATATAGTCTGAGAATCCATTGTTTTAATGAAGCAACTTAGAGCAGATTAGTTCGATTTCAAGAGCTATTCTGGGGTAGGAACAATGGAAGTCTATGTTTGGCTCTTCCCTGTCCCTGAGACATGTAAGTGATGTATGCTTGGACATGTCATCCCATTTTAGTGATTGACTGAGAAGTGTGTGTGTGTGTGTGTGTGTGTGTGTGTGTGTGTGGTGTGTGTGTGTGTCCCCGTCTGTCCTTGGAGTAGATTCTGAGGATGAGAACTTAATCCTGAAAGACAAGTGGTTCATTTCACATGACACAGATCCAAGAAAACGCAGCACCTCTGAGTGCTATCTAGTCTTATTGATGCAGAGGTGTGAAGTAGGAAAGGAGACCCATGGTGTACATCCCTTGCGTTCTGCCAAGGTCCCTCTTACAGGCTTATGCAACTGACTCTACGCTTTACTGAGGAGATGTGAATGGTCTCCCACTGTTCTAGCTAGCATGGACTGCATTTCAAGTTCTTGGTTTACTTATGCCCTGTGAGATTAGTAACAGTATTTTTCTTTTACAGAGAAAGTGACAGAAGCAGAGAAGTTCAGCTCAAAGCCAGCCAAGTTGATCAAGAATTTATATCTGTGGTCAATTGTAATGATATATATATCATTATATATATATATATATATATATATATATATATATATATATATATATTTCTCCTAAAGCATTTCAGTGATTCCATTATCTTCAAGAATGGGTCAAAGTTCTGGTTGTGGGGACACACAGGCTTCCTACCCGGTGTCTTATACTCATCTGCTTTACTTTCCACCATTGTATGGATTGTGCCTTCTGTCCAACCAAATCCTCTCTCTCTAGACCACACTTTTACCCACCCCTCCCTTCTTGCATGTTATGCAATAATCATTTAGCCTCTGATTATCAGTTCCTACTGGGAGATGTCACAATGAAGCAAAGTTTCTCATATAAGAGTTGTTTATTCCCCATGGACATTTTTAGAGTAAATACTAACCTTGTTCTCTTGAGCTTTCTTACCCGAGAGACCACGTTATAGTCTCTTGAGTCGCTGTATCATATATGAGAAGGTCTATATGCAATGATTCCAAGTTCTTTAGGGAGAGATTCACCCAGGCTCATGACTCCATGATATGTATTGTTATAAACCAGCACAGGGTTACTAAATCACATTATGAGTAAGTGACTTTTGGTCAGTGTTAAAACTGATAATGTAGTGTGAAAATCTTAGAGTCAGTCATGAAGCAAGAGACCACAGTCTCTGCTTGTGTTGCTGGGTCTGTTAGAGGATTTCCCTTACAATTCTTGTCATTAATAACTGAAGATGCTGTGGAAGACAGGTAATTCAGTTGCTCAGGGGTCACTAGGTGTGCCTAAGTAATCTGGATTAAGGGATGCTTTGGTTTGATGCCTTGTTAATTTTTCCTTGTTTCTTTTTCAAGAGGAGAACAGACAATTGATTTCAGTAATTAGTACTTCGAATGCACTAATCATCAAATCCTAGAAGGTTCTGACTGGTGTACTGGGTCACTGAGTCCAAATCTTACCTTTCTTCATGTACAGGAGAAGCTTCAAGTAAAGAGAGCCTGCCCATGACTACCTGTTAGAATTATCCAGGACAATGTAAGAGTGTTTTCATAATGGAGAAAGCATTTATGGTCAATTCATGTTAACCCTCATGCTAGTTCTTTTTCTTTTAGCTTTAATTTATTTTTTTTTAAAATTTTTCTCATAGTAATTTCACACACTTATGAAGAACAGAGTTACATGTCAGTACTTGTGTACAGTGTGTAATGATCACATCAGGACAGTTGGTGTTTATGTCATTTCAGATGTTTATCTTTCCTTTATTGCTGGAGACATTTCAAATCTTTACTAGATGTATTGAAATACACAGTGAATTGTCCACTGTAGCAATCCTACCATGCTACTAAAGACAATTTCATTCTGTTGTACCTTATTAGTTGGTCCATTGAGGATCTTAAAAATAAAATAATATTTAAAAATTTCATAACCAATCACTTTTATATATTTAGAACTGAGTATACATGAAATTTGGATTTTCTTAGAGACTATATTACCTGCAGGGGGGTTTGTGTGTGTGTGTGTGTGTGTGTATGCACACCTTTGCCTGTATACTTGCATGCATGTGGAGACCAGAGTTCAATGTTATGTATTCCTCAAAAGCTTGTTTTTGATACAAGGCCTCCCACTGAGTCTTGGGGCTTGCCGACTAGAATCCTTTGATTGGCCAGTGAGTCCCAGGGAACTTCCTGTCTCTACTTGCTCAAAATTGGGATTAGAAGTATACAGGATTTTTGTGTGGATTCTAGTGATTGAATCTCAGGTCCTCATGCTTGCATAGCGAGCACAGTATCAGTGAAGTTATCACCCCAACCACAACCCTAATTTTGGTAATGTTTTTTTCTGACAGTAAAAAATGTATAAGTATTGATTTTGATACATGCAATTGGCTTGAATCTATGACCACAGGCCATCTCAAGAATAAATGAACTTGCCTTCTGCTCTTTACTAATTTCCTACAGATGTGCACTGAAGGTCATATTATTTATCTTCAAATGGCTATATCTCTTTGTGATCCTGGCTTCCTCATCTCCTTTGGTCAACTTCCTATGTGTTTCAGAACATCACGCAGAGACCAAAAGGCACCATTCTAACCCTGTGGCATCATCCCAGGGCCTTCTGAGTTGAGCACATCGGTCTTCATCCTTCCGTCTTTTTCTCTCCCCCTCAAGGTTCTTCTACCATGACAACCTGTGACTATTATTATTATTTCTTCTTGCTGTCTTTACACAAATGTTCCCTCATTTAATTTCCCAAGTCATATCTTATTATTTCTCAATTCTTCCACACTATGTTATGACTGGCTTCCTCTTTCTTTAAGACACCTTTTTTCATTAAAGATAGAGCCTAGGTTTTTCAAATTTCTTTTATTCTATAAACATTGTCTTAATGTTCCTTATGATCCAGGGATTGTTGCAGGCATTGTACATATATGCAAGAAGCCAACAAAAATCTTTGTTCTCCAAAGTTGTGCTCTTTCATGGGTGTAGAATTTTCATATTCAAAATACTGCATTGTCAATTGGCAATAAGAGGAAACATAGATGTAGTGATAAGAGACAGAGCCCCGAGTGTCAGTGATACCTTTTATGTGCTATGGTTGTAGACAATCATGTCTCTTTTATACAGTGCTCTTAGCTCATACTGAATTTTATAATCTAATACAATAGTTGTGAGTAAACAGTGCCCAGAGAGTGGTAGCTACTTGATCAGGTCTTACTGAGCAAGTTTTTAATGATTTCATGAACTTCCTGATGGAAGTTGGGGAGAGGGACAAGAGAAAAAGAAGAGCAGAGACCGGAGTTTTAGATGAAAGTTTTATAATGACCCCCAGATGGACTTTTTTTTTTTTGTTATCATGGTCACAAGAGGGGCCCTAGCATTTAATCCTAAGAAAATCACACGGGTTAATTCCAAGCGAGTTGACAACTTCCATTCTAGGCTGAAACTAATAAGCTTGAAATTCATTCAAACATGTTGGTGTCACCTAATATAGATACATTTAATATACAACCCTTTTATAAGTTCCTATGAAATATTGACCAAGACCTGTCAAAACTACCATAATTTTAAATGTACTGAATATTTCAAACAAATGTTCACAACACTGTTATAACTGAATGATTAATCTATCTTTTCTATATGTTATCGTCAATGTTTAAAAATTTTATATTTAATATTATTAAGTAAGAATATATATCTCTAGCAGTAGCATGAAGACAGACATAGAATTTTAAATTATTTGTATTTACATTAGGGTTAAGCTTTAATTCAAATTACATAATGTTTAACTTTCAAAAGAATTTGACAGCATTTTATGATTTTCAGACTAGATTTCTAAGCCAGAATCTTTATTTTCCTCTTTTGTGTTAAAAAATTCATTAATCCAAGTGTTTAGCTATTCTCTCGAGTTGAAATGGATAATTTTGTGAAGACAGTCTTCTCCTGCAATGTTCTGTCAGAATTCCTCAGGTAAATGGAGGCTAGATCTGGGAACTGTGATTCTATTTTGACACACAATGTTTCTAAAGTGACATGGGGCACCACTACAGCAATGAGGGGCTGGAATGAGAGCTTTGTGGCTGAATTCATCCTTTTGGGATTTTCTAACTATTCCGAACTCCAAGGGAAGATGTTTGGGGCTTTCTTGGTTATTTATCTGGTGACTTTGATGGGAAATGCCACCATTATGTCTGTCATCTTCCTGGACCAGAGCCTGCACATCCCCATGTACCTGTTCCTGCAGAACTTGTCAGTATTGGAAACTGGATTCAGCACAGCCGTTATGCCTGAAATGTTGGTGGTCCTGACCTCTGAGAAAGCCACCATTTCCTTTGGGGGCTGTTTTGCACAGATGTATTTTATTCTTCTCTTTGGTGGGGCTGAGTGTTTTCTCCTGGGGGCAATGGCTTATGACCGATTTGCTGCAATCTGCCATCCTCTTTCCTACCCAGTGATTATGAACAAAAAAGTTTTTATGAAGCTAGTGATGTGTTCATGGCTCTCAGGAACCATGATGACTACTCTGCAGACCACATGGGTGTTTAGTTTTCCCTACTGTGGTCCCAATGAAATTAATCATATCTCCTGTGAAACTCCAGCAGTGCTGGAGCTTGCATGTGCTGACATATTTTTCTTTGAAATCTATGCCTTCACAGGTACTGTTCTGATTATTTTGACCCCCTTCATGCTGATTCTCGTCTTATATCAAAATCCTCTTCACAATCCTAAAGATGCCATCCACCACGGGGAGGCAAAAAGCCTTTTCCACATGTGCCTCACATCTCACATCTGTCACCCTTTTCTATGGGACGGCCAGCATGACCTATTTGCAGCCCAAATCCAGGTATTCACCAGACACTAAGAAACTGATGTCATTGGCTTACTCTCTGCTTACTCCTCTGCTGAATCCACTTATCTATAGCCTGAGAAACAAGGAGATAAAAAGGGCTTTGGTGAAATTATGGGAAAGAAAAGTGGTTTTCAATACAACCTGACTTGTTGAGGAATCGTGTGATATTCAGACAGATCTTAATTGAACTGTGTATAAATTAAGAACATGAAAAAAATACATTTCTTAGTGAGAATATGTTTAATTCTTTCTAAAACAACTCTTTATTTTTGAATTTTTAAAATTCTTTTGTTTTTTGAATATAATATTGTTATAATCATTTGAAAATTTAAAATAAAATTTAAACTATTTATAAAACAATTATTTTTAAATTTTTAAAATTCTTTAACTTTATTTTAAAATTTTTCTAGCATATTTTAAAACTTATCAGGTTATCTTTCTCTTTTAACCCTGTAGTCTATTGTATTTAAGATGCATATATTTCTATAACACGTGATAGAACAGTCTATTTATTTTTGTACTTTTGATATATACAGGCCATTGCAGAGTGGTAACATTAAGATTAAACATGTAGGTTCCAAATGTTCATATGTGTGGTGATCTTACTATTTACTTATTTTAAGTTCCCCCCCCCCCCCCCGACTGCTCCACCTCCAACTTTTTATTCCAGGGCTCCCCCAGCTTCTCCCTCCCTCGCCATCTCCACCCCCTGTTCACTCACCAGAGAGGGCAAGAAATCCCAAGGTGAGTCAATTCAGTCTGTTATATCCGGTTGAGATAGGACTGAGTCCCTCCCCAAGTATCAAGGCTGAGAAAGGTGCCCCCCTCACCTCAAGGCATGGCCTTCAAGAAGCAAGTTCATGCACCCTGGATAGACTGAGTGCAAGAGCTCCACAGACTGCCCACGCCTTCCAACTGTCATCTATACTCAAGGGTACAGATCCATTGCATGAAGGTTCGTCAGCTGTCATTTCAGAGTCTTTGAGCTCACAACAGCATGGGACCACCTACTCCATGGGTCTCCCCATCACGATCCTGATCCTTCTGCTCATGTAATCTCTCTTCCTTCTCTTCAGCAGGACCAGTAGCTTAACTCAGTGTTTAGCTATGGATCTCTGCATCTGCCTTCATCAGCTGCTGGATGAAGGTTCTATAATGGCAATTAGGGTAGTCATTCATATGATAATAGGGAAAAGTACTATTTATTCTGTGGCAGATTCCTGAAATTACAACTGACGGAATGAGGCCCACTGTTGTTATGAATTTTAACCATCACAGTGACGTGGTACACAGTGTCATCCCAGTCACAGTGACGTGGTACACAGTGTCATCCCAGTCACTGCAGGAAGCTAGCTTACTCTCATAATAAGTTCGAAGGTGACTTGAATTTCATAATGAAACTCTTTCTCAATAAAACAAGAGCATTCTCTGCTTTGTGGTTGTGGTTAGGAATGTAAGCTTTCAGGTTCCTGCTGTTCTGATTATGGCTTACCACTATGCTTACTTGCCATGATGGATCCCACTGGATCTGAAGTCTAAATAAACTCTTCTATAAATTTTCTTGGTCATTGTGGTTTATCATAACCACAGAAAAATAACTTATATAGAAGTTGATACTAGAAAGTAGAGTGTTGCTATGAAGAACTCTATCATAATGTTTTTTGAAGGAATATAGAAGACTTTGAAACTTTGGGCTAGAAAAGTAATTGAATTCTGCTGTAAGCAGTTCATAAAGGGCCCTCTGGGAGCAATGGCTTATGACTGATAGGCTGTAATCTGCCATCCTCTGTCCTATCTGGTGATTATGAACAAAAGGGTCTTCTTGAAGCTGGTGATGCTCTCATGGATATTGGGAATCATTTTAGCTACTGTGCAGACCACATGGGTTGTAGTCAGATGTTTCTTTCTTGTCCACCAGTTCCCAAATAACCAACAAAGAGGCTTAATATTATTCATAAATGATTGGCCAATATCTCAGTTCTTGTTATTAGCTAACTCTTACATTTAAATTAACCCATATCTCTCATTTATGCTTTGCCACATGGCTCATGGCTTATTATCTCATTTTCTATAGGTCTTTCTTCCTCCGTGAATGGCTGACATCTCTCCTGGTTCTGTGCTTCTTCATCCCAGAGTCCTGTGTGTTTAGCACCCTCCTATACTTCCTGCCTGACTACTGGCCTGTTAGCTTTTTATTAGCTAATGAGAATAATACATTCACAGTATACAGAAGGATTATTCCACAGCAATGGGTGTTTAGTTTCCCCTATATTGGCCACAGGGAAATTGTCCACCTCTTTTGTGAGACTCCTCCAGTGCTGGAGCTTGCATATGCAGACATCTTCTGGTTTGAAGTCTATGCCTTCACAGGAACCATTTTGATTGTCATGGTCCCCTTCTTGTATGATATTTTGATTGCATTCTGACAGTCAAGTTTGCTTTGAATCAGAAGGCAGAGATAGTTACTAGCTGAGGAAAATTAATCATAGAGGTTTTGGAGGACTGAGGGCTGATAGAGAGGCAGGAAGTAGTAAGGTGTGGCTTAGGGTCTCAGTCTTTTGAATGGAGGAACAACAGAGGTAGAAGGCCACTGGTCACTTCTCCACCGCTTTTCTGATCACTCAGATTTTTACTTCAGTATCTGACTCATGAGTTTTTATTGATAAAGAATTATTAGACGAACACAATCTTGTTTATTCTCTTGTCTACCTCTGAATTCTGTTCACCATCCTAAGGAGCCATCTACTACAGGGAGGCAGAAGACCTTTTCCACGTGTGAGTCACTCTTTTCTATGGTTCGGCCAGTGTAACTTAGCTACAGCCCAAATCCAGGTACTCATCAGACAACAAGAAATTGATGTCATTGGCTTACTCTCTGCTTACCCCTCTGCTGACTACACTTCTCTACAGCCCGAGAAACAAGCAGATATAAAAGGCTGTGGTAAAATTATGGGGGGATATTATCTGAGCTTTTGAGAAGCCATGTGGTATTTGGAAATTACCCATAGAAACTCTACGTTTGACTAGTAACTCTGGGAAAAAAGGGATCCCTCTCCTGATACTTTAGTCATTTGTTTTCAAGAAATATCTCCCATCTTTTTTTTTTTTTTTTTTTTTTTGGCTCAGTAGATTTCAAAGGGAAGCAAAGAATTTAACAGCAACTGGGCTGAAAGCCATTCTTGTGATATTTTGGCTAAGAACATGGCCACCTCCTTAAGAACTTGCCAAAGGACAAATTAAAAAGTAATAGACTAATTTCTTTGGTGGAGGAAATATCAAGACAGTACAATGCCGAATCACTATTATAATTGTTTTTGATAGTGCTGATGCAGGTCCATGATGATAAAGAAAAAGGGCAGAAAGAAATACAAAATGTACAGCTTGGAAAGAAAAATAGCTCCAGAAAGCTAAATGCTACAGCCAAGGCACGTGTTGGAAGAGAGGTTGTAATGGTTAAGGTTAGTGTCATTAAGACAAGGCCTTCTGTAGCCAGGAATAAAAAGGAGGGTACCTGTAGTATGAGGTTTCTGGCTCGGACTTTCGGGCCTAACCTCAAGGTCTAGGCCCACAGACCCACAGAGACACACAGATGCTTCCAATAGTTTTAGGCTGATCAGCCTTAGGCCCAGGCATATAGCTTGCTAACTCTCTACCCTTAAGCTATCCCATGTCTCTTGTTCAGCCATGAGGCTCGGTACCTTTCTTTAAAGCTGCATGGTTGTCCTCTGCATCCTGCAGCTTCTCTCTGGTGCTCCCTCTGGCACTCTGTTCTCAGAGATTTTCTTAGTCTGGTAGCCCCGCCCACACTTCCTGCCTGCCTTTGGCCAATCAGCGCTTTTTATTAAACCAGTGGGTGGGACAGTTATTTACCATGAATCAACACAATACCCTACAGGTACCCTTTGGCCAAACCCCACCCAACTAAGCTTCTTCTTGTGAAAGAAAGCTCAAGGGGTTTTTTCCTCTAAGGAAGCAAAAAGAAATGAAAGCTGCTGCTGATAAGCTGATGTTGTTCAAGGACTGAGGTCCGTCTGAGCTCCTGAGGAGCTTGATCGCATTATCCACATGATGCTGGCTTTAGAGGCTTGAAGGATTCAGGGGTGAAGCAGTTGTGAATTATTCTTCCACAGTTTTCGAGAGCTACTGAGGCCAGGCAGCATGTGCCTGGAGAGCCCCTGTGTGAAAGCCCTGAGAAGTCATTGTGTGAAGCTATGAAAGCGAAGTCGGGGCTGCAGTGGGGACCCCAAGATGCTGGAGGTGCCAGTGCCAGGATAAAGAGAATGGTGCCAGTTGAAGAGAGACGTATGCCTCAGGCAGAGTGGTCAAGCTGCCTATACCACTTGACACTGGACATGGAGCTATAGCTGCTGTTTTGCCTGCGGGCTTCAGTTCCTGCTTTAGTGCAGCATTTATTATGACTCATCCCTCCATCTTGGAATGGAAATGTATGTTCTGTGTCATTATGTGTTGGAAGTATGTGGCATCCTTTTTGATTTTGAAGGGTTACAATTAAGATTTGCCTCGAGTCCTAGAAGAGACTTTGAACTTTTAAACAAAATAGAGGCCATGAAAAACTATGAGGACTTACGAATTTGAGCAAAATTAATTTTGCATTATGTAATAGACATAAGGTCTATGGGCCCAGGGAGTGGAAGGTGGGGATTTAAATGAGAATTTCTCCCTGTAGTTTCCCCTATTGGAATACTTCTCCCAGCTAGTGGCACTATTTGGGGGAAGTGCAGGAGATGCAGAATTACTGAGGAGACGTGTCTCTGGGAACAGGCTTTGAGAGTAAAATGGCCCTGCCCAACACATCCAGTTCACTATCTTTTCTTTTTGTGCTTGTGGTTGAGCTTGTGAGTGTTCAGCTTCCTGTTCCTACCAGTATGCCAGCCACTTGCTGCCATGCTTCCCCCCCATGACAGACTCACCCCTCTGCAACTGTAAGCTCAAACAAGCTTTCTCCAAACCAAACCAAACCAAAATAAAAAACAAGGCAAAGCCTGGTGCTGAAGTACAGAGAATTGTTGGCATTCAAAGTCCTGGGTTTAATATGGAGCATCACAGAACAGTCAAACATCACATAAACCATATCACTTCAGAATAGCTGTTGTTCTTTGCAGGTTACTACAAGCCATACACTTGGATAGAGTTCCGGGACACCAACAGAATGATATTTATTTTTAGAGAAATGATTTATTTAGTTGAAAGAATTAATAAAGGTTTATGTGAGGGGGCAGGAGCAAAGTAGTACTTCTTTGTGGATAGACGCAAATAATTTTCCTAATGGAACACAATTCAAGATTATCATTCCTGAAGGTTTTTATCACTAACTACCCTGCCTTTCCAGGAGCTGCATTTACACTCCACTGGGATGAAATCCTTAGAACCAGCAGGACTGTAAACGTGCCAGCTTGATACCCCATTTCAGGCTCACTTTACCAGCTGTTCTGAGCATCACCTGTGCTAGTCAGAATCTCTCAGGAAGCAGACACAGCGGGGCAATGAGGCTGCAAACACATAGGAGGAGAAAGTTCAGCCACAGGGCTCTAGACAGGAGAGGTCCTGGCTCAGGCATATTTAGTGTGAGAAGGTCTTAAGGATCTCCCTGGCCACAGTTTCCATAGAGACATAACCCACTCCTGGTGCTAGATTTTCCTTTAGCGACCTATGGCCTCCAAAAGTGCCTAATGTCACTCAGGCAGGGTATCTACTGTGTCTACTCCTTAACTTTATATATATATATATATATGGGCACAGGCATTTATAGTATTTTCTCAATTGATGGGAAGAAATATTAATTTTTTAACAAAGTAAAATTTTGAACAATTGTTAAAATAAAAGTAGAATGATTTTTATTAACAAGCTTACTTAGGAAATGTTAAGTCACATAGAAATAAGAAAACAAATTAAGGCACTCTGCCTCTACCATAAGTCACAAACAAGATAGGGCACTACTAGTAATTTATACCTATAAAATATAGAATTATATAGAAGTAATATAAGCCAAAGCTTTGCTTCCAACAGTTAAATAATTAGTTTAAATGTTTAAATACAATTCTTTAAATACTTTAACTGTTGAATGCTGCTTTTGTAAGCTTTCTTCCTGAAACTCCTTCCTCTCTCCTGAAGAAACAAATGTTTTCTCTTTTCCCTTGAGAAATGACTACCTCTGTTAGCTGCTTAGTCAGAGCATTTTATGGGCTAAAGGTAAAACTGTCATAACTGGAAGCTATGGTCACTGCTTCTGTGAGATGAGCTTATCCCCAGAAAAAATTCCTGGACAGGGTCAAAAGATCTTTCCAGGATGGTCACACTGATTAGATATGACAATGATGCCCACCCTATAGAAGCTATGAAACACTTACTGTCAAGGCTATACCCCTGAAGCATTAGCTGGAGCCTTGCTGCACACCAATAAAAAATTCATGGTTTCTCCAAGCATCTGCTTGATTTCCTTGCTTAACTGAATATTTCCTGGGCCCCTGGGCATCCTATGTGTGAATATTTTCAGTATTTGTTTCTTTATATTTGCTTTTATGTCTTCATGGATGATTAGTAGGGTTGCTCTGCAGAAATTTCTGTGAATTGAAATAGTCCATATTGGAAAGTGGTTCGTTAATAAAGGAAACTTACAAGGCTCAGAAAGTTACAAGATTCCTAAGACCACTACCTAAGGTTATATAAAGAGAAACACTTGCTGAGGGAGACTCTCTGGCATGATAGTCACCTCTAAACCATTGTTCAGAGAATCTCTAGGATTGCAGTTTTCATCTCTGTTACCTATTCTGCTGTATCTGTCTTTGAATCATTCCTGCGCCTCTCAGTAAGCCCTTACCAGTAAGAAACCTTAAAAAACTCATTGATTTACCAAGTTGGACTTTGGTAGAATCATTATTTTGGCTTGTTGTAAGTTCCCTATTGATGGTGAGTAGAAATTTGTTCATGTCTCACTGAGAAAAGTTAACACAACATGGATGCAGAGGTGTGGATGAAGGATATGACTTCCCGTTATTGCTTATAGATGGGCTAACACTCAAACTCGCTTACACTCAAACGCCAGTCAAATGCTGTTTCAGCCAAGGCAAGGCACAGTTGGAAAAACAGTATTTTATATAATGTGAGCTTATAACTGTCCTGTCAAGAGTTAAGATTGTTTTAAAGAGACACCTGTTGTTCCTCTTTCTGGTTCTGAAGACTATCAAAACAGGACTCTAGGGATCTGGAATTTCCCCCAAAAAATCTCATTCTGGGGTAATATAAAGGATAGTGGTAGCCAGAGAGGAACCTTGTCTTACAGAAAGAAATTATATTAATTTTTATACCTTTTCAATTTATCATGTAGGTTAGACTACAACCTAGATAATAATGACGAGTATGGTCATATCCTGGTCAGGACAGATTAGTCTTGCTCTCTATTTAACTTTAAACTTCAAGTAAGAACCGAAAATAATGAACTTGAGGGTTCATTTTACTTCTTTTTCATCTTCCCATGTGGCTGTGTTGAACAAATTCTCTTTCTCTACCTTTCACTATTCAACTGGCCTATTGAGGGTGAGTGGATGAACCTGGTTTGTTAAGTTTGTCAAGGTTATTCTAACAACTGTGGTAACTGTTACCCATAAAGAAGACCTAGAGCCGTTGCTCTGGAAAGGAAGCTAAGACATAATTCCCTGTGGGAATGAGGTTTATTGGAATAAACAGGCCCCAAGGCCACGATTTGGGATTGGGGATTTGAAGTAAGGGAGAAACACATTAGAAGCAGTACACTGTATAAAGACATAAACATGATGGGATCTTAAATGAAAAGAGAGACAATCTTTAAAATTTTAAAAGAAACTTTATTAAGAGTAAAAATAAGACATAGAAATATAGGTAGATGGATGATAGATAGGTGATAGATAGATAATCTCATCTGGCCTCTTCAGAAAGAAGCTTTCAGAACATCTTCCCAAGCAATCCCCTAGCCCCATCCCAAGGAGTCCCTAGACTAGTGGTTTTCAACCTGTGGGTCATGACCCCTTTGGGGGGTCAAATCTTTCACAGGGGTTGCCTATCAGAGACCCTACATTTCAGATATGTATATTATGGTTCATAACAGTAGCAAAATTACAGTTATGAAGTAGCAACAAAGATAACTCTAGTTGGGGGTACCCACCATATGAGGAACTGTATTAAAGGGTCACAGCATTGAGAAGGCCGAGAGCCATTACTCTTAGATGGATCTTCAGAAAAAAGGGAAAGTCTGCCTTATATTATGCTTTAGTGGTGGAGGGAAGTTTCACATCATGTGATTTAGTTCAACATAGCTTATATGACAAAGAACATTGAGGAGCCAGGCACCTTACATCAAGAGCTATCAAATCATATTACAGACTGCTCCTTACCTCCAGAGGGAGCTTCAGGGGAACAAGGCCTAAATAGGCTATGGGATATGGTTGAAAGGTGCAGGCCCATGTTCTAACAGAAACACTGTAACTTAGAATTATGGTGGCATATTCAATAAAAATAGCCTGAGATATCAGAGGATAGAGCCAAGCCCTGAAGGTCTGGAAAAAAGCCCTTTAATTCCAGCACCTGGGAGGCAGAGATCCTCTGAATCTCTGTGAGTTCAAGGCCCAACAGAGTTGGGTGGTAATGACACCCATCTTTAATCCCTAGCTCTAGGAATGTTGGATGAGAAAGGAAAGTAGCTGGGCAGGGAAAGGAATATAAGAGGAGATAAGGCAGAAGTTCTTGTCCCTTTGCCTGCATGTGCAGATGAGGACTCATGGAGACAGGGCCTACCCCATTCAGCCCAAAGAGTTGGCTGTGCTTTGTTCCCTGTTTCTCTGATATTTCAGCTTTTCCCCAATATCTGGCTCTGGTTTTATTATATACTAAGTAGAATTCATAATATAGAATATTGCATATCACATTTCAAAACTACTGTCTAATAAATGATATGTGGCCTTGGTATTGTTTCTGTTTTCCTTTTATCTGATGATGCGTATGACCAGTGTATGCGCATTTTCACTGAAATCTAATATATATGTATAGAAAGGCCATACATCATTCTCCTTTTTAGTGACTCACAAATTGTTTATACCTAGCAGACATCATCAGCATGTGGTGACACATATTATAATGCTTTGAAGATAAGCCCTTGTGACACATGCTGATGTAGAAAATGAAAAGTCATTTGTGGGAGCATATCGCATCTCTGAGGTACGCTACCACTGCATGCTTGGGCACTCCATCACCCCACTAAAGTGAATGATTTAGGAGGGGTGCATTGGGTTCTGATAATGAAAGTATTTTCCACAAGTTTATGTGATATAATTCCTGTTTGATGCAAATTATATAAAATATGGTGCCGATTTTATTTTATAGAGAAAGTAAAGGAAGCATTGCTCAGTAAGATTCTCAAAGTCATGCCAGTTGGTCTACACTTCTTACTCTGTCTCTCTAGACATGAGATCAACTATAAGGATTTTTTTTCTCATAATATTTTGCATCTCCATTCTTATTTTAGAAAATGTAGAAATTCTTGGATTAGGGATGCCCAGGCTTTTTATTGCATAGGCTTTAAATCTATTTGCTTTAAATTTGTTTCCCATCATTGTAGAGATTGTTTACTGTCTAATGAAATCTTCTACATCTCATTCTCATCCCACACACTCCCACTTTCCTGCTTCCACAGTTCATTCTGCCTCTGTTCTAATTCTGTAGGGAGATGTTATGGTGAAGTCTCTTGAGTAGAAGAGGTTTAGCCCCAGTGGACAAAGGAAGGAGTGATGCTCTGAGCTTCTTCCTTTAATCTCTATCACCTGAGGGACTAAGTTCAAGGCTGTTTAGTTACCACAGAGTAGAAGAACATCCATATGCAGCGATCTCAAGTTTTTTACAGAGAGAATAACTAAGGCACATGTTTGTTGTGTAATGTTACAAAATCAGCGCCTAAGTCGTATTTATCAACAGGTAGCTTTGGGGCGTGGAATTACTGAGACAGAGCTGCTAGGTAAGGAAGGGCAGCCTCTGCTTGAGTTGCGTGTTGTCACTAGGTTTCTCCTTTAAAGTTCTCCTCACTGAGACCTTCTGCAAGAGACACCTTCGTGCTCAGGGACCAGTAAGTACAGCTGGATTATTTCACTTTTTAGGTCTGGGTTTGATAATTTCATTTTTTTTTCCCAGAGAGAACAGACATAATTTCAAGGAGTAAAACTTTGGTGCATTGATCATAGCTTAGAATTTCTGATGAGAACACTTGGTCACTGAGTCCAGTGCTTACCGTTTTCATTTGGAGGCTGAAGCCTAAGGAATGAAGTGCCCACTGTAGCACTCTTTGTTGGAGTTATCAAGGACATCCGCATCATTATTGAGAGTACAGTTGTTAATTGTTCTTTATCACTCATGGTAGTACTTTTTTCATTTTTGTTAGGTTTTATACACATACTCTCTCTATATTTTTTCTCTATGTATATGCACACATAACAATCACATATATTTATGAGCTATAGTGCTACAACCCAATTTAATTACAAAGTGTACATTGGTCGGATAAAAACAATCGGCATTTCTATTACTGGAGGGGCTTATTTGTTTGTATAGGGGATATTCTAAACTTTTACTATCCTGTTTTGGAATAAACATCAGGTTGCTGTGAGAATAGCCCTTCTATTGTGCTAGGAAAATTGTCTTAATATGTCTTACAGGCCAAGGAGCGTTGTAGGCATTGTGTAGAGCTCCAAGAAACAACAAAAGCTTTGGTTTTCATAATTATGTTCTTATGACAGGTTACGTTTTCGTACATGGAGATTGATTTTGTAATAAGAAAAGAAGGGATGAGAACCAGAGTTCAGAAGGATGGTGAAGTAGATCCTGATAAAAAGCCACTTTTCTCTCATTGGTGCTAAATTTCTGATTCCAATGTGTTTGGGACCATAGAGAGCCTAGAAAATATTTGGTTGCTGATCAAAACTTGTTGGCTAATTAATGATTTTATGAATCAAGTTTTGGAATAGATAGGGAACTGGACAAAGTGGAGAGACAAAGAGTAGAATGGAAATTCTCAAATCACAGCTCTGTGACGGCTCTCAAGTAGGCTTTTTTTAAAGCCCTCATGGTCACAAGGATGGGTATTGACATTTACTCCTCAAAGTCTCTCATCTGGATAAATTCTAATAGAAGTGGCTCGTTCTGGTCTAGGCAGAATTTAGTCTGCTTGAAGCCAATTCACACAAACTTTAAGTATCACTCAATATGAACACATTTAAAATGCAACCTCTGTCAGTCTTAAATGAAATGAATTTTTTTAAAAAAATGTATCTAACATAGATACAAGTAACATTATACAGACTGAACAGGTTGTATTTAGGAATAATGTCTGTATGCATGTACACACATGTAACATACATGAATGAAAAAAGAGGCTGTGAAGTAATTAAGAGGTATATAAAATTTACATAACTAAATTATTAGGTTATGATTTTTTTAGGTTATGGATATTTATTTCTGTACTTTATTTTTTATGGTCTTAAATTTTATATTTACCTAATATTGCATAAAGCAAGTGATGCCTATAATGATGGTAAAGAGTTAGAATAGGCATTAGAAAACATTTCTGTTAATGTTAAAGCTATTCAACTTTCAAACCAAACAGCACACAACCTGTGGTAGAAAATGAATACATTTTATGTTTCAGATTTGTTAGCGTGAATTCTCCATTTCTTCATTTATTTTTCAAGGACTCATCCATTCAAGTGGTTAGCCATCCCCCAAGCTGCTAACTATGATGCTGATCTTCCCTTTTGATGCTCTGCGCTGAGGACAAGGCAGGCTGGAGCTACCTGGCTCTGGGACTTCATTTGTTGTACACTATGTTCCTGAGAAAGCACAGGACTCCATTTCTGCCATGAGGAGGCAGAATGACAGCTCTGTGGTTGAGTTCATCCTGTTGGGTTTTTCTCACCTTCCTGAACTCCAAGCACACATGTTTAGAGCTTTCTTGGTCATTTATCTGGTGACTCTGACTGGAAATGCTACCATTGTCACTGTCATCTTCCTGGACCAGAGCCTGCACATCCCCATGTACCTGTTCCTGCAGAACTTGTCTGTAGTGGAAGCAAGCTTCAGCACAGCCATTATGCCTGAAATGCTGGTGGTCCTGACCACTGAGAAAGCCACGATTTCTTTTTGGGGCTGTTACGCACAGATGTATTTCATTCTTCTCTTTGGTGGGACTGAGTGTTTTCTCCTGGGGGCAATGGCTTATGACCGATTTGCTGCAATCTGCCATCCTCTTTCCTACCCGGTGATTATGAACAAAAGGGTCTTTGTGAAACTGGTGATGTGCTCATGGGTCTTGGGCATCATGGTGGCTACTCTGCAGACCACATGGGTGTTTAGCTTCCCTTTTTGTGGTCCTAGTAAAATTAATCATATATCATGTGAAACCCCTGCAGTGCTGGAACTTGCATGTGCAGACACCTTCTTGTTTGAAGTCTATGCCTTCACAGGCACCATCTTGATTGTCATGGTCCCCTTCCTGCTGATACTGTTGTCTTATACTCGGATTCTGTTCACCATCCTGAGGATGCCATCCACCACGGGGAGGCAGAAGGCCTTTTCCACGTGTGCCTCTCATCTCACATCTGTCACCCTGTTCTACGGCACAGCCAGTATAACTTATCTACAGCCCAAATCCAGGTACTCACCAGACACCAAGAAACTGATGTCATTGGCTTATTCTCTGCTTACCCCTCTGCTGAATCCACTTATCTACAGCCTGAGAAACAAGGAGATGAAAAGAGCTGTGGTGAAATTATGGGACAGAAAAGTGGCTTTACGTACCACCTGAGTTGCTGAGAAGCTATGTGGTATTTGGAAATCATCCAAAGAAACTTTACCTTAGACTAGTAACTCTTGGAAAAAGATGATCTCTTAGTACTTTAGTCAATTATTTTTTAAAAAATACATACATTTTATAGTATGATGTAACAGTCTTCAGATATTTGTGAATTTTAGATACCCAGATTATTTTTATAGTGTTGTCATTGAGATGAATCTTCAGTAAAATCTAATTTCACATATTTATGTTTGATGTTTTGTTTTCTGGGCATCTGGTGGGATGAACAGTGTCTTTCCATATATCCTCTCTCTCTCTCTCTCACTCTCTCTCTCTCTCTCTCTCTCTCTCTCTCATCTATCACTTACCATTCCATGTAGTTTGATCTGGTATGTGTCTCTGTGTTACTTGTATTTCCTTTTCTGGGAATTGAACTCACAGCCATACTCTGGTAAAGCAGTTAGTTGCTCTGTCCCGTGCTACTATCTCAGCCAGTATTCATCAATTTGAATAAATATTGCAGAATTACTTTTTAAAATGATTACAAATGCCTTAGAATGATCAGAAGTTCCATTGAGATTCACCAATACCCAGAACGTCATTAAAATAACAAATGACATTTGTTGTTTCTGGAATGAAAGTTTATGAGTTGAAAAAAATACCCACAAATTTATTTGGGAGACCCAGACTAGTCCTAGTTTCTGTGATAGTCTCTATTTGTTTAAAGAGAGGCTTCTTTGATGAGGGTTGCTAGCTCTCCTTTTCTGTGGGTGTGAGGATAAGATTTGGGATGTAGGAAGGAATCATGCTACTCTAGCAAAGTGTCAGAGTAGATTCTTTTTTAAGGTCCATGATCTCACTGGTCCCAGGAAGTTGGCTTGGTTTCCTTTACCAGACATGATTTCAGCCCCATTGATTGGGCCTTAAATCCAATTAGATAGTTGTTGGTTGCCACTGACTTGTAAATGCCATAAAAGTATATTTTAACAACACAGTAGAATATCATTGTTGGCAACTTATTGTACTCTGCCTATTAAATAATGGATAAGACTTTTTTAGTGCCCCAACCCCAAATAAGAAATATCTAAAATAGCAGAAATGCCAATTTTCTTGTTATAGTCATTAAACAATGTATACATGATAATAAATATCAGGTACCTCATAATCATAGGCAAATAATACATTATATATATATTAATAATACAAAAGTCAGATAATTATATATATATAAATAATATTATATATACAACATATATATATGTTGCTATAGTAAGAACAAGAATGTCCAAAGAGCCTGGAGAGATGTCTTAGTGGTAACTGGTTGTTCATCCAGTTGACTTGGTTTCCAGTCCCAGCACCCACATGGCAGGTCACAACCATCTGTCAATATAGTTCTAGGAGATATGCCGCTGTCTTTTGGCCTCTGTGGCCACTGCACACATGTGGTGCACAGATGGCCATGCTGGCAAAACACACACAAACACACACAGACACACAAACACACAGACGTGCGTGCGCGTGTGCACGCGTGTGCACGCACGCGCACACACACATGCACGCGTGCACACACACACACACACACACACACACACACACACGCACAGGCACACAAAATCTGGCCACATTCATATATTTAGAATGGGGTACATATTGTTTCTTTTTATTCTAACTAGAAGCTACTTTGAATATTTCTTCCAATAGTGGTGTGTGTGTGTGTGTAACCTATTTTGTGATAATTTGATATCCAAAATATGTATATGCATTAGAATAGACAAAGCCAGCAGACTATGGTCTATTGGTTCATACATAACCATGGTCCATCAAAACAATTCAGCTCTCTGTCTGCTGTTTGTTAATGTTTTACAGAGCTGCACCATGGATAATATATATCTTCAGCTTGCTCTGTCTATGTGCGTGCACTGCTTCCTCATTTTTCCTGGTCAGTTTCTTCTGCCTCTTAGAACTTCACACGAAGACTAGTAGGCTCCATTCTAGTCCTACAATGTCAAGATTGACCTTGTGACTTTAGCATGTCTATTTTTCTCCTCCGACCTTTAACGATGAACAGGATGCTGTACAGGAGAATACCTGAAGCTTCTAAATCAATAAACTATTTGGTGTCAGGCTTTTCTTTTTTAAAATTTCATTTATTCTTCTCTTGTACACCATATCCCAAGGGCAACCTCCGCTCTCCACCCAGACCCACTCTCCTCTGTTTCCCTTCAGAAAAGATCAGGCCTCTTAGTGGTATCAACTGAAATTGTCATAACAAAATGCAATAAGACTAGGCAAATACCTTCATATCAAGGCTGGAAGAGGATGCTCAGTAGGAGGAAATAGGTCCCATGAGCCAGCAAAAGAGTCAGAGTAAACTCCCAAGCTAAGCACGTATGCAGAGGGCTTGGAGCAGACCCATGAAGGCTTTGTGACTGTCCCTTCAGTCTCTGTGAGACCTTGTGGGCCCTGCTTAGTTGATGCTGTGGGCTGCGTTCACCTGGTTCCATGTTTTTCAATTTCTTGTGACTCTGACTACAGGGATTTAAGAAAAAGCCCAATTCTGGAGTCATTGCTGTCCCCTTCAATAGTCACATACCACTTTATTCATTTTGAATGTAATCAATATTTTGAATAAAGGCATTTGAATGTCCCAATATTTGTATTATCAGGCCATTTGGGTTGTTGGTGTGGCTTCTGATGTCATGAGGAGACACTCTCACAAAAGTCTCTTATTATCTGACTTTTGTTTTTGGAACCTGGTAGAATTTTCTTTTATAGAGAAAATATATTTCTGTAGTGGTGCAAAAATGTGTAGGTCCCTATCTCCCGCCTTGGATTACAAATGTGATGTTTTAATTATTTCTATTTTCTTTGATTCTTGAATCATGGCTGTCTGCCACCTTTCTCAGAATGAATAGGCATTTTGCAGCCATGTTTGAATTTTCAGCCTTCAGAAAAGTAAAATAAAAACTTTTGCTTAAGTCATCTAATCTACAATGCATTAATACACCCATAAACACCAGAGTTAGAAGTATTTAATTCTATTTCTCATGCTACATAGTGTTTATTAAAGAAGAGTTATTGAAATAACTATGATTTAAAGTCAACTGAACATTTACTTTGTAATCTATATATATGCATATATATAAAAAATGATTTATATTGTTTTGATCTTTACTGAGTTTGCTGAGAATACAAGTTTTTACAATTTGAAACGTTGATCTGTTCCTGTTATATGTGAAAAGTTTTCTCCAATGTATCTGTCATCGTTGTTTCTGTTCTGATGGTTCTGATATAATCTGCTGGGGGCCACAGAAATACAAAGAGGGAACTGACCCATCCATCGGAGCCAAGGGACCTGATGGAGGCAAGACCAAAATCTCAAGGAGTTTTGGTGTTAATTGCCTTTGAATGTGTTAAATTGTTTCCTGCAGAGGATTTCTTGTGTCTGAATGCAGCTTCTCCATTTGTTATTTCCTTGGAATTTAGTTCTCAGGAACCTTTAGCAGTGTGATCATCCATTTGTTGGGCACAACTTCCCCTGCACACTTGAGGGCATATGGATATTCTCCCCTATCTGTGTATGAAAAGAATCACACAGACAAGATCTCTTATTTTATAAGTCAGACTCAATGTCTGCTGTCCCTGCAGTTACATTTACTAGTAAACATCTGGGCAGAGTTAGCCCTCAGCAAAGCAACCCATTTGAAATTTTTCTGATATCCAAGGACAGCTATAGATAGATAACAGACTGACTTCACCACCCTTACTAATAAGAGAGCTAGCGGGAAACTTTCTAACTCCCTGGATTTGCACCTGGATTCCTTAACACAGTTTAAGTTTAAACTTAAAGGTTGAAGGAAAAAGGTAATTTAGAAACTTCTAGCTGCAGCTGTCAAAACATCTATTCTGAAGCATAAAGACCTGAGCAGTCAGAATCCGCTTCTTGTGCAAATTAAGCCTTTACAGACCCCCCTCCTGGCAAGGCCGCCTTAGTAGAACAAAAGCTGCAGGGTCCCTCTCCATTATATACTTAGTTACCTGGCAACTGAGAACATTCAGCCTTCCCTATGTCACTTAGAATTCACTATTGCCCTGATGGGGAATCTGCGTGATGGGTATATAAACCTCTACCTTCATTGTCCTGTGTCATGCCGATGAAGATGTAATCAGAGCAATTGCTTCAAGTGTGATTCCTGTAGAGAGTCCCCTCACCAGTAAGAAGTGTTATCTTCCTGGACCCTGAGAGAACCTTGTTATGGTTGGTTCCTAAAAGGTTTTCATTAATAATGGAATGCCTCTTAAAAAGTGTGGCTTCCTTCCTGCTTTAGAATGGTGACAAGGCTCCAATCTTATCAGTGCTGTTCTCGGGGAGGATCCCTCACACACCATGATCTGGTTTTGCCCATGATCTTATCTCACTCTTATGCCATTACAGCTCATTAACCCAGTAGTAGAGGCCTGAAGCAATTACGTTTTGGATAGTGTTCCATAAGTAACACCCACAAAGTTATTCTGTTAATGTTCCTTCTCTAGATATCTGTTGAGTTCTAGTCACTATTAACTCACTAGGTTTTAATGAATTAAGCACAGTGAAGTTGTCCTGTGAAGGGAAGATTTCAGTGTTTGTAAAATGATGCCTACAGACAGGCATTTTTCAAGGGATGGAAACAGCAAGAAAAGAAAGATAGTCTAATGAGACAATTGCATTTTAAGCAAAGTAAACATGTGTTTAAACATTTCACAACTATGATAACTGCCATAAAGAGAACAGCAAACCATGTGCAACAACAAAATGAAATATTCTGGAGGCCGAGTAACTGATAGGAAGACAGAAGGGGTGGAACAGACAAGGGAGTAGTGATGTTTGCCACCCAGGCAAGAATGATGTCAGCTCAGGCTAAGAGGGTGGCCGGGGAAACAATGGAAATGCTTCTATGTACATTTGTACAGTCAGATTGACTGCACTTGGTTAGGAATCATATGACAGGAGCAGATAGGAGAGAAAGCAGTGTCAGGGATGAGTCTGTTTTTCAGGTTGGAGCACAGGTAGAGACTCTAATTGTTGAGATATGAAACATTAGCAGGAAAGACTATTTGTGGGGATTTGGGATCCAGTTGGAGTGAACAGCGCTTAAAACACCTGTACAAAATCAGCCAAGCAAGATATCTGAGATTTATAAGCCAGGCCCAGAGTGCTGATCTGAATTCGGAGGGACAGAATTATAGAGAAGAATCTGGGTAGGGATGCTGTCTCCAGGAAAGTATTTTGAAAAATAAAACAATATAGTTTATTATGTGTTTTTTTTAAACTTATTTTATAATGCAAACAGAAGACAGAACTAAATGCAGAATGGTGGCTGTGCTTTTTTTTGTCCTTCCTTTCAGAGGTCATTAGTCGCGTTTTACAATTTGCCTAGATATGACTCACAAATGCGTGCTCTCTCTGCTATTTACCATAAAGTGTAAGCCAGGAATTAGAAGAAAAGCTTCCCCATTAGTTCCCACCACATGAAATATATGTGATATATTTACGCATATATGTATATGTAAACACAAAAGAGATTATTATAAGGTTATTATACAAGCTCTAGGCACAATGTAAGAATATAGGCTTCTTTCTTATGTTTTTGTGTGTACTTTTAAGTAATAAAAATATCAAAAATAGAGTTCATTGTGTTGGACTAAATTACATTTCTGTATAGACTGCATTGGATGGAAGGAGGTCTTTTTTTATTTAAGAATTTTTTTCCTTTTGTATACTATACACTGTTTCCCCTCTCTCCCCTTCTGCCGTCTGCACCTCTCTGCTACCCCCATCAGCTCCTCAAAGGGGGCAAGGCCTCCTTTGAGTATCAACACAGGCTAACATACCAAGTTGAGGCAGGACCAGCCCCTCCTCCCCGTATCAAGGCTGAGTAAGGCATCCCACCATAGGGAGTGGGCTCTAAAGAGCCATTTCATGTTCCTGGGATAAGTCCTGGTCCCACTGCCAGGGGCCAGAAGGAGGTCTTTTTAAATTGGAGACACTGTAGCGTGTTTGAAGTCCTTGTGAAAAATCCAGTATAAGGGAGTGTGAATCAATTTAACACAGGGATTGTGGGCGATGTGCTCTATGGAACATGAACTGATAAATTGGTATGTAAATAATGGGGAGAAATAGAGTTCTATGACGCTACACAGTTTCTGGAGATTGGCCTCCTCGTATAAGGTGAGCAGAGGACACAGTAACAAGAACTAAGAAAGTGAATCTAGGGAAACTGTTAGAAGGAAGCTTCTAGGCTCCATGTTCAGGCCAACCTGGTCTACATAGACTAGCCAAGACTACAAAGCATCATCATCATCATCATCATCATCATCATCATCATCATCATCATCATCATCATCATCAACAACAACAACAAGCCCTTCCCCCCGACACACCAAAACTAAAAAAGTTTCAGACAAATCTGGTATGGATTTTACCATGCAGAAGCTAGATTGAATTTTTACTGCCACCTGGTGGTTAACCAGTGTAATTGACGCACTATTTTACAAACGTAATTGAAAGTCTAGAGAATTAAAGGTGGCCATGTTTTTCAACATTTATTTTTTTATGAAAAAATAATATAATTAATCATATAAGTTTCAAGTAAAACAAAGTTTTGCAGGTGTGATGGACATTCTTGGCTGTCAACTTGACTATATCTTGAATTAGCTATAATTCAGAAAGGGAGGTCACACTTGTGGTCTGGATCTTGAGGCAATAAAATGCCTCATGCCTTTGACATTGATCTTGAGGTGGGATGACACATGCCTTTAATCTTGGCCACACCTTCTGCTGGAAGCCTGTATAAGGGCAATGGAAGAATTAATTACATAAGTTCCGTGACTCTAGAGAACCCAGACTAATATGGCAGGTGAAAAATTCAGAGGCAAATGTTCTTTGTAGGTGTTAGGCTTAAAACAAGAATGGCTGAAGTGATCCTCATTTTACTATCTCCTTTCCCAACATTTTCTCTTTAACCACCATTACCACCATCAGCATCATCACTTTGACCACATCTATCAACACCGGAGACGCCACCATTATCACAACATCACCACAGTGTGTAGAGAGCTCCATCCCTGGATAATGGCGCTTATTTTGGAGATTATAGAAATCTTGGGAAGTGGGATGCAACAGGAGGAAATGGGTCACTGGGGGTGCATCGGCAGAACATATTTTCCTTTTTATTCTTTCTAACTATAATGTGTGGTCTTCTCTGCCATACCCTCCTTACCATGGGTTGAAATCTCTGACACCGTGAGGTTAAAAAATTCTTTCTCAATTGAGTTGTCTCCTTTAATGTTTTTCATGAAGAGTGTGGGGAAATTTCAAGCTGTGATCTAGAGAAACCCTGGGAAGCTGTAAGCAGAGATTAGTGGGCCATTCTGCTTGGCGTCCAGAGAGCCAGAAGATGCCAGTAGAAGTGTGTCACTGAAAACCAGGCTTCTGATGGCTCAGAGGGCAGACACACATCTGGAAATGGCTAGAGGGCATAACATGTGACATTCTGGCAAAGAATCTGGCTGTGTTCTGCCCATGTCCAGAAAGTCTGAGTGAGGCTGGCCTCAATAGAAATGGACTAATTTATTTGGTGGAATAAATTTGAAAAGCAGCATAGCATTTACGGTGTCACATGGTTGTTACTTGCTGTCCTTAGCCAGAGTTATAAGTGAGAATTCTGAGCAAAAATAGGGCAGAAAGATTTGATAAATGCAGCTTGGTGAGGGAGGAAGCTTGAGTCCCTTTAACATTGGAGATAAAACAGGTGCAGACAAAGTGATCACTATAATTAAAGAGATTAGAGCCATTGAAGAGAATCCCCCTCACCTCACTCACTTCACCCTGAAGTAATAGTAAATGAAATAAAATGCTCTGCTGTCTTGAGGGCAAGAACTCCTCCCATAGAAGGACCTGGGGCATGAAACTGAAAATCCATTTGAAAGTATTTCCTTTAAAAAGAGAGTGCCTAAGAAGACAAAGACTATGGAATGCCGCGTGCTAGATACAAAGAAACCTTAAGCCTACTGCAGATGTGATAAAATAAGACCCAGATACATTTCAAACCGGCAGAGTTTGTTACAATTTATATGGTGTTATACATGCACAAAGAATCCAAGAGCTATTGAGATTTGCACCAGTATTTCAGAAAGAAAAAAAAAACCCACCAAAAACTGATGAGGCCAGGCAATGTGTGGGAAGGATGAAGTCCCTGAGGAAAAGCCCAGAGAGGCCAGTTTGTGGAGCTGTAAAGGTTAGTACCAAGTTGAAGTGGAGATCCCAGGCTGTTGGAGATATCATGGATGTGGGACATCTGTACAGGGAAGTTGTAGGCAGCATATGGGACTTAACAGAGAAGCTACTTCAGGTGACAGGGCCATAGGAATGGGCTACTCAAGCCCCTAAGAACCTGGATGATGCCACCATGAGCTCCAACTTCTGGACACAGACCTGAAGGGTTTGACATTTACTATTTTAGATTATGTTTTTGCTTTGGTCTGGCATTTCCTTGCCAGTCTCCCATGCTTCGCTTCAGGAAAGTGAATCTTTACTCGGAATCACTCTATACTAGGGCCATGTAACTTCAAAATGTTTATTTTACTGGGAATCACATTTAAGAGTTTACCTTGAATCTTGCAAAAGTCTTTGGATTTTTAAACAGTATTTGGGATACTAAGATTATGAGATTTTTTGAAGTCTGATGAAGTCAGAATCTGGCATTGTAAATCTGGCATTATAAGATGGCCATGGGCTTATGGGCACCACAGACAAAATTGTATGATTTAAATATAGCATATACCAAATGAGTTCTTGTGTCTTAATACCTGGTCTCTAGCACTTGGCTCTGTTTTCAAAGACTGTAGAAGATTTAAGACATATGATTGTAACATGAGATTTCTGCACCCGACTATCCCCATGGTCCAGACCTACCTGCAGCTGCCCCCCCCCAAATGACTCAGATGATTATATTAATTTCATGCTCTTTGGTCTATGGCTCAGGCACATTGCTAGCTAGCTCTTACTTCTTAATTCAACCCATATCCATTAATCTGTCTGTCATGTGGCCCGTGGCTCACCTGTGTTCCTACATGTTGCTTCCTTGGGCAGAAAGGTCAATCTCTCTCAACTCCACCCTCCTCCTACCTATTCTCTGATTCCTGTCTACTTCTACAGTGCCTGCCATGGGCCAAAACAGTTTCTTTCTTCACAGCATATAGAAAGACATTTCCACATCATGTGATCTTCCTGGCTGTTGTAGGCCTCGAGTTGAGGCCAGAAAGTTATAATTTTGCACTGCTTCTTGACTGAGTTCTCCATTTGCTGGTAGCACCATGTTAGAATTGATGGCAGACTTCAAAGAATGAATTTAAAAAATGTGGTACATTTCCACAGTGGAGCAGCAGTAAAGAAAAAAAATGACATCTTGAAATTTGCAGGCAAATTGATAGAACTTAGAAAAAAAATCATCTTGAGTGAGGGAACCCAGACTCAGAAAGACAAACATGGTAGGTACTCACTCATAAATGATATCAGACATGAAGCAAAGGATAATCAGACTATAATACACAGCTTCAGAGAAGCTAGGTAACAAGGAGGACTCTAAGAGAGACATCCATGGATCCCCCTGGGAAGGGAAAATAGATGAGATCTCCCAGCGAATTGGGGCCTTGCGGGAGGGGGGGGGAGTAAGGGGAGCTAGGAAGGGAATATGAGGAAAGAGGATGGTAGAACTGGGGGAGGGATGGAGAGAGATAACAACAGTGTAGATATCTTGACAGAGAAAACTATTTTGAGGTTAGGGAGACACTGGGTGCTAGGGAAACTCCCAGGAATCCACAAGGATGATCCCAGCTAGGACTCCAAGCAGTAGTGGAGAGGAGGCCTGAACTGGCCTTTCCCTGCAATAAAATCATTGGCCGTTTTGATTGCTATCATAAAACCTTCATCCAGCAACGGATGGAAGCAGATGCAGAGATCCACAGCTAAGCTCTGGGCCAAGGTCCTAGAGTCCAGTCGAAGAGAGGGAACAGGAATTATATGAGCAAAGAGGTGGAGATCATGATGGGGAAACCCACAGAGACAGCTTAGGAGCTCACTGACTCCGGACTGACAGCAGGGGAACCTGCATGGGACCGAACTAGTTCTTCTAAATGTTGATGACAGTTTTCGTGGATTGGGCAGTTAGGGAAGCCTCTGGCAGTGGGACCAAGATTTATCCCTAGTGCATAACTACCTTTTTGGAGTCCATTCTCTACAGAGAAATACCTTGATACAGGGGAAAGGGCTGCGTCCTGCTTCAACCTGATATCCCAGCCTTGGTTGACTCCCCATAGGACCTTATCTTCTTTGAGGAGTGGATGGTGGGGTCGGTGGTGGGGAAGCTGGGGGATGAATGGGAGGGGGAGAGGGAAGGGGAACTATGGTTGGTATGTAAAATAAAGAAAAAAAAGAATCCATGGCAGGAAGCTCGCACTGCTGCTGACCAAGTTGCTTCAGCAACCATTCTTTCTCCATTATGATGTTACTAGCTAAATGCAGCTCAATTCCTTGAGCTGTTTCTGTATTTTGGCAAAGTGACAATAAAAGTAATATACTGGGAAATTTATGTGGGGACTTGTAACATCATAATATTTACAGAAATGTGGGCAGTGAAAAGGTTTCAGATTGGAAGAAACACTCTATTTATATTACATTCCAGTCAAGAACCTGCCTACCTTATCTATACCCTGAGACTTCTTGGGAGGTTGACTAATCTGACAGAGGAATTTCAATACATCTCACCCTTCAACACGTTGCATAGTTATTGGTAGTTACTTTAAGACAGATTTGCAGAGAGAATCAAGAGCAAAAAAGAGAGAAAAGACATTTGAAAAGTGTAATTTATCCAGAAAAGATGTAACAAAAGTTGTGGAAAAAGTGATTAGGATAGTAAACCAAGTACATCCCACTGGGACAATGCAAAAGTTTATAAACTTAGGATTTTTTTCTTTATTAAAAAATGTCATTTTTATCTATGTATCCCCCTGCTCTCCCTTCCCTCCTCCCAGTCCCTCCCAGTCAGTTTTTAGCCTTGCCCCTCCCTATCCACCCCTCCCCTCCCCACCCACCCATCCCCTCCCCCAAAAGGGCAAGGAATGGGCTCCAAGATGCCATCCCAGGCACAGGAACACAGTCTGATCCCACCCCTTGAGGCTCCATACACTGCTCATGCCAATCGATAGTCGCCTACTTGACTTTGATAACTTCATATATGGAACTACATCTACATCATTCCATTATTCCTGCCCTCCTCTTGCCTCCTCTACTATGTCATCTTTCTCAAATTCATATCTCTTATTTAATCGTTACATGTATGTACATACACATATATGTGTACATACATACATATATGAGTATATAATGTACTGAGTCCATTTAGCTTTGCGTATATGTGCATGTGACTTGGAATTGGACAAGCTATGTGGGTGTTTTTCCTTGAATACAATCAATTATCTCTCTTTTAAAAGCCATTAGCTATGTGTATCTTTTTATCTAGGGGTGGAACTATGTAGAATTTTCCATGCCTGCATGGGCATGACAATCAGTGTTTTATTTTTGCTGGCTTTAAAGCTAGATCCCATAATACATCACTGGTAGAGGTCATTGTAGTCATAATTTGGAAGACCAGAGTTAGTTGTAGAAAAAGAAGAATAATTTTACATATAGGTAAACTTTGTGTTTGAAAATTTGAGTGACTTTTTGAGTGCTATGTACCTGCATCTAACACTTGAATTGTAAGAAACGTGAGTAGATCATGAAAGATATTAAGCAAAGGAATTTACAGTCATATTTAAGGCACAAGGAGTCACTGAATTATATACAACATCAGGAGAACCAAAGCAGAATGTCTCTGAATGAGTCTTTCTTTGTCTTGCCATCCAGCTCCCAAATAATGACATGGAGACTGATTACTGATTATGAAAGCTTGGCCTTAGCTTGGGCTTGTCTCACTAGCACTTATAACTTAAATTAACCTGATTTTGTCAGTCTATGCCCTACCATGCAGCTTTTACCTTTCTTTTATTATGTATGTATGCCCAAGTCCCTCCTCCATGTCCTGTTGGTATCTTCTCTGCACCTCAGTTATTTCTTCCTATTTCACTCTCTGCTGGGAAGTCCTGCCTGAACCTTCTGCCTAGCTAACAGCCCTTTAACTCTTTATTAAACCAACCACAGAAATACATCTTTACACACACTACACATATCCCACACCATTTCTCCCTTTTGTCTAAATAAACGGGAAAGGTTTTAATTCTAATACCGTAAATATATACATGATAAGAACAATTATTACTTAAGAATCACATTCACATTATCAAGTCCATTTGCATTTGTTAAATTTGGGGAAATTACTCTATTATCTAACTTATCTTGATGAGTCCAAAGTTTTATAGCTTAAACAAATTTCTATCATAATTTGTATTACTATCCTAAAAATATCTTTTTAGACCCTTAAATATTTTAGATAAACAACTTAAGTTTTTAATGTTTTGAACCTGATTAACTTCACATATATTATGTAAATATTTTTTAAAAATTTGGTAACAAGAAAAACTATAAAAATATAACTATCTAGTCCTAAACCCCATCAAAGACCTGAGAAGGATGTAATATTACCCAAGTAAACAGGAAGTATAGAACAAACAACTTTCAAAACTATAGAAATGAGAGACAACTAGATGAGTCTCTCAAGCTTCCTCTGTAATGCTGGGTCATCCATCTTCGACCTACAGGCCTAAAATACCTGGCAGACTTTTCTGTGAGGCAGGCATTTTGAGGGACTGTCCTACCTTGTCTTGACAAAGTTTGGCAATTACTTTGTTTTATGTACTGCTTATCCAGTTTGGACAGCATACTGTCAGAAATTGAGGCAAGGTTAGTTTCTTGCTCAAATGGCTAGCTTTGCCACATTGAAAGCAAATTCCATATGGAGGATCTTCTATGTTCACCACCCCATTTTGAGGTAAATTGGTGTTTCTAGAAACAGATGTGTCTTGCTGTCATAAAAGCTTTATGTTGTAAAACATCATAAATGCCATATTCTGTACATCTCTGAAGTATTTGAAGACTTTCTATCTATCTAAGATATATCTCTGTTTAACCTCGAAAACATATCTAATATGACTACAAGTTTTATTATTGTAGACTGATAACTATTAACCTTCATTTCTTAGTTATCCTAAATTGCTTTCAAGGACTAAAACTTTACATTGCATTTTAAAATGAGTTGTATAGGTAAAATACTTTAAATAAGAATAGAAACATGTGTGCAGTATAGCAAAATAACCTTAAATTTGTATCAATATACAAAAATCCATACCAATGTAAAATATTTCAGATTAATAGTTGCTTTTTAATTAAGAGTAGATTTAATAATCTACCTTTTTATTATATCATTCCTATATATTTTCTTTTTCTTTTCAGAAAGATCCTTGAATCTAACCTCACTTGCTTAGTTTCCTTCCATATCATGACTAGAAACAGCTTGTAACCAACTCCCCTAAGCAATGGCAAACATCTATAACCACTAAATGACCACAAATACCCCCCTCATCTTTTGGGAATGTGGGAATTATGTTTTTTAGGCTTCTTCCTGGTGTTTGGGGTGACAGCATCTTTGAGAGTCCCTGAAAAAATTGGAATAATGGTCAAGTCCTGAGAGAGCTAGTGGTATTATTTTTGTGTAGTCTCTGCATGATGAGAAAGTTTAGATCTTATTAAGGGTTGGCTGAAGGAGTCTGGACCATCTCAGCTAGTGGCTTTGAAGTTGTTCTGGATGTATCATTTTAAGAAAACTGCAATAGAGGCATTCTGGGAGGCTGGATCACCTGGGCTACCTGTCTTTATTGGTGCCTAGTCCTTTTTTTCTTCTGAAAACACATAAACTTTTAAAAGTAATATTTATATCTGTATTAACATAAGTATAGAATCTGTGGTTTGCACAAGTTATATAAAGATAATTTTATTTTTGTTCTATGAGCAGATAAAGGCATTTGTCAACTTTATATGTCCATCTGGACTGCACAGTCAAAATGCAATATACATCTCTATCCATTCCATATGAAAGGATGGCATGTAATAATAAGTTGTTGTCAGAAGTTTCTATGTCCTGCCCAGTCAGTCATGCAATCATTTAGCCCCAAATAATAATACAAAGGCTTATATTAATTACAAGCTGTTTGGTCTATGGCTCAGGATTATTACTTGCTAACTCTTATACTTTAAGTTAACCCATATTTCTACTTATGTTTAGTCATGTGGCTTGATATCTTTTTGCTCAGTATAGCATTCTAATCCTGCTTCTTCTGCCATTGGCATCTGCTCTGCTCTTTCTCTTCCCAGAATTCTTCTTGTTTGGTCACCCTGCCTATGCTTCCTGTCTACCTAGCTTCTGGCCAACTAGTGTTTTATTAAACCAATATTTACAATGACAAATATTTATAGTGTACAAGAGCTTAGTCCCACAGCATTTCCCCTTTTTTCTTTTGAAAATAAGAACCCCAAATTTAATATCCTTTGTATAGTTTTTTTCTTCACCATCATCTATAACAACTTATAATCAACACTGTAAACAAAGACAAACACCCATAACCCATTTTTTTTGAGGAAATACTGTGTATTTCTTTAAACTACTTCCTGCTGATTGGAGGCACTGGTAATATTATGGGAAACCAAAGAAAATTTAGGATTATAGACAAGTCCTGAGTAAAGTTTTTTGTGAAACTGGACATCTTAGCCAGTAGCCTTGAAACTGTTTTGGATGCAGAACTCAGAGAAAACTGCAACATAGGTGCTCTGAAATATTTGGGATCATTTGGGCCATCTGTTGCTATTGGAGACTTTTCAGGGGGTCTTCTTCCATCAAATATTTTTTCTTTAACCTTGAAAAAATCTACAGTCTCTCCTTTTCTGTGGAAATTAAAAACAAAACCTACTCTCCAAAGTAATATATCTTTTGACTTCAATTTTGAAGTTAATGCATTTACAAAATATATAGGTTGGATTAATCCAGCAACATTTATAATCAAATATGTTTCAGGAGCCTCTCACTGCTCATGAACACCATTTAAGTGTTTGGCAGCAGGGCCCATTTTGAGGTTTTTGCTGCTAACACTGAGTCAGGAAGCCTCTTTTAAAGGACTGGGCCTCTGCTTACTGTCAGCAAATAGAGTTCACCTGAGAAAATGCAGCTACCAAGAAGCTGTGCTTGATTCTGTTCCCCTTTTATCTGTATAAACAGAACCTTATTATGCTTGTGCTGAGGCTTCTGTGAGACTTCCATAACCTCCCTGTTGCAGCTCAAGCCCACAGGCTACTTCACCTCTGCACCAAGGCCCACTAGAGAGACACAACTAGGAAGCTGTTTTTGGCTCTGTTTCTGTGCTCTAGAGCCCTTTTCAGGTTTTATGTGATTGTACCTGTACCGCATTGGAACACGATTAGTAGTCAGAAATTTCTCTGTCCCATCCAGCCAGTCACGTAGCAATTTAGCTCCAGATAGTCACACAAAGGCTTATATTAATTACCAGCTATTTGGTCTATGGCTCAGGCTTATGACTTGCTAACTATTATACTTTAAATTAATATATATTTCTATTTATGTTTAGCCACATGGCTTGGTACATTCGCTCAGTGCAGCATTCTCATCCTGCTTCCTTTGAGTCTTGCTGGCATCTGCTCTGTTCTTCCTCTTCCCAGAATTCTCCTTGTCTGGTCACCCTGCCTATACTTTTTATCTGCCTAGATCTGGCCAATCATCATTTAATTAAATCAATATTTATAGTGACAAATATTTACAAGAGCATAATCCCAAAGCAACAAATCATGAGGATTCTGTAGCCAGCAAGATTTATCTTGTCTCATCTGGTCTCAGAGCTGTTCCCACAGCAGAGGGATCAGCATACATGTCACCTGTCCTGTAGTCTTTCTTGGCTTTTCTTCTATTCTGTAGCTAATATTTTTAGGCGATGTCCCCAAACCAAATCTGACCTTAATTAATTTTAGAGGAATCCATAGCTTTCCATTTCCTGTGGAAACAAAGTACAACCTCTTCCCCAATGCAACACACTTTCTGACTTTCATTATGAAGAGAAGGCATTTAAATATATATATTGCTTTAATTTAGCAGTTTTCATAATCCAATCTATTAGCAGCTATTGTTTCTTGTTTATTAGCACTTAAAAACATTAAAGTCAACAAAGCATAGAGGATCCAGATTCCTTGTATATTTCTCATCATTACATGACTTATATTTTATATTACTTTCTCTTTAAATACTTCACTTTTTTATTTTGAAACATTTTTTCCCTATAACTGCCTATACCCATTTTCTTTTCTTTCTTTAGCATCTAAGAACATTTTTAAGCATGCTCTATCTGTTCAGAAGTTTTCTTGGTCTGGGCATGACTTTCTGCATGTCTGCAGTATTCTCTGACTGTGAAACAAACCTTAAATGGTCATACCAGCATCCATGTAGCTCGGCTTAGTGCATGGCACTGGCACATGGTGCTTGCTGGCTCAGGTCCACAAGCAGCAGCTAATAGCTACTTCTCTGTATGCTGAGCATTGGTCTGCCCGAGAGACTACAGGACTAGGAATTCACATTTAGCTCTTTGTCCAGGACTTTTCACTTTCTCAGGCCCAGGTTTGGATATTCAAGCCTTAATGTTGGATGCATATGTAATGAGTTTTTCTCTGTTCTACCATCCAGCTCCCAAATAATGATGTGGAGGTTTATTCTTGATTATGAAAGCTTGGCCCAAGCTTAGGCTTGTCCCATTAGCTGTTATAACTTAAGTTAACCCATATTTTGAAATTTATTTTCTGCCCTGTGGTGTTACCTTTCCTCCATCTTGCACCTCCTGTCTCCTCTCTGTGTCTGGCTGGTACTCATCTTTTCTTCTTCCCAGAGCCCTCTCTGTCTCCAGAAGTCCTGCCTAAACTCTTACCTAGATATTGACCATCCAGCTCTTTATTTAACCAACCAGAAGGTACCTTAGTAAAGATACATCTTCACAGAGTAAACAATTATTCCAGAATATCTACATTAACAATGGTTTGTATTTTTGAACATTATATATTTTACAAATCTCCTTGCACAGATAAGATAATATTAATCTTCACACCATCTGACAGAAGTATAGTTTATCCCTGTGAGCACCTCATATACTTATGTACCTCTCCTGGCATTGCAAGCATCTGCCAATGTATGCAGTTTGAACATAAGTTAGAATTGCTTCTGTAAAACCAATAAGAATAATTTCTCTAATAAAGAGAATTGAAAACAGACACCACAAGTGAAACTTCATTCTTTATCTGATATTACTGTTGTCAAATTTGACTTAATTTTTTCTAATATTAAACTTTGCCAATAAAATCTATGAGCTTTGATATTTGGCAATTTACAGAGTTCTGAGTCACCGTTTCAAAATAAAACTGTGGCAGATCTGGTTCTAAGTCCTCCAGATATTCTATATATGCTTTTCTATTATTATTTTTATGATTTTTTTGAGAGAGATTTTCATTATATGGACCTGGTTGGCCTGGGACTCACTGTGAAAGACCAGGATGGCCTTGAACTCACAGAGATCTGCCTACCTCTGTCTCTCAAATGAAAGTATTAAATATGTATGCCATCATGTTTGGATTCTGCTTTTCTAACTTTTGACCAGTAGTAGGCCAGACCATTCCTGATGTCATTACAATATGTTTCTATAGAAAAATGGAGCTCTTTGTCAGTCAAGATGTCTTATCGCAGTTGACATTTGAAGTTCACAGACATTCTCATACTAATAATTGCAAACCTTTCTCTTAGTCTATGACACCATTTCCTGTTTCATTTAGATTAGGTAATTTGTTATTTAATGGTTAGCTTTTTTCAGTGTTACGTTTTGAGTAATTGTTCTCAAAGTTGATTTGGTGGCCCCATTGCAGACCCCAAGTCTCATCTGGGGTTCTACAATATTAACATTACTTTTATAATATCAAAATATTATTTGATTTATGTATGACATTCTTTTAGGAGTGTACAGTGATAATTTCCAGAAACTACATGATATCTATGTCATAAGAGTTTGAACAGAAGTGGAGATGAGAATTTAGTTATGTACTAAGCCAGATATTAAATAAATTAATGGAAATATTACAATCACACTATTCTAAGATTTTAAAAAAATATAACAAATTTCCACAAAATGGTTATTTCTATTTACAAGTAATCATGTTACTGTTATTTTCACATGAATTAAATAAATATCTTGTGAAAATACTAATTTAGATTCATAAAAGCTTCTTTGGGTTCCTTACAAGTGATAAGAATGTAATAGAGTTTCGAGGCTAACATGCTCGAGAATGGTGATTTAGAAAATTTACTGTAGACAATTTCTCAATGAATTTAAGAGGAGGGATATATGTCTTGATTTTCCTGTGTCCCCAGTCATATTTGTCCAAAGAAAAAAGGAAAAGTAAACAGGTATAATAGAAATTCTTGTGTATGAGGTCCCTCGCCTCCTGGTGTTGAGTACTGCTCTTGCAAATGTTTCCTTGGTAACTAAACTTAGCTGACACCTGTGGCCTATTAACAGCCTTCCTCAGTTCTAGTGACTCCTCAGGGCAGTGAGCATCTGGGAATAATTAGGGAAGTTGGTAAGGAAGTTTCCTTAAGCAGGAAATTGGTTCCTCAGGAACTTGTTAAACATTAACTCCACAGCCAAGATCGAGAAAACACTTGCTGGAATTAGCAATAGTGTTCAAGTCTTCTGGGAGCACTTACAAAGAGCAGATAGCGTCTGGAATTAGGAACTCAGAGTTTACTCTTAAAGGTTTAGACATCGTCTCTAAGTTATGGTGAGGGAGCAATTAGCTTAAAATGGTGCCTGACTTCTTTTAAACAAAGACACATTCTTAAGTTTCTCCCCGGGGCTAATGCAGGTCTAGAACGAGAGTGAGAGGTGTAATTAGGTCCATATTAAATCCAGATGTTCCCCTTCACTGAGTCTTTTTGGCCACAGTAATATTTACAAAGGCTTGCCAAGCCTGAAAAAGTGGGCCAGACTCACCATAATCTCAGCCAGTTGGAAATGTCTGACATCTTAATCGGTCTCCCACTAAACACAATAGATTTTCTTCTAAGCCTTGACCAATATAGGCATGTGAATCTAAAGTGGGATAAAACAACAAATCTATAATCAAACACATCATATCTATTTTTTCCTGAAAGTAAAAATGCTGAGGACTTAGAGAGTAAGGAAAGAGTCAGTGGACACATCAGAAGTCCCCACCATCCATACGTGGCACAGATGGACTCTTCCTAGGACCACCACGTTGATATCCGCACAGGCCACAGGTAGTCAGCCTCTCTGCCCAGGACTGCAGTCTGTGGACCCCAGAGCTAGAGCAGGATAATCCCAGCCCTTGACAAGTGGTGGGTATGTCAGACAGGGTGACAATGCCACCAACTCCTAAAATGGCAAACAGCTTCAGTTTTATCCGAAGGGTAAACAGCTTATATCCAGAAGAGAACAGGCAGGTGCAGGAAACTCTTAAGTATAAAAATTCTGTAAGAAAAAGAGAAAAATTCAAAAGCACAGAAATAAAATAACTGGACATCTGAGCACCTGCCGTGAAGGAGCACTTGGCTGAGCACCTTGCAACCCCTCCCACCCCGTATCCCCCTGTCAATGTTGTTTAAGCGTTATAGTCTGGGCACTGCTCATATTACTCATGAGGAAACCTACAAGGTGAAATGGTAGAAATGGATTTAGGACTATTTTCCTTTTTAATTTCAAAGTTTTTTTTCCCTATTATCCATACCCCACAGCCAGTGCCCTACAGGTCTCATTTTCTTCTTCTGTTAACTAACATATGAAGCCGTCACTTCATGTTAGGCCTTAAAAGAAGAGTTCCACAAGAGACACTGTTCTTACCTATATGGTTCTTATGGTAAATAACAAAAGCATAAATAACCATGTAAGCAAGCACTCAAGGCAGCATGTATTTAATGGTGTATCACAAATCAACAGCTCTATCTATTACCCATAAATCTATATACCATTGGTCTGTATGCACATCTATCTATTTATCCATTTAATATATCCAATCTATCTTGTCCTGGGCTTGATAAGTTAGGAAAGGTATGTCTAACAAAGTAACTAACACCTACAGTTTGAATAGAGTATTCATAGAGAGTAGGTAGCAGAGTCCTGGCAAATAGTAAATGGTTTCATGATGAAAAAGAAATTCCAAACAAAGGACTTGAACTTGATAATTATGTGGCACCAGAGAAGCACTACAACCAGATGCATCAGATTCTCATATGCCATTAAGGGAACTATAGAAAGGTTCAATAGCGAGTCTGGGTAGATGGCTCAGTGGTTAAGAGTACATATTGCTCCTATAGATTACTGGAATTTAATTCTCAGCACACAGCTCCAGGGTTAAAATGTCTAAGGCCTACTTTACACACACACACACACACACACACACACACACACACACACACACACACACACACCCCTTTAAAAAAGGCTCAATTGCTGTATTTTCTGTAACTTATTTGATTAATAATTTTCTATGTGCTAATATATTTATACCCTATATAATGACTTGTTATTGGTTCTATTTTTGCACTTTTTGATTAGAATTTTAATTATTTAAATAGTTCTTATTTAAAAATAAATATTGGAGACACGATCCAGCTGCCCATGATGCAAGATGTAATGAAACAGAAGATGAGAGCCTGTGGATTGCTTCCAGGCAAATATGATTTCATCAGCCAAGACCACCTGAAGATTCTCTCATGGAAAGAGATGACCATGTCAGCTTCAAGGCTACAGACTATGATGATCCAGGCTCAGGATCCTCATAAGATTGTCAGCGCCCCTTAATCAGAACCAGCAGGAAGTAGTAATAAAAAGCTATGCCCAAATTCCAAAAACTATTTGTTATAAATGGTTAATAGTCATATTCAATCTCTTTCCAAGAAAATAAATGGGGATATGGTATAGAAGTGATTTTAAAAACATAGATTATTCAATTTACTTTAATTCCAAGATCAACTGTTAATCTCAAAATATTTTAAATTGGTACAGATTTTGGCTTATTGATACAAACTTAGGGTCAACTTTGTTATGCTGTATGTATTTTTCTACTTTTGTTTAAGGTATGATGTTTATGTAACTCATTTAAAATTGTAATATGTAATTGAAAATGCAGATTAATAGTCATCTGTGATAACCAAATTTATAGTCATGTTAGTTAAATTTTTTAGGTATACAAAGATATATTTCAGTTAGGTAGGTAATCTTCAAACACTTCAAAGACCCACCAGAATATGGCATTCAAAATATTTAAAAGTTTTCTGGACAGTGAGACAGGTCTGCTCTTGGCAGCACTAATCTATTTCAAAAGAATGATGGACGTTGAAGAAACTCCATATGGAATTTACTTTGTGGCAATTGTTAGCCACTGGATAAGAAACTGCTCTTGTATTGACTGCTTGACAGTATTCTGTATAAACTGGACATGCAGGACCCATAGGAAAATGATCTCTGAACTTTGGCAGAACAAGCGGAGATGGTCCTTCAGTTTCCTGTTTTGCAAAGAAAACTGCCAGACATCCTTCAGGACACAAGAAGACATCCTTCAGGACACAAGAAGAGACTGATGAATTATGGCAGGATGGGCAGAGAAGTTCTTCAGATTTTTTTTGCTTCACTGAAGGGTATGCCAGAGACTCTGGGTCTGTTGGCTGAAGATGGATGTCCCACCATTTTACAAAGGACTTTGGGTGACTGTTCAGACAGACAGATGTTATCTTTGTCATTTCTAGATTTTGGAAGTTGCTTGCATTTCCTGTTTACTCAGGTAATCTCATGTAATATTATATCCTGTGGTATTTGATGTAGTTGAAGATTAGATAGATATAGGTATAGTTTTCCTTAGTTATTTTAAAAGGTATATTAGATATGAAACTTTAAACTCACAAGGATAAGGTAGATGATAGAATATTTTCTTTAATTTTGCTAAATACAAATAGACTAAATATTGTAAGTACAATTCTTGCTTGATCGCTATTATGTTATAGATAATGTTGCTATGTTGAAATTGAAACTTTGTTTGATTAGACAGAAAAGGGGAGGTGATGTAGGAATGTCTTTCTGTATGCTGTGAATTTCATTCTTTAAATAAAGGGACTGTTTTGACCCAGGGCAGGCACTGTAGCAGTAGGCGGGGAAATTAGAGCATAGTTAGGAGGGGGGCAGAGTCAGAGAGCCAGATACTCCATACTACATATATATCCAAATATTTGTAACAGGAAATAATCTGAACCCCAATAGTGAACAAAGAAGCAGGCAGATCTCAGCCTGCTCTACAGAATCAGTTTCAGACCAGCCAGAACTCCATGGTGAGACTCTGTCTCAAAATAAACAAGGCACCACCTGGGATGATGCACAAGTCCATTAACAGGTGAATAGGTAAATGTCTTATGGTGATATATATATAGTAGCCTACCTCTCAGAAGTAAAGGAATGGGCTAGCATACTACAATATGCCCAAACCTTAAAGTAGTACTGCTGTGTGAAAGAGACCAACCAAAAATAAAGTACATGTTGCTTGGTTCTAATTAAGTAAAATTTGAAAAAGTCCAAATTAATCTATCAAGGTACAGAGAAAAAAGCAGACCAGTGATTCTGTGGGGATAGAGAACAGTAGGAGTCACCACGAAGAGGCAGCAGGAAATGGTGGGGGAGGGGCACAGGGCTATGCTCATGACTTCCTGCCAAAGCTCACAAAATTGACACTTACATTTATCCATTTGCTATATAAGTCCATTATTCCCAAATAAAACTATTTTTAAAAGGAAGGCAGACAGAAGCCAGGTGGTGGTGACACACACCTTTAATCCCAGCACTCAAATGGCAGCGGCTAGCCTTGTCTACAAAGCATGAAGGACAGGAGACATGGACAGCTAGGGCTGTTACAAGAGAAATCCTGCCTCAAAAAACAAAACAAAACAAAAAAACCAAAAATGAACAAACGAAAGGAAGGAATCAGACATTCGAACAGGGGAAGAAAACCAGACTGACTGTATTGACTTCCATGACTATTTTTTCCCCCAGTCAAGTGAAGGCTCCATGAAGTTTGGGACCTTGCCTTTTTACAAAAGGTCATGCCTAATATTTAATACAGCATGTGGTGCACAAAAGAGATGAAGCAAATATTTGTTGAAGAGAAGAGAGCTGGGAACTCTCCAGTTTGACCATGGAGGAAAGAGAAAATTTGTTCTGAGGAACTGTTGGAAAGAGAGTCGTTTTGAGGAGTCAGAGAAAGAAGTAGTTGCACAGTAGAGAAAACTTATTAGTGGCCATTGGGTTTTCGGATTTAGCAGTTAGAAGCTTTGGTGACTGAAAACAATAAGCATAAAATTCCGACAGAAACCAGGTTGTTTATTCCCCCACATATGACATCCTTGTCTTGGCTCCTCCCCTTTGCCATTTGCCAGTCTCGCCCAGCTCTCTTTCTCCAGTACCTGATTTCCTCTCTACTGCCACTTCTGTCCCCATCTGCCACAGATGACCTTGAATGGCTCTTTCAAAGCCATCCCAAGTCACAGACCTAATGTTAGGGTCAGAGTCTGGAACGTCCTCCACTGGCTCATGTTCCCACGCTTGTTTCACTGTTTGCCATCGGCTAGGATGCTGTGGAGCTTTTGGTGCATGGAGGCTGGCTGGCAGAAACAGGCCAATAGGAGTGGGCTTTTTGAAGGTATGCTTTTCAGCCTGTGTTCTCTATTTCCCAGCGGGACATCATGGAGGAGCCTCTATCACACCCACATAGCTTCTGTTGCCATGAACTTGGCTATGGGCTCCTTGCCAGAACACACTGAAATTTCTGTAACCATGAGTCTAAATAAGCCTTTCTCCCACTTTAGTTGTCTCTGTCCTGTATTTTGTCACAGTGTTTATAAAGTAATCAGCTCATTTCCTTCTTCCAGGCTAGCTTCTATCACTTAGTTTTCTTTACTGGAAGGGGTGGTACCTCTCATGTGTTCAAACTTTGTTACATTATCAATTTTTGTTACATTCCAAAAGAAGCTGAGTAATAATATTAATTCTGTGTTTCTCAGAGACTTGAAACAAACAGAAGCTTTCTGAGTCAGGAATCTGCAAAGTGCCTGGTTAGAAGCGTCTGGTTGATGGTTTCCTGTAAGACAGCACTAAAGGCATTAACTGATGCAATCTGAAAACAAAATATATCAAGACTAAAAAATTTTAATTTACCTCTTGAGACAAATATTAATTTGATATCTTTTTGATGACACTGACTCATTTCTAATGTGTCATGAAAGAAGGTTATATTAAAAAGTCAAGATGCTTATGAGAAATATTGACTCTATTCTGTAAATATTGATTTTCAAGTTTTTTCATATGAAGTTTTTTCTTTCTACTTTCTGTTATTTTAATTTATGATTTTATTTACTTGGGAGAACAAACAAACAATATGTAAAATAAAACACGTTCTTTGACCTAGTAATTGTGCTTTTGTACTTTTATTCCAATAGTATCCGTTCTTGTTTGCTGCTGCAGGTATTTATAATAAAAGTGTTGCCGTGTGGGAATGTTTAAACAGTAGAGCTCTTTATGCTGTGTCTGATGTCTCTTGGAGTTGGGATTACTTACTTTCTACCTCTCTTCTTCTCTCCTCTCCACTTTCCTTTTAGGTACAAGGAAAAGAAACACCCCTTAGAAGCACAAGGATGCCAAGAAAGTAGCGTTAGTAGCAGATTGCTTGTGTAGAATGCATGAGGCTCTTGGTTTGATTTTTAGTATCACAAAAAAAGCAAATTGGAAGCGTAGGAAATAGTTTCTATATTTCACTCCATTTTCTAATGAAATGTCTGAATATGTCAGGACAGAAACCATGATTGACCTGAGTGCTGAATGCTGAAAAAGCTGACCTCATCTTTTATCCTCTCTTTAATCAAAGAATGTATTCTGGGCCTATGCAGTAAGTTGTCTAGGGAAGAGCTTCAGTGAGTGGGAGACATGCGAGGATCTTTTGGTTCAGTGACATTATCTCTAACCAAGTCTTACCAATAATTTAGACTACAACTTAACCGAAAAGGGTAAATTATGTCCTTGCTTCTCCACATTGCAGAGATAGCCACATCTTTTCATGATGTACAAGTCTTATCTCTGAGACACAGTGGTGAAGGCTGGAGTGAATAGTTTCAGCTGTATCGAGCATGTTACTGGGGCTTCTTTCAACTCAGGCAAAGAGACTGTTGTTGCCATCAGGGATTCCTTTATTGACCACAACTGTATGATCTACATGTTTCAGTATGACTTTACCCATAGCAAGTTCCACAGCACAGTCAAGGCTGAGAACCGGAAGTTTGTCACCAACGGGAAGGCCATCGCCATCTTCCAGGAGTGAGACCAGAGGCTGGCGTTGAGTATATTGTGCAGTCTGTGAGTGTCTTCACCACCATAGAGAAGGATGGCATCTTCTAAGACTGGGTTAGAGATAGCGATACCGAGTCAAAAGTCCCTTCAACACAAGAGCAAGAGAGAGGCTCTTGTCTGCTGAGGGGTCCTTGTCTCAACTCAGGTCCTGACACTGACCATCTCCCCTCAGTTTCCATCCAAGATCTTAGTAGGAAAGGGGCTTAGGGAGTCATTACATCAATAGAGCTCGTTGCACTACCCTCCCTGCAGAAAAAAGAAAACAGTCACAAACCCAATTACCGAGGCTCAGGGAACACTTTGGAAGAGTGGGCAAGAGCCAGAGATGTCTTCTGCGAGACAGTGTCTCCCCACGGTGGGGAGCTGCACCCAGAAAACTCAACAATGCGGCTGCCTAAATAAGGCATGAAAACCACTCCAACTGATGTACCCGTACGGATGTGGAATTTATAGAAGTCTCCACCGCACAATGAATAGCTGCAAGCAATTAACAGTTGCTGAGAGAGGGAGAATCAGTCTTCTCCAGGGATAAGCTCCCTGACCGATAGGTCCTCTAATCCCAAGAGGTCAGCCCTAAACGCTTAGGAAACACTAAGTGAACTTAGCACTTGTACTTATAAATGTATATGTCTCTGTAATAGTGTATGTATAATGATTCGAGAATAGGAGATGATGAGTTTGAGAAGTGTCGAGGTGACAGAAGAGGAGTTGAAGGGACGAAAGGGGGGATGATATTAATGCAGTGTTCCTATATACAATTTTCAGTTAATAAATAAATATACTCATAAAAGGCAGAAAAATATATGCATGCATGTATATGCATGATGACTATTTAAACTTACACATTTATAGATTACATTAATTATAATTAAGAAATATATTAAATTGTATATTATATATGTGTGTAAAGTATAGAAGAGTTTTGGAAATATAAAAACTTGGAGAACTTTTTGTGAAGAGCAAATGATGGGGATGAAAGTTTTAAATTTTTATCTGCATGCATTAGGCTATTTTAATTTTTGCAGCAATGTACTTATTAATGTAAATAAAACAAATTGATAACAAAATTTAAGGAAAGTACATGGAGTACCAGTGCTTTTTATTTCTTGGATGTGACATTTTAGGACTCTATTATATTTGTTTACTTTTTATATATTAAAGAAATAATTTTCATGTCTTGATATAAGTCCCAAAACATGGACATGTATTGGTTTTTGTGTCAGGCAATAACTGGCCTCACCTAAACTGAATTGATTGGTATCTGTGATAGCCATTCCTGTTTCTTACACTTTGAGAATGATTGTAGTATGATCTTATGCATATTTATTTGATACAGATTGGGTTGTTTAATAATTAATGAATTCAAATGGCCCAAAGCAAACTGGGAACTTTTGTTTCTATATTCACAACTGAGATTGGAAACCAAAATTATGCAAGCAATACAGTTTAAAATACACAACTAGAAGAACTTCACTTAGGAATGCTGCTCTTCATAGGTGATGTGGTCTGGACTGCTCTAGAGCATGCTCAATGCCTATTTTGTCTCTTTCCCGTGTCTAACATTGGACTTTCAGATGTCAAGTTTTCCTCCATTAGATATTTTTAGTAAATTTTCTATTTATTAAACAAAAACACACGCACCAAAAGCTTTATGATTACTTCTATGTCTTACCATTTTTTATTTTCCAGTTATTTTCTTGTACGTAACTTCCTATGTGTATTTTTCTCTTTTGAGACTGAGTCTTTGGCTGGCTTGTTACTCTCTATATATCTCAACCAAGCCTTCAAACTCATGGCCGTTCTTCTGCCTCAGCCCTTATGTGCTAGGCTTATAGATATGCATCACATCCTGTGTTTAATTATATTTTCTAAATTTTCTGGTGGAATGTATTAGGATTTTTACTTTATAGATTTTAAAATAAATATGTATGATACAAATAGCATTAACAATCATGAAGTTTTCCTGATGACACTTAGGGTCAGAGGTATTTGTTTATTTCCTATTTCTATAATATGATTGTCTTTGCTGCAGTGGGGACTGCTGGGGGTGGGGTGGGGTGGAGGGGCTCAGACACAACTTGCTTGACTTTTGTATTCATGGTAAAACTATTGTATTCTAAATGGAGTCACATTCCATTTTGAAAAAGAAAAGCAGCAGTAGGTATGGAGGAAGATGTATGGGAGGTTTTTGTGTGTGTGTGTTTCTTAAACACATTCTTTGAGCTAATATAACTTTTCTCTCTTCTCCCCATATGCCGGAATATCTTGAATAATGGTGGCTAGCACTATTATTATTGTAGCCTTACCTACCTCATAGCTTGCTCTCCTGTTCCTAGGGGGTTTCAAAGGATGTCTGGATTGAACAGTAGTATTTAGCCTGATTCACTGAGCAGAGCTGTAAGAACAGAAGAAAATTCACAAAGTCTATTTTTGGGTTGGAATCTGTGTTTGCCATTGAAGATGCAATAGCATGAATGTTGATTTTTTTTTTTTTTAAATAAGAAAGTAAAAATTCTACTGGCAAAATGTGACATTTAATCTAAAAAAAAAAAAACTTAAAAAATCTGCCAAGTAAACTACAAAAAACAAATAGAAGAATGTCAGTAAGGACACGATAGCTGAAATAATATAATTGAAACAGAGAAAAATAAAATAATCTAAAAATTAAACATTTATTTTGTATGCAGTCAAGTGAAGGATAAAGAATGCTGGCCATGCAAACAGGATGCAAACAGGGCAGGATGCAAGGAGGAAGTGAAAATAATGAGAAACAGAGATGAGGGAAGTTTAGGAGCATAGAGTCCTGAGACCTAACACACTCATGTGTGGCTCAGAGGAAGCAATCATCTCCTGAGAAATATGAACCCTGTCTGTGAGACTGAGGAAAATCCTAAGGGCTACAAAAGAACACGGAAGTGGAACACTTCGGAATGCCTATGGTCAATCCTTCGCATAACAAGCAAGCAAACAAACACCCCACAAATAAAAAGGAAGATAGAAAATCTATACTGAAAAAAAATATAATTGTGCAGAATAGATTGTTCCCTGCATTTCAGAAAATTCACGAGAAGAGACTCAAATGGAGACAGATGGGGAATTTATACAATATCACAAGAAATAAAAGTCAAGTTGTTCCAAGAAATTTAGAGAATTTTCTAGGAAGCATTTATGAGGGAAGATTCATGTGATAAAAGAAATGGTCTCATATACTTTCGTTAAAATTTATGCAAACCAGGGACAGTTAGATGGCTTGGTGTGAAAAGATGTTTGCTGTCAAGCTTTATACTCAAGTTCAATTCTTGTAACCCACATTGTGAAACTCCTAGGGTTGTCCTCTGGTCCATATGCTGCCCATGGGATGCATGGCTTCCCCCCACAAATAAACAAATATAAAATATAAAAATTACCCAAAGCATTTTTTTTGACAAATAAATATTATATTAACAACTTAAACAGGTAGGAATCAATTGGAAAAACTGGATTTGAGTACTGCTATTTAAGAATCTCATGCTAGGCAATAACTGGAGACATGCAGCCACCTGGTCCACAGCCTACTAAGAGGTGAGTGCCACCTGTGAATCCCAGGCCAAGCAGACCCTTCTGAAGCCAGCTGGAGATCCAGCCCCTGGACCCCCTCCCTCAACCCCGCCCTAAACCAAAGCCAGCAGGGAGTGACTCTGCAAGCCCAACTCCCAACAAAACCCAGCTGGAGGAACAACCCACTGCAAAACCCTGGCCCACCTACAAACTGTGTCATTACACAGTCATCCCAGCAACCCACTGGACTGCTGGAGACCTACAGCTCTGTAGACCACAGCCTACTAAGAGAGTGATCCCATCAACAACTGGAGATTCACAGCCCCCTGGTCTACAAATGATTAAGAGCAGACTAAGGGCTGACTAAGAGTGAATTGAGGAAGCAATGGAAAGACGCCAGTGCAAGAATACATATAAGAATATAAAAAAGAACAAGACACCACCAGAAGAAGCTGGTGGTTCTACAACATCAAGACCTGAGCATAACAATGAAGAGGAAACAGAAGGAAATGACCTTAAAAAAACTTTATGAAGATGATAGAAGCTTTGAAAGAGGATAAAAAGTTCCTTTAAAGAAATAGAAGAAAATACAAGCAGAAAATTGGAAGAGATGAACAAATCCCTGAAAGAAAACAAAGAAAACCAAGAGAAAGAAAACAAGCAAGTGAGAAAAACATTCCAGGAATTAAAAATTGAAATAAAAGCAATAAAGAAGGTACAAACCAAGGCAAAGCTGTAAATAGAAAACCTGAAGAAATGAATCGGGACTACAGATGCAAACATAACAAACAGAATACAAGAGATGGAAGGGAGAATCTCTGGAGTGGAATATTCAATAATGGAAATAGATACATCAGTCAAAACAACAACAACAAAACACACAAAAAACCAACCAAAACACTAAAACCAAAAGAGTCATAACACAAAATGTCCAGAAAATTTGGGTCCCCATGAAAACAGTTAGAATTGAAGAAGGAGAATGCCAGATCAAAGGCACAGAAAGTATATTCAACAAAATTATAGAAGAAAACTTTGCCAACCTAAAGAAGGAAATGCCTATAAAGATACAAGAAGCTTACGGAACACCAAGTAGACTAGACCATCTAAAAAAGTCTGCTTGCCACATAATAATCAAGCCACTAAACCTACAGAATAATGGAAAATTACTAAGAGCTGCAAAGGAAAAAGGACAAGTTACCTACGAAGGCAGACCCATCAGAGTAACACCAGATTTCTCAGTGGGAACAACGAAAGCAAGAAGGTCCTGCTCAGATGCCATACAGACACTAAAAGAGCATGGCTGCCAACCCAGATTATTATACCTAGCAAATCTATCAATCATCATAGATGGAGTAAAAAAGCAAGATATTTCATGACAAAACTAGACTTAAACATTGCCTATCCACAGATTTGGCTCTACAGAAAGCACTAGGGGGAAAACTCCACCCTAAAGAAACCAGATACACCCATGAAACCACGTGCAATCTATAATCCCACAAAGAAAAATCTAAAGAAGGGAAACACACACCAAAAATAAGAGAAAATAAGTATCATTGGTCATTAATATCCCTTAATATCAATGGGCTCAATTCACCTATAAAGAGACACACCCTAACATAAAGGATACAAAAACAGAGTCCATCCTTCTGCTGCATCCAAGAGACACAAGCTGGTGTATCCATCCTAATCTATAACAAAGTAGACTTCAAACTAAAAGCAATCAAAAGAGACCAGGATGGACATTACTTATTCATCTCAGGAAAAATCCACTAAGATGAAGTCTCAATCCTGAATATTTATGCCCCCAACACAAGGGTACCTACATATGTAAAAGAAACACTACTGAAGCTTAAATCTCACATCAAATGCCACACACTAATAGTTGGAGACTTCAGTATCCCACTTTCACCCTTGGAAAGGTCAACTAGACAGAAACTCAACAGAGAAAGAAGGGATATAACAGACATTATGACCCAAACTGACTTAATAGATATATACAGAACATTCCACTTAAACATAAAGAAATATACATATTTCTCAGAACCCTATGGAACTTTCTCTATAACTGACCACATACTCGGTCACAAACAAAATACCAATAGATATCAAAAATGGGAATAACTCCTTGTATCCTATCAGACCATCATGGTCTAAAGCTAGAGTTAAACAACAACAAAAATCACAGAAAGCCTACAATCTCATGAAAACTGAACATCTCTCAATCAAACCAACTCTGGGTCAAGAAAGAAATAAAGAAATCAAAGATTTCCTAGAATTTAATGAAAATGATTCCAAAACATACCCAAACTCATGGGACACAATGAAGGCAGTGTTAAGAGAAAAACTCATAGCACTAGATGCCTATATAAAAAACCTAGAGAAATATCACACAAAAGACCTAACAGCACAGTTGAAGGCTTTAGAACAATTAGAAGCAAACTCACCTAGAAGGAGTAGATGGTAGGAAATAACCAAACTTATGGCTGAAGTCAACACAATAGAAACAAAGAGAATAATACAAAGAATCAATGAATCAAAGAGTTGGTTCTTTGAGAAAATCAACAAGATAGATAAACCCTTATCCAAACTAACAAAAAGCAGAGAGAGAGTATCCAAATTAACAGAATCAGATATGAAAAAGGGGACATAACAACAGACACTCAGGAAATCCAGAGAATTATCAGGTCATACTTTGAAAATCTATACTCCACTAAAATGGAAAACCTAAAAGAAATTGACAGCTTTCTGGACAGGTACCACTTACCAAAATTAAACCAAGACCAGATAAATGACTTAAACAGACCCCAAAGGAAATTGAAGCTGTTATTAAGACCCTCCCAACTAAAAAGCACAGGGCCTTTTTGAATTCAGGGCAGAATTCTATCAGACACTCAAAGAAGAACTAATACCAATACTTCTCAAACTGTTCCATATAGTAGAAACTGAAGAAACAGAGCTGATCTCTTTTGATGAGACCACAATCACCCCGGTTCCCAAGCCACTCAAAGATGAAACAAAGAAAGAGAATTACAGACCAATTTCCCTCATGAACATTGATGCAAAAATACTCAATAAAATTCTGGCAAACCAAACTCAGTAGCATCAAAAAAATCATCCACCACAATCAAGTAGTCTTTATCCCAGATATGTAGGGATGGTTCAACATATGAAAAAAATGAATGTTAAGGCTCACAACCATCATATAAACAAACTGAAAGAAAAAAGAAAAGAAAAAAATGATAATCTCCTTAGATGCTGAAAAAGCATTTGACAAAATCCAATACTCCTTCATGATAAATGTCCTGGAGAAATAAAGGGAAAATATCTAAATATAACAAAGGTGATATACAACAAACTGACAGCCAACATCAAACTAAATGGAGAAACACTCAAAGCAATCCCACTAAAATCAGGAACAAGACAAGGCTGTCCTCTATTTCCTTATCTACTCAATATAGTTCTCAAAGGTTTAGCTTAAGCAATAAGAAAACAAAAGGAGATTAAAAGGGATGCGAATTAGAGAGGAAGAAGTTAAACTATCTCTATTTGCAGATGATATGATTGTATACATAAGTGGCCCCCCAAATTCTACCAGGGAACTCCTACAGCTGATAAACACCTCCAGCAATGTATCAGGGTACAATATTAACTAAAAAAATCAATAGCCTTCCTACACACTAAGGATAAAAGGGCTGAAAAAGAAATAAGGGAAACATCACCCTTTATAATAGCTGAAAATAGCAATAAATATCTTGGCATAACTCTAACCAAAGAAGTAGCAGACCTGTTTGACAAAATCTTTAAGTCACTGAATAAAGAAATTAAAGAAGATATCAGAAAATGGAAAGATTTCCCATGATCCTGGATAGGTAGGATCAACATAGTAAAATTGGCAATTTTACCAAAAGCAATCTACTGATTCAATGTAATCCCTATCAAAATCCCAACACAATTTTTTACATACCTTGAAAGAACAATATTCAATATGGAATAACAGGGAAGCCAGGATTGCCAAAACAATCCTGCTCAATAAAAGACCTTCAGGAGGAATTACCATCCTGACTTCAAGCTATACTATAGAGCTACAGTAATTAAAAAAACAACAACCTGTTGCTGGCATAAAAATAGATTTGTGGATCAATAGAATTGAATCAAAGACCTTGACCTTAACCCACACACCTATGAACACCTGATTTTTGACAAAGAGGCTAAAAATATTCAATGCAAAAAAGATAGTATCTTCAACAAATAGTGTTGGCATAACTGGATGGTAGTATGCAGAAGAATGTAAATAGATCCAAACCTATCACCCTGCACAAAACTCAAATCCAAGTAGATCAAAGACCTCAACATAAACCCAGCTACACTGAACTTGATAGAAAAGAAAGTGAAAATGTCCTTTAACCCATTGGCACAGGTGACCACTTTTAAAATATAACACCAGTAGCATAGACACTAAAAACAGTAATTAATAAATGGGACCTCCTGAAACTGAGAAGTTTCTGTAAGGCAAATTAGACAGTCAATAAGACAAAACGACACCCTACAGAATGGGGAAAGATCTTTACCAACTCCATATCCAACAGAGGACTAACCTCTAAAATATATAGGGAACTCAAGAAACTAGAGCCCCCAAACCCAAATAATGCAATTAAAAAATAGTTTTCAGAGCTAAAAAGGGAATTCTCAACAGAAGAATTACAAGTGGCAGAAAGGCACTTAAAATATTGCTCAATATCTTTAGCCATTAGAGAACTGCAAATCAGAACAACTTTGAGATACCACCTTACACCTGTCAGAATGGCTAAGATCAAAAACACAGATGACAGCCTATGCTGGAGAGGATGTGGAGCAAGGGGAACACTCCTCCATTGTTGGTGGGAGTGTAAACTTGTACAGACACTTTGGAAAGCATATGATGGTTTCCTCAGAAAACTGGCAGTCTCCTCAAGGATTCAGCAATACCACTACTGGGCATATATCTAAACGATGCGCATTCATATCTAAATGCATTAGCTCAACTATGTTCATAGTAGCACTATTTGTCATAACAAGAACCTGGAAACAACGTATATGCCCCTCAATTGAAGAATGGATTAACAAACTGTGGTATATTCATTCAATGTAATACTACTCATCAGTAGCAAAACTGATATCCTAAAATTTGCAGGCAACTGGATCGATTTGAAGAATATCCTTCTGGGTGAGGTATCACAAGCCCAGAAAGATAGACCTGGGATGTACTCACTCGTAAGTGGGTTTTAGACAAAAAGCATAGAATACCCAAGCTGCAAACCACAATCTCTGAATAGCTTTGAATCAGAAGGAATTTAAGAGAGACATCTTAGGAAGAGAAAATAGATACCACCTTAGAAAATTGGGATCATAATGGCTAATGACCAACGAGAGGTGGGGACAAATCATGAAAGGAGATGGTTGAGTGAGAGGAGCAACAAAGAGGGAGAAAAAATAGAAATGGATATCTTGATAGAGGAAGCCACTGTGGGGTTGGTGAGAGGCTGCATGCTAGGAAAACCTCCAAGAACTCATAGGATGTCCCTGACTAGGTCTCCAGCCAACAGTGGAGGGGGTTCCTAAACAGGACTTCCCCTATAATTAAATGTATGACCACCCTAAGTGTACTCATTGAGCAAGCCAGATGTCCCAAGAACAGTATTATTTAAATATACTATAATCACCTAGGCCATAAAAATCTGTGTGATGATTACATTTTAGTGCATGAAACTTGTAAATCATACATATCTATTTTTCTACAAGTCTTACTTTTCATAAATGCAAAGAAACTAAACAAAGAGTAACAAGTAAACAAAACTTTGATGTATTCCAGAGTGACTGGGTCCTTAGGGTTCTCCTGTTTCAGCCTCCTGAATACAGCATTACAGGTATGCAATCACTGCATTCTCCAAAGACAAACCCTTTGTCCCAGTCCATCACCATAAGTCTCACTGGATTCATGGCCTCCAGATTAGCAATGCATACCAACAGCCTGATGCTTTTCTTCAGGTAATGCAGGAAAGTTCATGAATGGCTTTCTTATTGGTCAAGAGGTTCTCTAATTTAACCAAGCACTGGATGAGAATCTACATCCGTCAGTTCTCTTCTCAACAGCTTTATGTTTAGAGAAGACAGGATTGAAACGCGGAATACACACAATAGGTGTGATCATATCCATCCCAATTACTCTTTCTTGTTCCCCTCCCATTCATGGCGATCTTCTTCTCCTTCTAACTCATGGTGACCAATGAGTTTCATGAAGCCTCCTTGGGGGAACATGGCTAACAGTCTGTTTACAGGAGTTCAGGTGTCTTACTAGTAGCTACACTGCTGAAGAAAATGTCTCTCCCTCCCCTGTTAACCACTGACTGCTTAAAAATCCTTAGAAAGGTGTGGGGCCCCACTTGCCTTCCCCCAGATCCACAAAAAGATATTGTAGAGGTCTTGTACATCTTATGAGAGATACCGAGAGTTGAAGAGTGAAGTAGCCTTGTCATGCCTGGAAGAGCATAGTCCACACCTCTCTCCCTCTAGCTCTTACCTGCTTTCCACTTTTCTTGTCCATGATGCGGCCTTTCGTGGTTTGAATGGAAACAGATCATATAGGCTCAATGTTTGGCCCCCAGTTAGCTGTTTGGAAAGTATTTGAAGGTGTGATTTTATTAGAGTAGACGTGACCTTGTTGGAGGAGGTCTGTCACTTGGGATGAACTTTTAGGTCTCAAAAGCCCATGCCAGGTCCAATCTCTCTGACTTTTTCTGCCTTCAATTTATTTATTTATTTTTATTCACTTTACCTATCAACTACTTATTCCCCTCTCATCCCTCCTTCTGCTCCCCCTCTCCTCCAGCCTTCTTCCTTCATCTTTTCCTCCCAAAGGGTAAGGTCTCCCATGCGAAGCAGCAAAGCCTGGAACATTCAGTTTTGGCAGGTCCAATCCCTTCTCCTTACATCAAGGCTGAGCAAGGTTTCCCACCCTAGGTAATGGGCTCCAAAAAGCCAGCTCATAAACCAGGAATAGATCCTGATCCTAGTGTCAGGGATCCCTTAAACAGTCCAAGCTACACAACTGTCTCCTGTGTGCAGAGGGCCTAGTCATGCAGGCTCCACAGCTATCTGTCTAAAGTTCATGAGTTTCCACGAGCTTGGTTCAGCTGTCTCTGTAGATTTCCCCATCACGATCTTGACCCTCCTTATTCATATAATCCCTCCTCCCTCTTTTTACTGGATTCCTGGAGCTCAGCCTGTTGCTTGGTTGTGGAGCTCCGCATCTGCTTCTATCAGTTACTGGATGAACTGCCATCAGTTTATAGAACAGACGTGAGCTCTCTGGAATTGCTCAAGTGTTGTACCTGCCTGCTTGTTGTCATACTTTCCACCATGACAGTTATGGACTAACCTTCCGGAACTGTAAACAAGACCCAAATTAAATGCTTTCTTTGAAACGTTACTTTGTTACAGTGTTTTGTCATAACAATAGAATACTATCTAAGCCGTATTCTAAGTTTTAAAAGTGTGTGTGTGTGTGTGTGTGTGTGTGTATGTGTGTGCGGGGGAGAGAGAGAGAGAGAGAGAGAGAGAGAGAGAGAGAGAGAGAGAGAGAGAGAGAGAGAGAGAGAGAGAGAGAGAGGGAGGGAGGGAGGAAATGATGTATATGGGGGGTATGGCATGTGGAGGTCAGAGGACGACTTTGTGGAGTTGGTTCTCTGCTTCCACTTTTATACGGGTTCTAGGGGGTCAAACTTAGTTCATCTGGCTTGCATCCCAGGTAACTGAGCCACTTTGCCACCCTTATTTATTATTTACTTATAGTGTGTGTTTGTAATTTGATCACTTATGCAAAACAATGGAAAAGAAAAAAAGTGTGAAGTTATGAAAATGAAAACACATTGACAGAAAAATACAATGTTGACCAAATGCTATAGTTATCAAGACACATGTAAATTATTTGCATTATTAAAGCTAAATATTCTATTATTTCACCAAAAGCAAAATGTAAACCTAAGCTGTTTACTAAGGGGCCCAATTCAAACAAATGTTAGAAATGAACTGATGGTGAAGGCATACACGTACATGTCTTTACAGATTGAAAATAAAACCAGAAATATATTTGTAGATTAGATATGTCACTTACTATAAAACCGTAAAACTTCAGCACATAAAGGACAGAAAAAAAATCTTGAGTTTATCAACAGGAAAAGCTTCATAGCCTTGATCCTAGCACTCTTGAGGTTGACACAGAGTAGCCATGAGATGGAGGCCGTCCTGGGTCAAATAAACCATGCTGGAGAGATGGATCAGTGGATGAGAGTAGCATTTTGGTCTTGCAGGGGATCTAAGGTTGATTTACCACATCCAGTTCGGAGGCTCCAGCTACAGCTGATCCCACATCCTCTTCCAGCCTCATTGCACGTATGGCCTCATTCCTACACAGAAACACACATACAGAGTTAAAAATAATAAAATCAGAGAAACAGACTACAACACTAGGACAGTGGTCTCTGAAACATCATAGGACAATGCTGTCACATTTCTGAGGGAAGATTTTTTTTTTTTTAAATCTGTAACTGACTTTCTCCCCAAACAGTCAATAAAAAGTAACATGATAGTGACGTCACTTTAAGATGTACAAGAACTCAAAAGTATGGATTTTTCATTAAATTCAAGGAAACTGAAGAAATGCTAAAGCAAAATGTGGACAACATGAAAAGCAAGGGAGGAATTGGCCCTGCACACGAGTGTATTGATTGTCTCTCATAGAACACAGGACCGTTTATTTTTAAGATTCTCGAATTCAAGCATATTTATTGGTGATCTAACCAGGAGCTGCGGAAAGGGCAAAGAGAACACTGTGGGTATAGACACAGCAGCTCAAAGACACAGCCTGTGAGCTCATAATTGTCCAATGATCTGGTCTACAGTCTTCCATGCAGACACAGTTTCTTCTTGGCATCGGAGCTGTTGATTCAGGCATTTCGAGTTGTCCCGATAAAGCTCACAACTGACTAATGGTTAAGGAACAACATCTCTTAGTAAATTACAATGTGAAATATTAGAAGTTTATGTTCAAATGACCTCGACACCTCTACCCACTCAGAGGCTATTCAGCAGTGATGTAACGCTTAATGGCAGCTGGTTCTTGCATCTTGGTTTATTTCTTCTCTGTGTCATGGGGAGGGTTTACATGCTTGGGCTGGACCCAGAGAATCCCTTTCCCAGGAAGAATTCCAGATAATACTAAGTGTTACCTCTGATGACCTTTCTGCTTCCTCTGCTGACATGTTCCTAGTCTGAATGAGACTCAGATTCTGTGTACCAGGGATACAGCACGTGAGCAAAGGGAGAACTCAACACCAAGAAAACCAGGCAAAGTAGAACATTCAGAGGATGATGGTGTCCTTCTGTCCACAATGAACCTGGCACATAAACAACTTCTTCCTACACAGGCTGTGGGGATAATGGGAAAGGCCTGTGGCAGACACTGCCACTTCCTTTCATATTGGCTTAACATTTTGTTATTGTGTTTTTTTCTACTGTGTTTGTCCTTTTAGGAGCATATTGTATTTAGGACTAAGAAAGATGTGCAAACAAAACTATTAGTTAGAATAAAGAGAAATGTGTGGATCATGTGGAGTTTGCACAGTGAGGAAGACTGAAGGGCATGTGCCTGCAATGCTCTTGTGTTGTAGGGGCTGCACATTCTGTAACTTTCCTAATAATATCCTTCTAATTTTCTCAATAGCAGGATTAGTATTAAACCCCGGGGGAAGGTCGCAAGAACCCATTTTCTCAAGTTATTTAAAACCTAGACTCAACAAACTCCCCTCATTTATAGCTTGGTGTAAACCTGGTAACAGATATTCAGGACAGCAAGGACACAAAAGTAAGTGACATTCAGCACAAATGTCTCTGTTTGCTTTTTAAAGTTTTGTTAAAAGTAACTCACAGATAATGCATTCAACTTTAGCAAATTTTGGAAAACGTGACTCAAATTCATCAGCACATGTAATATGTCTGGTAGTTTAGTTCAACTTGACCCATTAACTGAATATTTTCCTGTAATGTGCTTTTAACAGTCTAATAATTTAGAACTTAAAATGATGCTCTGAAGGTTCCTGAAGAAAATGCTCCTTCTGAAATATGGTGACATGATGAGATTTTTTTTTGTTGTTTACAGATCCTTTACTGAACACCAGAGTGCTCTGAGAGGCCTTTTTCCTCCCCTTTTTATTTATATTTTATAATTGAAGTAGTTATTAGGTCCATATATCACATCTCAAAACTTAGTTTTCACTGCAAAACTGAGAGATTCAGATGGGATTTAAATTGTCAAAAAAATTGGGTCCACTCTAGTGCCTTTTAAACCATGACAGTAACTCGATCCTGTGGCTTAAGAATATTGAGATGGAAATAAAGGAACTGTAGGGTTCAGGCGCCCACTCTTAAGTGAATTATTCCACAGAATGACCCACAGGAAGCGAGTTACCATTTATCATAAAGAGCCTTGATGTATGTTCTTTGAAGAAAAATCTAGGAAGGCTGCAGAAATCTATGAAGGAGCTTTCTTTAGTTCCTTCTTATATTTTTATGCCTGAGAACACCTTAGATAAAAGGAAGCCGGGATTCCAGGTGCAGGGGCAGGCTGTGTGTGACAAGCTTTGCTGTGCCGTCACATCTCTGAGAGCAGCTGACATCCAGGTCAGCTGTGCTTTCTTATGATTAAAAACAACAGGAAATAAGTTCCAGCTGCATGGGCATAGGAGCACAGCACACCACACAGATAAGTGGTTTGCAACCTCCAACCACCCCCATCATAGATTTACAGCTCCAGACTGGACCTGCGGAATATCGAGCCTCCGCTCTGATTATGGGCCACCCAGGTTACTGTGCTTCCAATTATTTCTTTTTGTTTTCTTAAATATTTAATCAAAACCTAAGAATTTTAATGTAGCTGAAATGTCTTGCATATTGATGTAAGCATGTACGTAGCATTTTGATATAGTGTCTTCACCTGTGTAAAAAAAGGCAGTGAGGCGATCTCTCCTTATGCTTGAATCTGTACCCTTCACTGTCTAGTGTATGATTTAGGATGTGTAGCTTTAGTCTAAGTTCCAATTTGCTCATATGTTCTATAGTTAGTAATCATGGTGTTTACTGCTCTAAAGATGAAGGGTTATATGTCTGAGTGTAAGTAATGCTGAGCATAGTACTAGAAGGGTTTGGAGAGCTCCGAGCAGGCAAAGTGCAGAGCCTAAGAGCATTTAGAGAACCCAGACTGTTTGTATTTATATTGGGGGATAATTTGCGCAGATTCCTTCCTATATTCTGCATGCCAAGCAAGTCTAAAATGCAACAAAATGACAAATATGTCTGTAGCAATCCCAGACAAGGGCACAGCTCTGTGGAATCTTAGGTACCTGCTGCAGGACAGTGAGAACATTAGGTTTCTACTTCTCTCTTTTATTGAGACTGGAAGTCAGGGAAGATGTTTGAGAAAGAGATAGTCAGACCCCTGTGCAGGGGACAAGAACTCTCCTCGGCAGAGGAAAGGCAAGGAACCCGCCCAGAAACCTGCGGCGAGTCTGCACCAACCTTGATGCTAGACTTCTCTTTACTGCTCCAAATTGCTGCTCTTGGTGCCGTCTTGGAATCTGCCAAACACATTTTGGGAAAAGCATGAATACAACTCATCTTAGGCATCTTGTTGAACTTCATCTTCCGTTAAAAATTACCGACTGATACCTGCTTTCAACGTGGTAAGTGGGTATTTAAAGATCTAGAATCTGGCTGTTCTGCCTTTTCGCCTTTGAGTTTCCAGGGAGAGACAGGAAATATCAACACCATCCTAAGTCCTCTGCTGTCTTTTTTCCTTTCCCTCTCTTCCCACAGTGTTTACTCTTTATATATCTAGGTAGGATTGCATCTTTTTTAAACTTTATTTTTGTCCCCGTGTATGGCACTGGGTACTAGGAAGATAATTTGGAGTTGAGAGTGTATGATCACATCTTGACACCATTATGGGGTTGACTTCTTAGTTTTTTCTAAGACATCTGGGATATAGTCATCTAGAAATAATCAATATTTTCTATTACCATCAATTTATATTTCATGTCTAATTTATAATTTTTAATAACATGGTATTATGAGAGGAAGGTTAGAAATCTTTTGTACATATATCCAGTAATTTTTTTAGGAAAACAAGATGTCTATAGCATCATTTTATCTATTTATTTAGCCAATCCTTCACTGGTACACATTTGTTAACTGATGCTTTTTTTTTAAACTGTTGTAAAAACTATTGCAATAAATTATTAAATACATAGATATTGTGACTTTGTTGGAATACTGTGAAATAAACCCTTACAAAGGAAATTATTGAGTCAAATAATGCTTAATTGCAAAACTTTAGTGATGTGTCAAATTAATTTTTAGAAATTATATGCCAATGAATAGTCTCAAAGCTTATCCACATATGCCTTTTCTGTTTTGGTACTATTATCCTCTGGTAGGTAATAACTTTCAATATCTTCTCCAGTAAAATATGAAAAGTGGTCTCATTGTTGGATTAATTTGTACAATCTTGATTATTAACAGTATTGGACATGTTTTGCAGATTTTAGGCCACTCATATCTCATATTTTGTACATTTGTATGCTTATATCTTGTTTACATACCTCTATTGATAGGATTTTTTGTAATAGAATATTAATTTTGTTGAGTACATGGTATTTTCCTAGTGAATGTTTGTCTGGGTTTACAATAGAAACTTAAAGTTTTTATCAAACCTGTCACACATTTACTTTGTAATTTTTGGTCTTAATGCTTCCCTTAAAATAAGTCAGCAAATACTCTTTTTAATTTCTTTAAAGTTTCAGTTATTACATTAAGATGTGATCACTCTTGGATTTATGTTGATGTGAAATATAAGATGTATATACATTGATATTAATATTTGTTGTTTAGTTAATTGTTAAATCTATCTTTAATTGACCTGAAATGCTGATGTTATTATATAGCATAGTATACTAGGGCAGATGAAACTTTACCAAACATCTTTGTTATGGGAGATTGAAAGCAGAGATACTAGAGAGGGCCAGGCACAAAATAACCACAACACCATAGGAACGGAAGGGGAATAATTAATATAAAATACATTAATTCATAGGTGGATAATTGAATAAATCTTGTCTTCTTTTTAAAATGACAGAGATATAAAATGAGGAGACTGGGGAAGGTGCCCGCTATGAAAACAGAGAAGGAAAAGCAGACTACAAAGTAAATGATGATCAATTTCGATCTCTTTGACTTTTGGAAATTCTGACTTTTTTAGAAAGCGGAAGCTGGTAAAAGCAGCCAGTAAAAGCAACTGTCTCCAAGCTTAATGATGTGAGTTCAGTCCTCAGAATTTACGTGACAAAAGGTGAGAACTGACTCCCACATTGCTCTCTGATCTCTACATGTAAGGTGTGGCAAGTGGGTCATCTAGACCTACCCCCCCCCCCGCCCCCAAGAAACACATGTAAAATGAATCAATTAATAAGTACAAATTTGAGTTTGTGGTTTCAGTAGAACATTGATGTGATGCATGTCAGGGCGGAAAGAGAAAGAGAAGAAGGGATACTATTTAGCAACCTGGTTATTTTATTCTTGGGCATCTTGTATATTTAAAAGAGAACACTGCATTTTCTTGTATCTTTCATGTGAAAGAGATTACTCTTTCCCACAGAGTGAAGGGGCGGCCGGTGCCTTGGTGGAGAGTCAGCAGGGCGTGTCAGATCCATCCCGTTCTTCTCCCTGCCCTTTTACCTATGGTCTTGCTGGGCCTTGGATTCCCACACCAGGCTTTTGTTACCCTCCTTCTAGCATCAGACGGGGGTGGGGCTCCAAGTCTTGCCAAGGGATGAAGGACCACACGGGAAAGGAAAGGAGGTGGTGGAGGAAGTGGCATCATGGACTCTTGTCAATGCTTCCAAGCTTATTGCCAGTCCCAGCAGCGATCAAGGAAAAGAAGCAGGAGAAGGTGGGATGCTCTCCCTACTGCTGGCCTTTAAGATGCCTGGATCCATTGCATGGTCCACCTCTCACTATTCTCTCATAGGCTGGGGTGAAGCCAGCAGCTCAGAGCAGTCATTGACCAGGAAGGTGAATGCAGCCTCCACACCTAGCCACATGTACAGTGGAGCTCTTAGTGTCCCAATCCGGAATTTCAGAACTTTGTCCCCTGGGACCAGGTTGAGTATCAGCGATTCAGGGTCAAGGAAAGGTCAGTGAAAGTTTATTATTGATTCATTGAGTCATGAAAACCATGATGTTTCCGGGGCACAGGGTCTGTGTTGGAAATCACTGACTTAGAGACTTTGGGAAGGGAGCTGCCGTAGGGTGATAATGTGCTTCACCTCTTTCCCTAGACCCCCAGGTGTAAAGAGAGACCATTGATTCAGGCATATTTATTTAACTTCCACGTTTGGTCATACAGATAGATATAAACTCTTTTTACAAACATGGATTTTTCTGAAAGGTAGCACCAAACCAGAGAACCTGAGGGTGGATCAGAATCTGGCAGTCTAACTATCTAAAACGCAATTTTGTTCTGTTTCAGTGCTTGCAATATAGTTTAAGGCTCTGCACCAGTTTGTTCTGATCATAACTTTGTGAGATATTATTTACCTTGCTTTTCAGATAAAAACAAGGCTCAGAGGAGTCAGGCAGCTTGGCTGATATCATGGCTCAGAGCAGACGTAACTCAAGCTCTGACAGAGGTTTCTGTACAGGCCCGTTACCGCCCAACACCGCTTCCACAGACCTGCTTTTTAAAAGGCAATTTTGCTAAGAAAAGTATTAATCTCCTTAGCCAGGCATGATTTTCAGGTCCACAGTAATTTATTTTGCTTCTTTGGCCTGCAGGTGTCTATTAATTTACTCTTACACTTCTCAAATTCAGATTTATAGCACTATCAGTTATCAGTGGGAGATCAGGTCATACAGGCACACACACTTCTTTTTGATAAACGTAATGGTGGAATGTACAAGGAAATATACATAGGAAACAAAAACCTACCAGATAATATTTTGACAATTAATTCAAACAGAGCAGAGAATGATACCCCTAAACTAAAGTTGATAAGAGTTGCTAGCTTGGGTCTGTGGCCAGGTCTGGACCCATTTTTGATTTGCAGTAAATGTAAGAAAGAAAGATAATCTCACATTATAAAAAGTGAATTTCAACCTTTCTCTATATAAATGACTTCTCCTCCACACAAATACCATTAACCAGTTTCTAATCGATTCATTATTATAATTGATATTCATTTAAACTCTGCATCTCAAAAGTTTCTGCAGAAAGCTTGTTAATAGCTTTGTCAGGGAAAATGATAAATAAAACATTATTTATTCTAACAACTCTCAAATAAAACAGGATAGACACAAGAGAAAAGACAGAGCAAAACAAAAGGCTTCTATGAGGATTGGAAGATGGCAGGGCTCTCCCAGCTCCTCTCCAGAGCTCAGACACTTGCGGTCATGAAGCATCCTGAGCTTAGGTTTGCTTGAGGTCTGAAAACCACTTGAGCCTCACTGAGTCACCGAGTACATCACCCGCAGTGTGGAATGGAAACTGCAGGCTCATAGAAGTTCAGGGCCAGAGGTCAACACACTCAAACACAGAATGGAAGCTTGTGGCGACCAAATTTTATTTTTCAGATCATAGAGTAAAACTTTTGGAAACCTGAGCTGCTTCAAAGGCATAAAATATGCTCTCGTGTTATGTAAATCCTTTCTCCATTTTGACCTATCTTAAATGAGATGGAAATTCCAATTATTTGTAAAATGTTCACATTTTTATAGCAACCTTGATGGAAGAGCATGATAAGTCTGTCACTTCCTAGGAGCCTGACCTCCCTAAGTTCTGAGTTCCTTGGCTTCCTATCTCTGGTGGACACACTGCTTAATTGCAGGCAGAGCACTTGTCAGCACTGATCATATCTTACTTGCTCTGCCAGAGATGTACATGGAGGGCCCAGGTGATATGTGGCAGAGGTCTTGAACATGTAAGCATGTTAGAACATGCACGGATCAACTAATGTGAGGGGAAGTGAAAAAGAAGAGTTGTTGGTATTGTGTTTCTTTTCTGTGCTTGACTTAAAAAAATACTTTTGACTTATTTCCAGGCATGGCAGATCAGTGAAGAAATAAATGTTGATAAATAAGAAAAAAATATTTTTACTGAAAAGTTTAGTGATTTAAATGCTAAGGAACAAAGAGTCATAGTTAAATGAGCAGATGTAATGCACTGGTTACAGGTTAGACCAGGTTAGACCAGTTGGGGAAAGATACTTATGTGAGAAAAGGTGACAAATAAAAAGCAGTTTAAAATTACTATGAGAAAAAAATGAACCTAAATTTTATTTACATATATAAGACCATTTTATTTTCACTCTCAAGGAAATATTACACTCTCAAGAATCCGGGCAATTTCCATCATTTTGGTCACATTTCTATTTTCAGAAGATAATTACTTAGGGCTTAACACAGTCTGGAGAGGTTTCATGGTCTATCTTCAGTTTTCTGAGAACTTTTTTACACAGAGTATCATGTTGGAAAGCTGAGTATAATTATTCTTTTGAGAGGCGTGTATTAAAACATATGACAAATACTTCTTTTTTTGTAGGTTAAAGTGATCTGGAGACAATTTGAGGGGAAAAAATCAAGTAGGAAATAAATATAACTGTTGATTGAAAATACAAGTTTCCACCCAGCATTGGTACCTGTTCATCTTTATTTCCACAAGTCGGGTCTTTCTTCAGCAAAGGCCTCTTGTGTGTCAAGGTCCATTGCCAGATGCAGCTCCTGGACCATCACCCCTTCATCAGCCTCTCGGGTGCTTCCCTTTCTGTGTTCAAGTTGTGTTGCTTACTTTCTATGTCTTAATGTCATCTAGACATTAGTCTCACTGGGGATACTGAAGACCAGTCTTCCTGACCAAACTCCAGTAACCTTCTCTTCCATCTCAGTTCCCAACCATGGACCTTTATTTAGAATTAGGAGACAGTGCAGAACAGTTCAGGCATAGCTATTTCTAGCTGGAAGCTGTGGTAGGTATGGGGGTGAGAAGTGAAGATTGCCCGGCGTCTATCATTCAGGAGTTCCTGGCCTTCTACCCAGGCTCATGTCACATTTCAGAACCACCAGGTAAGCCTCGCTCACTCCCTGCTCTGTGCAGCCTCTCCTGTCTGTCTGTGTGTCCTGACCTTTCTCCTTGGGTTCTGTTATTATGCTAGTGGGGTGTGGGTTTTTTTTTTTGGATTTGTTTTTTGTTTTTTAACGAGCCAACACTTTCTCTACACTTAGGAATACAATGTGTAACTCAATTCTTCAGGTAAATTTTCGAATTAAAGAAAGATAATTAAAAATAATTAATTCTATTTTTCTAAATTACTGTCACAAGCAACAATGAAACAGAGATCACATATACATATTATTATCTGAGTGGTTAATTTGGGCACAACTAGGATGCCTTAGTTGCTTGATTAATTTAAAAATTACTTAAAATTAATTGACGAGTTATATTTATCCTTTTGAAAGTTATATTATCATAATCACCTTTGAAAACAGCACAGGGGACCGCCTATAGTTTCGTGACAGATTTACGTGTCTTAAGGATTATTTTGAAGCAAGTGTTAGAGTTGAAACTCAGAACAATCATAATCTTGTCTAAGAAAAAAAATCAACAAAAAGTTTTCTCACCTACCCCTAGAAACACCAAGATTTTACATGGCTTAGCTGCAAGAAATTGGAATTTCAGATCTGTGGGAACAAAGAATACAGAAAGTTTATAAAACTAAAGTATTTTTCTAGATCAAAACAATGATTTTATTTTTCAGGAACATGCACAATATAATGAAATTTCCTCAGGGAACTCTGCTTTTCCTCTTCCCTTATTTTATGGCTCCCCCTAAAGGGAAAAAAAATCTAGAAAAAAAAATAGAAAAGAAAGAATAAAAAAAAATTAAAGAAAAAGCCACTAGAAATGTACTTTCCAGAGAAAAGAAAAATTAAACATTGGTTGTTACATAATTGACTACTTTTAATATCTCAAAACTCCCTCAACCCCCACCTTATCTCCTCTAACTGAATTTCTTTTCCTAAACATATTCCACATTCAGCTGAATCCACTTTCTGCTTTCCTTAGTATCACACTGATATTTATTGTTTGTTTGAAGCATAGAGGATTGCAACTACATTCGGATTAAGTAAGATTTTTTTTTTTTGAGATGTTCTTTGTAATTTAACTACTTCCTAAAGTAGTATGTTGTGAGAGAGTGCATTAAAGATTAACAAATAGCTTGCTCTGATATAAACTGCACTCAACTGGAAAATGCCTAATAACAAGATACTCATGTGGCTTGTTTGCCTCCATCATCACTAATGCACAGTTCTACTCAGAATATGGGCTTTGAGGGTTTTAATGACTGTAGAGCTCAAACTGTTATGAAGTCAGTTACTTCATCTTTAACACATGAAGGACACATGTAAATTTTGTACATAATCATTCTAGCTGGCAAATGTATTCTACTTAGTTTATGACAATCGCTACGTCCTAACTGGGTAGCAGTTGACCTGCTCCATTTCCATCAGCTTGGTGTATGCTGCTGTCCACAGTACTGCATGTTAGTATTCTCCTCGCTGTGAAGCTTTGCCCTCTAGCATTTTTTTCATGGTATCCTTTACCTCCGTGTTTCTCAGGCTGTAGATGAGAGGGTTAAGCATGGGAATGATGAGACTATAAAACACGGAGATCACATTGCCATACCTCCATGAATTCCCTGTATTTGGTTGCTGCAGGTACATAAAAAATAATGTTCCATAGAAGATGGTGACCACGGTGAGGTGGGAGGCACAGGTGGAGAATGCTTTACATTTGCCCTGGGAAGACTGAATTTTTATAATAGAGACCAGTATGCAGATGTAGGAGATGAGGACAGTCATGAGGGATCCAGTGAGATTCACTGCGGAGAAGATTAGGAGCTGCCTCTCTTTGTTACGGGTGTCAGAGCAAGAGAGTGCAAGGAGAGGGGGGTCAGCGCAGTAGAAGTGGTGGATCACATTGGAGTTGCAGAAAGATAGCTGGAAAGTCAGTACTGTCTGTATCACAGAGTTCAGGAAGCCATAGGTGTAGACTCCTATTACCAACTCTTTGCAGACCCTATGTGTCATGATGGCTGTGTAGATCAGGGGGTTGCATATGGCCATGTAGCGGTCATAGGCCATGGTAGCTAAGAGGAAGCATTCAGTAGTGGAAAAAGCACCAGAGAAGTACAGTTGAGCAAAGCATCCTGAAAAGGAGATGGTTTTTTTCTTTACCAATAAATTTTGCAGCATTTTGGGCCCGATGGAGGATGAATAACAGAGATCAATGAAAGCCAGATGACTGAGAAAATAGTACATGGGTGTGTGAAGCCGGGAGTCTGCCTTGATGAGCAGGATCATGCCAAGGTTTCCCCCCAGGGTGATAAGATAAATCACAAGGAATACCACAAAGAGGGGGAGCTGAAGCTCAGGGCGATCTGTGAATCCCATGAGGACAAATTCTGTCACGGTGGTGCAATTACCTCTTGCCATTTTGCTCTTTTACCTGGTGTGAAGAGAAGGAATATAACTTAAAATGATCAGATACTTAAAAACACATGCTCCTTGTGTCTCCAGCCTAGCATCATACGATAACAATTAGGCACTTCACAAAGACCTGGACTCCACATAGGGCCAGAATGCATATCTGATTCAGGAATGGAGGGTAGGTACCACATTGCTCTTGTTTTTCTGAGTCTGCCCGCAGGATTCACAAAGGAGAAAAACCCATGGATGATTAGAGATGCATTGAGTACTTCAGACAGTTGTGGGAGAGACTGAGTGTGGACGGTGGAAACAGGAGATGACTCGTTCATTGATTTTTACCCACATGCCAAATGTCCACTGCCCAGCTTTGTTGTGCCAGACACTGGAAGAATGGACATGAAGATGAGGACAAGTATGTCCGCTGAGAGTGTGCTCACAGGCTGATAGGAGAAATATGTATGTAAATAATTCTAATTCAGTGTGAATAGAGCTTTTCTTTATTAGGTTTCTCTTGCTATGATAAGACGCTATGACCAAAGCAACTTAGGGGGGAAAGGGTTTATTTCATCTTACAGCCTGTAATTCATCACCAGGGGAGGTAAGAACAGTAACTTAAGGAAGGGACTCACGCAGAAGCCATGGGCTAGTATTAGTTACTGGCTTGCCCACCATGGCTCGCTCTACTTGCTTTTTTATACCATCCAGGATCCCAGGGGTGGCACTGTCCAGAGTGGGCTGGGCCCTCCACATTAATCTTTAATCAAGAAAATGTCCAACAGTGACATAAAGAGAATGCTGTCATCTTACGTCAGCCTTCCTCCTGGAAGAGTGTTGTATATGGAGGAGGATAAACACTCTTTAAAGAGGAGAGACTACACTATCTCAAACACCATGCCAAATATTCGGTGAGCTCTTCATAGAAGAAAGGGCTATCCATGAAAAAACAAGCAAGCAAACCGATCATCCTGTTTGCTGCTCTATTGTTAATATAACTGCTTAATGATGTTTATGTGTAAATATAAGCACAGGCTCAACTCTTGCTGCATAAATCAGATCACAGTTTTATGTTTTTGGTCTTTCCAAACTCAGCAATTTTGCCACACTGTTATGATTTATCCCCTCTTACTGGAAACACTTTTTCACTCAATTCAATAAATATATGCTTCTGGGCTCCATTTAGGATCATGTACATGTCTAGTGCTGGAGTGAAGATGTTTAATATTTGTAATTTACAAATTCTATCTATGTTTTGATGGTGACTAACAAATTCATTCAACTCATGCATATAGTGTATATTATACTTAGTTTTCTGGGTTCTGCATGTACTTTATAGTTGTGACATTATTTTTTATTTGTGCTAAACAGTAAGTTTTAAATAGTTTTATGCCAAATCTTTTCCTTTTTGAATTGATTTTTGTGACATGAATTATAAACACCTCTAAATTTAGCATCACTAAATTTATCTCTTGCTTAATTTTATGTATCAGATTTCATTTTTACATTATAACCTTTGATATTCTTGGAATTAGGTTTTGATATGAGGAAGGGGGTAATCAGTTCTCTCTTCATTTCTCAAAATGTCTGACCAAAAGTTCTAATATAACTGATTGGCTAAATCATTTTATTGCTGATTCTGTTGGTTTGAAGTTCAAGCCCTTGCATACCAAAACACTCTTTTAGTGCTTGTAATGGTTTTTAAAATTTTTTTTTTACAGTATCTTCTAGAACTAAGACCAAATATAAAATTGAATAGAGTTTATTTTGGTGTCTGGAAGCATACTTTCTTGCTTGCTTGCACAGAAATGATTTTAACAGGATTTTTTCTTATAAATTAAAAGCATCTTGTTTGTATTCAGATGCTCTTGACTGAGTGGATATGTGAATTTTGGGAAAATGGACATATTTATGAGAGATAGTTCTGTAAGTAGGCGATGTATTGTACTCATCAATGATTTTGATGACAAGTTCTTAATGATTCAAATGTTTCCAATAAATACTCTACATTTCTTTAAATTCTATTCTTAGGTTTTTTTTGTCACTGTTGGAAATGAAATAATAGTTTTCATTCTGTGGCTTGTTTTACTATTTCTTACATATAGGAAAAATATTGAATTTCATAAATTAATTTTATAGTTATACTCAAACATATCATTTACAAATAAATTTTAGTTGATTTTTATGGGCTTTTCAAACACACGTTCACAGACTATGAAACCGATGTGGCTTTTCTCTGCTTTCTGTGAAGTGTTTTTTCATTCTTTCCGGTGTCTACTTGTAAAGGCTTGTACTTCAACAATGATGTTAAACTATAGTGAAATCATAGCAATTCCCATCCTCTTCAAGAATGATTACAAAATACAAAGGAGACTTCCTGGTACTGTAGACAGAGGGAATCACAAACACAGAACTACTGAGGTAAGAAGGACCACACATTAAACTTCAAAGACATGTGGCTAAAAGCAGGCCTTCTGGAAGTAAACTGGCCTTTGCCTTTTGCAGGGTTAGGGCAAGCATATCAAATGTAGGTCCACATATCTTCATATAAGAAAACACCTTAAAGTTAAAAAGCAATACAACAAATTATAAAATTTATTCTATCATTTATTTTTAGCACCTACACTTTTATAATGCTGTTGGAAATCCAATTCCTGGGATGCTTGGAGTACTGGGTTATGATGCAGAGGTCTCAGGAGAACTTATTTTCAGCCCCCACATGTAGCTGCAAAGTTGGCAAGTAAGGTTGTGTCCACACCTCTATAACCTCCAGCTCTTTACAAGGCCTGTCATAACAATACCAGCAGCATGGCTCACACCAATAAGGGTGATCTGGAAGATCCTGGGAGCATGCTGGGAGTCATGTAAGAGTCCTATTGCCAGGAAGGTAGTCTATAAGGAGTAGATAGCATGGGTTTCTTGTCCCATAGGATATTGTGCAGAATGAAGTGCCTTAAAATAACTCTAAAAGCAAGGGTAAGCCAGTGTTTCCTTACGTTTGAATCTCAGCACTATCTGGGGTAGGCGATAGGAAATGTGGCTTAAATGGCATGTGTAGCTAGATAATTGAAGGCCTGATAACCCCATTTGAAAAGATTTAGTGATCTATTTTACATTTATAATGGAGTGGGCATATGTACATGAGTTTAGATGCCTGCAGAGGCCAGAGGTTTTGGATTCCCCCTGGAGAACTGGAGCTACAAGTAGTTTTGAGCTACTTGAATGGGTCTTGAGACTGAATTTTGGCTATCTGCAAGACCAGTATGTTCTCTTAACCTCTGAACCACCATTCTAGCCACAAACCACCCCATTTTAAATATCTTGGTTTATAACATGTGAGTACTAGGCAGCTTTTAAAATTAACTGAGGTACTGGCAAGATACAAAGAGCTCTAAAGGGGAAGGATGGATTAAAGGAGCATGTTAAGCAGACGGAAACCCCTGAGCATATTTAGGAGATAGTGAACATCCTTTTTGGAAAGAATAAATGAATATTAATGAGAGTGGGAGGCAAACTGAACAGTTAGGAGTGGGCTATATTTTAAAGAGCTGTGAAAGCCAAGGAGAGTCAGTGACTCAGATAGTAGTGAATATGGACTCACTGAACACTTGAACTGTGGAAATTACTTACTACTCTACTCTCAGGGATTCCATCTGTCACTGCATGAATGCATGGACAAGGACAGAAGAGTACCACAAGCAGAGTCACAACTAGGACATTTTCCATGCGAGAGAGACAAGGATTTAAAATGGGGGAAATGATAGACATGGAGAAACAAGGCATGAAAGATAGTCCAAATAAAATCTGTACCACTTGGGAATTGACTGACAGCTTAATTTTCACCATGTCTGCTTCCTAAAGAGATCAAATACATTGAAGCACACACACACACACACACACACACACACACACACACACACACACACACACACACTGATGTTTACAGGAACTCACCAATGTTGACACTATTTAATTCAAAAGAAGATACAATTGAGAGATGAGTGGAAGCAGGTATCCCAGGGTATTGTCTAATCATATCTTGAATAGTTTCAGTAGAGACAGAAACTCTGTGCTAGCAGTGAATTCAGAGGAAAGAATATCAGATGCAGTGTGAGAGAATGGAGAATGATGTTTGTAGTCAGAGCTGCAAACGATATGGGGGTCACTGAGGTTTGGGTGATGGGTTGAGATGTGATGGTTGAAATCGCACAGGGAGAGAGAAATGGGTGAAAACAAGAATTCAGGCGTTGATTCTATTTTTAAAAGCTGACCATAGGAGTCAGTGAGGGCAGAGGAGGGGAGAAGTTGTTCCAAGACCTTCAGGCTAGCTCCTATCAGAAATAGTGGAGAACATTTAAACACAGGCATTCCTGACATCCCTGGCTGGTTAGTTACATGGGCCACATCAGTTGGACGGATCTCAGGTTGGCAGGCTGGTCCACTTAGCCACCTCATCACCCCAGGTGCTGCTTATATCATTTTATTTAACACAGACTTGCTTTCATTCCAGTTTTCCAGCAAGGAGGCTGGTGTAGCAATGCTTAGTTGTTTGCTATTTTCGAAAAGTGGTAGGACCAGGACTTAAAGCCAGGTTGGCTGATTCCATCACCCTTTTCCCAAAAGATACGTTTTCTCTCTCTGTAATTCCCAATATTTATTTATTTCTGCAAGCTTTTCTTGTAAAGTTAGATTTATATGATAATATTTTAGGCATACTGGGATGGCTCAATAGCATTTTCTAAAAGTTTGTTTAGATTTAATGGTTGTGTTTATACAAATAATCAACATCTGGCCATTTGGAATGTTGTTTTATTCCTTATGGTTGATTATTCATTATGTATGAACAAATAAAACAGCTGTGTTGATTAACCCAGGAGATAGTCTTAGCCTTTGGGAAGGGAAGGGCAGGTAAAGTACTTTGGGAATCTATGAAGCTAAATTTTCTCTTCTGAGGAAATTTTTGCTTATATGAAATTTTGGTATGTGATTTGGGAGACTTCTTGAGTTTATCAGGTCTCCTCATAAAATAATACACTAATCAAATGAGTATGTAAGTTAATGAGTGAGTTAAGAGCTCACCAATCTTTCCTACTTCATTTCTGTCAGGAACAAAGCACTTGCCTTTCCACAGCTCCAGCAACACCAATACCCTTTTCTTGGCTGCTTCTTGGTTTTTACAATGTCAGTTTTAGCAGTAAGTCCAACTTACCAGGCACCCAGTGGACAGTTAAGATTCCTAATGCTCTGGAAGTATCCACTGAATTTATTTCCAGCCCAACAAACAGGCCTCTTCATGTCTGTCTGCTTCTACTCCTTGGTGTCTGTATTCCACACTCAGGAAACTGTGTGTGTTTATAAAGTCCATTGAGTCCATTATCTCCTGTTATTTTAGTGCTCTGATGTCTCAATGGACAGATTCTGTGATGTATTTTGCCTTTGACTAAATCACCTTTGGGAATGAAAATCCCTGAATCATTCCAGTGGCTAATGATGACTCAGGTTGCCATGCATTGGTGCTCGCTTTCAGGATGATGCACAAGAACCTTTGGCATGATGCTAAGATGAACTCTTCTTTCCCTTGCTAATAGGTGTCCTTGAAGTTTCAGCTGCAATGAGGTCCAGTGAATGCTTTGTGGAGAGGTAGTTAAGGTTATGAAAACTTTTGTTATTAAGATGGATGCACACCCTAGGCAATCTTGGCTACAAAGAAAAGTCAGTCTTGTTTTTCATATCTATCATAAGAGATAATATAGAAGAAAAGGAATATCTTCTTTTATTATTATACATTTCCTATTGTATCAAATTAGGAAATAATCGTTAAGAAATAGAATCTTACTAAAAACTACAATAGAGGATCCTGGTTAACTCAGTGCATCACAAAACAAAGCAAAAAGGCATCAAGGTAGGAGAGAGGGTCTTACAGGAAGTTGGGAACTTTGGAGGAGGATTAAAAAAATGATGAGAATGTATTGTATACAAATATGAAATAGTCATATGTCAAAGAACACATTTAAAATAATGACTTTTAATAGAAAATTCTAATAATTTTTGCAGCTATATTTCCCTTCAGCCCCAGAAGGCATTGGGATATTATATGAAGAGGTTTTTCAGCATTCTCTGATTGTAAATTTTAATTTCATTTTGTAGGAAGGAGTTGTATTAAAGGAAGATGCATAGATGGTTCACAGATGTAGCTATGGTTCCTCATTGAGAAAGAACATTCTCCAGAGCCCGAGGATCTGGAGACCACAGGAAAGGCCATGCTTTATTCTGTTACCATTATGAACCCCTGTGGATCTGATGGTTCTTACTCAGAGCCTCAAGTTGCTGAGTTCCCTGTTACTGTGTTTGCCCTGGAGTAGCTGAAGGATTGTTGCATTTGGTTTTCAGGTGTAAGTAAGTATTTTACTATAAAATAAGAAAGTAAGTGATTTTGATATCCTTTTAAAATATTTTTTGAAGGCAAAATTAAAAATAATTTTTTTATGAGGATAGGGAGATGCTTCCGCTGTTAAAAGCACCTATTACTCTTGCAGAGGACCAAGTTTCAATTTCCAACATCTACATGATGACTCATAGCTATATGTAACTATATTCCAGGGAAAATCAATGTCCTCTTCTGGCCTTTATTCACACTACATGTAGTATTGCACGTACATACATACACACATATAAAACACAATCAAAACAAAAAAATACTTTCTTGTCTTAGTTATAATATTCTGGTTTCACTGTTGTTGAACCAGAATCTGTTTGCTAGAACCCTGGTCTCCACAATTTCTAGAATCTTCTAGATTTCTCACAATTCAGGATATGCATGAACTAATCCCCTAACTGTATGTTACTTTCTGGATAAGGTAAACTATAGATTCAGATGCCATCCGTAAGTCATCCATAAAGACTGAAAAGAGAATTTAGAAATGCAATCATGTAAAATTTATTCAATTTAAAAGAGGCATGTAGTTCAGGCCCCCAAAGAAGGAAAATTCTTTTCTTAAAGTTTATAATTTGTGTGTGTGTGTCTATGTATGTATGTGTGTCTATGTATGTATGTGTGTGTGTGTGTCTATGTATGTGTGTGTGTGTGTGTGTGTCTATGTATGTGTGTGTGTGTGTGTCTATGTATGTATGTGTGTGTGTGTCTATGTATGTATGTGTGTGTGTGTGTGTATGTGTGTCTATGTATGTATGTGTGTGTGTGTCTATGTATGTATGTGTGTGTCTATGTATGTGTGTGTGTGTGCATATTGATCTTCGTGTATATGCGTAGTTCATTTCCTTTATTTTTAAATTTGTATGCATGAACTCAGTCAACTATAAATTGATATTTTTTGGTAGTACTGTGCATTGGCCCCAAGGCCTTGTAAATGTTAGGAAAGTGTTCCACCATTGAGCTAATTCTCACATCTTAATTTTAAATAAAACTTGTATTTGTATTGCTCAAGTAAGACTTTTTCTTACTATTCTCTAAATAATAATTTATGTAACATTTACTTTATATCATATAATATTTACGCTGTATTAGGTATTATGAATAGTATAGAGGTGATTTAAAGTATACAGAAAGGTGTCAATAAATTGTATGCAAATATTACACTTTTTTAAATAAGGTAAATGAGCATCCATGGGTTTTGACATCCACGGAGGATCATGGAATCAGCCAAGGGATGAATATATATATTCTGCAGCAGCCTGGAAGAGATGGGTAGAGATAACATCTCACTTATGAGTCTTCTGGGGCTTTGCCTTCAACTCTATTCTTCATTCTTAGTTCTAAATACAGGCAGTATGAATTAGAGGTCTAATTCTTTTTTCCTTTGGGTATTGGTTTCATTCCATTTATTTATCTGAAATTAGTGAAGCTTCAAGTGGACCAAGACTTGTAAGTAAGTTACTCTCTCTCTCTCTCTCTCTCTCTCTCTCTCTCTCTCTCTCTCTCTCTCTCACACACACACACACACACACACACACACACACACACACACACACACACACGCACATGCTCTCACAAATCAGTGTACTGTCCTCATGTCTGAGAAGAGTCAGTCTTCTCGCCTTCATTTTTCCTACATCATTATTTTGACCCCGACTTCTCCCAACCCCGCCTACAGCATAGACTATCCCCGGCCATGTCAGTGATTACAAAGGCATTCCATGATTCACTAAGACAGGACAGATTGACGATAGGTTCTTGGGGTGAGTCCCTGCGTCCTTAGTGACACAGTGGGACCTAGGATTGACAAAACCAGGGAAGAACCTGGATTGAGGACTTTCACTGATTATCCCTAAAATATATTTGCTATAATTGCAAGGCCTAATTCTTCTTTTCCCTTTTAGATTCCCCTATTATTCCTCCTTCTGCTGTCTCCCAACTTCCCCCTTGGCTTACCCCCATCACCTTCTCCAAAAAGGTAAGAGAAGTCCTAATTCTTAAACCCAGTATCCTCTCTAAAACTATGAGCAAATGCAGCTGTTCCCCAAGGAGCCAATAAAACATCTACCCCGAGCCAAACAATTCAGCAAGCCCAAAGTCTAGGCCAAAGGGAAGTAATGATCTGCTTATGTATTTACTTATGATTACATTGTAAGCCCCTTTAAGACCAGAGTCAGCATGCTGGTAGATCTGAGCAGCAAAGTTAAAAACAAGTAAGAGTAGCAATAATAGTAAATAATAATAAAATTATTTTGAGTATTGTGGTTAGAGGTGAACAATGAATCCATAATACTATATTAACTAAAACTGAAATGCTCCATTTTCTGCACTGCAAATTTCCCTAATTCTAAGAGCCACTATCCACCTGAGGTCGGAAATTGTTAAAGAGTCTGATCCTATTCCCATTAATTGGCTGTCAGATCAAGACAAGAAGGCACAAATCTCCCATTTTTGTTATTTCAAAAAAGTCAGGCAAGTTCCATCTTTTACAAGATCTAAGGGCAGTAAATGATCAGATGGAGAAGAGGAGATCGCCACAGTCTGGCCTTCCACATAAACCAAAGAACAGAGCCGTGGTACTTGTCTCATATTAGATTCCATTTCAAATTTCTAGGGATCTTAGCAAAGGGAAATGAAATAACAGACACCATTACACTGACAGCTACAGTTGATTTGGTAGGACAAACTAGAGCATTACACTAACAGCTTCATTTATCTCCTCACATTTACATAAATTACTCCCAGAGTTGCCAATTTCTTAATGCAAACACCTTTCCAGAACCTGTGCCCCTTGCATACCGCTGGCCCCTAGGGTCCCTATAGGGGGTGGGAGTCAACCCAGGAGGCTTGATACCTAATGCTATGTGGCAAATGGATGTCACATGTTATGCTCCATTTATTGATTTGAGATATAGGCATGTAATAATTGACACTTGTTCTAAGTTCATATTTGCACTAGCATTGTCTAGAGAAAAGGCTTCCAATGTTATATAGGCAATTAAGTCAGCCATGCTAGTCACGGGGGTTCCCTGGGCCATTAAAACTGACAATGGCCCTGCTTATGTGTCACAACAGCTTAGTAAATTCTTTGGTTCCTGGAAGATATCTCACACAACAGGCATTCCTTACAACCTGCAGGGACAAGTCATTGTGGAAAAAGCTAATAGAACTTTAAGGAGCTCTTGGGAAGGATGTTATCACCAGAAGTTAAAGGAGATCCTAACATGGCTCTGGTGGAAGTTCTCTTACACATCAATTTCCTCCGTTTTGATGAAGCTGAATTGAGCCCTGAGTATAAGCACTAGGCATATTTGCTTAATATTTGCTTAGGGATACACCACGGCCACTTGTCAGCTGGAGAGATCCCATATTTCTTCAATGGCAGTCACCTGCCCCCCTATTGACCTGAGGGTGAGGGTTCACTTGTACTTTTGCCCAGGGTGCCACAATACTGGTATAGGTACCCTCCAGAGATGCTCATCCAGCAATGGATCAAGAAACTCTGGCTGTAAAGGAAACCCCAGATGGGTAATGTATTTTTCCTGTGCTGTGGTAACTTCCCCCACTTTGTCTGAAGATTAATGAGCACTTGTACCATTGTCCCCCATTCTTTTACCTGTGGCTGTTAACTCTCCTACATTCCAGAGTTTATTTACCACTAATGTGAGTTTGGGACTGCCTGTTATGGACCTGTTAACTACAGTGCAGAGATTAAAGAACATATGGTCCATGGAAGGAATACTTTATTTTACTCTAAGGGCCTCTTCTAGTGATCCTTGTGTGAATTTACACAAGATGACCACAGGAGATTTTCATGGTCTCTCCACCAATAGAACTATGTTGGGCCTATGAGTATATGCCTCTTCTTCCTATGTTAGGAATTTATTAGAGTGCTCCAAAATAATCCATCATCATTAGCTCCATGTGCAAATGTGCTAAGCTTTTCTACCTGGGGGAACCTTCCTATTCCTTGGGAACATTGTCAACCAGTGCTGTTTTCCCAGTCATTTCAGGATTTCCAAGTACAACCTGATAAAAGTTATTATTTTTGGAATTGAAATTATAATTGTACACTTGGCTTATGGAAGCATTCTTTAATAGATGCCTCAAAAATTACCCCATGTTATGACAGAGACCCCTTGAAATCTAGATGTGATGCCATTATGAGTAATTGGGACTTATGTAGCGCATCCAATTGTGTTTATACATCCCTTGATGCTTTTAAAAGGTGGCAGTTTCAATAATGGGGCTTACACCCATGAGAAACAAGATATAATTTGGGAAAAAATAAGAGTGCAACCAATTCACAAAGTTAGTTGGAAAACCACACTGGCTTGTGTCCGCCACCATTTTTCTTCTTGGTAACTAACACTTCTACTATAGATAATGTCCTTGACTGTTCCCAAGAAGTTTACTTTCTAGCAGACTGCTGTCAAGGATATTTGGTAATGTGAAGGCATAGATTTACTGTTACAAAACTTTATTTCAAGGCAAGACCATTTAGTACCTGAGTGCAGGGTCCAGGTCTGAGAAGAACCTAGGAAAAATCTCAAGATTCAAAACCTGGGTTTGCACTAAAAGTTTAACCAATAGTTTCAAAGAATTACTCTACTCCATACCCCTTTACCCAATCCTGAAATGCTAAGACATGTAATACCCCACTTACGTATTCTTTTCTTTAAAAATCCTCTCCCCCCGAGCTCGGGGCAGAATTTCTCTGCTTTTTTGGAACATAGGTTTCAGTCTGGTTTGAGTCTGTCCAGGTTCAAACGTATTCAGTAAAATAAACTGACTCTCATGTGTTCGCCACAGAATCCACTGGTGGTCTTTGGATTCTCACAACATGGATACAATAATAACAGTTATATTAATGAGAGAACCAGCTGCCATCGGATCCCTGCTGTTAACGCTGCTCATTTTCATGCTATTACCATTATGACTCAGACCCAATTGACAACAATAATTAGAGAGAAAAAAGATTTTGGAATTATGGCTGCTATTATTACTGCAATACTTCTAGCCTTGGGGGGGGGGCAATAGCTGGAGTGGTCTCATTGACTGAAACAGCTGCCACAGCTGAGATCCTGAATCAAACAGCGGTTTCGTCTGCAGAGGCATTATATACCCAGGAAATCATTAATCAGCATCTTCATCAGGCCATACATATGTCATAACAGCATATTGATCTTATGGCTGAAGAACTACTACTGGTGAGAGACATGCCATTATTAGCCTGTGATACCAGATATCAGGCAGCTTGACTCACTCCCCAATATGGTCTCTAATATTTCATTGGAGAGAAACTGACTGGAACAATATATAAAAGAGACCTGGTCAGATAAGTTCCTCAATTATTCCATCTTGTTCCTTAATAATCCATCGATTAAATGTAACCAAGATGCCCGCCATGACCATAGAAACTGATTTCCTGAATAATGTATGGAACAACTTTAAAAAGCTGTTTGATCCCTCCTGGATCCTAACATATGCATGGTTGGGTGGAATGATGGTTTTAATCCTTCTGTTGTTTATGTGTCTCCTACAGCAATTCACCAGCAAAGAGTGGCCACCAAGGCTTTAATGTCTCTTAGGCACCCAGAGCAAAGCCCTCTTCGAGAGGTAATACATACATAGTTTACTGAGATCCAAAAGGCTACAGCCTAAGCCTGCCTCCTGGACTGCTCTCAAGGTATGGTGCTATTTAAGGGATGTTGTTTCCAGAGATGGGTCAGAGCTGGTTTGGCAAGCCAACCTAAGACAGGCACAGTCTAAAATGCTTAGCTTTCCTGAGATGGGGTAAACAAGGTCAGGACAAAGCACCTTGGCTCCCACTGAGCATGCCCCATAAATAATACTTAAAAAAAGAAAAAAGATGAGGGTGGATATGTAGTAGCTTCTAAGAGGCCCAGAGAGCAGCCTGGCCTTAGCCAGTACAAACTGGTAATAACTAGTGCCTTAAAACACATGCTCCTAAGCACTTCCACATAAGCCTACCTGGGGTCTGCCTGGGTAGAGTTCAGATACAACATTCCTAGACTATCAAGAGACCACAGCCCACAGTTAACAGATATCAGTAAATCAAAACCCCTTCCCCTGGCTGTGAGGACAGTCTGGGAAAAAAGTATTTAAGGTATTCCTCTCCATAATAAAATTAAACTTGTTTGCTTCAACTTGTTCATGGAGGCTATGTCACTGCTTCTGTACAGTCATGGCCCCTTTCCACCAAGGGACAACCCCGGACTTCTGAACCCAGACTGGGTGCACCCCGACAGGATTTGATTTAACCATGGTAGAAAGGTGAGTGAGTGAGTAAGAGGAGCAAAGAGGGAGATAGAAAGAGATGGATATATTGATAGAGGAAGCCAGTGTGGGGTTGGAAAGAGACTGGGTGCTAGGGAAACCTCCAAGATGTCCCTGGTAGGTTTCCAAATAGTAGTGGAGGGAGTGCGTAAACAGGACTTCCCCTATAATCAAATGAATAACCACCCTAATGTCAGCACAGAACCTATATCCTACAGAGAATAGAGGTGGAGGCAGCGATCTATGGCTGAGCACTGGGCTGAGCTGGTCCAGCTGAGAGCAGAGGAGGAGAGTCTGTATGAGCAAGAGAATGGATATTATGAGGAAAATTCCCACAATGATGGCTGGCTGGAGCTCCGGGGGGGGGGGGGGGGGAAGGGGGGCTCACTGAATCAAGAATAGCCACTGGAGATCCATCGGGAAAAGGAGCTAGGCTCTCCAAGGGTAGGCAACTTTCGACTGGCATGAGCAGTATGTGGAACCACGAGGGGTGAGAGCAGACACCTTGGAGCCCATTCCCTGCAGAAGAACACCTAACTCAGTCTTTCTTGACTTTGGGATGAGGAAATTGGACTTTCCTGGAGTGGATGTGTCATGCTGAGCTTCTGGGACTTCTTCTGGGACTTCTTGTCTTTTGGGGGGAGCACATGGGCAATGAGGAGGGAGGAGGCTGGAGGCTGACTGGGAGGGATTGGGACGAGGAAATGGAGGGGGAGCAGGAGGATACATGAATAAAAAAGACATTTAAAAAATATAATAAAATGAAGAAAAAAAAGGTGAGTGGTGAAATAGGATTTGAAGCAGGCATCCTAAGTCCAGAGTTCAAGTATACCCTAATACTGTTGTGCCTCTTAGCAACTACAAGATGCTTTCAAATCATGTCATTTGCAGTATACTTACCTATGCTATCATACTTAAATATTTCACAATTTAACAAATAAATATATGTCTAAATACGTAAATGTGTAAATGAATGATGGCCATCTAAATGAAATCTCTCAGCCACATGGTTTTCCTTCTCCATGTTCAATTTGCTATTCTGTGTGCCTTGTTGACTTAAAATTGTTAATAAGAACATGTGCCTTTCAGTGAGTGACAGTATTCAGTTGCAACAAGAAGAGTTTTGGGATATTTTCAGAAGATGAAGAGTCAGCATGAAGACTGTAAAACCATGCTTAAGGCTCTTCCTTGATTAGAGGAACTGGTTAGATGAGAACGCCGTTGTAGCTGATACTGAAGACCAGTAGCCATAGATCATCCATTACCTCAAGGTCTGTCACTGCTCCATGATAGACACTGAGGACACTCAGATCAGCCCTAAAGTTCTGCTACAAAAATGCTGCTATAGTCTTAAATTGTCCCTCTAGTGAGTTGAGATAGATATGGACATGTATGGGATCCATTTATTCTTTGAGAGTCTCCTACATTCACACAGTGCATTTCCATCATATCCACCTCCTCTCTAGCTCCTCTCAGATTCCCCTCACATTTCCCTTTAGGTTTCATTTCTTTTTTAAAATAAAATGTACTGAGTCCAATAGTGCTGACATATGTGCATGGGTGTGGGATCATCGGATGGGGATATTTAACTCTAATTTCCCAAAGAAAACTTTTCTTTGATTTTTATATGATTATTAGGATAACATATTTATTTTATTTAAAAGATAAGGGATGCAAGAGAGGATAATTTTGGTGGTTGTTGACCAATTTTACACCATTCGCCTGAGTACTATTGGGCCCATTGGGAAAAAAAAAACTCTGCTTACAACCAGATTTCTGCAAGTTTCATCTCTTTTGTGTGTGTGTGTGTGTGTGTGTGTGTGTGTGTGTGTGTGTGTGTGTGTGTGTGTGTGTGTGTGTGTGGTGGTAGAGTATTCTCCCAATATTAGGATGACCCAGAACAAGTATAAATCTCTAAATGCTCTGAGCTGTTTCTAATAAATAATTGCTTAGAAATGACCTTCTATGCTTTCAGAAAATATGAGGATTGAGAGTCAGTCATAGAATACTTCTGATATGATTATAAAGCTTTCTCTCAACTTTATGATCTTTCCTTTATCTAAAAACCTCTTTAGTATCCAAAACTGGCTCAGCTGTGGGAATGGGATGAAGAGTTATTAGTACATTGCACCTGTTTCAGATCAGGCCTGTGATCTCTGACCTCAGAGTTCACAGATATCATAATTATCAAGCACAGCTTCACAGGCTGCCCATCTTCACTTCTAAGGAACCCCTAAAGATTTCTCTGGGTCACACATTCTTAAATATTGAGCTGATTAGCCATTGCCTACCTGATGGATTTGGAACTACCTATGAGATACACCTCTGGACACATCTGTGAAGACTTTACCAGAGAGGCTTAAGTGAGAAGGGTAAACACACCCTGAGTATGGATGATGCCATCCTCTGGGATGAGGTCCTGGACTTAATAAAAAACAAAGAAGGAAAAGTAAGCTGAATACTTGTGTTTATCTCCCTCTGCTTCCTGACTGCAGCCATCTCATGTCCTGCTATCATTATAAGTGTTATCCCTTCTTAAACCATTCTACAAAGTAAACCCTTCCTTCCTTAAGTAAGTTTTGTTGAGCATTTGGTCACAGAAATGAAAAAAGTAATCAATACATTTTCCATGTTATGATAGCCATGTCAATCTCAACATGGTGTATCTCAGCATACACAGGATCTTTGACTCACTTTAGGGTTTTAGTAGAATTTAATTTAGATCCAGTTTTAGATGCAGTGTGTCTAGTTCATATAGTAGACTAATACTATATAGCTACTTTAGTACTTTTAATCATAGTCATGTTCCTTCACCAATTAATCTCTCAATGCTGTGGACTAGAAGATTCTGTGACCCTTATTCAGAATGTATACTTGAACATATTCAAATAATTCACACAATGAACCTAAAAGGATTTTTGGATTTTATTTCTTTACAAAAATTGCAACATTTAGTTATATTGATTATTTATATTTTTCTATAATCTTTTTTGGAATTTGTCTTGTTTAGTTTTGTGCTATGAACTTGACATGAATCTATGTTCCTATGTAGTTTGTCGAGTTTTAAGAATTCATAGCTATCCATTTCATTGGGATCACTCTGCGAAATTATTTTGTACTTTTAGTGATTCCCAAATTCTAGGCCTAGTTTGTGTTATGTATACTTTATTCTGGTCCAGTCTGGTAAGTTTTCTAAACTCCAGAGCACCTGAACTGAGCCCTCTTTCCAATTCCCAGACCTAGCAAGGGTCACACATCCTATACTCAAGTCCAGTCTGATGAATCTTCTTGAGCCTGCTTCAATTCCAGTGCCCTGGCTAGTTTTTGTCAACTTGATACAAGCTAGAGTTATCTTTAAGGAGAGAACTTCAATTGAGAAAATACCTCTGTAAGATCCAGCTGTAAGGCATTTTTTAAATTAGTTATTGATGGAGGAGGATCTAGCCCATTGTGGGTGGTGCCATCCCTGAGCTGGTGATCCTGGGTTCTATAAGAAAGCAATTTGAGAAAACCGGGGAAAGCAAACTAGTAAGAAATTCTCCTCTATGGATTTTGCATCAGCTCCCAGCCTCAGGTTTCTGCCCTAACTTCCTGTTCTAACTTCCTCTGATGATGAACTGTGAAGCGGACTCATAAGCTGAACATCTTTATCCAAGTTGCTTTGGTCAAGGTGTTTCATCACAACAGTGATAACTCTAATTAGGATACCTAATCTTGGAGTTTAGTCTCAGTCACATTATGTGTACCATCCCTATCTAGTGAGTCCACCTGACTCTAGTCTGTCTCACCTATATCTAACCTCAAGGCCTAGCCCAGGTCACACATTCTTTGCTCCAGTCCAGTCTAATGAGTTTCCTGGATGCTAGCCTGTCTGTGCCCTTCTAAATACCTAGACATAGCTGGCTAAGCCTTGTGAGACCCAGGTACCTCAAATGCTCAGGCTATCCCCACCACTTAGGCATAGCCTAGGCTTGACAACCTGTATGCTGGTCTAGCCTATTGAGTGCCTAAGATCCTAGCCACCCATGTTATCCTCACACTCCCAAATGTAACTCAGGTAGCATAATTTGCACATCTGAACATTTGCCCAAGCATATCTAATTATGTCTCAGAATTGTGTGTAGCTGGATATTAATCACAGACAATTCATTGATAGGTTAATATTTACCAAAGGGGTTAATAGCAACTTACAATAAAAATAATAGAAATGAAGGCTGGGATGACCTATTCAACAGAACAGAATAGGGGGTCTTCTTTCCAAGATATGGGAAAGCAGAGAGAGTTAGGAATATGTGCATCCCAATCTTTATCATGTCCCCAGCCATGCTTCAAATCTACAGCCTTGAAGGTCATATGTGATGATACTTATGCTGGCCAAGAGACCATGCCTCTAGGTCAAGGTGATACATTTGATTCCCACTACAATTGTGTGTATGTGTGTGTGTGTGTGTGTGTGTGTGTGTGTGTGTGTGTGTGTATGTGTGTCTATAGGTGGTGTAGGGTTTAGGGAACTCACCATACTGGGCTGGCACACATAACATGTGACAGGGCAAATCTGGAGGTTAGTGACAGTAAAGATGGAACTGACTCACTGGTCTGGTCTTCACTATTCTGAGCCATCAGTCTAGTGAGGACACAAATATGAAAGAAATCTCTAATACAGGTGACAAACAGATTTATAAAACAGTAAGAGAAAAACAACAGTGTTGGTGAAGGTCTTAATGGTGGCTTTTATGTCATTTATGGAAATATACATCATCTAGTTGCATTATTCTACATTTTACCATCCAGTTATGCCAGTACCATTTGTTGAAGATGCTTTTTTTATTGTATATTTTTGGCTTCTTTGCCAAAAACCCCCAGGTGTTTATAGATGTGTGTATTAATGTCAGGGTCTTCAAATTGATTCCATTGGTCCATCCATGTGTCTGTTTTTATGACAACATCAAGATTTTTTTTTTAAAATTACTATAGCTCTATAGTAGAGGTTGAAGTCAGGGATTGTAATGCCTCCAGAAGTTCTTTTATTGAACAGAATCGTTTTGGCAATTCTGTTTTTTTTTTCCCCCATATGAAGTTAAATATTATTCTCTCAAGGTCTGTGAAGAATTGTGTTGGGATTTTGATGGGGATTGCATCGAATTTATAGATTTTGGTGAGATTATCATTTTTTACCATGTTGATCTTACCTATCCAGGATCATGGGAGATCTTTTGATTTTCTGATATCTTCTTCAATTTCCTTCTTCAGTGATTTAAAGTTTTTGTTATAGGGGTCTGTCACTTGTTTGGTTAGAGTCACCCCAAAATATTTGTTGTTCTCTGTGGCTATTGTTCAAGGGCAATGTTCCCATGCTTTTTTTTCAGCCCATTTATCATTAGTGTATATGAAGGATATTGATTTTTTGAGTTAATTGTGTATCCTGCTACACTACTGAAAGTGTTTATCAGCTATAGGAGTTGGGATGAGAGACTGTATGAGTAAAGAGGTCAAGATCATGATGAAGAAACCCACAGAGACAGCTGACCTGCACTACTGGGAGCTCACTGACTCTGGACTGACAGCTGGGGAGCCTTCAGGAGACTGAACTAAGCCCTCTCCAGAGGGATGACAGCTGTGTGGCAGGGACAATTTGTGGGGTCTATAGCAATGGAATCAGAACTTATCCCTCATGCATGAACTGGCTTTTTGGAGCCCATGTTCTATAGAGAGATACCTGCTCAGCTTTGATATGGGAGGGTGAGGGTGGCAAGGGCTTAGTCCTGCTTCAACTTGATATGCCAGACTGTATTTACTCCTAGGAGTTCTTACCTTCTCTGAGGAGTGGATGGGAGAATGAAGTGGGGGAAGATAGAGGTGACTGGGAAGAGGAGAAAGACGGCTAACATTGGTTGGTATGTAATAAAACCCTCTTAAATAAAAAACATTAAAGATAAAAAGAAAATGTGCATCATCTTCTTTGGGGCTTTAAAATACTTAAAATGGTTACTTATGGACTCCTACACTTTATTATTTATTAATCACTATGCTCAACAAGGAACATTTTCAAATTTTAGTTCCTGTTTGTGTACATCTTTGTTGAAACTTCCCATCTCCAAAGCCTGCTGGTTGCTAAGTCTACCCCAGTAACATTTTCATTCATTAAAGGTCATAGGTTCTCTTGACATTGCTATAAATAAAATTCACGGTTATTTTCCAAGATGAGCTTTATTCTTATGTTTTTTGAAGATGTAGAGAAAATGATATTTCTGTCACTCTGAAATTACAATGTTGTAACTTTCAGAGAATGGTTGTTTCAATATTTGAATTTTCATTTAAATGTGCCTAACTACAACACATTTCAATGTCCTACTGAAATTTTTGTTCATAGTGGTATAATGAATTAAAGTAGTGTTAAAAGGGGGCATGCTGTTATAGAGTATGGATCTAGAAGAAGTCAGGGGAAGGAACTGGGAGGTGAATATGATCAAGATACCTTATATTGGGCATATAAGCAAAGAACACTTCATCCTACCATAAAGACACCTGCTCAGCCATGCTCATTGTTGCTCATTCTACTCAGAAGATGAAGACAACTCAAATGTCCCTCCACAGATGGATGCTTAAAGGAAATGTGGTACATTTACATACTAGAATATCACTCAGCCATTAAAGAGGGAAATTATAACATTTGTAGGTAAATAGCTAGAAAAAAATTATCCCGAGTGAGGTAACCCAGACCCAGAAAGACAAATATGGTATGCAATCAGCCATATATGGATATTAGCTATTGAATCGATGATAACCAAGCTACATTCTGTGGAAGCACAGATCTTCTATTGTAAACTGGAGCACAGGGACATAGGGAAATAGAGTAAATTTGGATGGGTAGCACCTGAAATGGGATGATCAAGTCAGGAGAGGAAGGAAGAGGGAGATGAGGAAGGAAATAGAGGTAAAGACAACTAAAATTAAGTGCCATTTGAGGGGCAGCATGGAAACCTAATATAGCAAAACTTCACACACACACACACACACACACACACACACACACACACACACACACACACACACACACACACATGAAGGCAATTTAAATGAAATCACCAAATAATAGGGGATACAGAGACTCAACTGGCCATCTTTTATTACCAAATGATGTTCTAATATTGGAATTGGGTTACCTCTAATTGAGTTTTTGTCTATAGGGGTCCCATGGGAGCCCCCAAACAACCCAGGCTATTACCAAGACTGTAGGTTGCGCTCCAAAAATTGAGGCAAAACACAATTGCTGAGATAAAACCTACACAACTCATTGGAAATGAAGAAGAATGTTGGTGTTTACACAAAATCTTCACCCCTATATGTTAGGGTCATTGGTATGTAAGGCACTTACTCTACATGCTACCAAAGGAGAAATGTAAACACAAATTCTTTGATCTATAATTCTAGTGCAATTTTAAGGATTCATGGCACATAGTGGCCACATGGTAAATCCAACATGGTACAGGGTGAAATAATTCCTGGCACATAGCCCCCACATGGTAAGCCCAATATGGTGCCAGCAGAACACCACATATGGAGGGCACACCCATGGGCCTGGCTGCATAAATTTGTGCCCACTCACTCTCTTAAAAGGAGCCACCATGTGAAAGTTCTCTCTCTCTCCCCTCTCCCATCTCTCTTTCTCTCTCAGCAACTCCCCTAAATAAACCCTCCTGTGGCATCTGGTAGTGTGTGTGTCTATCTCTCTGTGAAACTAACAGTAATGATGGTACAAAGCTTGTGGGAGCAACCAATCAATATTCGATTTGACTTCATTCCATTCAGTAAGTTTGAACTCGTACTTAATGTTGCTGGGGTGACCAAGAACCTGAGACTAGATATCCAGGGACCTAGGGTAAAACCAAATACATCTGGTCTGAAAAATTGTAGCAATAAAATTACTTCTACTCACAGTTTGCTATACTTATAGGTCAGTGCCTTGCTCAACCATCATTAGAAAAGCTTCCTCCTTCAGCAGATGGGGACAGAAATCCACAGCCAGACAATGTGCAGAGAATGATAGACCTTGGAATACTCTGGCCTACATGGGCTATCTCCATCAAAATCTTCCTCTCAGGGCCTAAGGAACCCTATAGAAGGGGAGGTGGAAACAGTATAAGCATCAGAGGGAATAAAAGATGCCAGGAAAATAATCAACAAAATGGATGCACATGAATTCACAGAGACTGAGACTATGCATAGAGTCTTAATGGGTCTGCCCCAGACAGGGTTCTAGAGCTGAAAGGAGAAGTGGACACAAGCCTCCATCTCTAACCCAGAAGCAAACATCAATTGTTAGACACTTGCAAATGGAAATTTGGTTTTTCCCAGTTTAGGCTTATTGGGAAAACAAAGCACACTTAAGGATAGGTTGAATGCACAGCAGTAGATTGTCAACAGAAAATGAACTTAAAGGCATCTCTGGAGGCTCCCTGTCATGTACAGTGAAGGCTTTTACTTTTAAAAAAAATCTTATTTTTTATTTAATTTTATTTTATATAGCTTATTCTTTCTCTCTTTTATACTATACATCTTTTGCATACATATATGTCAGAAAAAAATCTATTTTCAATAAAAGGATAAAGAGAAATCATCAAACAATAAAATATCTCTAAAATAGAAAATAGTTCTGTTTTGGTGACAAAGATATTTTTAATTGCATTACTCTGAACTTCTATTTTGGTAGGAGTCTCTTTAAAGGAATGGAAAACCAGATTGCCACTAAGGTTTTGTGTCCTTCATAGCTCTACTTACTTAGATTCCTAGAAGATGGATTATCTTTTTTCTTTTACTTATTTCTTTTTTAATTAAAAAGTTTTTTCCATATCTACCACTGCTTTTCAACCCTTCCCTCCTCCCAGTCCTCCCTCACCCTCCCATCCATCCCCCAAGAAGGGCAAGGAATCCCAAGGTGAGTCATTGCAGTCTGGCATATCCAGCTGAGGTAGGTTCGTGTTCCTCATCCCTGTATCAAGGCTGAGTTAGGCGTTCCTCTGAAGGGAATGGGCTTAGAGATGTCAGTCTATGCGCTAGGAATAAACTCTGATCCTACTGTAAGAGGCTCCACAAACTGCCCATGCTGTTTGACTGTCTTCTACCTTTGGAGGGTTTAGTTCCTTTCCCTGAAGGTTCCTTAGTGACTGTTTCCGAGTTATTGAGTTCCCAGGGGATCAGCCATCTCTGTGGGTCTCCTTCTCATGATCCTGATCCTTTTGCTCATGTACTCTCTTCTCTCTCTTCAGCTGGACCAGGAGCTCGGCCCTGTGCTTAGCTATGGATCTCTGCTTCTGCCTCCATCGATTGCTAGATGAAGGTTCTATAGTGACAATTAGGGTGGTCATTCATTTGATTATAGGGGAAGTCCTGTTTAGGCCTCTTCTCTATTATTGCTTGGAGTCTTAGCCAGGTATATTATGTGTTTTCTTTGATGTTTCTTTAGTACCATGTCTCTTTCCAACCCCACAGTGGCTTCCTCTATGAAGATACCCATCTCTTTTTTCTCCCTCATTGTTGCTCCTCTCACTCAACCATCTCCTTCTCTCATGATTTGTTCTTACCTCCCATGCTTGCTCCCTGTTATGATCCTAATACTCAGGAGTTGTCTATTTTCTCTTCTCAGGGGGATGACTGGATGTTTCTTTTAAATTTCTCCTGTGACCTAGCTGTTCTCAGTGTGGTTTGTAGGATGGTTATTCTTTGATTTTTGTCTAAAATCCACTTATGAACTGCAATACTTCTTTACAAAGTGGCCGAACAAGTTTACACTCCCACAAACAATGGAGGAGTGTTCCCCTTGCTCTGCATCCTCTCCAGCATAAGCAGTCATCTGTGTTTTTGAACTTAGCCATTCTAACAGGTATAAGGTGATATCTCAAAGTTATTTTGATTTGCATTTCTCTGATGGCTAAAGATGTTGAGCAATATTTTAAGGGCTTTTCAGTCATTTGTAAATCTTCTGTTGAGAATTCCCTTTTGTAGGGTTATTATGTTGTTCCATTGTAAATAATTGTCCCACCCACTAGTTTAATAAAAAGTGCTGATTGGCCAAAGGCAGACAGGAAGTGTGGGCAGAGCTACCAGACTAAGGAGACTCTAGGAACAGGCAAAACAGAGCAGAATGCCAGAGAGAAGCCAGAAGAAACAGAGGACAACTATGCTGCTCTGAGAAAAAGTACTGAGCCCCATGGATGAACAGGATAAGAGTCATGGATTAGACTAAGGGTAAAGAGTTAGCAAGTTATACACCTGGGCCTTAGGCCGATCAGCGTAAAACTATTGTAAGCATCTGTGTGTCTCTATGGGTTTGTGGGTCTGTGGACCTAAACTTTGAGGCTAGGCCTGAAAGTCCGGGTCAGAAACCTCTTACTACCCCCTTTTTAGCTCTGAACCCCATTTTAAAATTGGATTGTTTTGGCTTTTGGCCTCTAGTTTCTTGAGTTCTTTCTATATTTTAGAAATCAGTTCTCTGTCAGTTGTAGGGTTTGTGAAAATCTTTTCCCATTCTATAGGTTGTCATTTTGTCTTATTGACTGTGTCCTTTGCCTTACAGAAGCTTCTCAGTTTCAGGAGGTCCTATTTATTAATTGTTGTTCTTAGTGTCTGTGATACTGGTGTTATATTTAGGAAGTGGTCACCTGTGCCAATGCATTCAAGGGCATTTATCACTTTATTTTCTATCAAGTTCAGTGTAACTGGGTTTATGTTGAGGTCTTTGATCCACTAGGACTTGAGTTTTGTGCAGGGTAGTTGATATTCACCTATTTGCATTTTTCTACATACTATACCATCAGTTAGGCCAGCACCACTTGTTGAATATGCTTTTTGCTTTCCATTTTATATTTTTGAATTCTTTGTCAAAAATCAAGTTTGCACAGATGTGTGGATTAAGGTCAGGGTCTCTGATTTGATTCCATTGATCCACAAATCTGTTTTTATGCCAGTATCAAGCTATTTTTATTACTATTGCTCTATACCTTGAAGTCAGGGATGGTGATACCTCTTGAAGTTCTATTTTTGAACAGGATATTTTTGCAATCCTGAGTTTCATGTTATTCCATACTAAGTTAAGCATTGTTTTTTCAAGGTCTATGAAAAATTATGTTGTAATGTTGATGGGGATTGAATTAAATTTTTGGGTTGCTTTTGGTAAGATTGACATTTTTATTATGTTGAGCTTCTTATCCAGGAGCATGGGGGAATCTTCATTTTCTGATATCTTCTTTAATTTCTTAATTCAATGACTTAAAGCTCTTGTCATACAGATCTTTCACTTTATTGGTTAGAGTTACTTCAAGATATTTATCTGCAGCTGTTGTAAAGGTTGATGTTTCTCTGATTTCCTTTTTTAGCTCCTTTATCATTTGTGTATAAGAGGGCTATTATTTTTGTTTTTTAGTTAATTTTGTACCCTGTTACATTGCTGAAAGGTTCTTCTTTAATTAGCCATGAATTTCCTGGTAGAAATTTGGGGGTCACTTACGTATACTATCATATCATCTGCAAATAATGATAGTTTTACTTATTCCTTTACAATTTGTATCCTCTTAATCTCCTTTTGTTCTGTTATTGTTTCAGCTAAGACTTCAAGAACTATACTGAGTAGATATGGGGAGAGAGGACAGCCTTTTCTTGTTCCTGATTTAATGGGATTGCTTTGAGTTTCTCTCCACTTAGTTTGATGTTGGCTGTTGGCTTGCTGTATATTGCCCTTATTATGTTTAGGTATTTTCCCTGTATCCATGATCTCTCCAGGACTTTTATCATGAAGGAGTGTTGGATTTTTTTCAAAGGCCTTTTCAGCATCTAATGAGATGACCATGTCTTTTTTTCTTTCAAGTTATTTATATGATGGACGACATTGACTGTTCTTTGTATGTTGAGCTATCTGCATCTCTGGGATAAAGCCTACTTGATCATGGTGGATAATTTTTTTTTATATGTTCTTAAATTTAGCTTGCCATATTTTATTTGAATATTTTTACATCAATGTTCATGAGGGAGGTTGTTTTGTAATTCTCTTTCTTTGTGGCATCTTTGTGTGGCTTGGGTATCAGGGTGACTGTAGCCTTATAAAGAGACTTTGGCAATGTTACTTCAGTTTCTACTTTATGGAACAGTTTGAGGAGTATTGGTATTAGTTTTTCTTTGAATGTCTGATAGAATTCTACACTGAAACCATCTGGTCCTGGGTGGGTGAATTTTAATAACAGCTTCAATTTCCTTGGGGGTTACAGGTGTATTTAGGTCATTTATCTGGTCTTCATTTAATTTTGGTACGTGGTACCTGTCTCTAAAGCTATCCATTTCTTTTAGGCCTTCCAATTTAGTGGACTACAGGTTTTTGAAGTATGACCTAATTATTCACTAGATTTCTTTGGTACCTGTTGTCATGTACCCCTTTTCATTTCTGATTCTGTTAATTTGGATATTCTCTTTCTCTCTTTTGGCTAGTTTGGATAAGGGTTTGTTTATCTTGTTAAGTTTCCCAAAGAACAACTCTTTGATTCATTAATTCTTTGTGTTGTTATCTTTATTTCAATTGCATTGATTTCAGCCCTGAGTTTGATTATTTCCTGCTGTCTACTCCTTCTAGGTGAGTTTTCTTCTTATTGTTCTAGAGCCTTCAGCTGAGCTGTTAGGTCTCTTGGGTGAGATTTTCTAGGTTTTTCATATAGGCATCTAGTGCTATGTGTTTTTCTCTTAGCACTGCTTTCATTTTGTCTCATAAGCTTGGGTATGTTGTGGATTCATTTTCACTGTATTCTAGAAAGTCTTTTGTTTTCTTTCTTTACTTCTTCCTGACCCAGAGGTGGTTCAATTGAGAGATGTTCAGGTTCCATGAATTTGTAGGCTTTCTATGATTTTTGTTGTTGTTGAACTCTAACTTTAGGCAATGGTGGGCTGATATGATACAAGGAATTATTCCCAATTTTTGTATCTATTGATATTTGCTTTATAACTGAGTATGTGGTCAATTACAGAGCAAGTTTCATGGGGTGCTGAAAAAAAGGTATATTTCTTTGTGTTTGTATGGAAAGTTCTGTATATATATCTATTAAATCAGTTTAGGCCATGATATCTGTTAGATCCCATATTTCTCTGTTAAATTTCTGTCTTGTAGACTGATCCATTGGTTATGTCTCTTGTATGTAGTATGGATTCTGTTTTTGTATCCATCATGTTAAGGTGTGTCTTTTTATAGGTAAATTGAATCTATTTATAGTAAGGGATATTAAAGACCAGTGATTGTTATTTTCTGTGATTTTTGATGGCAGTATGTGTGTGTGTGTTTCCCTTTCTTGAGTTTTTCCTCTGTGGGATTATCTATTGCTTGTGGTTTCATGGATTTACTTAGCTTCCTTAGGTTGGAGTTTTTCCTCTAGTACTTTCTATAGGGACAGATTTGTGGATAGGTATTATTTAAATCTCATTTTATTGTTAAATATCTTGTTTACTTCATCCATGGTGATTGATAGTTTTGCTTGGCAGAGTAGTCTGGGTTGACAACCATGGTCTTTTAGAGTCTGTATTACATCTGACCAGGACCTTCTGAAGGCTTTCATTGCTTCCATGGAATAGTCTGGTGTTATTCTGATTGGTCTGTCTTTATAGGTAACTTAGCCTTTTTCCCTTACAGCTCTTGACTTTCATTGCTTCCATTGAATAGTCTGGTGTTATTCTGATTGGTCTGTCTTTATAGGTAACTTAGCCCTTTTCCCTTGATATTCTTCCTTTATTCTCTAGGTTTAGTGGCTTGATTATTATGTGAGCAGCTGACCTTTTTTGGGGGGAGTGTCTATTCTATGTGGTGTTCTGCAATCTTTTTGTATGTTCATAGGCATTTCCTTCTTTAGATTGGAAAAGTTTTCTTTTCTGATTTTGTTGAATATATTTTTTTGTGATTTTTGAGAAATTCCAATTATTCTTAGGTTTGGTCTTTTCATGATGTTCCATGTTTCCTGGATGTTTTGTTATGACTTTTTTGATTTTTAGTGTTTTCTTTGACTGCTGTATCTATTTCCACTATTGACTCTCCCACACCAGAGAGTCTTCCATTTTTTGCATTCTGTTCGTTACATTTACATCTGTAGTTACAGTTAACTTCTTCAGATTTAATGTTTTCAGCAAAATCTAGGTTTGTGTTTTTTTTTTTTTATCAATTCTACTTCAATTATTCAGTCTTAACATGTTTTCTTTACTTGTTTGCTTTTTCTTGTTTTTTTTCATGGATTTATTGATATCTTCCAATTTTTCATTTGTCTTTTTTTTCTATTTCTTTAAGGGAGTTTTAAATTTCCTTTTAAAGGCTTTTATTATCTTCATAAAGTTGATTTTGAGGTAGTTTCCTTCTGCATTGCCATGAGCAGTTCTTGTTGTTGCAGAACCTCCATATTCTGGTGGCGCCATGTTATTCTTTATGTTCTTATGTGTATTCTCGCACTGGTGTCTTACCATTACTTCCTTGGATCACTGTAGGATTTATCTGTATCTCAGGGATCTGATTTTGGCACAATCTGTTCTGATTGTGTCTGTGTCTCAGGAAGCCTCTATCAATCCAATCTGGGCTCTTGGTTCACTTGGATGTAGTGTATTCTGTGTCACAGTGGGCTGTACTTGGTGTAATAAGAGCTGGTTGATTCTGTGTCTCAGGGATCCAATTTTGGTCCATTATGAGGTCTTGATACAGAGAGAGCTCTTGATCCTACAGGGGTTCTTGATCCAATAAGTGCTGGTGAGTTGTGGTTCTCAGGTACCCCATTTAATCCAGTAGGTGCTGACAAACTGGGTCTCAGGTAGCTTCTCTTGATCCAGTAGGTGCTTGGGGACTATGGGTCTCAGGTTGCCACTGAGATTTCCAGGTAATGGGTTGGGTTGGAGGTTTGAGTAGGCTTTGTAGCTGGGAGTATCCAGTGAACTAGATTTCACTGGGGTGGGTTTTATAGTTGTGGGTATCCAGTGAACTGTATTTTACTGGGGATTCTTTCCTTCAGGGATTTTCTCTGCTGACCTGAATTTAGGGGAGAGATGATTCAAGATGTATTATCTTAGTTAGGGTTTCTATTGCTTTGATGAAACATCATGATCAAAAGCAATTTTAAGAGGAAAAATATATTTTAACTTAGAAATTTCAGATCACAATTATTAAAGGCAAAAAGCACAGGAAGGAAGCTGGAGGCAGAAACTGAGGCAAAAGCTGTGGAGCAGCTTTGTTTACTGTTTTCTTTTTTAGCCATTTTTCTTATATCATCCAACACTACCTGCCCAGGACTGACATTAATTGTGAGCTGTATTTTCACACATCTATCATAAATCAAGAAAATTTCCCACGGGCCCTCCACAGAATGATTGTAGGAAACCATTTTCTCAATTGAGATTTCCTTCTGTCAAATAACTCCAGCTCACGTCAACTTGATCAAAACAAAACAAAACAGTAAATCAAAATAAACCAATCAACCAACACCTCTGCCCACACAACCCAAAAAAACCAGCACACCAATTCTCATGCAGATGAAAAAGAGAACATGGTAGACTTTAAACTGAGTCTTAATGTTTATCATATAAAAAGCTAAAAAAGTTATAACATGACAAAGTACACACTCTAATACTTCAGAGGGTATTGAAGAAAATAGGATGTGAAATGGTTGGACAGAGAGGGAACCTTCAGTAGACTGTGATCCGTTGTTAAGCAAGATACGAGATTATAAGATTTTTAGTCCTCACAGACTCTGACACACTTTATGCTCAGGTTTCAACTTCTGGCCCTCACAAAGGTCCACTCACTGACCTTTTGTTCAATATTTCCCCATGGGCTTCTTCTCTTTGTATATTTTCTTATTTTCCTTGCCTCTTCCCCCAAATTCTTTAATTTATTCTGAAATCTTTTCTCTCTATTCTTTGCCTCGCAATCTTAGTTAAATCTGGATATCTTCGGAAAATATACTGTCTTTAAAGCTCTGTTGAAGAGATACTACTCTCTTCCTATTATATAGGCAATAGTACCCAGTGTTGACATTTTATTGACTCTTCATCCCTTTTCCAAATCATTTATTGGAGATCTTCATAACAAAGCATCGATACCAGTATTAGTTGGTACCATTATTCCCACTGTCCTGAGAGTAATATGAACAAACATTTTCTTCTCTTCCCTTGTTAAAGACTTTGCCCAGTTCTCAATTTTACCTTACTCAAGCTCTTTGCCCTGCAGCAGAATCAGTAGTGGTAATCACCATGCAGAGAGCCACTAATGTGGCTTGAAGATGCTTAGAATCTTAGACTTTCTCATAGCATATATTTCTCCCCACAAATCTCTTGAGAACCTCACTACAATATTTCCAGTGAGACTGTAGTTACATGCAACAGTATAATGTTCTTTATTGCCTATATGAATTTAAATAATAGGAAGATTATTTTTCTGATGCTTGGGATTGAACCTTGGGCTTTCTTGCAGGCAAAGCAAGTGCTCTACTCTTAAGCTATATCCCTAGCAACAAAATACTTTTCTGAAGACAGGGAGAAGTTAATTTTGAACAATCTAGTATAACACTTTGTAGAGTAATGTAAATAATAGGTTTTGATAGAATTTTCTGTAGCTTTTATAGAATCTAGTATATTAAAAATTCTGTCTGTCTGCGTCACCATGGCCCCCTGCACTTCACCATTCTGGCACCCCAGGAACCCTGTGTCTTTGATTCCCAAAACTTTGTGGTTTTCTGGAGCACTGGACCTTGCAATAAATAGGTTCTAGAAGTCTTGGGAGTTTCCTAAACCTTGCAAGGAAGGCTTTGCCTCAAAGTTCCAGGCAGGCAACTTTTCCCCAGCTTCTGAAAGAACAAGAGAATTCTTCAAAATTATGATGTTTTGCTTAATCTTTCTTAGTGCTATGGTCACTTGAGTGCAGCATCGTGTCAGGCCTTTTATTACCACCATTATGCAGAATGTTCTTTTTTAAAAAATTCTTTTCAATCTTATCTTCGTTACTTACTGGAATCAAAGTACATCGAACATTTAAAAAACTCTTTGAAATTCTTTTGTGTGGTGGTCATTTTCTTTTTAAACTCTACATTTATATGTAATATGTATGTATACATAAAATTGTGATGCATATAAATCATTGTGATCTTTCTTCTTTCTCTCTCCCCCATCTCTTTCTGTCCCTTCTTTTCTGCCCCTGCCCCCCAACCCTCTCCTTCCATTTCCTCCCCACCATCCTCCCCTCCCCTTTCTTCCCCTTTTCCCTTCTCTATATTTTTCTCTTTCCCTTCTTCTTTCCTTTGTCCTCTTTGTTTTCAGTTAAGCCTACTTTTTTCTTCCAAAGTCAATCACATGGAAACATGGCATTACAAAGTATGTTTTGTATGTCTAATATGTATATGTAGGTGTGTTTCTATGCATTAAATATATACACACATATAAATATATAAGGGTATCTTAGTATTTCATTGAGCTTTGTAGTCAGAAGAGTAAGACTGGACTAAATAATTGGTAAAATCTGGGTGTGGTGGTTCATTCTTTGATCTTAGAAAGGACAGGCAAGTCTCCGTGCATTCTAGGTCAGCCTGGTCTACACAGTGAGTTTCAGGCCAGCTGGAACTACATAGTGAAACACTGTCTTGAACAAAAAATAATGAAACAGAAAACAATAGTTTTTTTTTCACTTAGTGACAATTTTAATCATTAATTATCCCACTTCCTCCCTCTCATGTGGGTTCAAGTCTTTTGGGATCTTTTATCTATCATTTTAGGAAAAAACTTGATTACATTGCCTAGGTTTTTTCTCAAGGCTGTCTGCATTTCTTTGTTCCTTAGACTATAAATGATGGGGTTGAGCAGAGGTGTCAGAACAGTATATGTCACTGCCAACAGTGTGTCATCCCCGAAAGAGTCACTGTTCTTGGGTCTCAAATAGACAAAACAAGCAAACCCATAATGTATGAATACCACGGTGAAGTGGGAGGAGCAAGTTGAAAAAGTCTTATACCTTCCCTTGGCAGAGGGCATCTTCACAACTACTGTCACGATAAAAACATAAGAAACCATGATTAAAATAAAGCTTCCCACCAACACAAAGGCAGTGAATGCAAGGAGAATTATTTTCTGATAAAAGGTGTAATTACAGGCAAGGGAGACCACAGGCTCAATATCACAAAAAAAGTGATGGATGATGTTAGAGTTACAAAAAGACAAGTTGAATATTATGGTGACAATGCATAGAGACACTGAGAAGCCAAGCACACCAGAGGCCATGATGAGCTGAAAGCAGATCTTTTGAGTCATCAGAATTGGATAATGTAGGGGGTTGTGGATGGCAGTGTAACGGTCATAGGACATGGCAGACAAGATGAAGCAGTTATTGCCTCCCAACCCAAAGAAGAAAAACATCTGTGTGGCACACTCTGGGAGAGAAATGGCCTTGCTGTCTGATAGCAAGTCCACTAACATTCGGGGTAGGATAACCATCGTGGTACAGGTTTCTGAAAAGGACAAGGCAAAGAGGAAAAAGTACATGGGGGTGTGAAGGCTGTGATTGCTCTTGATGGCCGCCATGATCAATGCATTTGCTAGGAGGATGGTCACATGGGAGAGGAGGATCACAGTGAACAGGAGATTCTGTAGTTCTGGGAAACTGGAAAATCCCCACAGAAGAAATGTGGTCACTGTGGTGTGATTGCCCATCCTCATGAGGCCAGCAATTTTGGCCAGGGTAGAATGTGTGCTTAATGTGAAGGCTCAGAGATGGTTGTGAAGAGATTCTGCAATCATGTCACCAGGATTTTAATCAAGGTCACTGGGGTAAATGCGTTCAATAACCATAAGGGGAGACCTGGGTATTGGTGACTGAGGGCAAAGTTAGGAGTCTATGTGATAAGAATATTTCCAGTATGTAAATCTGTCCAAGGTCCATAGGTTAGAACTAAGGCTTGTTGGCTGTGGTCTGGCTAGTCCAACAGCACTTTCTCATGTTGGAAAGTCCAAAAATCTGAGAGAGCTTTAGTCTCTGAGGTTGGATATCTCAGACTGTTATCATCTACATTGGAATCCCAAAGAAGTAAGTTCTTAGACCAGTGAAGCAATGTCTCAGCAGCAGGATAGATGAACTTGCCAGTGAGAATGAGGGCAAGCAGATGAGTCCTCCTTCTCCAATGCCCTTTCATATAGCCTTCCACCAGAAGGTACAGTCCAGATTTAAGATGGGATCTTACCTCAAATGATCCAATAATGAAAATTCTCCCAGTGTGTTCAACTATTGGGTGTTAGTTGATTCTAGTTGTAGTTTACAACCAAGATTATCTATCACAGTAGCAATTTTGAAAGTAACTAGATGTGATAAACAATTTACTCTGTAATTTCAGCCCATTTTAAATACGAAGCAATGCTACTATTAGTAGTTTTTAATGACATAGTTCTTAGAACAAATCAATGACTTTGAAATTCTTCAGAATATCACATTGCATTTACCTGGGGTTGATGAACCAGCTGGTGTTGTTCAGTGGTTTTGCAGTAAAGACCAGAAAGAACCACTTCAAATCCCTGAGATCAATTTTTACATCATATTTATAATTCATTTATTAATTTTCCATCCATATAAAATTGATGGGGAAGAATGACATAAGGACTATGCATATTATTTTGATTTTAACTTCAGTCACTGTTAAATCATAGAAGGCAAGGTTTGAAAGGGAAGAAGATGTGGAGAGAGACAGAGAAAGAGATGCTGACTGGACATTTTCTATAAAATTCACAGGGATTAATGAAAAGATGATATGTCATACTGATCTTTGCAGAGTTGCTATTTTCTAATTAGAACTGAAGATTCACTAAGAATCTTCATGTGACCAGTGCCCATTCAATGTACACAATGAACTACAAAGCATGCTGGGGTTATACAGTGCTCACATAATTCTCATAAACATATGTGGTAGGAATTATCATTCAGATTTTACAGAAAGTGGCTGAGTGACTAGTAACAGTGATGACTTTATTCAACTTATATTGACCAAGTACCCACCATGTGCATTTTATTGTCCAAGAAATACAATGTGGATCCAGATGCACAGATGTTTATGATATAATAGTGCACAGAAATTGTCTGTTCAATCAGCAAACGTCTGTGTGCGGAGGTGAAGGGAGGTACTTAAGTGGATTGTAGAATGACCTGTGATGATCAGAGGAGAGAATAGTTTAGGTAAACTAACAAAGGACTTTCTGTCAGAAAAAAAGTTATACAGCAATCTTCACTGAAACTCTTGAGTTTTATCTTAAAGATGGATTTTTTTCCTCTAAAGGTTTCTTAGCCTAGTTGTTCCTTATTCTCAGAATGGTGTTCGCTCATCTCTTAGGACTGACTGACCCATATTCAACTGCTGTTCATATGGAATCACTTCAGCTGTGGCACACTCCAAATTGCCACACTCCAAATTGACTGTATCTATCTCACTTGTCTCTTCTATAGGAAACTGCGATCCCTAATGATGTCGTATTCATCTCTTAATGCCTTGTATTTATAATAGTGCCTGACACCTGGGTGGTGATGTACAAAAGCCTGTTGTTGAATGAGGAAATGGATGACTTACATTGTGTCAAAAAAACCATAATTTTGTAAAAATCAGGAAGTATATTATTAGTAATAAGCAACCTAGCTGCCTTAAATACTCAGGCATTCAATACATAACCTGTTTACAAAATCCTATTCTTATGAAAGTAAAGAACTAGGTCAAGAGCCCAGAGGAATCATAAAATTTCCATAAAAGTTCTTCCAACGTCTGTTGATTTTTGTGAATGTAGGTCTAACCCCTATGGAAAAACATCTTCAGTTTCCTTTGAAATATGATTAAGCACCTTCCAAGTACTAAAAGCAGAATTTTAAGGGCCAATCTGGCCACATCATGCCTCTTATATATATTTTAAAGTTATTTATAGTTATCAGAGAGATATAAGATTGAGATCATTTTAAACTTTTTAAAATCATTTTTATACCCAACAAGTTACTTTCCACATTACAAATTCTGTATTATATTTTATAAGTAAGTTCTATTGTTAGTTGCATTGTCTAACACACACAAACACACACACACACACACCTCATTACTCACACTGTGACCAGATATTATATTTCTAAGGATAGGTTATATTAGTCAAACTATTAATAGTGTGTAGATAGATACCCACTGTTCATAAAAGAAAACACACATATCCTAGCATGAATTTCAGTATTCTCTAGAAACAAATAGAAAAGTTTCTTGGTTCTATCCCTACCTATGCTACATTCAAACTAGACAATGCACTCTGCTCTCTACCTGCAACCCAGTCCTTTGACAGACTTTGCATGTGGTATTATTTTTGTTCACCTTTTCCCTTTCTATTTGAGCTTTTATACATTTTCAGTTAATCTGCTTTCTACTCATTTGACATTATCTGAGCTCTGAAACCCTGGCTAAAAGGTCTCCTCCACTTTACTTCATCACTCACTTAGATCTTTGCAGGTGTCTGTAGTCTGCTTTTCTCTTCCATATCAAATCTTCCATCATGGCACTTCTTCTCTTTGTAGAAACTGTTGCTTCCACAATTCCCTTTCTATAACCTGGACCCAAATACTGAAGGGAACATCAAAAGAGGGGACTGTTTATTTGGATCGCTGTTTCAGCCCTACGGTTGCCTAATTCCATTGCATAGGGCCCAAGGTGATAGGAACTCATGCAAGGAGGCTGCTTGCCTCATGAGAACACCAGGAGAATGCCTTTGCTTTCCAGTTTCTTTCACTTTGCTTCCCTTATTCCATCTGTGTGTATGATCCCACACATTCAGGCCATGTTACCTTGCTTTATTCTGTCCTCGCTGGAAAGCCCTCACAGATACACCCAGTGGTGTGCTTTGCTACCTTCTTCTAACTTTCATTGAGTGTTTCTGTTGCCCCGCACTCTTTATCCTCACAGGTAGACAAGAGGTAAGTTCTGCAATGGTCTTCCCTGTGATGAAGAAACGATGGCTCGGAGAGACATTTATTCTGCAGGTGCAGTGCATCTGTGTGATCTATTTACAGCACAGCAAAGGGAGTCTGGAGAATGTTTCTGTCTAACTGTAAAGTTTTCCAAGTGCACGGGTCAAGAGCTTTCATGTCCCTCCTCATTTCCCATTGCCAGGCTCCCCTATGTGAGAAACTTTCCAAGATTTTCCAGTTGAGTTATAGACACTTATTTCTTTATCTACTTTTGTGTGTTGTTGATTTCATTTGCAATGTCTTTTCTGACAGATGTTCAAATGTTACTTGCTTTGGGAAAGCTTCCTAAACTTCTCTGCCTGTGTTAATCATTTCCTGTGGGTTTTTAAATGACTGTATTTTTAAAAGGGGTGTGTGTGTGTGTGTATGTGTGTTTAAAATAAAATCAACTTTACCGTTGGTAGGAAAGTGACTCACTTTAAAATGTTGTGTCCCATATCCTAGAAGGTCAGTCTAGTGAATATAGATTTTTGATCAAGGTAGCTCAGTGGCTGTAGGAAAAAGCTCTTTTGCTCTTCAGATAACTTCACAACTAATTTGTATGGGCATGTACTAATTTCTTTACAATATGGTCTTTAATAGATTTGTATTTGCTTTATTTTGGCAGTTGGCAATTCTCCAAATGATCTCAGGACTCCACACACTCAGTGCTGTGAATGAATGAATGAATTTAACTCTTTTTTGCTTAACTGCATTTATGAGTAATGATCAAGCTAAGAAGGTAACGAAAATCTCAAGAGCAGGAGCGGTTGCTTAGAGCCTGAGAGAAAAGATCACCTCTGCATTGCTAGCCACGGCCCTTGCTTTATGCTGTATGAAATCACACCTGATAAACCCAAGTGGTTTTCTATTAAGGAAATGACAACATTTCTAGAATTGGTGAAAAAAACCCTAAACCCTTTCCCCTCATACTCACTACAAGTTCTTGAAGTTTTCAAGAGAATGAAATCAGGGTATCAGGGAATGTCTAGACGCTACATACTTCATCAGTGGCTTTGGTTGCTGGTCTCCCAATAATTTTTGATAAGTTTCTGGTATGTGATGGTAATAATAGATGATTCCTCAGTCTATTGAAATAAGGTAAACAATGTCAGTGAGATGCTATTTCAAGCCTCCCTTATCCTTGGCTGACACTGGACAACAAGATACTTACAATATCGCAACAACTGCTATTTTTCTTTCCGGATCTTACGCAGACTTCATCTGGCTTTTCCTTCCTGTTCTCTGCTTTCAGTTCATCACCTCCCTGCACACTTTTGTTGACTTCATCTCAATGAGGAACAAGAAAATGGCAACATCATTAATTTCGAGTCATCTGTGCTCACATTTCCCCTAATACCTTCTACCACACAATAAACAGCCATTGGCTATTGATTATGAAAAAAAAAAACCCAAGGAAATCTTTACTGTAGGGAACAAATAAAAAAACACCCAATGACCCATAAACTTCCACCTTCTCAAGGAAGAGAGTCACCTTCCACTCCCTTATAATCAAGAAGAAAGAAACGTATCTGAAGAAGCTCATCTCTCACTTCAGGGGTGACTGCCTGCAGTTCTTTCCGGGATTTTATAATGCAGAGATAGGCAATGAAGTTACTTTTTGCCACTTGGATGTTGTGATAACTCATAGAAATTAATCTTATAATTTAAGGGGGTATTTGCTGCATTCCTTAAGGGTGGGGCTTAGAAAACTCAGTGTTTTAATGAGAGTCCTGGGGCCAGTGGAGATGATTATCTTGAGACTGTTTTAAATACTAGAAATTATGTGTTTATGGGGCTCTCATCCAATGTCCTATCCACCTACGGCTTTCTAATTCCTGAGATATTGATAGGGACTTTTTTTGTTTGTTACTATTTCTGTGAATATCTAGAAATGACTGATGATAAACTTGTTAAAAACATCTTGTGGACACAATGGATTTTGTGGGGGCATATTTACCTCTTGCATAACATCATTTATTTTATGATGTTGGAACTTTGCCAAGCCTTTCGGTCTTCTGCTACTATGTTCACATGGTAAAGGAATGCATGTTACGAGATTATTGCCTGGGGAAACAGAAGAAACCAGATAGGAAGAGAATGAACAAGTAATATAAACCATGTCATTTATTTCTTATAAGGCAGCTTTGTTGAGAAGATGTTGCTTACAGAATATTCACTTTCATAAAATCCCTGTTTAGTGCCCTAACATTTTTCCTGTAAATGACTTCTATACTGTCCAATTCAGCATCATTTTTTTTTTACTACTATGGTACTATAAGTCACATCTTATCCTCAATATTTGTCCTCATAACTCCAGACATCACAGCAATATTGTCAATACATTATTCTAAACAATTAAACCAAGGGATGAGGCAATAGCTCAGTCTGAAAAGTGTTTGATGCATAGGCCTGAGGGTCTGAGTTTAATCTCCAGCATCTGTACGAAGAACCATATGGTAGTTCCTGCTTCAGGCATTAGCATTGAGGAGGCAGAGGTTGGAGGATTCCTGGGATTCACTGGCCAGCTAGCAAAGTATACCTGGAAAATTCCAAGCCAGTGAGAGAGACTAACACCCTTCCCCTAAAGTGTATTGCTCCTTAGCAACAGTTCCCAAGGTTGTCCTTTTGTCTACATAAATTCACACACACACACACACACACACACACACACACACACACACACACACACACACAAATATACTCATGCAGCTAAACTAGATTCATTTTGAACTAACACACAGCATATAAATATTCAAAGCTGTTACACTTATTTCAAAAATGCAAATTGAATTTGATTTTAATACAAAAGCAAATCGGTATATGATTATGGGGTATTATGTAATTTTGGGGGTTCAAATAGATAAGCTGTACAGTAATTTAAACAGATAGTGCATCAAACATCGTCATGTCTTTTAAAAAAGTGATTCTCAACTGAAAAATTAATAGTCTTTATAATGAAATTTGCATAAACATGTGTCATACTTTGGCCATGTCCATTTTGTCTTCTCTTCCTGGTGTCCCACTTTTCTCTATTCTACCTCAATACTTTAAAAAATCTCTAATAGTTCTTCTATTTCTAGGCTACATTTTTTCTAACAGTTAATGAATATGAAAGAGACCATTGGATGTTTTATATGATATATTTGGTTTATTAAGATTCCACCTGTTGTATACATCTTTTTCCTGCATATCACAGGGTTTTAAAATATGGAATAATAGCCCCTGGTGTATGTCCAGTGTCATTTCTTTATCCATTTTATGCTGATGAGTACCAGGCTGAAGATGTATTTGGCTATATAATAATACAATAAAGGTATTTAAGCAAATGGCTCTTGAATTATGACTTCATTACCTTTGGTTATACATCTTGAAGGTGGATAGCTAGATCATATAGTAGTTCAGCAAATATAGAGCACTGCACATTATTTTCTGTAACAGCTATGTAAGCTTACATTCCTATGAACAGTATTATGAGTTTCTTTTTCTGCAATCCTTCCCAGGATTTGTTATTATTATTAATTTTGATACTAGACATCCAAGTGTTATGAGATGAAGTTTTGATTTTAATTTCCTGATGGCTACATATAGGAATCATTCCCATGTACATATATATGCCAACTATCCATTTTATTGAGAAAAGGCATATTGTGTGGCCTAAGATAGTCTTAAAGTTGCTGTGTGGTTCACCTTGGCCTTGGATTTATAATCTTCTTGCCTCAACCATCTGAGTACTGGGATTACAGGTGTATAATACAATGACTGCCTCTTTACTTCCTATGTTTATATTTTATTATTCTTTAAGTTAATATATAAAACAATGGGCTTCACTGTGATATTTTCATACATACACATCCTTACATTTTGCTCTTATATGACATGAAATATAGTTATCATACACACACACGCATACACATGTACTATATATATCCAGGTATAGGAGAAAACACAGTATTTTTTGAGTGACTTATTTTACTATCTTCAATGTTCTTAAGTTACATCCATTTTATAATAAATAAACTAATTTCTTCTTTACAGAGAAATAAAATTCTACTGTGCATATGTATCATGCTTTAATAATTTACTCATCTATTGATAAACTTCCAGGCTATTCCATATCTAGGCTACTATGTATATTTCAGCAATTACCATGATCATGCAAGTATCTCTGTGGCCTTATGACTTAGAATCCCTTGAGTTTATACTGGAGAGTCTTATGGATGGATCATATAGTAATTCTATTTTGTAAATATTGTGTGTGAAAGAGAAAGACACCTAAAAAGTAACAACAATTATACTTCTCACTTTCTTTCCAAAATATGATTTTATTTATTTTTTCATAATGGAAAAATATTTTAATTCCTATTTCCCTAATGGCTAAGACTAGTGAACATATTTTTATTTTTATACACACTTGAGTACAGTTTTTTTATTATTTCAAAATTGCTTAAGATACTAATATGTGGATCATCTGTTTTGTGTTTGTCTTTCAGCTTGTTTTTAGTTTTTTATAGATTGTAGATATCAATCCACCATTAAATGTATAGGAGTCAGAAATCACAGTATACAATTGTTTAAACTCTTAGGTCTCTGCTCTAGTGAGAAATGAGAATTGTAAAAGCATCTACACCTTAACATACTGTGCTGTGAGAATATGCTCTTGAACTTTGTAAATATTTGTCCTCCTATTGGTTTAATAAAATGCTGATTGGCCAGAAGACAGACAGGAAGTGTGGGCAGGGCTACTAGACTAAGAAAACTCTGGGAAGAGGAAGAGCAGAGCAGAGAGGCCAGACAGACACAGAGGAAGGAAGATGAAAATGTTCTAAGGAAATGTATCAAGCCACTTTGCTAATAATGGGTTAGTTTAAGAATAAGAGTTAGCAAGTGATATGCCTGAACCATAGACCAAACAACAAGTAATTAATATAAGATTTTGTGCGATTATTAGGGACTGTGGGGCTAGACCTCAGAGCTATGCCGGGCTTGAAATTCCCACTACAATACTGTGAATACCCACTTTGTATAAAATGATTAGCATAATTGTCCGTAAAATTGAAGTTGATAGCAATACTGGTTGTAATTACTGTAGTGTTTGTCCATCCAATCATGCAATAACTGGGCTACAAGGGATTCTGAAATTAGGGTTAGCAACAGAACTAAAGTACCACTAAATCTGAAGGGTTAGTGTTCTGCTGTACCTATCTCCACCAGGGTAACAGATCAAGTCATGATACTTTGCTTCTAGTTCTATTCATGGAGGCATCCAGATCATTTTAATATTGTAATTCTTCATGCAATTTTACCACATTAATGTTCTGTTTTCTTATACAGTGATGGAAATGCGTAAAACTTCTTTGTTATTTAAAATTCAACTTCATATGAAGTTTCACTTCATGGTCCCCTGGGTATTTGCTGGCATATGTTAAAAATGGCAATTCAAAATACTTACTGATAAAGATGTTGAATAGAGGAAACTAAGTTTAGTTTTTATATTTGAAATTTAGCATTCGTTACTCCTCACAGATTTGCAAGTAAGCTTGGAAGTGATTGTTTACATGAAAATTTGTTATATTATAATGTAGTAAATATTAAACAAGTTCCACATGACTATACATGAATATCCGAAGAGAACAAAATAATGAATTGACCACTTGAGAATTGACAGGATCTTGGGAGCTTAGTTGTTTTGCCTGTGAATTGAATCACACAGTATCCACCATAGAAAATAATGCTCCATCATATTTTAGAACTCACATTTGAATTATTAGCATCTTCAGAGATTTATCCCCAAAGGAGACAAAAGTTAGAAAATGACTTCATAACTACATAACCACCACAACTTTGACTTTTCACTGAAAGATGAATGAGTTCTCATGTCAAGAGGTAGGACTTTGGTTTTTGGTAATGATTCTAGGCTGAGTGGTTTTAATTTTTCATCTGAGAAAAACATTCATGTACTCAGTCTGTCACAGTGCTAAAAGGGCAGTGTAATGAAGCAGTCACTTGTGAGCCACCTTGGCTGGCTTGCTCTGATTCTACCATCAGTTTAATGAGATGAAGCTGTCATAATCAGAGTGCCAGGATCCATTTTTACCTACACAAAACACAGCAAATCATATTTTTCAACATTATCTAAATGTGCTACTATTAAAAGAGTTGAGTGGCTTTGAGGATTTACTGACATTTAAGGATTCAAGTAAAAGATTTAAAAGTTGTTAAAAATTGTGCACAAAGATTCAGCTTTGCTCAAAAGCTTACTATGTTGTATGTATATGCAAATGTCTTGAAAACAAGGTTGTTTCATGTTTTACAAGTTTAGTTAGAAACCAGTGTTATAGGAGGAGGTCATTTAATTGGAATAAGTCTAGTTTAATTATGTGCTGAATATCTAGTATGTTTTTTCATAGTGATTGCATAGATATTACGATTTATTTGATAAAACATTTTCTTTTTCAAATATCTAAAAAATCTAACAAATTTACAATAGACAATTTCATTTATAATTTAAAAATCCTGTCTAGTATGTGGGTGAATAATTATTTATGTAGGGAACTTTTATGCAATATCTATTAAAAACCTTGAAAAATTTCTTCCATCAATTCTGGTATCAAGAAATCTAGGATTTTAGTATTTAGCTTTATTATTATGTAGATGTTAAGTGTGGGGGGTTCAGAGAGCTTGAGGTTTTAATTTTTATTTTAGTAGCTGATATGTACCACATTCAAGTTAAAGTATCTCTTCAAAGTTATCAGAATTCTGATGAATTAATATTTTTGAAAATGTGGCATTTTATATAAAACCAAAACATATTTATGAAAATATTGCAATTTCATAATTACACATTTGTACTTATGAATAATTTTGACTAATGCTTTCTCAAAGAAGCATGTAAAAATAAAGTTGCTTCTGAGTATTTCTTTCAAATCTATTTGCATCCATCTTTCTTAATATACCCTGGATTTATCTTTGTTATTTTCATCTATCTTCTATTTTTATATTTTGCTTTAAGGTGTATTTGGTTAAACAACATAAAATGTAAAGAAAAGGGTATATAAGGGAAAGTTTTTACGAGTTTGTGGTAAAGAACTTTAAAATTAAAGAGTGATTTATCCCTTCAGGAAAATAAATGTTGATGCTTGGGTGTCTTTAATACAATTGCATTGTTTGTGATAGTGAAACCACCCATTTATAAATCCCATTCTGCAATGTCTCCATCACAGCGTTGCTCTGAAAGCATCCACTCCATCCCATGGCTTTCCTGGAGCATGGGAACCACACTGCAGTGACAGAGTTCATTTTATTGGGCTTGACAGATGACCCAGTCCTTAGAGTCGCCCTCTTCATCATCATCCTGTGCATCTACCTGGTGACTGTGTCTGGGAACCTCAGCACCATCCTCCTCATCAGAGTCTCTTCCCAGCTCCATCACCCCATGTACTTTTTCCTCAGCCACTTGGCTTCTGCTGACATAGGCTACTCATCTTCTGTCACTCCCAATATGCTCATCAATTTCCTGGTGGAGAGAAATACCGTCTCCTACTTTGGATGTGCCATTCAGCTGGGCTCAGCTGTTTTTTTTGGTACAGTTGAATGTTTTCTTTTGGCTGCCATGGCTTATGATCGTTTTATAGCAATCTGCAACCCGCTGCTTTATTCAAACAAGATGTCGACACGCGTCTGTGTCCAGTTGCTTGTAGGATCCTATATTGGTGGTTTTCTTAACGCCTCCTCCTTCACCCTTTCTTTCTTTTCACTTCTGTTCTGTGGACCAAATAGAGTCAATCACTTTTTCTGTGATTTTGCCCCACTAGTAAAACTCTCCTGTGCTGATGTCAGTGTTCCTGCAGTTGTTCCTTCATTCACAGCTGGATCCATCATTGTGGTGACAGTGTTTGTCATAGCTGTCTCCTACATCTACATCCTCATCACCATCCTGAAGATGCGCTCCACTGAGGGCCGCCACAAGGCCTTCTCCACCTGCACCTCCCACCTCACTGCAGTCACATTGTTCTATGGCACCATCACATTCATCTATGTGATGCCCAAGTCCAGCTACTCCACCGACCAGAACAAGGTGGTATCTGTGTTCTACATGGTAGTGATCCCTATGTTGAACCCCCTCATCTACAGCCTCAGGAATAATGAGATTAAGGGTGCTGTGAAGAGAGAGATTGGTAGGAAAATATTTTGTTAGAAACATCTGTTATTTTCAAAGATTTGCTATAGAAGTAATGTCTTAGGATGTAATTTGTGTAAACCTATGTCATGCTTTGGTCATTTACACTTTGCCTTATCTCTGCTGTGTCACTTTTCTCTACCCTACCTCAATTCTCTTTTAAATCTCTAATGACCCCTTTTATATTTTCAGGGCATTTAAAAAATAGTTCTCAAGTATGAGAGAGACCATTGGATATTTTATGCGATACATTTGGATCATTAAGATTCTACCTGTTGCATATTTCTTTTTCTGTACACCGCAAGGTCTTTAAAGGTGGAATAATAGCTCATGATGTATGTCCAGCATCTTTTCTTTATCCATTTTCTGCTGATGACTACTAGGCTGAAGATGTATTTTGGCTAGATAATGGTACAATAAAGGTACTTATGCAAGTGGTTCTTGTATGATGGCTACACAGTGGAAGCATACACAGTGGAAGCATTCCTGTGTATGTGTGTGAGTATGTGTGTATGTGTGTGTGTGCAAATTATCCTTTTCTTTGAGAACAGGTTCTGTGTATTCTAGGCTGGTCTCAGAGTTGATGTGTAGCTCTTTCTGGCCTTGGATTTCTCATATCTTGCCTCAACATCCCTCTCTCTCTCTCTCTCTCTCTATATATATATATATATATATATATGTACATATATATATGTATAATTTAAAAAGGTTTTTCCATGTATACCCCTGCTTGCCCTTCCTTCCCTCCTCCTAATTCCCCCCCCCCCCAGTACTCCCTCAGCCTCCCCTCAACCCATCCCTGTAGCACAAATTCTGGTTGTACTAAAGGAAACTCAGAACCAGATATCAGGGAAAGGCTGGAATATCAAAGAGAGGAAACACCACAGTCAAATCTCACCCAGCTCTCTTCCAGCTTCCTCAGCTTCATTCTTCATCACTTCTACTGCCTCATCTGTCTTCCTCTGCTTGCCTTAAATACCTTCTTAGCCCAGTTGTTTCATATCAAGGTTAAGATTAAAGGTGTGAGTTATTACTATCTGGTAGTTAGGCTTTGAACTCACAGAAATACAGAAAGGTCTCCTCTGTCTTGCTGGGAACCTGGAACTTCCTCTGTAAACCAAGATGGTCTCAAATATCCCCTTTTGTGTCACTTCTCTGGATAGAGTTATCCTAAGATATTTAATATTTGTAGCTATTATAAAGGGTGATGTTTCCCTTATTTCTTTCTCAGACCTTTTATCATTTGTATATAGGAGGGCTATTGATTTTTTTGAGTTAATCTTGTACCCTGCTACATTGCTGAAAGTGTTTATAAGCTGTAGGAGTTCCCTGGTAGAATTTTGGGGGTCACTTATGTATATGATCATATCATCTGCAAATAAAGATAATTTGACTTCCTTTCTGATTTGTATCCATTTAATCTCCTTTTGTTCTCTTATTGCTTTAGCTAAAATTTCAAGAACTATATTGATTAGGTAAGGAGATAGAGGACAGCCTTGTTTTATTCTGAATTTTAGTGGGATTGCTTTGAGTTTCTCTCCATTTAGTTTGATATTGGCTGTGGGTTTGCTGTATATCACCTCCATTATATTTAAGTATTTTTTCTGTATTCCTGATCTCTCGAGTAATTTTATCATGAAGAAGTGCTGGATTTTTTCAAAGGCTTTTTCAGTATCTAATGAGATGATCATATGGTTTTCATTCGGGTTGTTTATATGTTGGATTGACATTAAATTTTTTTTGTATGTTGCACCATCCCTGCATCTATAGGATGAAGCCTACTTGATTGTGGTAGATGATTTTTTTGATATGCTGTTGAATTTGGTTTGTCAATATTTTATTGAGTATTTTTCATCAGTGTTCATGAGGGAGATTGGTCTCTAGTTCTCTTTCTTTGTTGCATCTTTGAGTGGCTTGGGTATTAGGGTGGTTGTGACCACATAAAAAGAATTCAACAATGTTCCTTCAGTTTCTGCTGAATGGAACAGCTTGAAGACTATTGGTATTAGTTCTTCTTTGAATGTCTGGTAGAATTATGCACAGCAACTGTCTGGTCTTGGGATTTTTTTTTTTTACTTGGGAGTCTTTTAATAACATTTTAAATATCCTTGGGGGTAATAGGTCTGTTTAGATCATTTATCTGCTTTTGATTTGTTTTTGGTAAGTGGTACCTGTCCAGAAAGCTGTTAATTTCTTTTAGGTTTTCCATTTTAGTGGAGTATAGATTTTCAATTGTAGTGATTTAATCCTTAAGTCTGATTATACTCCTTTTGGGTGAATTTGCTTTTAATTGTTCTAGAGCTTTAAGCTTTGTTATTAAGTCTCTTGTGTGAGATTTCCCTACATTTTCATATAGGTATCTAGTGTTATAAATTTTCCTCTTAGCAATGCTACCATTGTGTCTTATAGGTTTAAGTATGTTGTGGATTCGTTTTCATTAAATTCTAGGATGTCTTTGATTTATTTCTTTACTTCTTCCTTGACCCAGAGGTAGTTCAATTGAGAGATGCTCAATTTTCATGAATTTGTAGGCTTTCTGTGATTTTTGTGGTTGTTGTTGAACTCTAACTTTAGATCACGGTGGTCTGATATGATACAAGGAGTTATTCCCACTTTTTATATCTATTAGTATTTGGTTTATGACTAAGTATGTGGTCAATTATAGAGAATGTTCCATGGGATGACACTCACAGTTTTTCATATGTTGAACCATCCCTGCATCTCTGGGATAAAGCCTACTTGATTGTGGTGGATGATTTTTTGGTATGTTGTTGGATTTAGTTTGCCAGAATTTTACTGATTATTTTTGCATCAATATTCCCAAGGGAGATTGGTTGTAATTCTCTTTCTTTGTTGTACCTTTGAGTTGCTTGGGTATCAGCATGATTGTGAACTCATAAACCCAGGATTGCCAAAACAATCCTGTTCAATAAAATAACTTCAGGAGGAATCACTATCCCTGACTTCAAGCTATACTATAGAGCCACAGTAATAAAAACAGCCTGGTACTGAAACAAAAACAGACTAGTGAATCAATGGAATCAAATATAAGACTCCAACATTAACCCACATACCAATAAACACCTAACATTTGATAAAGAGTCCAAAAATATTCAACAGAAAAGAGATATTTTCAACAAATGGTGCTGGCATAATAGGATGGTAGTATGTAGAAGAATGTACATAGATCTAATCCTATCACTCCGCACAAAACTCAAATCCAAGTGGATCAAAGACCTCAATATAAAACCAGCTACACTGAACTTGATAGAAAAGAAAGTGGGAAATACCCTCCAACACATTGGCACAGGTGATCTCTTTCTAAATATAACACCAGTAGCACAGAAACAAAGAACAATAATCAATAAGTGGGACCTCCTGAAATTGATAATCTTCTGCAAGGCAGAGGACACAGTCAATAAGACACAATGACTACCTACAGAATGGGAAAAGATCTTCACCAACCCTACACCTGATAGAGGACTGATCTCTAAAATATATAGAAAACCCAAGAAACTAGAGCCCCTAAAACTAAATAACACAATTAAAAATGGGGTTCAGATATAAAAAGGGAATTCTTAACAGAAGAATTATTACAAAGGGCTAAATTAAAAAACTGCTCAACAACTTTAGTCATTAGAGAAATGTAATTCAAAACAACTTTGTGATACCACCTCATATCTGTCAGAATGGCTAAGATCAAAAACACAGAAGACAGCCTATGCTGGAGAGGATGCAGAACAAGTGGAACACTCCTCCATTGTTGGTGGGAGTGTAAACTTGTAAAGTCACTCTGGAATGCAGTATGGCAGTTCCTTAGAAATCTGGGAATCAATATCTCCAAGGATTCAGCAATACAACTTTTGGGCATATACCCAAATGATGCACATTTATATCCCAAAGGCATTAGCTCAACTATGTTCCTAGCAGCATTATTTGTAATAGCAAGATCCTGGAAACAACCTACATGCCCATCAACTGAAGAATGGATTAACAAACTGTGGTACATCTACACAATAGAATACTACTCAGCAGTAAAAAAACAAATGACATCCTAGAATTTTCAGGCAGTGGATGGGCTTGGAGAATATCCTCCTGAGTGAGGTATCACAAGCACAGAAAGATAGACATTGGGATATACTCACTCATGAGTGGATTTTAGACAAAAAGCAAAGAATATCTAAGCTGCAAACTGCAACCCCTAAACATCTTGGGATTAGAAGGAATTCAAGAGAGACATCCAGAGATTCCTGTAAGAAGAGAAAGTAGAGAAGATTAGCTTAGTAAATTGGGGTCATAACAGGTCACAACAACCAGGAAGAGTTGGGAACAAATTTTGAAAGAAGGAGATGGCTGAATAAGAGGAGCAACAAAGGGCGAAAAAAAGAAATGGATATCCAATGTGGGGTTGTTGTAAAGGGATCAGTTGCTAGGGAAACCTCCAAGAACTCAAGGGATGTATCTAGCTAGATCTCCAACCAATAGTGGAGGGGGCACCTAAGCAGGACTTGCCCTATAATCAAATGAATAACCACCCTAAGTGTCCTCACAGAACCTACATCCAACAAAGAGTAGGGGTGGAGGCAGATATCCATGGCTGATCTCTGGGCTGAGCTCCTGGTCCAGCCAAGAGCAGGGGAGGAGAGTCTGAATGAGCAAGGGGATATGGATTAGGGGTCAAATTCCCACAATGATGGCTAGCTGGAGTGCTGGGGATCAAGTGAGTGTTCACTGAATCAAGAATAGCTCCTGGAGATGCATTGGGAAAAGGAGCTATGCCCTCCAACGGTGTCCAACTGTCTATTGGAATGGGCAGTATGTGAAGCCACAAGGGGTGGGATCAGACTGTGTTCCTGTGCATGGGCTGGCACCTTGGAACCCATTCCCTTGAGGAACACCTAACCCAGTCTACATATTGGGATTAAGAAATCAGACTTGCCTGAAGTGGGTGTGCCATGCTGAGCTGACCCACCTTGGGACTTCTTGCCCTTTTGGGGGAGGGGATGGTTGGATGGGAAGGGAGGAGGCTGAAGACTGACTGAGAGGGATTGGCAGGAGGGAAGGTAGGTGGTTCAGGGGAATATGTGGATAAAAAGGCATTTTTTATAAAAAATATTAAAATGAAAAAAGAAATTATAAAATTTTAATGAGAATAGATTAATTTTTAAAAATCAAGGGTATAAATTAACCAATAAAATATAAATTTCAAAAATAATCTTGAAGTTACATAAATATTTTTCAAAATTGTTTATCTATCTATCCTTAACTATATTACAGATTGAGTATTAATTGTTCTCAAAGTCTCATGTCATTTGCAAAAGTCTATTTCCTCTTGTGGAACTCCTGGGGAAATGCTAAAAACATTTAGAAATTGAGTCTAGTTATGTTATTTAGTTTCCTCAAAGTATACCATAAAGAAGATATGTCACTCAGAACTTCACATATCTTTTTTATTGCCCAGGAGGTGAGGGTCTTTGTTCAATCACTCATTTCTACCATGATGTACAAACACAGATCATATCAATGATCTTTCACTAGAGCCTGAAACTTCTAAAATTATATTCCATTAATAACACTTTTCTTATTGTAAGTTGATTACCTTAGCTATTTGTTATAGTAACAGAAAGCTGGTTTATACAGACTTCAATCTTTTGGGCTATGATTTTGATTTTTTTAAACAATAAGTTACCTTCCTCTCCATCAGGCTGGCATCTGCTCCCTGCTCTTATGCTTCCAAGAATTCTCATCTGGTAGCTCTGCCTGGAATTCCTGCCTGCCTTCTGGCCAACTAGCATTTTATTGAACCAATATTTACAGTGACAGGTAGTATAGTGTACAAAAGCATAGTCACACAGAAGAGGAAGCTGAGATGACTGGGTGGTGGAAGAGAACAGAGGTTTTTCAGCTTTCCCACATACTTCCATGGTGGCCTGAAGAGAGAGTTTAGTCAGAGATTTTTTTGAGACAGGCCTGAGGAGTTGGTAGATTAGAAATACTGTGATTTGATCACTGTCTCCCTGATATTCTAGCTTTTCCTCAATATCTGACTCTGGGTTTTTATTATGTACTAAATAGTATTTGTTCAATAGTAGACTTGTCAAGCCAAAGGGAGCAAGCCAGTAAACAACCCAATATGGCTTCTGTTTGGGTACTTGCCTGAGAATGTGATTTTACATTTGTAAGCTGATCTAAACCCTTTCATCCCCAAGCTGCCTTTGTAATGGTGTTTTCTCATAAAAATAGAAACCACTGTATTTGTGTGCCCTAATTTCCATAGCTCTTATTAATAGACATTTTCAGTCTTTTTGTTTTTACAAATGACAAAACCAGATGCAGAGACACAGAACTCAATAATATGGTAATGGTGCTCATTGCTAATGGCTAATTAATATTGAGAAATATATGAATTATTTATCTTTTGCTTGATAAATCAACATGACCAAAGATACTTTTAGAAAACAATAGTTTATTTTGGTGTGTGGTTCTAGGCGAGTCCAAGATGGCAGGCGAGCCATGGCAACAGTTGCTTAGAGTGGGAAGCTGAGAAATTTTATCTTTTCCATATGTAAAAAGCACAGATAGTGAATTGTAAGTGGTATGAGGCTTTAAACTCTCAAAGCCTCCACACTCCAATGACTTTCTTCCTACAGCAAGAATGTACCTTTTTGTGGTTTCATAGCTTCCCCAAATAGAGCTACTTTCCAGGGAACAAGAGTTCAAGTACTTAGAGAATGGGGGGGGGGCACGTTTCTCATTTAAACCACCACGGTTATTTATTACAGCATGTCTGAACAAGGTTGAGAGTAATACAGCTTTTTCCCTGAGTTAAGGATTCCTGCTATCCTGAACTCCTGGCTTATGTGCACCTGCCTGCTCTGGCCTTCTGCCTGGGCTATCCATGTTGCCTCTATATCAGGTACAAATTGTGAGTTCTTTGCTGAAATGAGCATGTTTCCAAATTTCTATGAACCAAGAGAAACAAACCAAAACGTTTTCCTAGAAAAGTCAAGCTTTTAAGTTTGACTATAAGACTGATAAGAGGAAAGTTTTATAAACCCTTCATGGCCCTGCTATGCATGCTGGGGCTGTCTTGGTTGTCTTTGTCTTGATACTATTATTACCTTAAGTAGAGATTCAGGCAATTTTCAGATGATAATGGCTATCACATCTATTCATTCCCTTTTCATATCTTTGCTTAAAGAATTCAGAAGAATATTTCATATTTGAATATATTTTAGAATCACACTTTGCAATTCTTACATGTAAGGTGTTTATTCTATGTCACTGGGTTTATGAATGAGAGTCAAAGTAGAATTTAATGTCTGCAAAAGAATTGGATTATGAGTTTTGATTGAGTACTTTGAAGAAATAACAAGACAAAACAAAACAAAAAACAAACAAAAAATGAAACCAACTGAGTACAGGAGGTTGACATGCTATGACACAGATCATTTAACAGTCATTTTTTGGAACCCAGTCCCAGCAAGGACTACCAAATGACCTTATATTCATCTGCGATGGGGTGCTCTTTCTGTGTAGTTAGTTGTTTGAATTCAACATTCATACATGCGAACAAGATTTACTTTTGAGTTTTCAGTTGCTTCAATGGTAATTTGTTCATTTTAATCAAACCTATGGGGGCCACAACTAGAACACATTTTAGACGTTAACTTAGATGTCAAACTAGAATTTATAGAATAAGAAATTTATTACATATCAAGAAACTGATAAACTGGGGATGGACCTTACATAAAATAGTCTCTCTCAACCCTAAGGATTTGATAAGTTGGCAGAAAGCTCTACCAACATGCATTGTAGGTTTAATCTTCTTTGGGAATATGTGGGGAAAAACAAAAACTAGGCTATATCTCTGGGAGACATGCTAGACATTACACATAGTTTCAGAAGAACAGAAAATAAAAGTAACCAAGCCATGAGCAGATAGTAGCCTCAGAGTCTTGAACTAGTATGCGATGTCGTTAAAAACAAGTCATGTCTCAAGGTAACTTGGATAAATGAACAACTTGAGGCTCACATTTATCTATCAAGTTCTGTAAAATATTCCCAAGCCATTACAGAAGCAGAAATAATAAATACGCAAGATTATTAAAATACCATAGGAAAGAAATGAAACAAGTAACATTTGGTTGATATTGGGAAGCATAAAAATAGACCATAATATATTAATTTTATTAAAAGCAAGAGATACTTCAAATGTATATAATCATAGGAAATAAAAGGTAATGTGCAAATGAGATAAGAAGTGATCAGAGTTGTGGGGATTCAATAAAAGTTTCAGAAGTTTTGGAGATATCAGAGGGAATCTACCCACAGTCTATGTGGGGAGTTAATAGAAGCTCCAGAAGTCACAGAGCTCTAACCACAGTCAGTCTAGGAGAATCAGAGAGTGGTGATTCACACCTTTAATCCCAGCACAGGGAGTATCCTGGGAGTGGTGACCTACACCTTTAATCCCAACTGAGTCGAGGTCATTTTAGATTACAGAAGGACTTCCAGGCTCCCAAGCAGGCAGTGGTGGGGCCATGCCTTAATTTATGAAAGGGTACTTAAGACAGAATAGAAACACAGAGGGAAGCCATTCCAAAAGAAGCGAGGCTGAGGAAGCTGGAAGACAGTTGGGTAAGATCTGACTGTGGTGTTTATTCCCTCTAATATCTCTAACTTCTTCAGAGATCTATCCCTGAGTCTCATTCATTTGTGCGACACAGAGTGACACGAACATAACAATTTCCAGCAGGTCAATATGTCCTTACTAGAGTCCAGCAGCCCTACTACAGCAAGTCCTGAAATACAGTGGATCCATGTGACAAAGATCTTAACATAGCCTTTATGAATATAATAGTGGCCCTTAAGCAAGAAATTAATAAATACCTTAATGAAATTTATGAGAAAAAACAGTGGAGCAATTGAATGAAACAATCCAATATCTGTAGTGGGACTATGCTCTGGTACATTGTAAATATTTATCCCTCCTACTGGTTTAATAAAAACTGATTGGCCAGAAGGCAGACAGGAAGTGTTGGTGGAGTTACCAGACTAAGAAAACTCTGGGAACAGGAAGAATAGAGCAGAGACACTAAGAGGATGACAGCAGAGACACCAGCAGAGATGCCAGAAGAAACAGGAAAGAAGACAACCATACTGCTCCGAGAAAAGGTACTGAGCCACTTGGCTAAAAGGATTAATGGAAATATATTGAGTTAAGATGAAAGAGCTAGCAGCAATATGTCTGAGCCATAAGTCAATCAGCATGAAGTTAATATAAGTCTTTGTGTGATTATTCAGGGATACGTAGCAGTGGGGTTGCAAAACGGTCTGAACCTTGGGGGTAGGCCCGAAAGTCTGGGACAGAAACTCTTATTACAAATATTCACAAATGGAAATAGAATCAATAAAGACAACTAAAACTGAGGGAAAACTGCAAATGAAAAATTTAGGCACTTGAACTAGAACCTCAGAGGTAAGTCTCACCAACAAAGCACAAGATATAGAAGACAGAATCTCAGCCATTGATGATCTGATAAAAAATATGAGCACCTCAGTCAAAGAAAATGTTAAGTCTAAATTTCTTCCAGCACAAATCATCCATAAAATCTTGAAAACTATAAAATCAAATAATAATAATAATAATAATAATAATAATAATAAGTTTCATAATAGCCTCAAATAGTATGAAAAAGTCATGGAGTATCTCTAACCATTTGAGTGAAAGACGTTAAGATAGAAACTTTAGGACACTGAAGAAAGAAATTAAAGAAGATATCAGAAGATGGAAAGACCTTCCATGCTCATGGATGGGTAAGACTGATATAGTAAAAGTGGTTATTCATCCAAATCAATCTACAGATAATCACCTTCACAATTCTAACAAATTTTTCACAGAAACTGAAAGGACATCGCTCAGTTTCATATGGAAACAAACAAACAAACAAACAAACAAAAACGCAGGATAGTTAAAATAATCCTAAACAGCAACAACAAAAAGAACCATTGTAGCACAAAGCTACAGTAATAAAAACTGAGTGCTTGTGGCATACACACAGACATGTGGATCAATGCAATTTAAAGATCTAGATCTAAGTCCAGATACCTATAGAGGCTATTTAAGGCTACTAAGAAAGGTATTGTTTTCCTGAGTTCTTCCTCAATCCATTTGTATATAGGAGGGTTTATGTAATTTATGTGAGTTATTTTTTTTGTATCCAACTACTTTGCTAAAAGTGTTATCAGCTGTGTAATGATTGTTTATAGGCCAGAAATACACACTGAAAAATAAAGCATTTTCAATTAATGGTGCTGGTCAAACTAGATGTCTGCATGTTGAAGAATGTGAACAGATCCATACTTGTTATCCTGCACAAAGTAGATCAGCTTCAAATGTATCAAAAGCCTCAAAATAAAACCAGATAACACTGAACCTTATAGAAGACAAAGTGGGAAATAGCTCAGAACTCATAGACACAGAAAGAGAATTTCTGAACAGTATACTGTTAGCAAGGCACAAAACCCAACAATTTATCAATTAGACCTCATAATACTTAAAAGCTTCTGTAAGGCAAAGGACACTACCATTTGTATAAAATACAAATGTGAAAAGATTTTTACCACCTGCACATCTGATAGAGGACTAATATTAAAAATATATAAAAAACTAAAAAATTAGACATCAAGAAAACAAATAATTTAAAAAATAGGGTAAAGATCTAAATACAATTCTTAAAAGAGGAAACTCAAATGGCTGAGAAATGCTTAAGTAATATATAAGGCAGCTCCAGAAGCTGATCAGAAGGTAAGATTCCTGTGGCCAGGGTACTCCACCACTTCTATTATCCATCTCACCTTATAACCTACAGGTCTCAACCCACCATAAAACACAGGGAACCCATCACCCTCCCTAATGGTCAACCACCTCCTGCAGCATTAGAATCTCTTAGAGGGACAGGCTCCACCTGTAGCAGTTGGAGGAAGAGAAGCCCAGAGGCATAAGAACCATCTACACTGATTGGAAGAAAAAGCAACATTTGAACCTATAATTACCCCAATACATATGGGTAGACAGCAGTTTAAGAATACATTCAACAACATAAAGAGCAATATGGCACCACCAGAACCTATTGGTTTAGCAAGACCTAAGCATCCCAATGCTGATGAATAGAAGAAAGTGACCTTAAAAAACTTTATGAAGATGATAAAGGCCCTTAAAGAAGAAATGAAAAATTCCCTCAAAACAACAGAAGAAGGGACAAACAAAAAATTTGAAGAAATTATTAAATTTCTTAAGGGAAGCCCAGAAAAAAAAAAACAATGAAACAGGTGAAGAAAGCAGTTTAAGACTTGAAAATTGAAATAGAAGTGATAAAGAAAACACAAATTAACAGAATTCTGGAAATGGAAAATCTGGGTAAACAAACTGGAACTACAGATGCAAGCATAAACAACAGAATGTAAGAGATGGAAGGGAGAATATTTGGCATGGGAAATATGATAGAGGAAATAGATACATCAGTCAAAGAAAACACTACAGCCAAAAATGCCATAACACAAATGTTTAGGAAATCTGGGATACCATGAAATGACCAAATCTAAGAATAATAGAAATAGGAGAAGTAGAATATTCCATTCAAAGGCCCAGAAAATATATTCAAAAGAAACTTTTCCCAACCTAAAAGAACATGTGTATAGAAGTATAAAAAGCTTATAGAATACCAGCTAGATTGGAAGCCTCACAAAAGTCCTCTCACCACATAATAATCAAAACATTAAACATACAGAATAAAGAAAACATATGAAGAGCTGCAAATGAAAAGGGCCAAGTTAAATATAACTGCAGAGCTATCAGAATTACACCGGACTTCTCAATGGAGACTCTGAAAGCCAGAACTTTTGCGTACACTAAGAGATCACAGATGCTATAGCCCAGACTACTATATACTACAAAATTTTCAAACACCACAGAGGAAGAAAACAAGATATTTCATGATGAAACTGGATTTAAATAATACTTATGTACAAATCCAGCCCTACTAAAAGTATCAGAAGGAAAACTCTAACTCAAGAAAGTTAGCTTTGCCCATAAAAAACAGGCAATAGATATTCTCACAATAGCAAATCCCAGAGAAGAAACACACACACCCCACACCATCACAACCAACCCCCCAAATAACAGGATTTTTACAATCACTTGCTATCAATAACTCTTAATATAAATGGACTCATTTTACCTACAAAAATAACAGACTAACAGAATGGGTACTAAAACAGAACTCATCCTTCTGCTACATAAAAGAAACACACTTAAACTTTAAAGACAGACATTACCTCAGAGTAAAGGGTTTGGATAAGACTTTCTAATTAAATGGACCTAAGAAACAGGCTGTTGTAGCTATCATAATATCTAATCAAACAGACTATAAACTAAAATCAATCAAAGAGATGGAAAAGGACATATATTCATCACTGGAAAAATTCATGAAGATGAAGCCTCAATTCTGAACATTTGTGTTCCAAATACAAGGATACTCACATATGTAAAAGAAACATTTCTAAAGCTTAAATCACACACAAAAGCCACACAATAATGGTGGGAGACTTCAACACCCCCCTCTCACCAATGGACAGGTCAGCCAGACAGAGACTTTAGGGCGAAATAAGAGATCTAACAGGTATTATGACTCAAATGGTCTTAATAGACATCCACAGAACATTTAAGCCAAACAAAAAAGAATATACATTCTTCTCAGCACCTCATGGATCCTTCTCTAAAACTGACTACATATATGTCAAAAAGCAAATCTCAGTAGATACAAAAATTGTAATAACCACCTTATCTCATTGGATCACCATGGGTTAGGGTTAAATAACACAAATTAAAAAAAACCTTACAAACTCATGGAAATGGAACAATACTCACCTGTATGACCACTGGGTCAAAGAAGAAATAAAGAAAGAAATTAAAGACTTTCTAGAATTCAATGAAAATAAATTCACAGCAAATGCAAAGTCACAGCACATTATGAAAGTGGCACTAGAACAAAGCTCAAAACACTAAGTACCTACATAAGAAATATGAAAAAATCTCACACTAGCAACTTTAGAGAACACTTAGAAGCTCTAGAACAAAAAGAAGCAAACTCACCCAGGAGGAGTAGACAGCAGGAAACAATCAAATTGGAGGCTAAAATCAATGAAATTGAAACAATGAAAAAAACACTAAAAAGAATCAATAAAACAAAGAGTTGGTTCTTTGAGAAAATCAACAAAATAAATGAATCATCATACGAACTAACCAGAAGGAAGATAGAGAATATCCAAACTAACAAAATCAGAAATGAAAAGGGGGGACATAACAACAGATACTGAGTGCACCCAGAGAATTATTAGCTCATATTTTGAAAACCTGTATTCCACAAAATTGGAAAACACAAAAGAACTGGACAATTTTCTGGATAAGTACCACATTGCAAAATTAAATCAAGACCAGGTAAGGAATTTAAACAGACATATAGCCCTTAAGGAAATAGAAGCAGACATTAAAAGTCTCCTGAACAAAGTCAAAGGCCAAATGGTTTCAGCGCAGAATTCTATCAGGCTTTCAAAGGAGAGCTAATGTCCACATTTCTTAAATTGTTCCACATAATAGAAATAAAAAGAATACTCTCAAACTCTTTCTATGAGACTGTAGTCACCCTAATACCAAAACAACAAAGAGATGCAACAAAGAATTACAGACCAATTTCCCTTATGAACATTGATGCAAAAGTACTCAATAAAATACTGGCAATCTAAGAACACATCCAAATATTATCTACTATGATCAAGTGGGCTTCATTCTAGAGATGCAGGGATGATTCAACGTATCAAAATCTGTTAATGCATCCTCCAAATAAACAAACTGAAAGAAAAAACCCCACACAATTATCTCATCAGATAATGAAAAAGCCTTTGACAAAATCTAACACCACTTTATGAGAAAAGTCTTTGAGATATTAGATACATATCTAAACAAAACAAAGGCAATATACAGCAAGCCAAATAGCCAACATCAAACTAAATGGAGAGAAAGTCAAGTGATTCTACAGGAACAAGACAGGACTGTCAACTCTTTCTATATCTATCCAATGTAGTACTCAAAGTTATAGGTAAAGGTATTAATAAGACAAAAAAGGGAATTAAGAGGATTAAAATAGTAAAGGAAGAAGTAAAATTTTCACAAGATAGAATAAAATACATAAGTAATCTAAAATTCTATCAGGGAACACCTACAGCTGATAAACACCTTCAATAATGTGGCAGGATACAAGGTTAACTGAAAAAAATAAAATAAAATCAGTAGTTTTATATACAAATGATAAACAGGAAGGGAAAGAAGTCAGAAAAAGATTACCCTTTACAAAAACCACAAATAACATAAAATATCTTGGGGTAATGCCAAGCAAGCAAGTGAAAGCCCTACATGACAAGAACTTCAAGTCTTTGAAAAAAGAAATTGACAAAGATATCAGAAAACAGATTGCCCATGCTCATGGATAGGTAGAATCAAAATAGTAAAAATGGCAATCTTACTAAAAGCAATATTAGACTAAATGCAATCCCCATCAAAATCTCAACACATTTCCACAGAACTCAAAAGAACAATGCTCAACTTCATACAAAAACAAACAAACAAACAAACAAACAAACAAACAAAAAACAGGAATCAAAAAACAATTCTATACAACTTCTGGAGACATCACCATTTCAACTTCAAGCTCTACTATAGATCTATAGTAATAAAAAACAGCTTGGTATTGGCATAAAAACAGACACATGGATGAATAGAAATGAATAGAAGACCCTGACATTAATCTACACACCTATAAACACCTATTTTTTTTTAAAACCAAAAGCCAAGATTGTAACAACGAAAAAAAGAAAGCATCTTCAACAAATAGTGTGGCATAACTGGATGTCAACATGTAAAAGAATGCAAATAAATTCATATTTATTGCCATGTATAAAACCCAAGTCCAAGTAGATCAAAGACCTCAGCATAAATTTATTTATAATTAATTAATTAATTAACTAATTAATTAATATATTAAATCTCCTGAAACTCAGAAGATTCTGTAAGGCAAAGGTCATGGTCAATAAGACAAAATGATAGCCTACAGAATAGGAAAAGATCTTCACCAACCCTACATCTGGCAGAGTGGTTGCCTGTACCAATGGATTCAAGGATATTTCTCACTTTCTTTTCTATCAGGTTCAGTGTAACTGGATTTATGTTGAGGTCTTTGGTCTACTTGGACTTGAGTTTTGTGCAGGGTGATAGGTCTGGATCTATTTGCATCTTCTACATACTACCATCCAGTTATGCCAACATCATTTGTTGAAGATGCTTTCTTTTTTCCATTGTATATTTTGTTCTTTTTCTCAAAAATCAGGTGTTCATGGGTTTTTGGTCTTCAGTTTGGTTTTATTGGTACACAGGTCTGTGTTATCTCCATAGCAAGCTGTTTTTATTATTGTATGTCTATAGCAGAGCTTGAAGTGAGGCATGGTGATGCTTCCACAAGTTCTAATATTAAACAGGACTGTTTTGGTAATCCTGTGATTTTTGTTTTTCCGTATGAAGTTCAGTATTGTTCTTTCAAGGTCTGTGAAGAATTGTGTTGGGATTTGATGGAGAGTGAATTGAATCTGTAGATTGATTTTGGTAAGATTGGCATTTTTCTATGTTGATCCTACCTATCTAAGAGCATGGGGGATCTTTCAATTTTCTGATATCTTCTTCATTTTCTTTCAGTGACTTTGGAGAGCTCCATCAAAAGAGATCCAGCTATAGATTCAACTGTTCCCTGAGACACAAACCCTGATGGCTTTAATTTCTCCAAGAGCTTCAGTTGCACCAGGAACACTTATTAGACCAAAAACATATCCTTGAGACATAGAGAACACTTGTGCTGATTGGAGGAGGAGACGGATAAAAGCCAGTGCAAAAATACATTTAACAACAAAAATAACAATGTGGTACAACTAGAGCCTAGTGATTCTACAACAGCAAGACCTGAACATTCCAATATAGAAGAAGCAGAGTAAAATGACCTTAAAATATTTTTATAAAGACAATAGAAGTCTTTACAGAAGAAATTAAAGAAGAAATGAAAAACTTTCTGATGTGGGATGTTTTTGCATATGATGTGAATAACACTGGGCAATTAAGGATCTGTTTTGGGTTATGGCAAAGTATCTTAGAAGCAGGCAGGAAACCCAAGCATAGATAAAGGGGGAAGAGGGTGAAGTCAGAGAGAGATGCTGTGAGCTTCCATGGAGAGAGCAGAATATAAAAGCACAGGTAAGCTGTGAGCCATGTGGCAAGACATAGATTAATAGAAATGGATTAAGATAGAAGAGCTAGCTAGCTTACAATGAGTTTAATCCATAAGGCAAACAGCTTGTAATTAATAGAAGACTTTGTATGGTTATTTGGGACTTGTGGTCTGGATCTCAGGGTTAGTCTGGGTCTGAAACTTCATACTACATCTTCCCTAAGGAAATTGAGGAAAAAAAAATGGAAGAAATTAATAAATCCATTAAATAAAGCTAATAAAACATAATCAAACAGGTAAAAAAGCAGTTTAAGTCTTATAAACTGAAACCAAAACAATAAAGAAGATGCAAACTGAAGGAATCCTGGAAATGAAAAACCTGAATAAACAAACAGGTATTATGTATGCATGAATAACTAACAAAATGCAAAAGATGGAAGAGAGTATCCTTGGTGTGGAAGATACAATAAAGGAAATAGATTCCTCAGTAAAAAAAAAAAAAGTTAAAAATTCATAATACAAATGTCCAAGAAATCTGGGACAACGTAAAATAACCAAACCTAAGATTAATAGGAACAGAAGAAGGAGAAGGAGAAGGAGAAGGAGAAGGAGAAGGAGAAGGAGAAGGAGAAGGAGAAGGAGAAGGAGAAGGAGAAGGAGAAGGAGAAGGAGAAGGAGAAGGAGAAGGAGAAGGAGAAGGAGAAGGAGAAGGAGAAGAAGAAGAAGAAGAAGAAGAAGAAGAAGAAGAAGAAGAAGAAGAAGAAGGAGAATTAGAAGAAAAGTACCAGCTGAAACACACAAAAATATATTCAACAAAATCATAGAAGAAAACTTTACCAACCCCAAAAGGAAATGCCTATGAAGATACAAATAGACTAGACCCCTCCAAAAAGTCAGGTCATCACATAATAATCAAAACACTAAACATATAAAATGAAGAAAGAATATTAAGAGTTTCAAAGGAAAGGGTAAAGTAACATATGAAGGTAGACCCATCAGAATAACACCTGACTTCTCAATGGAGATCCTGAAAGCTGGAAGCTCCTGAACGGATTTTGTAAGAACACTAAGAGACCACGGATTTCACCCAAGATTACTATACCCAGAAAAACTCTCAATCACCATAGATTGGAGTAAACAAAATATTCCATGACAAAACTAGATTTAAACACTACCTATCAGTAAATCAGCCCTACAGAAAGGACTAGAAGGAAAACTCCAACCTATGGAAGCTAAATACACCCACATTGACACAAGCAAATAGATAATCCCACAGAAAAAAATCCTAAAAAAGAGAAACATGGATCCCACTTGTGGTGGGATCAGGAACTATTTAGAAAGAACTAGAGGGATGGCTTTTAGGTCTTGAAGACCCCTGTATGACTCATGGCTAGACCATCTAAGACTGGTTGCATGCTGCCTCCACTTCCTGTTTGTTCTCTGCATTTTTTGGGGGGAAGGAATGCAGCTACTGTTGCCCCGTGAAACAGTTCAACTCTCCAGAAATTGCCCCTAGGTTCAATCTTGTATCAGTGAGTATGTCATAAAATCCTTAGTAAATAGCAATCATTTTATATAATTAGTTGCCAGCAAATAATTTCTGCTTTACCTGTACCAACGTGGCCTAACCTGGGCCTGACCTGGTGAAAGGCAGTTATCAGGGAAGCCTTCCTGGTATCCTCAACAGAGGCCAAGTCCTGCTCATGTGGTCCTGAGCAGCTTTGATCTTGGAGCTAATACGTTTCAAAGTAGACTAAAATTCAGTTCTCAGATATTTTTAAGAGTACATTTTCTGTTCATTAGATCAAGCTACCTGTAACTCTGCAGCTTGTTTCTTGGCATGGACATTCCCCCCCACACTCCACAGTTGTGACTTTCTTGTGGCTGAGACACAAATCCTGCCTGTATAGCAAGGGCAAACAGCTAATATCAGCATGTTGTTCAAAGTGTATTTGTAGTAAATTGTACTAATTTTGTGAGAAATTGACTTTCATTAGATTATATTTATAGCAAGTCAAGCCTGAAAGTCTGAGTCAGCATGCCCTGACTAATTGGAATAATGCTTATGACATCTGCTGGCCAAACATCATCATTACAGTCTGAGGTAATAACTCTTCATATATAATATACTATTTTAATAATAATGTTTTCTTCAAAAATGGCAGAAAATAAAACTTCCCAAAAAGTTGGACACTTTTTGTTGCTATAATCAAGGACTTCTAGCATAATTATATTTTTGAGAGCTTCATGCTCATAGTCCTGTTAGTTCTTAGCTTGATTCTACATTTTACATTATAAAAAAGTCTTATACCTAACTGAATATGAATTGCTGATTGGACTAATGGAAGAATCGAAGTCTAAGAATAAAAAATGCTTTCTGAAATGCATAATATGAAATCTGCCAGTGATAAATTGACAAGCAAAGTTAATTTTGTGGAAATTGCTTATGACAAACTTTCAGATAAATCTTCTTTATTGAATATTAGGTCCTTACAGAGGTATATATTTGTAGAACTCTATGTTAATGATGAGAATAGAGAATATAATAGTTCCATGGAATCTTTAGAAAGACTGGCTATTCAAGAGATTCAGACCCTAAAAAAATTAGTGGTTTCTAAATTTCAACAATCAGAGGATCATGTTGCTGTAATTGAGAAGAATATTAAGGCACAGTCAACCCAGAACAGTCCAGGACAACCATCGCTGATGCTTATGGAGACGGGAATAGTTTGCCTAATGTTGTGAACATGAAGGGTGTTACTTTATCACCTCCTATGATCTATCCAGTTACTATTCAGAAAAAGCATATATATAATCGATCTCTAGGATTTGTAGAATATAATTGTGAATATATCCAATATAGCCACCAATACTGACAATATAAATATTGACATTTACTTTTTATTTTACATCTTGATCAGTTTCCATTTTCTCCTCTCTTCCAATTTTCTTCTCCACCTCCGTTCTGCTCCTTAATCCACTCTTCCTCTGATTCACATGGGTATTAACAAAGCATGGTATATCAAGTAGTGGAAAGACTAATCATCTTTCCTTGTACTTTGGGTGGACAAGACAATATAATATGAGGGAATCCTTTCCCAAAAGCCAGCCAAATCATTAGAAGCATCCCTGCTTTCATTATTAGGAATCCCATAAGTAGAATATACTGCACAACTGTCATATATATGTATAGGGCTGAATCCTTAAAATCTGAGCATAACAATGGTATAGGAGGGGAAAGAAATCTGAAACATAAAAAAAAACTATTTACCAAAGACATGAGTAGTTATTACTGACAACAGTCATTGTAAAGCATGCTCCTTTAGTGGAAAGTTACACTTAAAGCCTGTTTTTATTTTATTTTATTTTTTTATATCTACCACTTCTCTTCCTCCCTTCCTTCCCCCAGTCCCTCACAGTCCTCCTGTAATCTCCCCCCACCCCACCCACATTCATTCCCCAAGGACGGCAAGGAATCCCAAATTGGGTCAGTTCAGTCTGGCATATCCAGCTCTGAGGTAGGTCCAAGTTTCTCATCCCAGTATTAAGGCTGAGATAGGTGTTCCTCTGTAGGGAGTGGGCTCCAAGATGTCAGTTCATGCACCATGAACATAGTCTGATCCTGCTGCAAGAGGCTCCACAAACTACCCATGCTGTTTGACAGTCATCTACCTTTGGAGGGTTTAGTTCCTTTCCATGAAGGTTCCTCAGTGATTGTTTCAGAGTCAGTGAGCTCTCAGTAGCTTGGGTCAGCCATCTCTGTCTTTATCTATTGCTGGATGAAGGTTCTATAATGACAATTAGGGTGATCATTTGATTATAGGAGAAGTCCTGTTTAGGAACCCTCTCTACTAATGCTTGAAGTCTTAGCCAGGAACATCCTGTACGTTCTTGGAAGTTTCCTTAGTATCAGATATCTTTCTATCCCTACAGTGGCTCCATCTATCAAGATATCCATTACTTTTCCCTCCATCTCTGTTTCTCCATCTCTCATGATTTATTTCCACCTCCCATTGCTCACTCCTTGTTATAATCTTAATTTACTCAGAAGATCTATATTTCCCCTTCTAAGGGGCATCCATGGATCTCTCTAAGCTCCTTCTGTTACCTAGCTGTTCAGGGGTTGTGCTTTGCAGCCTGGATATTTTCTTTGCTTTATATCTAAAATCTGTTTATGAGTGAGTACATAGCATGTCTATCTTTCTGGGCCTGTGTTACCTCACTCAGGATGATACCTTCCAGATACATCAATTTGCCTGCAAATTTTAGGATGTCATTTTTTTAATGTTGAGTAGTAGTTTTTTGTGTAAATGTACCACTATTTTAAAACCCATTCTTCAGTTGAGGGGCATCTAGGTTGTTTCCAGGTACTTTCTATTAAGAATGATGCTGTTATGAACATAGTTGAGCTAATGCCCTTGAGGTAAGAATTGCATCCTTTGGGTATATGTCCAATAGTGGTATTGCTGGATCATTGGGGAAATTGAGTCCCAGTTTTCTGAGGAACCACCATACTGCTTTTTAAAGTGGCTGTACATGTTTACACTTCTACCAGCAATGGAGGAGTGTTCCTCTTGCTCCACATCCTCTCCAGCATAGATTGTCATTTGTGTTTTTTATATTAGCCATTCTGAAAGGGTTAAGTAGGAAAAGAAACACACCAGAAAAAGAAACAGAAAAAGAAAAAAAGACTGACTGGTTAGAGACAACAGCGTAGACCTTGGAGCTAACTGTGTCCCAAAATGTTCATTGAAGTACGGATTTAAGCATCAAAGCTACAGATATCTGTGCCAAACACAATTACTTTTCCCACAAATCAGGATTCAAAGATTATGGGCTTTCCCTATGTGTTCTACCATTGTCAACCAACACAGAATGTAAGTGTGGTAGTTTGAATGCTACTACTGGCCCCCATACGCTTGTAGAAAGTGGTACTATTAGGAGGTGTGGCTTTGTTGGAGGAAGTGTTTCACTGTGGGGGCAGGCTTTAAAGTCTCAAATATACTCAAGCGATACCTAATGTTTTAGACTACTTCATGTTGCCTGCAAATCAAGAAGTAGAAATCTCAGCTCATCTCCACCTACCTGCATGCCACCGATTTCCCCACCATGATGATAATGGACTAAACCTCTAAAACAGTAGACACACAATGAAATGTTTTCTTTTATAAGAATTTCTGTGGTCATAGCATCTCTTCATAGCAAAGGAACCCTAACTGAGACAAAAGCTATTATAAGAGACCAGGGTACTGCTATGATAGACCTGATCACGTTTTGTTTGGAGTAATTGAGACTTTGATAATTTGGATTAGGAAGGTAGTGGAATGCTTTATGCACTGCTTAATGAGACATACTAGTAGGAGCCTGGAAGACAGAGATGCTTAAAGTATTTTGAATTGTGGGAGGGGTCCGGCTTAAAAATCTCGGAGAATTAGAAATTTCATATGTTGTCTAAAATTGTTCTTGTAATATTTTGGTGGAGAATGTGTTTTCTTTCTGTCCTTGTGATAAGAGTCTGCTGGAGACTGAAGTGAAGAGTTTTGGATTAATACTATTGGCAGAGGAACTGGAAATCTTCCTACTTCACCTTTCTGGCATTATAGTCATACAGTACTGTGTCTTGCTGTGTACTTATACTTCTTTCTCTTTTGTATTTACTTTATTATGTTTGTTCATTTTATATTTATTTTATAAAAAATGTCATGTATCCCCCTGATCACCCTCCCTTCCCTCCTCCCAATCCTTCCCAGTCAGCCTTCAGCCTTCAGCCTTCAGCCTTCAGCCACTCCATCCCCCATCCTCTCCCCCCAAAGAGCAAGAAGTCCCAAGGTAGGTCAGCTCAGCATGGCACATTCACTCCAGGCAAGTTCAGTTTCCTCATCCCAAAGTCAAGACTGGGTTAGGTGTTCCTCTGCAGGGAATGGGCTCCAAGGTGTCACCCCAGGCACAGGAACACAGTCTGATCCCACCCTTCTAGGCTCAACAAACTGTCCATGCCAATCCACAGTTGCCTCCCTTGGAGGTCCTAGATCCTTCACCCAATAGTTCTCCAGTGGCTGTTCTTAATTCAGTGAGCTTCCCAGAGCTCCAGCCAGCCATCTCTGTGGGAATTTTCCTCATAATCTCTATCCCCTTGCTCATAAAACTCTCCTCCCCTGCTCTCAGGTGGACCAGGAGCTTGGCTCAGTACTCAGCCATGGATCTCTGCCTCCACCTCTGTTCATTGTTGGATGTATGTTCTGTGATGATACTTAGGGTGGTTATTAATTTGATTCTAGTGGACATTCTGTTTAGGCACCACTTCTACTATTGGTTGGAGACCTAGCCAGGGACATCCTGTGAGTTCTGACATCCTGTGAGTTCTTAGAGGTTTCCTTGGCACTCAGTCTCTTTCCAACACCATATTGGCTTCCTCTATTAAGATATCCATCTCTTATTTCTCCCTGTTTGTTGCTCCTCTCACTCAACGGTAGTCTTCTTTCATGATTTGTTCCCAAATCTTCTTGGTTGCAGCCCATTATAATCACAAATTGCTAAGGTTATCTTCTCTATTTTCTCTTCCTAGGGGAATCTCTTGATGTCTCTCTTAAGTTCCTTCCGATTCCAAGATGTTCAGGGGTTGTGATTTGCAGCTTGGGTAGTCTGTGCTTTTTGTCTAAAGTCCACTTATGAGTGAGTACATCCCATGCCTATCTTTCTGGGCTTGTGATACCTCATTCAGGAGAATATTCTCTAAATCCATCCATTTGTTTGCAAATTTTAGGATATCTTTTATTTCCTGCTGATTAGTACTCCATTGTGTAGATGTACCATAGTTAATCCATTCTTCAATTGAGGGGCATCTGGCTTGTTTCCAGGTTCTTGCTATTATGAATAATGCTGTTATGAACAGAGTTGAGTTAATGCCCTTGAGGTAAGAATATGCATCTTTTGGGTATATGCCCAATAGTAGTATTGATGGATCATTGGGGAAATTGAGTCCCAGTTTTCTGAGGAACCAACATATTGCATTCCAGAGTGGCTATACAAATTTACACTCCCACGAACAATGAAGGAGTGTTCCCCTTGCTCTGCATGCCCTCCAGAATGGGCTGTAATCTGTGTTTTTGATCTCAGCCATCTGACAGGTGTAAGGTGATTTCTCAAAGTTGTTTTGATTTGCATTTTTCTGATGGCTAAAGATGTTGAGCAATTTTTTAAGTGCCTTTCAACCATTTGTAATTCTTCTGTTGAGAATTGCCTTTTGAGCTCTGAACTCCATTTTTTTAAATTGGGTTATTTAGGTTTTGGGGCTCTAGTTTCTTGAGTTCTCTTTATATTTTAGTGATTACTCCTCTGTCAGGTGAAGGTTTGGTGAAGATCTTTTTCTATTCTGTAGGCTTTATTTTGTCTTATTGACTGTGTCCTTTGCCTTACAGAAGATTCTGTTTCAGGAGGTCCCACTTATTGATTGTTGTTCTTAGTGTCTGTGCTACTGGTGTTATATTTAGGAAGTGGTCACCTGTGCCAGTGCGTTGGAGGTTATTTTCCACTTTCTTTCCTATTAAGTTCAGTGTAACTGGGTTTATGCTGAGGTCTTTGATCCACTTGGACTTGAGTTTTGTGCAGGGTGATAGGTCTGGATCTATTTGCATTCTTATACTTACTACCATCTAGTTATGTCAACACCATTTGTTGAAGATACTATCTTTCTTCCATCAAATATTTTTGGCTTCTTTGTCAAAAATCAGGTTTTCATAGGTGTGTGGGTTAAAGATGGAGTCTTCCATTTGATTCCATTGATCCATAAGTCTATTTGTATGCCAGTAACAGCCTGTTTTTGTTAGTGTAACTCTATTGTATAGCTTGAAGTCAGAGATAGTGAGGCTTCCTGAAGATTTTTTATTGATCAGAATTGTTTTGGCCAATCCTGGGTTTCCTTTTATTGCATATGAACTTGAATATTGTGTTTTCAAGGTCTATAAAAATTGTGTTGGAATTTGGGGGGGGGGTTTCATTGGATCTCTTGATTGCTGTTGGTTAGATTGTCATTTTTACTATGTTGATCCTTCCTATCCAGGAAAATGGATGATCTTTCCATTTTCTGATATCCTCTTCAATTTCTTCAGTGACTTAAAGTTTTTGTCATACAGGTCTGATGTCTGATACTTCTTTGGACAGAGTTACACCAAGATATTTAACATAACAAAGGGTGATGTTTTCCTTATTTCTTTTTCAGTCCTTTTATCCTTACAGTGTAGGAGGGCTATTGATTTTTTTGAGTTAATCTTGTACCCTGCTACATTGCTGAAGGTGTTTATCAGCTGTAGGAGTTCTCTGGTATTATTTTGGGGGTCACTTATGTATATGATCATATCATCTGCAAATAGAGATAGTTTGACTTCTTCTTTTCCAATTTATATTCCCATAATCTCTTTTTGTTCTCTTATTGCTTTAGCTAAAACTTTAAGAACTATATTGAATAGTTGAGGAGAGAGAGGACAACCTTTTACTGTTCTTGATTTTAGTGGGATTGCTTTGAGTTTCTCTCCATTTAGTTTGATATTGGTTGTTAGCTTGCTGTGTATCTCCTTTATTATATTTAGGTATTTTTCCTGTATTCCTGATCTCTCCAGGACTTTTATCATTAAGGAGTGTTGGATTTTGTCAAAGGCTTTTTAAGCATCTAAGAAGATGATCATGTGGCTTTTTTTTTTTTAGATGTCATTTACAGTTTTTTGTTTGTTAAACCATTCCTATATCTCAGGGATGAATCCTACTTAATCATGGTGGATTTTTTTTTTTATGTATTTGTTTTCAGTTTGCCAGAATTTGAGTATTTTTGCATCAATGTTCATGAGGGAGATTGGTGTGTAATTCTCTTTCTTTGTTCCATCTTTGAGTGGCTTAGGAATCATGGTGATTGTGGCCTCATAAAAAGTGTTCAGCAAATGTACATTCAGTTTCTATTGTATGGAACAGTTTGAAGATTATTAGTATTAGTTCTTCTTTGAATGTCTGCTAGATTTATTCACTGAAATTATCTGGTCCAAGACTTTTTTTTTTTTTTTTTTTTTACTTGGGAGACTTTTAATAACACTTTCAATTTCCTTGGGGTCAGTTTAGGCCCCTAATCTGATCTCGATTTACTTCTGGTATGTGGTACTTGTCCAGACCATTTCTTTTAGGTTTTCTATTTTAGTGGAGTATAGATTTTCAAGGTATGAGCTGATAATTCTCTGAATTTCCTGGGTGTCTGTTGTTATGTCCCCCTTTCATTTCTGATTCTGTTAATTTGGATACTCTCTCTCTGCTTTTTGTTTACTTTGGATAAGGATTTATCTATCTTGTTGACCTTCTCAAAGAACTAACTCTTTGATTCATTGATTCTTTGTATTATTCTCTTTGTTTCTATGGTATTGATTTCAGCTCTAAGTTATTTCCTGCCATCTACTCCTTCTAGGTGAGTTTGCTTCTAATTGTTCTAAAGCATTCAACTGTGTTGTTAGGTCTCTTGCGTGAAATTTCTCTAGTTTCATATAGGCATCTAGTGCTATGAGTTTTGATTTGAACACTGCTTTCATTGTGTCCCATTTGTTTGAGTATGTTCTGGATTACTTTTCATTAAATTTTAGGAAGTCTTTGACTTATTTCTTAATTTCTCCCTTGACCCAGAGGTTCTTCATTTGAGAGATGTTCAGTTTCCATGAGTTTGCAGGCTTTCTGTGATTTTTGTTGTTGTTGAACTCTAGCTTTAGACCATGGTGGTCTGATATGATAATAGAAGTTATTCCCATTTTTTGTATCTATTGATATTTGCTTTGTGACTGAGTATGTGTCAATTTTAGAGAAAGTTTCATGGGGTGCTGAGAAATAGGTAAATTTCTTTGTCTTTGGGTGGAAGGTTCTGTATATATCTATTAAGTCCATGTGGGTCATAACATCTGTTAGATCCCTTATTTCTCTTTTGAGTTTCTGTCTGGTAGACCTATCCAAGGGTTAAAGTAGGGTGTTGAAGTCTCCCACTATTAGTGTGTGACATTTGATGTGATGTTTAAGTTTTATTAGTGTTTCTTTTATATATGTCAGTGCTCTTGTGTTTGGGGCACAAAAGTTCAGGATTGAGACTTCATTTTGGTGTATTTTTTTCTGTTATGAATAAGTAATGTCCATCCTGGTCTCTTTTGATTGATTTTAATTTGAAGTCTATTTTGTTAGATAGTAGGATGGCTACACAAGCTTGTTTCTTAGGACATTTGATTGGAAAGATTTTTCCCAACCCTTTACTTTGAGCCTGTGTCTGTCTTTGGTGTTGAGGTATGTTTCTGGATGCAGCAGAAAGATTGCATCATGTTAGGGTGTCTTTTTATATGTGAATTGAGACCATTAATATTAAGGGATATTAATGTTCAATCAATGATTGCTATTTTCGTTATATTTGGTGGCATCTTGTGTTTATTTTCCTTATTTAGGTTTTTCTTATGTGGGATTATCAATAGTTTGTTGTTTCATGAGTGTTTTTGGTTTCCTTAGATTGGAGTTTTTCCTCTGGAGCATTCTGTAGGGCAAGGATTGTGGACAGACATTGTTTAAATCTGATTTTGTCTTGAAATAGCTTGTTTACTCCATCTATGGTGATTGATAATCTGGGTTGGTAGCTATGCTTTTTTAGTGTCTGTGTAACACTGTATATACTGTATACCATCTGACCAGAACTTTCTTCATTCATTGTTTCCGTTGAATAGTAGGTTTTTTCCCTGATAGGTCTGCCTTTATAGGTAGTTTGGCCTTTTCTTTTGCAGCTCTTAGTATTTTTCTTTGTTCTATAGGTTTAGTGATTATTATGTGGCAAACAGACTTTTTTTGGGGGGGGTCTAGTCTATTTGGTGTTCTGTAAGCTTCTTGTATTTTTATAGGCATTTCCTTCTTTAGGTTGGGAAAGTTTTCTTCTATGATTTTGTTGAACATATTTTCTGTGCCTTTGAGCTGGTATTCTTCACCTTCTTCAATTCCAATTATTCTCATGTTTGGTATTTTCATGGTATCCCAGATTTCCTGGATGTTTTGTGTGATGACTTCTTGGTTTTAGTGAGTTCTTTAACTGACATATCTATTTCTAATACCGAGTCTTCCACTCCACAGATTCTCTCTTCCATCTCTTGCATTCTGTTGGTTATTCTGGTTATCTGTAGTTCTGTTTCACTTCTTAAGGTTTTTTATTTCCAGTTTTGCCTGGTTTGTGCCTTCTTTATTGCTTTTACTTCATTTTTAATTCCTATAATGTTTCTTTCACCTGTTTGTTTTCATTTTATTTTCTTTCAAGGATTTGTTCATCTCTTCAATTTTTTTGTTTGTATTTTTTTCTATTTCTTTAAGAGAGTTTTTTATATCCTGTTTTAAATCTTCTATTATCTTCATAAAGTTGTTTTTAAGGTCATTTCCTTCTGCTTCCTCTTCATTGTTATGCTCAGCTCTTGATGTTATAGAACCACCAGCTTCTTCTGGTGGTGTCTTGTTATTTATATTGTTACATATATTCTTGCATGGGTGTCTGTCCATTGCTTCCTAGGTTCAGTCATAATCAGGTCTTGGTCACCTCTTAGTCAATTTTGAGCCCGGGGGCTGAGTGTCTCCTTTAATTGCAGGGGCTGCTCTTTTTAAGCTCATAGTTGGCTGCAGACCAAGGTGCCATGTATCTCTAGTTGTCACAGGGGTTGTTCTTAGTTGGGTCTTAGTTGGCTCTTAGTCAGCTGTGGACAAGGAGGCTTCTGGGTCATCATTTGTCAGTGTGTGATGATACCGATTGTGGTTTGGGTGGAGTTTGACTTGTGGGATTCCCTCTGGCTGTATTTTACTGTGAATTGGGCTTGATGTGGCTCTCCCAGCTTTCTTTGGTTTAAGGTGGAGCTGAGTGTGTTTGGGATGCTGGGGGTTGTGTTCCAGGCCACAGATCAGAGATCATGGTCTCTGCTTTGCCTGAGGGTCATGGTGTCTTTCACCTCTTAGTCAGCTGTGGATCAGCAGAAAGGCTTTGGGGTCTCCAATTGTCTAAGTGTGATGACCTTTATTTTTATTTTAAATGTTAATAGAGTTAAGACATTTTATGAATCTCAGAAAAGACTTTGAACTTCGGACTATTGCATTGACAAAACTGTAATAGACTATGGGGATTTTGAAGTTGAACTAAATGAATATTGTTACAAGTTAATGCAAATGCAATTTTATTGTATGGGAAATAACCAAGACAATAAGAGCAGACATTATATTTAAAGAATAATACAGAATTTAAAATGTAGAAAATAACTTTTTGGTTATTGATATGGAGTTTAAAAGGATCTCATTTTATCTCTGTCATTAGTATTAATAACTGTGGTAATTTAAATGTATCTGGCCCCCATAACCTTGTAGGGCGTGGCACTAGTATGAAGTGTGGCTTTGTTGGAGTGGGTATACCTTGTTGGAGAAAGTGTGTCACCAGGAGGTGGAATCTGAGGTTTCCTTTTCTCAGGATACCACCCAGGCAGGATAGGATTGTAGATCAAAGGATTTGAATTTACATTTCTCCGTTGGTAGGATGTAGAGTATCTTCCTGTACCAACAACTATAGCAAATATGATAAAGGTTCTATGTAAGCACTGGTATAACTTCTTCAAGTTCAATAAAGTGTGTAGGTATTGTATTTAGCAATGGCACTTTGCCTCAGTTTATGGGGATCATCCTAAAGTCTTAGTAACACCTTAGGTTATTTGTGGGTTCCCATGGGACCCTTATGACCAATAACTCAATTAGCTGTAACCCAATTCCAGTATTGGAAGCTTTATTTGCTCGTAAGAAATGGTCAGTTGGGGCTCTGTCTTCCCTATTATTTGGTGATTTCATTTAGATTGCCTTTGTACGTGAATATATTTTAGGAAGCTTTATTGTATTACTACTCTTCAAATGACCATTAATTTTAGCTGTCTCTTCCTGCATTCTACCCCCCCATCTCCCTCTTCCCTTACCCTCCTCACTTGATCCTCCCATTCCAGTTCCCCCTTCATCCATATCTTTTCGATTTCCCTTTTATAGGGAGATTTATACATCTTGAAACCTCAGCCAGTCTCTTAATTTATACCTAAACTCTCACTTTTACAGATTATAGTTTTGTTATTATTGATTCAAGAGATGATATCCACATATAAGGAAATACATACTATATTTGCATTTGTGGGTCTGGGTTACCTCACTCAAGGTAATATTTTTTTAGCTTCATCCATTTACTTGAAAATTTCATAATTTCCATTTTGTGGTGGTTAATACTCCATTGTGTAAATGTACCACATTTTCTTTATCTGTTCATCTGATAAGGGACATAGGGTCATTTCTAATTTTTGACTACTATGAACAGAGCAGCAATGAGCATGGTTGAGCATGTGTCTCTGTGGTAGGATGAAGTGTTCTTTGGGTATATGTCTGATATAATGTATCTTGATCATATTCACCTCTCTAGTCCTTTCCCTAACTTCTCCTAAGTCTACCCTCTATAACATCATGCCCTTTGGTTTTTTTTAAACATTACTTTTATTTACTATTTTACTGTGTACGAAAATTTCAGCAAAACATTAAAGTGTGTTGTAGTTATGCATATTTAAGTAAAATTTTAAATATCGAATCAATAATTTTCTTAAAGTTACAACATTGTAATTTCAGAGTAACAGAAACTTTTTTTCTGTATCTTTAAAAAAAACCTTAAGTTTAAAGTTTGTCCTAGAAAATAACTATGAATTTTATTTCTAGCCATTTCAAGAGAACATATTGTTAAGATTCATGGCATGTAGTGGCCACGTGGTAAACCCAACATGGCACAGGCAGAACACTGTGTACAGAGGGCATGCACCTAGGTGTGGCTAAGTAAATATGTGCCCACCTGCCCTCTTAAAAGAAGCCTCCTGCCACGTGACTCTCTCTCTCTCTGCTTCTTCTTTTTTTTCTTCTTCTCCCCCTTCTCTCTCTCTCTCAGCAACTTCCCTAAATAAACTCTCGTGCAGCATCTCGCAGTGTGTGTGTCTATCTCTCATGCACAAAACTAACACATATGACCTTCAATGAGTGAAAAAATCACTAGGGTAGACCTAAGAATCAACTGGCTTTGGAGATGGGGAGCTTCCACAAAGATATACACAAATAGGCACTAAAACTGGAGTCCTTGGTGGACTTGGTGGATAATAGATAATAAAGCATGTGAGTCACTAGCAGCCATTTTTATGTATGTTAATGAATCAGAGTAAGTGAAGTGTATTTTCTTGAATGACACAGAAGCTACCATTAAGACTTTCACTGACATTGAAGTTCTTGTCCTCTTGCTCTTGCCTACATCTGTTTGTCTCCTGTGTTACAGCCTACTTTACATGCTTCTGTCCTCAATACACTGATGTCTTAAAATAGTGAAGTAGGACCAAAACAGAGGCTCTCTTCTCCACTGTTTGGCCCTGTCATATATCATGTAGTCTGGCTAGTTCCTAAATCCTAGACTACTCGAGTGTGTGTGCAACCCTAAACACACTTCCTAGACATAGTTGGGCTGATGTGTTGATGTACAAGCTGTTCTACCTGAGCTATATCTGGGAGTGTAAGAATGACTCAAAATTTACTTTAGGAGAGAAGGGTTTACTTTGTACAATGGTTTAAAAAGGGATACCATTTATCATGGTAGTAGGACACGAGGAGGCTTCAGTCAGCAAGCAGAAGGAGATGAACAGGTATTCAGCTTACTCGTTCTTGTGTTTTCATTAAGATCAGGACCTCTTCCTAGAGGATGGTACCACCCACACTCAGGATGGTGGTTCTTCCATACTCACTTAAACCTTGATGGAACAGTCTTCACAGACATGTCCAGAAGTGTATCTCTTAGGTTGTTCCAAATCCAGTCAGGATGACAATGGTTAATCAACACAGCATTTAAAAAATATGTGACCCAGAGGAATCTTTAGGGTTTCCTGAGTAAATTGGGAGGCTGTGCTTGATAGTTGTGATATCTGTGAACTCTGAGGTCAGAGATCCCTGATTTTATCTGAAACTTGTGCAATGTACTGATAAGTCCTCAAACTATTCTTATACCTGAGCCAGTTTTGAAGACCCAGATTTTTTTTTTTAGACTAAAAATGATTGTAAAGTTGAGGAAATCCTTTATACTCATATCAGAGAAGTATTCTCTGCTTTTTAATCTTCATATTTTTAAAATGTATCGAAGGGCATTTAAAAACAATTATTGATGGAGAACAATTCAGAGTATTTGGGAGATTATTTTAATTTGAGAAGTTATTTTTCCTTTTATATATCATCACTGTTTCCAGTAACTCCCCTTCCCTCACTCCCGCACACCCCTCACTCCAACCCTCATCAGCACCTCAAAGGGGTTAAGACCTCCCTTGTGTAGTCAATACAGGCTAGCAAACCAAGCTCCTCCTCCCTGTATCAAGGCTCAGTAAGGCATCCTACCATAGGGAGTGGGCTCTAAAAAGCTAGTTCATGCACCCAGGATAATTCCTGATTCCATTGCCGGGGGACCCACTAACAGATAGATCTACACAACTGTTACCCTAATTTGATTCCATGCAGGTTTTCCAGCGGTTAGTCCTGGTATTTGAGGATTATTATATATTTGCTCTGTGCTACCCTAACCTTTGGGAGGCTACACCACTGCCACATACCAAAATGAGACTGTAGTGATTATAGGTCTAGGTGTCCATTTCTGGGTTTGTCTTTGTTGGATGTGTTTTTTCTTCCTTGTATTCTGTTTCCCCTCTGGTCTTGTGGCTGGAGTGACCTGGAGTAGAGGATCTCTGTTTGAGCTGGTCTGGATAGCCTCTTATCCAGGAGGAGTTGCCACCCAATTTGGGGGCTGGAGCTCTGGCGATATATATGGCCTCTCATTTGGTTAGGGGTTCTCTGGGGTTCAAGATGTTGGCCTGGCTTCTGATGGGGTAGGAAGCTTATACCTCATTTTCAGAGAGCTGGTCTGATCTATGTGGTTCAAAATACTGGTCTGTTTTCTGGTGTAATAGGAGGCTGGAGTTCAGGAGGTTGGCCTGGCCTCTGGTGGGTTAGGGGACTCCTGATAGAGGTGTGGGCTAGGATATGGTAGCAAATACAGTGGTTGGGGTTATGCTAGACAGATGTGGGAGGTGTGGGAGTGATTTTATCTGGGCTTGACCCACAGTGGTCTGGGCCCTCCCACATCAATCACTAATTAAAATATACAAGCTTGCCCACAGACAGTCTGGTGGGGGCATATTCTAAATTAGCCAACGCAACAATGAAGAATGGATGCTGTTACCCAGCAATATAGGAAAGCAGGAATTGCTGTTGCAGATGAAATTTAGGTAGCTATTTGAGTGAGAAACTGATATCAAAATGGATCCAGTGTAACACAAGTCTTAGCAGCTGAAAATTGGATGAAAAAGCATGCAAAAGAAGTTATGACTTAAAAGATAGATAAAAAAGTCTTGCTGACTTTGAACTGAGGAAGAAGACTACAAATCAAGAAACTTGATAGCTTCTAGAATCTCAAAAAGCAAGCCAATGGATTCCCTCCTAAATTCTCCAGAAGGAGCATAGCCCTACTAACTTCTTGATTAAATATCAAAGAAAATCGTGTTGTCTTTATGGCATTCACAATTAGGTTATTTAAATTGCAAAGTCACTAACCTGAAAAATAGAACAAATAGTGCAAGTTATTTAGTGTAGGAATCCTTGACTTTATGCACTGTGGTTTACACTTTTGATTAACAGATATTTATTACAAGACAGCAGCCCAGTTGTAGGAGAGATCTTTCCATTGACATTATGACCTAATCCTCCCCAGGCTGGATCATCTTGCCATACGATGACCAAACAGGTTTGTGCTATGCTGGAGTGTAACTAAAATCTTAGGTTGGTATTCAGATTTATGTTTGTGAGAAGTCCAGAGAAAAGTTATCTGGAGACGCACAGTAAAACACTCCACTCAGGATCTTTGTAGAATACTGCCTTCCCAGAAAAGCTCATTTCTCTTTTTGTGCCTGTATAGTTAATCTAAATGTTTCCATTTGTTAATATAATTAATAATTAAATTAATTCTTCAAGTCTCTCTTCCCTAAGTCTTTGTTCTCCTCTTGAGAAACAAGGCTGGGTCTTTTACTTCCTTTGCTATTATACCTTAATAGCTTTATGTGCTTAATTAGTATACGTTAGGTGAAGAGGTCAGTAGATGGATGAATGAGTGGGCAATAAACATGACCTTTTCAATATAGGGGCCATAGACACTGATAAACTTTGCCCCTAAGACCTAAGAGATTAAGGACAATTGGATATTAAAGGGGGCCTCTATAGAATTTGTATATCATGATACATTAAATTTGAGGAACATCTAGGAAACTGAATGTATAGCTTAATAATCACACTTTAGAAAAAATCCTAAATCACACTGGAATCTTATTTCTTGATCTCAGGGTAGTTTTACCACTCTATCTTCCCATGTTCATAGACTACCACAATCATCATTCCCTTAGAGATACTCCTAAATATCTGAGCTTTCCTGCCATCTCCTTATGCTGGTAGATTATTTTTTATAGTTTAAAAGAGATTTTATACAGATATAATAAAAAATATATCATTTGAAATTACATAGCATGAATTCACATTGATTATAAAACCAAAGAGGATATATTATACAATTAAAAAATAATTATGAAATACTAATATTATAATTTTAAATATTGTGACATTAAGCATTTAACAAGAATAATATGATTTTGAGTTCTTTGACTCTAGACCTATGTTGTTTAGCATTTAAAATTAAAAAATAAAAATATTTGAGATTTTTCTTTAAACTACTGTTTTGCAAATGCATGGTAGAATCATGTCTTTTAAACACTGATTAGTAGGATATATTTATGATATTCTACTTCTGTAAATTTTTTGCTTTAACAAAAATGAATATTTTTTCATTTTCTTTCTTTCTTTATTTTTGCTGGTAAATTCTTAATCACAGCTAAGCACCTCTCTCTGCCTTTCCTAAAACCAGGTAAGCATTAATATAAGATATACAAATCGCCCTAAAGGGGCTCACCCAATTCTAATTAGGAAATGTAGCGAGAATTGAGATTGGTTAGAAATACAATAAAAATTTTTTATAGATGATAGGGAAAAACTAAGATATAATTTTGTGCTTTCAATACTATATATATTGCTTATTGTTGTCTTCAAATTGCTATATGAAAGCAATCTTAGATGTCATATTTATGCCATTGTGTTTTATGTGACAGAAGGATAAAGGTTTCAGACTGCATAGTAAGAACATTGAACTGAAGTTGAATTCTGGAAATTACACATATGGGACACACACATTGTTTTCTGAACATATTTATAACAGAACCCCAAACTAAACATTTAAATTGATGTTTATTCTTTCTTATAGAACCCAGGACCACTAGGCTACTGGCGTCAACACCCACAGTGGGCTGGGCCCTTCCTCATTAGTCACTAATTAAGCAAGTGCTTTACAGATTGGCCCACAGCCTGATCTTATGAAGGCTCTGGAGGCAGCATCTTATATTGTTGTGTTTGTGTGATGTGTTTCAAGGCCACATATGGAATCCATCCTCCTCAAAACACATTTATGACTCTACCAAAATAAACCTTTACATTGATTGTTTTTTCTTTCTTTTTTATTCCTAAACTCCAGTAAAAATAAAAATGTCTGATATGCACCCATAACTGTCAGTAAATTCTCTGAGTACTAGATAAACCTCCAGCCATAGTGTGCCGTATTTTTGATACAGTGAGGTGCTCCCCTTACCACATCATGTTATTCAGGAGGCATTTATGTATGTAGTGTTTAGTCCTCAATGGACACCTCATACACATCAAAAGGGGGTTATTTCAGTAAAGACTAACAGCTCCTAGTTACTTTGAGAAAAAATAATTTAATTTATATAATTAGATATCGAAATGTTTTTGGAAAATTCTACAGAAATAGAATTTAAGAGATTTCAGCCAACCTCTCAATTACTCAACTGCTGTAGAGGCTCAAAAATGTGCCTGTTGTGTAATATAATGCTTAAGGAACTAAAATTAGATCTTGAAGTTTGCAGAAGCACTGCTGGGAATTAAATAGCATCATCCCAGTTTAGCCTTTTGGCTAAAGTCAAATATAGCATGTTTTTAATCAGTAAAAAAAAATACTTTTAATATTATGTGATTTAGGATTAGTCTGATGTTTACATTTTTATTAAAGACAAAAATAATTTTTAAAAATGTTATAGTTTTTGATGAAAATGTATTCACATAAAAGACAATTGATATGTAAACACCATCTGGGTAAATAAAAGCACAAAATTGAAAATTGACCTGTTTCAGGAAAATCATTTCTAATATTGTGACTATTTAAGAATTAGGTATAAAATGCTATAAATTTCCAGTTTCAGAGGTATCAAAGAAATACATTGTTCAAAAGGAATGGCAGAAGTACACAGTATATCCCAAGACCGAAACAATCCAAGAAAACTGAATCCCTACATCTTCTTCTGAGTCCCATCTCCTCAGAAGTGAGATCATCAATTATCCCCAGTAGGATGTCCTTAAGGGGCTCCTTTAGGCATTTAGCTCAACAAATTGCTAACAATGAAGGGGCAATAGATAAAGGAGAATTTGAGTGATCTCTTGAGTTTGCTGGAGAAGACAGTTCAAGAGCAGTCCTGCTGACAACACAAGTTTTCTTCCACCTACATCTCTGCCTTCAACACTGAGATTTCTGCAAAACTGTTTCTTTCAAGTTAAGATCTTGGATGGCAATACTATTGTTTGTCAAAGGATTCAAAATGATTCTACAATTTTAAATCTCAAAGCTACATTAAGAGAAGAAAGAAATTATGTAAGAGACCTGTGTTTATAGATGCAGAAAATGGCGACCAATGAAAGGATTTAAAAAAGAAAATTGTGAAATGTTGCCATATTAGCAAATCCGCTGTTTTTATGATGAAGTTTCTTATAGTAAGATGATAAATTTTATGTCTAAAATATCATTGATATAATTATAAATTTCCATAGTATACTGTTCATTTATTTGAAACTTCTGAGCTCATTACGCTGTTTAAAATCCCTGATATTTGTAGTTACCAGTGAGTATTTGCCATCAGTTTTCTCATGGCCTCTTTAACATCCTTGTTTCTTAGGCTGTAGATGATGGGGTTCAACATAGGAATCACCACTGTGTAGAACACAGAAACCACCTTGTTCTGGTTGGTGGAGTAGCTGGACTTGGGCATCACATAGATGAATGTGATGGTGCCATAGAACAGCGTGACTGCAGTGAGGTGGGAGGTGCAGGTGGAGAAGGCCTTGTGGCGGCCCTCGGGGGAGCGCATGTTTAAGATTGACACAAGGATGTAGACATAAGACAGAGCAATGATAAACACGGTGACCACAATGATGGAACCGGAAGATATTGCTGGAATGACTTCAGCAGAAAAGTCGTGAGCACAAGAAAGTTTCAAAAGTGGTGAATAGTCACAGAAAAAGTGGTTAACTTTATTCGGTCCACAAAAGGACAGATTTAATAAACAGCCAGTAAATGTCCAAGCATTCACACATCCACCTAGGTAGGAAGCTCCCACTAGGAGGATGCAGATTGTGGAGGACATCTGTGTGGAGTAGAGCAGGGGTGAGCAGATGGCTACATAACGGTCATAGGCCATGGCAGCCAGCAGGAAGCACTCAGCCGTCCCAAACGTCACTACAGAACAGAGTTGAGCCACACAGCCAGCTACAAGGATAAGTGTTTCTTTCCTGAGAAATCCCCTCAGCATGATGGGTGTGACTGAGGAAGAGTACCCAATGTCCACAAAAGCCAAATGGCTCAGGAAAAGGTACATGGGGGTGTGAAGTTGAGGGCTGGCTCTGATTAGCATAATTATGCTCATATTGCCTATTAAGGTGACAGAGTAGATTATTAGAAACACAGCAAATAAAATGGCACGGGCTGTAGCATCCTTTGTTAGTCCCACAAGAATGAACTCTGTTACAATTGTGTAGTTTCCAGGTCCCATTTATGTTAGGAATATTGCCACTAGGAGAAAATAGACAGCTATTAGAATTGAATACGACATTGCAACCTACTGTTTTTTACAGCAGCTATACAATATAAATGACAGAAATACAGATACTATGTATAAATTTTAGGAAAAATATTTTCAGGTACTACTTATATAAGTACTGAAACAGTAAATATCAATTGATCCATGGACATTAAAAATTAGTATTTTTTTCTTCATAACACTTGTATCATTTGTGCCTCATGTGGTTGGTTTACATCCATGTGAGGGATAAAGGACAACTGGAATGGAACAACTCATTTTATTATTTTAAGAATTCAATCAGTGAGATGCAGGTGCACACTCATGCACATACAAACCACACACTAGAAGCACACACACAGACAGATACAGACACACACACACACACACACACACACACACACACACACACACACACACACTGGCCTTTTAAAACTGTGTGTTCAGACACTATTAAATTTTTACTTTATTTAAAAATGATTAGTTTATATTCACTGCACAAAACCATACGTTTCATGGCAATTTTATTCAAGTACCTCATCCACTTTAACCGTAGTCACCACAAATTACCCTCTCTGTGTCTTTCTTCTTCTTCATATTCATTCCCTTCCTTGTCTAAATAGTCCACTGTCAATAATCATGTCATACGCGTGTGTATTAATGTTACTTTTTAATAACAGCATATGTGAATTGACTGAGAAATAGCAAGCATCACTAACAGTGTACTTTCACATGTCTTAAATCCATTGTATTACTTTTCTTGCATAGGGAAGAGGTTTGAAATTTATCAGTAAATCTTAACCATTCAGAAAAATAAATGAATGTAACAGTATTAAAGTTGAAGTGAGCATTGTATAGCATGGACAAAACACACTATATAGAGATGCAATGGTTGGTTTCACTACCAAGCCAGGGATAAGGATCTGATTTTGTCACTGACAATTCAAGGAACCCTAAATAGGTGACATGCATTACACAACACTCACTATTGCTTTGTTTTAAAACATAGCACTTCATAATGTTTTTAATTTGAGTAATACAGTAAATAATGACATGTGTTGATCATAGAAATGAGCAAATGTAAAACTAATTCATTAATATATTAAAATGTCTTTATAATTTCTATTACAAAAATGAGAAATAAAAATTCCTGTATTAACAGAAAAGGAAAGTTATTACCTGTCAGTGTCTGTTCCTCAAGGACAAACAACAGAGAACTGACAATGTAAAGCAAGGCTACATTTTATGAGAAATGATGTCTTATGGGAAATGAACCCTGGAGTACCTGACTTGCTTGTTAAAATTCCACTGAAATTCCACTAGGACTGAAAATTGTCAAAACTCATGTTCATATAAATACATGTTATCTACTATTGCCTATCAACTAAGCTTCGCATGCAACTTTTTAGATGAGAACTTAATCTTTTGATAAGCATCCTTCTAACAGCATTGGAAATGACAGAAGCAAACAAAGGTAAAATACAGTGGAAATACTTTTAGCTCAAAGTTAAAAGCTTTCTGGAAACAAAGTGCTTTTTATACATCTCTAAATGGTACCATATTTATTTTCAAATTTACTTTGAAAATTTTAACTAGTGGGAAATTTATAGATAACAGTAGGACATAATATCATAGTGAACCAATGTGTACTTCACAGCATTTCTCCATACCTTAGTACAATGTCACAGCCCATATAGCGACACAGTTGAGGTACAGTCAAGACAAAGACCATGACATGACCACCACCAAGAAGATTGCTCATGCTGTCAACTATAACCACAGGATTATTCCTTTCTTCCCAATTCTCTCTTTAGTCTCTGACACTATAAATGTCTTATTTTTGTCATTTGAAGGTTTTATCATTACACAGCACCCTTCTATGTAGGTACTCAGTCATCTTTTTTTCTGAGCTGTCAAATATTCACTGACACCTATTATTTTTTAAATTAATGTATACAGTGACATTGTTTCTTTTTTAGATTTTACTCTGTCATTATATTTATATATTTGATGTACTTTTAGACATTATAGAGTTCAGTAATTTGTTTTTCAAGATCCACACCTATTGAAACGTATTTCCAGTCTCCCATGTTGGGTCAGAAAGAATAGGGAGAAAAGAATATTGAAGTGAGGATACTTTAAGAAAGTTTACACTAGAGAGAAAATCCATTGTGTGACTTACAACTTTTTACCAGTACTGATGACTCAGTGGGTAAAAGTACTTGTCAGTCAAACCAGACGACCTAATTTCACTCTCCAAACAGTCATCAAAGGCTCACTAGGATAGTGCACATCTCTATTCCCAGCACTTCTATAATAAGATGAGAGCAAAGACAAAAGACTCTTCTGGAGGACCAGACCCATCATCTTGCAGTGTGGTAGTGGGTGGAAGATGACACAGCACCAGTATGATAAGCAAGTGTGTGGTAGATTGGTAGATGGGAGAGAGAAGCAGAGTGGTTTGTGTGGTGAGAAGAGTCCTGTGCTGACACCTGAGGCTTTGGTGATCTCCAGTCCCATGCTGCTAGAGAGGGTCATGTCTGGGTCCCTGGTGCTACTCTATCAGGGACTGTGTTGATGTCTGTGGTGTGTGTTACCACCAAAGGCCATATGTGTGTCCATGGTGTCTACTCTGAAGCTTGAATCCATGTTCATGTTCTAGATCTGCACTGAACTTGTCCTGTCTCTCACCAGCCATGGCACCATATTGGTATTGCTAATGGAAATGTGGGCCCAGGAGAACCTATCCAGCTTATCCCCTGGCTAGTGTGAGAGCTGGCTCTGGTGGCATGGGCATAGTAGAGTTGCAGAGCTGATCCACATAGCTAGCACCCAGACCCCAGATTTGGAGCTTTGAGCTCACCCACTCCAACAACTACTCTATCTATGAACTTTTGGAGAGCATGAAGGGGCTGGTCCTGTGGATCCATAGCCCCCATATCTCCATGACTCAGGATATCAGAGAGGAGTCTCAGTGAGGGTCCAGTATTGATGGTATACTAGGAGTCAGAGGCCTTGAACCAGATCAATGACTAGTACAATGAGCATTTGCAAGTAAAGCTGTTTGGGCAGAAGGGTATACTTCACGACACACTGAAACTTTCAAAGCCACTATGATGAACTATGTGATGGAGAGGTGGGAAAGAGAGCGTGGTGGGAAATGGTAAATGCACGGATGCCTGCAGTTGCAAGAGAAGCAGGTCATTGCCCGGAGGGGTCATTAAGATTTTTCCTTTCCCTTTCTTTTCAATTTTTATTTATTTGTTTTTTTTTGGGGGGAGGGAAGTTAGAAGGGTGGAGGACAAATATGGAAACTGGGAAAGGTTTGGGGTACAAGATATGAAATGCCCCCAAACCCAAAACAACAATAGTGCACCATATCAGAAGATTGCAAAATGCTACAAGGACCTGGAGATTCATCTGAGGACTGGCTTCTTTAGTTATCAATAGAATGTTATTAAATTGTACTGTTCCCGCTATCCACTGTGTTACTGGTTATGTTTTTTCATTTTTCATCTGTGTTGGGACATTTTCACACTATGTTCCTTTGACTACTGGGCCAGCACCTTGCTGTTACTATTCTTTCTTTCTGTAGCAACACTTGCTGTGGTAAAATATGGTCCAAAAAGCAACTGGAGGGGAAAAGGTTTGTTTGGATTTCCCTTAAATGTCGCAGTCTTTGAGGTAGGAATTCAAAGATGGCACCTGGAGGCAGGATCTGAAGCAGAGACCATGGATGAACAGTGCCTACTGACTTGTTTCCTTGGTCTCCATGGCTTGCTCAGGCGGCGGCTTTCTTATACTAGATAGTACCACCCATGGTGAGCAGAGCCTTTCATTAGGAGAGAAATGCCTTAGAAAACTGCTCACAGGTTAGTCTGTTGGAGGTATTTTCTTAACTGCTATCCTCTGTTCCCAGATGACTCTAGCTTATGTTATTTTGAAAACAATTCTAACCCTCACACCATCTCACTAGGTTTCAGGGCTCATTCCCTCAGTATCATTGCTGGTTCAGAGATGGCCAAAAGGAGAAGAGGGTGAATGAACTTTTCACCCCATTGAGCCTTTACCTTTATAAGAGTCTCTATATTTTAAAATAATGAACGCCAAAAGTATTTATTTCAACTCTCATTTTTAAAGAATTTTACAATTCAGTATGGCAGTTCAGAGGTTTAGGCTTCCGTAGTTAGTATGGAAGGAGTTTATTAAGGGCAATGTATAAAACACAGTCTCCTAGTGGAAGAGACTTTTACAAGTCTGACCATATCCCTTCTCAAGGAGTGGGTCTTAAAGGATGGTAAATGTTTGTGACCATGGCTTTGCCTTAGTCTGTAGAGACAGTTTACACCCTCTGTAGCACATCCACAACCAGTAGAATAAATGATTTCAGGCAGAGAATGTGTCTTTTCATCCATTGATTAACACATTTTAACTCATTGAAGCTTTTTAGTTAAGTATATTAAGGTCCTATGGATGTGTGCAAATTAGAGTCCAGGGAAAGAGAAAGACATTTTATGTAGTAAGAGGTTTCTGGCCTGGACTTTCGGGCCTAGCCTCAAGGTTTAGACCCACAGACCCGCGGTCCCGCAGTCCCGCAGTCCCGCAGTCCCACAGTGACACACAGATGCTTTCAATAATTTTAGGCTAATCGGCCTATGTCCCAGGAGTCATATCACTTGCTAGCTCTCTACCCTTAATCTAACCCATGTCTCTTATCTTGTTCAGCCATGGGGCTCGGTACCTTTTCTTAGAGCAGCATAGTTGTCCTCTGCTTCTTCCAGCTTCTCTCTGGTGTTCTGCTCTGTGCTTCCTGTTCTCAGAGTTTCCTTAGTCTGGTAGCCCCGCCCACACTTCCTGTCTGCCTTTGGCCAATCAGCGCTTTTTATTAAACCAGTGGGTGGAACGATTATTTACAACGAAGCAATACAACCTCCCACAATTTTAACCACATAAATGACACATTTATTGTTATGGAAAACAATGAACATGGAACAACCATCACATTAAGATAAATTCTGACAGCAAACTTAGTGTGGGCTGTAAAATAGTGTCTGATATTTACATTGGGTTCCTTCTATCTAAACTAACCCAATCTAGAAACACCCTCAGACATACCCAGAATATTACCTCACAGGTGATTCTAGATTCTGTTTAGATGACTGCTAATATGGACCACCATAATGACCATTTCAACAATTTCTAAGATACAGGAAATAATGTAGATCTTTTGAGGCTTGCTAAAGGAAATAATTCTTTTAGATTTATGACTATGGCTGATGCATCAAGAATAAATTAAAATAGTATAATGAGTGAACCCCTTTAGGGTTTTAGTAGGCTTTCCCATATAAACAGAACACATGTGCGCAAACACACACACACACACACACACACACACACACACACAAATACATATAATCATACAAATGCACACATTCAAAAGCTTATCTCAAGAGACATATAAAATAATTGTGCTCTGAAACTTACATAAAGTGTTGTATTAGGTTTCTGGATGGATTTTCTGGTCTAGTCTCATGACCCAGGCTTTCTGACCTAGCCTGGTGGCCTGGACTTTCAGACCCATAGTCTCATAGTCCCATTGAAACACACAGACACTTATATTCATTATACGCTGAATGGCCCTGGGGCACAGGCATATAATTTGCTAACTCTTGCTCTTAATCTAACCCACAATTCTTATCCTGTTCATCCATGTGGCTTGGTCCCTTTCTCAGAACAGCATAGGTGCCCTCTGCATCTTCTACCTTCTCTGTGGCATCTCTGCTCTGCTCTTCCTGTTCCCAGAGTTTTCTTAGTCTGGTAGCCCCGCCCACATGTTCTGTCTGTTTTTGGCCAATCAGCATTTTTATTAAACCAGTGGGTAGTACAATTATTTACAATGTAACATTATCCCCCTACAATGTACAGTGAAATAGAAGGCGGCAGAAAGAAGTGGCAGAAAACATTGGGCTCTGGCATAATACGATAACACATTAGCTAGTTAGCCGGCAGAAGGTTTTTATGAATGGAAAGGCCTCATGCCCTATGCAAGAGACACAGTGGGAGGCAGTGGGGGGCAGCAGGAGACACTTATAAGCTGTTTCTATGTAGAAGGAATTTATTGTAACAGAGAGATATTATTATAATAACACACACACACACAGAGAGAGAGAGAGGCAACACAAAACAAAATAACCCCTCATTTTGATGTCATAGTTATCAGATGGGAAACCATTTTTAAGATTAATTTTACTCTCAAAATTATGATTTTTTTTATCTTTGGTTATTTTAAATATACTATATCTTTAATTTAAAAAGTTGAATCTTGATATGGTTTGTTCTGATTTTCTTTAATTAAAACTTATATAGAACTCCCTAAATTTGTAATATTAGGGCCTGAATGGTTATCTCAGGAGTGGCCTCTGTTTTATCTTAGTTTTCAATTGAATTCATTAGCTCTACTAATCCTGTCATTGGTTTTTTTATTTGTTTCATCAATGTTGGGATGTTTCCCACATTGTTTCTTGCACTACTGGCTCATCACCTTGCTGTCACTCTTTTCCTTTTCTGTAACAACAGTTGCCGTGGGGAAACACTGACCAAAACTTAACTTGGATACTTATATTATACTTTCATGTGATAGTTCATAACTGAGATAGAGAATCAAAGATGGACCCTGGAAGCGGGAGCTGAAGCAGAGATCAAAGATAAAAAATGCTTATTGGACTTCTGCCCATGGCATGCTCAATTTGTTTTCTTATACCACACATGACCACTTGCTTAGGACTGTGGTGGGATTTAGGTGTCAGCTGATAAGATCTGAGGATGCTTATCCAGGGTCCCAGGCCCCTGAAGGGGGCATGGCCAACCTCATTGAAAAGGGGCTACTGGGACCCCGGAAAGCCTGTTTGCCTGGTTCCTGGCTGCTGGAGAGACTGGTTTGGAATCCATTGACCATTGTTCCAGACTCCAGTCTCTGTTCAGGCTCCATTATAAGCTGTTACCTGTCTCGTGAGTGTTGGTTTATATTTTAATAAATATTAATCTTAGACTGGTGCCTTGTAAGTATAACTCCGCCTACATCTGGCACCCACTGTCCCGGGCCTGTGCCCACGGGCAAAGGGGCCCCCACCGCAACATCTCCTACTAGTGAAACAAGAATAAAAGGGAGAGTATGAGAGAGAGAGTAAGAGACAGGTAGACAGACAGACAGAGGCAAAAATAGAAAAATCAAGAACCTGGTGCACACCAATCAATGATTGTTTTCAGAAAATAGACTATTCAAAAATGGCTGCAAGATAGCTCTCTATGATTATCCTTCAGATCACACTTCTAATTAGAATTCCAGATGGAGTTAACCACTATTCTGAGAATGGTTATAGATGTATATAGTCAGTCCATTAAGATCTAACCATTGTTTTAGCTTTTACAGGATCCCAAAGAGATGCCATCACCCTTAAGTCAGCAGGAAGCAACCTTATGAAAGACTACACCTCCTTTCCCAAAAGTTTTGTGCTCTGAGGGTTGTGGGTAATTATTATTCTAATAGAATAGTTATAAGTTAAAATTGGTGAAGGACAGAACTATGATATAGCATCAAAGATCTCTTTTGAGGAAGAGAAAGGAGATAGATATGATAGACAAAGGTAGATTGTTCTACCTACATATACATAATTCTAGCTGAATATATGGGCTAGGCTAAAGACAATTTGCACTGGCATAGATATTTGTATATTAATACAAATGTGAAATCATTTTATATTTTTAATTGTGATAATTTGTACATTGGCACAAAGTTTAATCTGAAATTGCTTTATATAACCAAAGCAACTTGTACTTCGATATAAATCTGAATCCATAACTATTATGTATAATTGAATCTGTAATTGCTATATTTTAAATATGATTCTATCTCTTTAAAATATTTGCACATTATTGTCATGTACACTATGCAATTACTACCTTCATTTAAATATACTAGATATAATGTATGGTTGCACTAGTTATGATATATGCACAAGATGTTTTATATACCTCTGTTTAGATGATATATATGTATATACATGTCTAAAATGATGTGGCCACTTTACATGGTAATTTACCCCTGGCTAATGTTTGATAGTCATACTAAAAGTTATTGTTCAGAGATTATACACCTCTTATATAGGTATTCTAATTTTTAGCACAGAGTTTATTCCTTAAGATGATAAAAACTGCAGTCAACATTACTTAAGGTACCATATCCCAGTCATCTCAGATAGAATATCATAGACAGACAAAAATCTTCAACCATTTCATAGACCCAGGGAATATGGCATTTAACATTTGAAATTCAGCCACGAGAGACACAACGACTCCTGGTGTCACTGCTCCTTACCCGAGATGGTGTTGAGCATCGAAGGATACTCCTTTGAAGTTTGTCCTTTTGGCAGAGAATGGCCAGTTGGGTAAAAAACTGCCCTTACCTTGATTGCTGACAGTACACACAGGTTGTCCAAACTGGATGAACAAGTTGATGGATGGAGACTGATGAAACCTGCCTGGACAGAATAAGACAGTCCCTCCAAAATTGCCCTGCTTGTGAAAAGATCTGTCAGATACCATAGGCCTGTAACCAATATAATAGAGGCTCCAACAGTGCACAAAACCAGAGGTGATTGTCCAGGTAGCTGTGTTGCTGCCCTCTCCCAAATTTTGGAAGCCACTACTTCCATGACTTTCAGGTGATACATCTTCCTTCTCAGGTGTGGCGTTGAAGAATAGGTTTTTAAGGTTACTACCCTATTATCCCTTAGAAAGGGACATTCAGATGTTGAATTTTCACTTTCCCAGATGAATCTTTTGAAGTAATTTATACACCCTACCATATACCATATTCTAGAAATATATGATGTACTTTATATGTGTTAGGTTTTGGTTGTAATTTGTACTTTATCCTCTCCTAGATACTACCTCATAATAATTCCTATTGTACATAGTCTTAGTTTAGAACCTTCTTAGACAAAAGGGGGAGATGTGGTGGGATTTAGGTGTCAGCGGCCACAATGGCGAGAGCACAGAATCTTAACCACTAGACCAGGCCAGAAGCTTAGACAGAAAGGGGGAAGTGATGTGGGAATGCCTTTCTGTATGCTGTGAATATCAATCTTTAAATAAAGGAGCTGTTTTTGGCCATGACAGGCACCATAGAAGAAGTAGGAGGAGAAATCGGAGCATAGGTAGGAGAAGCAGGGTGGGGTCAGACAGATCGAGCAAGCCGCCAAAGGAGCAACATGTAAGGAACACAGGTGAGCCACAGGCCACGTTGCAGACAGATTAATAAAAATGTATTGAGTTAAGATGTAAGAGCAAGCTGGCAATGTGCCTGAGCCATAGGCCAAACAGCATAAAGTTAATATAAGCATCTGAGTCATTTCTGGGGGCCTGAGCAGTGGCGGGTGTCAGCTAAGGGGTTCGGTGCTGCAAGGTCTGGGTCTCTGGCCGCCCAGAACCAAGAAACCCCGCTGCTACAGAGGACTGCCAAAAGGCCTTCTCTGCTTCTATTCTACTTCACTGCGGTGATTACGCTCTATGGGATTATGACATTCATTTATGTGATGCCCAAGTCCAGATCCTGCACAGACCAAAATAAAGTGTTGTCTCTGTTCTACATAGTGGTGATCCCCACATTGAAAACCTAATTTACAGCCTAAGGAATAATAAGATTCAGGTACTCTTAAGAGACAACTTTGTAAGAAAACATTGTGTTATTTTTTAAACTATAAGTCTCTAATGTGTTATTTTTTAAACGATAAGTCTCTAATGTGTTATTTTTTAAACGATAAGTAATAATGATATACCAGAGATACAGTACTAAAAAGAAATTGAATATTGATAGTTGAAATATGTGATGTGGAATATAACAAGACTTGAAGTTTCATAGTAAATGTACAGGTTAAGTATTCATACATCAGAAAATAAATTACACGTTCATAGTAAGCTGCACATTTCATATATTAGCAAAATTATTTACAAAAAGCCCAACTCTTGAAAACTCTTTTAGTTGTATTTACATTATAAAGTAATTTCCTGTTTTGTATAAATTTCTGAATGATAATTTTAAAGCCTTTTCCATTTTCAATAACAATTACACTTAAGTATATATCATAATTATAGCTAGAACGAACACATTTAGAAAGAAAATGGCAAAGTGAAGCAGACAATGAAATCATTGACGTTTCTACTGCAGTAGAACTAGCTGTTTAGATGAAACTTTCATGGTCATTGGCATTAGATATGTGTTCTAATCCTCTGATGCCAAAAGTGGCTGTTTATGGGGAAAGTGTCCTATGTAAGAGACTGAGATATTTCTGGCTAATATGCTTATCAATGAATCATATTTTAATTATGAGAGTAGACTCCAGAGCCTGGTAGAATCATAGCCCAGGCTTCCCTGAGAATCTTTATTCATCTCATTATGATATAAATGTCCATATTTATTTTTCTCTCCCAGCTTAAGAACCCTTACACTGAAGAACCTCACCATAGAATCATTTCTGTATGAACATAAGAATATTTTCTCTCTCCCTTTCTCTATTGTTCTACTTTCCCAGAAAGTTTGTAGATTTGAGACCAACATTGGTTTAACAGTATTCATTGCCAGTGTCTCTACTTTAGGCTGATGTCTTTCACAATAAATAGTGCCAAAATAGTTAAAAATCAGAGCTACCATGGGACTTCTTGCCCTTTGAGGGGAGGGGATGGGAGGACTGAGATGGGGAGGCTGAAAGCTGACTGGGAGGAATTGGGAGGAGGAAAGGGAGGGGGATCAGGGTGATACATGGATAAAAAGACATTTTTTATATAAAAAATTAAATACAAAAAACCCTGAATCATCTTAACTATGATGTGGTGCCCAGAACTTTGCTTGAATATCCTTGTAAGTAAAACTTGGATGCTGTGAGAAGGTAATTAATATCTATTACTCACTGAATAAAGAAGATTATCTCTGAATGTGAATTGTTTTTTTCTGATCAGCTCAAGGCATTAAATATTAGAATCTCTTTAAAAAGAGTGCTCTGACTCCAGCATGACTTCGAACCCCAAGCTCTAGCATCAACTCTTTCCATCATATTCCAGTTGTTTACCTGCCTATGGATTTTTAAGACCAGTCATCCAATTTTATTAAAAATTTCACAAATACAAACACACTTATATGCACACACTTACACACATTAATAATAATCTATCTATCTATCTATCTATCTATCTATCTATCTATCTATCTATCTATCTATCTATCTTTCTATTTCTTTCAATCTCCATGCTTCTTATTGTATGTAAATTTTATGAGGTAATCCCATAAAATGTGTTAAGATAAATGCTTTATGTGAGTGTGTGTCTGTGTATTCATCTCTATACATACACATATATGCTCCTATATCTTCTGTGGAATCCTGACCAACACCATTGCTCATTGACTTTCTATTTCTATTCCTCAAATGCTAAATCAGTTTATGTATATTATCAAAACCATAAAGTTAAGTAAACTGTACTATTTTATAAGATTCTAAATTGGTGGATTTGGTTATTTATTTTCTAGACTATTGTATTTTTAATTCTTTGCATATGCTGGTTATAAATCCTCTATCAGATGTACAGTTAACAATTAATTTCTCCTACAATCTGGGCTCCCTCTGCATGTAACTGTTGGTTTCCTTTGCTGTTAAGAATGTTTTTAACTTTATGAGGTGAATAATTTTTGATGCATTCTTTGATTTGGTTTGCAAGTATTTTCTTGATTTTTTTAATCAATGTTCCCAAGGGAAATTGGTTTATACTTCTATTTCTTTGTTGACCCGTTGTGTGGTTTTGGTATTGAGGTGATGGTGGTCTCATAAAAATAATTTGGCAAAATTCCTTCTGTTTTTATTTTGTAAATATTTTCTCTCTGCTTTCTAGTTGCTTTCAATAAAGGTTTATTTAATTTATTGATTTTTCTCAAAAATATTACTCATTTCATCGATTTCAGTCATCAGTTTAATTATTTCTTGCTATCTACTCTTATTGGGTATGTTTACCTTTTCTATCTTAGAGCTTTCACATGTATTATTAAGTCACTATTATGATGCCTCTCCAAATTCTTTATGAAAGCACTTATTGCTACAGGATTTTCTCTTAGCTTGTTTTCCTGATGTCCCATAATTATAGGTATGTTGTGAATTAATTTTTATTTTATTCTAGAAAGTCTTTAATTTATTTTGTAGCCAGAAGTTTCTGCATCATTCAGCCCAACGTCCAGACCTACAGTTACATGTTGTTAATATATATAATATATTAATTGCATGTTGTTTGGTCAAAGGCTCAGGCTCATTACTAGTTAGCTCTTACATCTTAACTCAATAATTTCTACTAATCTACATTTTGCCACATAGACCATGGCTTACCTTTACTTTTATATCTTCTTCTCTCAGATGTAGCTTGTAGCGTCTCTCTCTGACTATGCCCTCCTATCCCTTTATCTATGCTCATATTTCCCACCTACCTCTAAGGTGCCTTACCATTGGCCAAAATAGCCTTTTATTAATCAATGTAAATTCACAGCATACAGCAAGACATCTCACATCATTCTGATTATGTTTCTTCTGTGACTCAGTGGTAATTCAGTCGAATTATTTAGTTTCCATGTGTTTGTAGGCTTTCCGCTGTTTCTGTTGTTGAAATCCAGCTGTAATCCATGGTGGTCTAATAGGATGTAGGAGAGTGTTTTAGGTTTCTTATATATGTTGAAGCTGGTTTTCTTTGCAAGTATGTGGTAAATTGTGGAAATGATTTCATGAGGTGCTGAGAAGAAGATATATTCATCAGTGTTTGGGTGAAATTCTCTGTAGATATTGGTTAAGTCTCTTTGAGTCATAACATGCATCACTTCTGCTATATATTTAATTTCTGTCTTAATGGCATGTATATTAGTGAGAATGGGGTGTTGAAGTTTCCCACTATTAACATTTGGGGTTTGATGTGTGATTTAATCTTTAGTGATGTTTCTTACAAATGAAAATGTGCATGCCCTTTCATGTAAGACTTTTCTTACTAAATATTTCTTACTAAAAATGTGGGTACCATTGCATTTTTTCTTTGATGAATATGAAGTGACCTTGCCCATCTCTTTGGATTAATTTTGGACTGAGGTCTATTTTATTAGATATTAGGATAACTATGTCAACTTGCTTCATAGGTCCATTGATTGAAAAGTCTTTTTCAACGCTTTAAGTCAATACTTATCTTTGATGCTAACTATGTCTCTTGTATGCAGCAGAAAGATGAATCCTGCTTTTATATCCTGTTAGCCTGTGTCTCTTTGAGAGGGCTAATTGAGAGTATTCATGTTGAGGTATATTGATGGCCTATAATTGTTAATTCTAGTTAGTTTATTGTTATCATTGTTGGTAGTATTTGTGTTATCTGTGTGAGTGTGCGTCTGTGTTTTCCTCCTTTGGGTTTTGCCGGTATGAAATTATCTATTCCATGTTTTTATTGGTGTAGCTAATTTCCTTGGGTTGAAATAACAAAACATTAAATGTTATATTTTTTAGGTCTATGAAGTGCTTTAAGACTTTTGTCTATTTGATGCATTTTATTATATATCTGAGAAACTTAAATAACATGAATATTATATGGCACAGTTAAGTAACTGTGATTTGGCATTCTTATCATTTTAAAGACTAGGGTTTATATTGTAAAAATAGAAATTTTTTAAGTGAGTGTATAGTTTTTGAATAATGACATCAAGTATGACATTCATAAGCATTAAACAAAGGCAAATGTATAGTGTAAATGACAATTTTATTTTAAATATATATCATTATACAAAATATCTAAACAGAGGTATATAAAACATCTTAAACAGAAATAGAATATGTGTATATATTATGACTAGTATAATTAGATATTATGGCTAGTATAATTAAACAGAGGTAGAAATTGTATAGTGAGAATGACAATATGTGTAATATGTATTAATGTGTAAAATATTTTAAATAGAGTTAGAAGCATGTGTAAAATCTGGTAATTATAGATTTAACATTGTATTAATATATAAATTATTTTATACAGAACATAATTTAGATTTAAATTTGTATTAATATATAAATTATTTTAAGTAGGCATATAAAATAATTTTGTATTTGTATTAATATATATGCATTTATATTAGCATAAATTGTTTATGGCATATACTTGCTAATAATTGTTTATAGGTAGTTATAATACTTTTTTATATTTGTTTATTTTTAAGGGGATTTTTGAGTTTACATTATTTTTATTTTTAATTTAAATATAATTGATAGCTTTTTAGTAGAATAATAATTATTTATAACTTTTAGAGGAAAAAATTAATTGGAAAAGGGATGTAGTTTTTTATAAGATTGTTTTTCTGTTGACTTGTGAGTGACTATCTTTGAGGGGTCTTGTAAAAATTAAGACAGTTGTTAGGTCTTAGTTGTCTGATTATAAACATTTATAACCATTTTTAGAATATTGGGTAAGGTCATGTGAAATTTTTGTTAAAGATGTTTGTGCTCCATATTGGGCACCAGATATTTAGACTTATTTATTTGTAATTGATTATATAGATGATTAATATTTATTAAGGAGTTATATGAACACTCAGGGATATAAATTGAACTTTAAGGCAATTTTTGAAGAGTGGAACTGTCTCAGGCAGGGTGGTCTAAACTTCTCTTTGAGAATGTAGGAACAAATAGGGAGAAAGGTCAACATGCAACAGGGTTTTCATTGGGGGCTGGCCATGCCCCATTCAGGGTCCTGAGACTCCAAAGCTATGCCTCTAGGTCTTCCTCAATAACACCTGAGTCCCACTACAATATATTATGTATCAAATAAGAATTTCCTAAAGATCAAAGGACAGAACCAGCCACAGAATTGGTCATAGCTGTCAGGCAGTGGTGGCACACACCTTTAATCTTAGCACTTTGGAGGCAAAGGCAGAAATATATCTGGAACTCTGTGAGTTTAAGTCTACACTAGGCAACACAAAATTAATTCAGTCCAAAAGGGAAATAGAGCCAATCAGTGGTGACACACTACTTTAATCCCAGCACTTGGGATCCATGCCGCTGTTCTCAATACTTGAGAAGCACACAACTTTAGTCCCAGAACTAGGAAGGTTAAAATAGAAGGTGATGTGGCTTGCCAAAAAATAATGCAGGAGGACACAGAGTTCAGCCTTCACTTCTATTCAGTCTGAGGATTGGTAGAAACAGGATCTACCCCTATCAACTTGAGGAGTCAGTAGTGGTGAGAAGCAGCTGTGGCTTATTCCTCTGTCTCTCTGATCTCTCAGCTTTACCCCAATATCTGGCTCCTTATTTTTTTTATAAGATCAACTAGGATTTGTGCAACAGTTGGTAAATTTTCTTCTACTATTTTTTACATATATTTTCTGCTCCTTTTGTTACTATTATTCTTGGGTTTGAACTTTTCATATTATTCCAGAATTCTAGATATCTTATGTTAGAATTTCTTTTAGATTTAACATTTTCTTTGACTGTTTCTTCTATTCTGTCAGATCTTAAATGTCTGAGACTCTCTTTTCTATCACTTGCGTTTTGTTGGTGAGGCCTGCATCTGTTCCTGTTCAATTACCCATATTTTCTATTTGCTTAATTCTCCCAGTTTGTCGTATTTTTTTAAACTTCTATTTCCATTTTAAAGTCAAACTGTTCCTTCCTCTGGTTTTCTTGTTATGCATTAATGAATTTATCAATTTCTGCAATGCTTTGTTTATCTTTTCCTCAATATCTTTGAGAGTTTTTTTTTTAACTTCCTCTTTAAGGACCCCGATCATCTTCATAAAGCATTGTAAGGCTTTCTCACATGCTTGAGTTACATTGAATTGTTCAGGCCTTGCTGTCATAGGGTGGCTTTGTTCTGGTGCTGCCCTGCTGCTCTTTCTATATTGATTGTGTTCTTATACTGGCATTTGAACACCTGAATTTGGGATGACTATAGGTCTAGGTGTTGATTCCTGTGTTTGTCTTTATTGGATGGGTGTTCTATTCCTTGGTTTCTGTTTCCTCGAGAGTTCTCTGGCCTTAGTGGCCAAGGGTTCTGCTGACTAGAGAGTCGTTAGGTCGAGTAGGGTGTTTCTGCTGGGATTTAGGGAGACTGACAAACCTCTGCCAATGTTACATCTGCAGTTTCAAACCTGTTTGGTTTCTGGGGTGCTAAATACCTTCTTAAACTCTGGGATTTCTCATATGGCTTGGCCTCCAGTACAGCAGAATTTTTCTGCTAGGGTTAGAGGGTCTAGATCCAACCTGGCTCCTGTATAACCAAAGATTTTTTTTTCTGGAGTTGTATGACAGAGTATAAAACCCAATTGTAGGGAAAAAAACTGGTGTTGTCAGTCTGGCTTTAAGAATTGTTTACAGAAAGTGAGCAGTGTCTTACCTGGGGTCCCAAATTTTGGCTTGGTTTTGGTAAAATTAAAATCTTCACTGAAGTTGTTAGCCAGAATATAGAAATAGGGGAAAGGGTGCAGTCTATTCTGCTCACCATTTTCTAAATAATAATATTTTATATTCTTGCCTGTAAAATGTGTGTGCCTCAAATAATCATTGAACTTTGCATCTAATCCATTTCTATAGTCTAATATAATATGTTACACCAATTACTAAAACACTAAAAGAAAAATAATACACATGAATGAAACAAAAATCCATTTAATGATTGGTTTAATATCTTCAAATATGAAATAACCTGAATCAAATTCCAAATTTAATGATTTACCTAAGATAATTGGTTGTCATGTACTTCACAAAATCGCCATACTCACACAAAGAGTAAAACAGGAGTTCATTTGAGACTAAAAGACTCCTTGAAAATTAATTGTGTTTGTGTAAAATAAACTTCTCAGTATTCAATGAGAATTAAATAACGATCCTTGGTGATTTGAATCCAGAATCCAAAGAGGATATATCCCAATGACAAACAATAACAGTGGAGACAACTTTACAGCTATAAAATCACAACATTAAATTTCTTACTCTGAAATGAATGCTTAACCAAGAGGTAAGATTTTGACTTTGTTAATAAATAGAGATATTTTATTCTTTTAAATGTACTGTGTTTATAACTCATGGTGGAGAAACAAGTCACATGGAATCAAGCAATTATGTAACAGAAGGGGGAAATAGGATCAAAATTTTATGAAAAATTATCTTATCATCTTGAAGTAAATTATTCAGAATGAACAAGCATAAAATAAGTTTTCAGAGATTCCTTATTCATCTATCCACTGGTAAGACCAGAAACCATCATAGTGTTCAAAAGTGTACACAAGTAGCATTCAGCCAGAAGCAAACATGTTTACTAGTCTTAAATATTTTAGTGTCTTATTATCATTAAACATCATGGATGATATTCTTTGTTTATGCCTCAATATTACAGCATCACAGGAATTACTGTGGACAAATGATGATATAAATACAGACTATGAGGAATGACACTCAACCAAACCCATGATAGGTGAACTTTGAACCTCTGAACTTATTAGTTTGAATATTTACTGATCACTGTCCTCTGTTGAAAATTAAGTGAACTCATTTCATCACACTCCAGTTAGAAAACACTGATATTGAAAAGATTTGTTGTATTTAAATAAAAATAACTAGAATATGCTAAGAATTGCTCAGATTTTATGAAAGTAAAATTGCATTTAAGTTATTTTAAATAATAATTAAATTTGAAGTATTTAAAATATTTAAGGAGCTTACAACAAGAATTTTTATTTGTAAATTTAGAGCGATCTTTATTTAGTTTTACAGACTTTGCAAACAAATAACACAAATATCTTTCTATGTACTAACCATATGAAAACTAAAATGCTATCCTTCTGTTTATCTCAAATTTGTTTATGCTCAGAATGGCATTATTTATGCTCATAATGGCATCATTCATTTATATAGTATATTTACAAAAAAGTAATAGACTAAATTCAGCTTGCCTGGTGTTCATATCTTGTTCTATTTTGACTTCGTGTATATGAATGTTGCCTGTCTGCAGATTATCTGTCCCATATGCACATATGGTGTTTGTAAGAACCAGAAGAGGCATTGGGTCCACAAATTTGTAAAATCAGACTTCTGTAAAAAAAATGTGGATGCTGGGGATAAAACCAAGTCCTCTGCATATGCAGCTAGTGAACTTAAACATGGAGCTATATACCAAACTCCACATTTCTGTGTGTTTGCATATGAAAATTACACAGAAAACTAAATGATACTTTATAGAAAAAAAGAAATAGAAATATATACAATTTTTAAAAATCTGGTGCTAATGATTTAGTATGTAGTCAATAAATTTAGCCATGATTTAGTTTTTATGCATAACTATGCCAATTTACATTGTTATAATAAATATACTATTATTGAAAATGCATATATTTTATATTTATTTATTTATTTCTGTTAAGGGAATAGTGCAGGAAATATATCATAGGTGTGGATGTCAAAGCTCTACATGCAGGATTTGGTTCTCACCTCCCACTACATGAATTCCTTGAATCAAACTCTGGTCATCAGATACCAGGTTTGTTGGCAAGTAAATTTACTTGCCAAGCCATTTCACCAGACTGTATTGTGTTTTTAAGTCTTTATCTTCAATGGCAGTTAGAAATGTTTTATGACAAATAAATCTAAATAAAAGTTATCTGTTGTTTGTATCATATTTATAGAATTTCTAATTAAATAATTGGAATTAATTACAGCTCATAAATGTATAAACAAGGAAAACTGGAGTAAAACATTTATTTCTGGTCCAATGTTTTCAATAATAATATATTAGTCTGTAATGCTCTCCGTGTTTGTATTAAATGAAATAAAGTGACCTATTTATAAATCCCATTCTGTAATGTCTCCATCACAGCCTTGGTCTGGCAGCATCCACTCCATCCCATGGCTTTCCTGGAGCATGGGAACCACACTGCAGTGACAGAGTTCATTTTATTGGGCTTGACAGCTGACCCAGTCCTTAGAGTCACCCTCTTCATCATCATCCTGTGCATCTACCTGGTGACTGTATCTGGGAACCTCAGCACCATCCTCCTCATCAGTTTCTTCCCAGCTCCATCACCCCATGTACATTTTCCTCAATGACTTGGCTTCTGTTGACATTGGGTATTCATCTTCTGTCACTCTCAATATGCTCCTCAACTTCCTGGTGAAGGAAAGTATCATCTCCTACCTTGGATGTGGCATCCAGCTGGGCTCAGCTGTTTTTTTTTGGGGGGGGGGGACAGTTGAATGTTTTCTTCGAGCTGCCATGGCTTATGATCACTTTGTAGCCATTTGTAACCCACTGCTTTACACTACCAAAATGTCCACTCAAGTCTGTATCCAGTTGGTTGTAGGATCTTACATAGGAGGTTTTATTAATGCTTGCTTTGGTACCTTTTTCTTTTTTTCTTTTCTTTTTTGTGGACCAAACAGAGTCAATCACTTTTTCTGTGACTTTGCTCCTTTGATAAAACTCTCCTGTTCTGATGCCAGTGTCTCTGGAATTGTTATCTCATTTTCTGCTGGCTCAGTTACTATAACAACATTGCTTGTTATAACCATATCATATTTCTATATTCTCATCACCATCCTGAAGATGCATTCTACCGAGGGTCAACAGAAGGCCTTCTTCACCTGCACATCCCACCTCACTGCAGTCACTCTCTACTATGGCACCATCACATTCATCTATGTGATGCCCAACTCCAGCTACTCCACAGACCAGAACAAGGTGGTGTCTGTGTTCTACACAGTTGTGATCCCCATGTTGAATCCCCTCATCTACAGCCTCAGGAATAATGAGATTAAGGGTGCTCTGAAAAGACTTTACAAGCAAATGTTCTTAAAGAAGAGTAATCAGTTGTTTTGTAAAGCTTAGTATAATAAATAATAATGACAATCAGCAAGACCAATGTGACTCTCATCGCAGGTCTGGCTATTAGCCTTCTCATTACTCATTTTCCCTTATCCCCTATTCCACCCTCTATATGTAGCTATTGTATTTTATTGCATTTCTTTTATATATTTTACTGTCTTTGAGAATCTAATACAATGTATTTTGATCATGTTCACCCAGACTCTTCTATGTCCTGTAGCTCCATCTCCTACACAACCAACACTATGTGTTTTATTTTCTCAAATCCAACTCAGACTGCCTGTAAACATATAAGCATAAAGATAATTGACTCTCCTTCACCTGAAAGATATCAATGGCCAATATTACCTTAGCTATGGGTAGGCTTCTTGATCTTAATTCCTCTCCGTGCTGTGATATTGTCTGGTTTTAAATTGAAGATGCTGACACAGCCACCTTGAATTCAGATCAAGAACCATTATTTATGTTCTGTAAGCAATATTTCTTTGTAGTTATCCACCGCCCCTTGATCTTAAAATATTTCATAATAATTCTGAGCTTGGAGAGAAGAGGGGTGATAAAGATGTCCCACTTAAAGCTGAGCACTTCACAGTCTCTAATTATCGGCATATTGGCAAGTTATGTGTTTATCACCATCTACTGCAAAAAGAAGCTACTCTGATAATAGTTGGGAGATCAACTAGTCTATCAGTATAATGACAAGCCATTGCAAATTGATGTAATACCATGCCTTTTAGGAAGATAATGGTGGCATGTTATTCCCTGGAGCTAAGATATGTTTGCCTTCATTTTTATCCCTGATACTGCTGTCAAGTATAGGCAACATTTTGCATACCCAACCTTATATTAGATCCAGTGAGTAAATGTTTGACTACTCCCATGACACTTACATTTGTGTCAGCACAGCACTAGGAGGGATGTCTTGCTAGGCTGATGGTTAATTGCACTTCTAAGTTTCACAAGACTAATTGTCCATAAAAACATTTATGATATGTTTAACATGGTCATATTAGGCTATTACTATTTACAATTTTTAATTCCTTCCATTTACCTCAAAATAGAATCCAGGTATTCCTCCCTCTTCCATTATTTTATTCTTGGATTAACCTGACCTCTTTTTATTTATTGATATTATCAGGATCAGTTTACTTGCTATTTACCTTTCATTATTTTTTATTTAAATTTTTATAACATAGCCATCACTGTTCCCTCTCCCTCCCCTCTTCCCAGTCCTCCCCCAGCTTTCCCCTACCCCATCCCCCATCCATTCCTCAGAGAGGGTAAGGATTTCCAAGGTGAGTCAGTGCAGTCTGGAATATCCAGGTGAAGTAGGACCAAGCTCCTCCCTCCAAGAAACAAGGTACCCACCATTACACTCTCCCCTGCTGCTGCTCCACACCTATGGATATCTTCACCTCCATGATGGAGTGACTTTCTTACAGGGACTGTTGTTCCTTTGGGGGGCATCCCTGCAGCATCTACAATGGCTGTTTCTCCCCTTGCAAGTGTGTGCTACTCTGGCTCCTGATTCACCACATGGAGATATCTCTTACTCCTTTACTTCCCCAGGAGCTACAATCCTGTCTGTTGCTTAAAAGACCCACTAAAAAGCTTTTCTTTCTATTATAAAATCATAGTTAACTGTTACCTCAGGACATAGATTTCCTCCAATCATCCAAATTTCAAAATTTATATAATTTGCAAAAGAATATCTTAACTATTTCTCAAAAAAACAAAAAGAAGGTATTGTTAAAAAGTTTGTCTGATGTACATTCTGGTATTTTATAAATGTTGTTTAAATATGACATGGAGACAAAAGTTAGTTAGATATCTTTTCTCAGTGACCCTTTTTATACACTAATCATGGGTGTCTGCCCCTTATGGCTAGAATTCAGAATATACGTGGTGCATCAGGAGCCAGAGGAGCACACACATGCAGGGGGGAGAAACAGCCATTGTAGATGCTGCAGGGATGCCCCCCAAAGGAACAGCAGTCCCGGTAAGAAAGACACTCCATCCTGGAGGAGAAGACATCCATAGGTGTGGAGCACCAGCAGGGGAGAGTGTGTTGGTGGATATCTTGTTTCCTGGGCCCTGGAAAGCCCAGAGCGTCCCAAACACCCATGCTGCCACCAGAGTGCCCACCACCATGGATGGGAGGGCATTTGCAGAAGTACACCAGAAGGAGAAGGATAGCAGCTGGAAGGGTCAGAAGAAATGGGAATTGGAAAGATTTGCTGGAACCACCAGAAAAGTCAGATGAAATGGGAATTGGAAAGATTTGCTGGGTCCACCAGGGCTCTGCTGCAAGTAAGCTCAGCCACCTGTGTAAGCTATAGCAGTAGACTGCAGCAGTGGCTAGGGCCTCTCCCAACCCAGCATACTGCATGGCAAAGTCACAGGACTCATATGGCTGACATGGGCCTCTACCGTTGCAAACAGTGGCCAGGCCATGAATTCCACACTACAGAGACAGACTCATGCTCCATATGTAGACTGCCTAGACCTTGGCTCTGCTTGAGCCAAGAAGTTGTTGCCCAGAAGTTGATTGAAGCCAGAGATTCAGGCCTATCCAGGTTGTGTGGTGACTAGCCCTATGTGCATGCAAGGCAGCTGAAGAAATAGGCCCAGGCCCATGTGCATGCACAACTGCTGGTATGTGGCTATAGAGACAAAGGCTTTATCCTCTGTGTGGGCAAAGTGAGCCTTAGCAGGAACATTATACCTTAGCTAATAAGAAGTAGAATTTCCAATGACAGATGACCACAAATAAGGCAGTGAGAGAAAAAGAAAAAAGAAACTTGCCTGGTCCTCTGAGGGACAGCCAGTTGAAAAAAAAATTGCTGTTTACTCCCTAGAAGACCCCACCCCCCTACACCAGGGTCACTCTTACTCCATTATTGACTACATTGGATGGATGTACTGAGTGACCCAAACTAACTTGTCAGTAAAGTAACTCTTTGCATCAGACCTGGTCTCTTGGTGGTCTTTTGGGGGGAGGGGTCTGTACTCTGGACACATTTAGGTGCTCATTCTGGATCCCCAAGCCTACCACTACCACCCTCTGTTGAGTCTCGAGACTCTCATCAGCAGATAACTTTCAGTATTGTCCCCCGAGGCAAAGGTTGGTTTCTGTATCTGGTTATAGAGCTCGTTTTGTAAAGCCTGCAGGAGATCTAAGCAGACACTGATGGATTGCAAGCTGGACAGTGGAAGGCTGTCCAGGACTCTGTGCGTAGGTCAGAAGACCCTTTTGAGGGCAACTAGATTCCCCCTCATACCACTAAAGACACTAAGGAAGTCATGACTGCAAGTTTTGGGGCTGTGTTTCATTTTGAAGTCTGTTCATGGCCACTTGTCTGTCTTTATCTGTGCGTTTTACTGTGTTTGTGTGGTTGTCCTCTTGTGGTAGTGGCTAGAGCAATTTAAAAATCCTGAGCCAAGTTAATAGTCATCTTTTTACTCCCTTAAAAATGTTCCTGGATCATTCTAAGAACTAGAGTGGACAGGCTGAAACAAGGACACCTCAGGTCTTTGTGTAAAAATGAAATGACCCAGTCTTCTGACCAACTGGCCTCCAGAGGGCATTTTTGATCTCTGCCACATAGGAAAAACTAAGGATGCTGTTTATGTTTATGGGAAACCTGAATACTTTGAACGGAGGCCCTATATTTCTACCCAGGAGGATATGATTCATTCTCTCCCACTGGCTTAAACCTCTGGTTTTTAATCCTCCTCCCAAGCCCACCAGGACCATTGTAGCCTGTAGAGCCTGAAGCTGGCCAGTAAGCCTTCTGTGTCTACTTTGTGTTTTCCCTGTGTTCTGTGTCTACTTCCATGTATTTTGTGTTAACTGGGCCCTTCGGATATCCTTTTGTCTCAGTTTTGGTCTTGTCTCCAGGCACCAGGAGAGCTGTTTTGTTGTCGTGTGCTATAATTTTGCTTGTTTTCTTTCTCCTAACTTATGAAAACTATTATTCTAGGATTTTTATGTGGGTCAGCTGACATTGTTTCCCTGGGAAAAGTTTTCTTCGCCTTCTTGTTGGAATGCCCCACAAATAGGAATGTGTGAATGCCTGAGTAATGTGGCCACAGCATGCATGTTTAATGCCTGGGTGTGTGTTTGTGTGTGTGTGTGTGTGTGTGTGTGTGTGTGTGTGTGTGTGTGTGTGTGTGTGTGCGTGTGTGTGTGTGTGTTGCAACTCCAGATACAAACTGTTCATGGCCAGCCTTTGGACCAGATGGCCAGAGAAGGTACAGGGCCTCACTTTTTGTTGAAAGGGATTCTCAGGTTATTACTGCCAGATAGACAGAACTGTCATGTCATAGTCATCTGTTTCTGTCTTCATCGAAAAGAGACAGGTACCACTGAGACAGATGGAAATGTGAGCTGCCTCCCTCCTTCCTTGTTCCCTTGCTTTTTGTCCTGGAGACCAGGCAATGGCTGGTGGGCCTGGGTTCACACTTGACATGCTGAAGATAAAAAATGGCTGGGCAGCACACTGAGCTACAGAATAAACTTAGTCATGCCAATGTTATAAGATGTTGCCTACCCATCCAGATATGTTTCTGATTGGAATGTTTTGATTGCCTTGTTGGAAAGTTTTGTTTATTTCTCAAGCAAGTTGTACATGCTTGCTGTGTTGAAAGGTTTTGTCTGTGTTTTCTGATGTGTTTGTAAGTTTTGTTGTCAGCGTGGAACTGAAACAGAAATGGTTTAAATACTTTTTGCTATCTCTGCTGATGATAACAAATCCACCCATACCTGCTGTGGCTTCATTTATGGTCAGGGGTCAGAATATAGCAGGAATTCAAATGTCTTTTTCTGATGTGTCATATGCTGACACAGTGACAAAAAATTAAGTATGGTCTATGTGAACATTTTGTACCTTGGAATTTATATGTTTAAATATAACCTTTGTTATATTACAAATATAACCATATTTATAAAATATGATTAATAGTCTGTTAAAATTAAGACTAGTCATACTGGGAATTGATAATTAACAATCCATGCTTGGGAGAAGCTGAATTTGGTGATATCTTTTATATTTAATAATATCAGTCTTGGATATCAGAGAACAGATCCACCTACAGTCAAGACAGGAGGGTCAGAGAGTGGTAACTCAAGACTTTAATCTCAGCTTGGGAAAGACCATGCAGTGACCTATGCCTTTAATCGCATAACTCCAGAGATAGAGATCTTTCTGTGTTTCTGTGAGTTCAAGGCCTAACTACCAAATAGGAGTAGCATACATCACAGTCTTAATTATAGAATTGTGATGATGCAGATTTCAACCCAGAAGTGAAAAACTGGACAAAGAAGATATTTAAGGGGGCATAGGCAGAGGGTGTGGCATTCTGTAGAAACAATGAGGAGACAGGCTGAGGAAACTGGAAGAAAGATTTTACCCTGAGAAGTTGGCTGAGTGAGAAATGACTGTGGTCTGCTTTCTCTCTCTGATATTCCACCCATTTCCTAATATCTGGCTTTCAATTTTCATTTAATATCAACTAGAAATTATGTTTCAACTGAAAGATCAGAGAGACAGAATAGCCACTTCTGACCTAGATATCTCCTCAGGAATCCTCGGACTCAATGCCTTGAATGACTATAAAAAAATTATATGTGCCTCAAATAATCATTCAACTTTGAATTTCATCCCTCTCTGTATTCACATAAGCACCTTATAGAATATTTCACATCAAGCACTAGAATGCTAAAAGAAAAATTAGCACATATTAATGAAGGAAACAAAGATAGTTCGTTTTGACATTTAATTTAAAAATTTAATATGAACTAAGCCAATTGACTGGTAGGAATATTTACCTAATAGAATTGATTATCATGTATCATCCATAATTGCCAAGTAAAAGTGCAAGAATGCTCACTCGGAAGGGAAACAAAATCTCCTGATCTTGACAGACTCCTTGAAACTTAATTGTGTTTGTGTGAAATGAACTTCTTAGCACTCAATGGGAATGAGGTAATGATCCCTGTTGATTTAAATTCACACTGGAATCCAGAGCTTCACCAGGGATTGATTCTTGGTGACAAACCATGACAATAGAGACAGCTCTGTAGCTATAAAATCATAGTGACTTTGAACTTTTTATTTGGAAATAAATTCTTATTTCAAGAGGTAAGATTGTAGCTTCATTGGTAAATGGAGATACTTTATTCTTTGAAAATATACTGTTCGCTATGGACTCTGGTGGAGAAGCAAGTCAGAAGAAATCAAGAAATCATGGAACAGAAGGGAGATAAACTTTATAGAATTACTTTATGCTTCTTTAGGCAAATTATTCAGAATTATTTGGCATAAAACTAAATTTTCTTTTTATTGTATTAAAAATAGATTCTTTTCTCATACATTATTTCCTAATCACTTTATCCTCCTATATCCTTCCCAGCTAATCCCAGTTTTCAAAGATTCCTTATTTATATATTTATTGGTAAGACCAGAAACCAACATGGCCTTCAGATTTGTATACACATAATATTCAGTCCAAAGACTTTCTAATTCACTAGCTTTAAAACACTTTGGCAGCTTACTATCCTGGAATATTATGTGCAAATAATTCATTGTTTATGGGATGAATGTTCCAGCATCACAGGCATTACTATGGACAAACAGGTATGTAAATGTAAACTGTGAGGGTTTAGCGTCAGTCTGCAGCATGCTAGATGACCTTTCATAAACCTTTTAATTTCTTATTTGAATATTTATAGGCAATATATTTATAGGCAATTTGTAGGCAAAAATATCTTATATTTACTTATATGCATGAAGGGATAGTGCAGGTAACAAATATGCCTTACTACAAATAAAAATTATTTATTATTTGTAACAAATTTCTATAATTTCTTCTTAAATTTGAAGAAATTACTGTACATACAAAAATAACACTAGTAGAACATCCCTTGTTGGTCCAATTTTTGGAAAAATATATTAGTTGCTAATTTTCTCTATGTATACATCAAATAAAATAAAGTAACCAACTTATTAATTCCTTTCCTTCAATGTCTCAATCACAGCCTTGGTTTGGCAGCAGCCACTCCGTCCCATGGCTTTTCTGGAGCATGGGAACCACACTGCAGTGACAGAGTTCATTTTATTGGGCTTGACAGATGACCCAGTTACTAAAATCACCCTCTTCACCGTCATCCTGTGCATCTACCTGGTGACTGTGTTTGGGAACCTCAGCACCATCCTGCTCATCAGAGTCTCTTCCCAGCTCCATCACCCCATGTACTTTTTCCTCAGTCACTTGGCTTCTACTGACATAGGCTATTCATCTTCTGTCACACCCAATATGCTTGTCAATTTTCTGGTAAATAAAAATACCATCTCATACCTTGGATGCTCTATACAGCTTAGCTCAGCTGCTTTTTGGGGGGCAGTTGAATGCTTCCTTCTGGCTGTCATGGCTTATGATCGTTTTGTAGCAATTTGTAACCCACTGCTTTATTTGACAAAAATGTCTACACAAGTCTGTATGCAGCTGGTTGTAGGATCTTACATAGGGGGATTTTTCAATGCTTCCTCCTTCACCCTTCCCTTTATTTCTTTTGTTTTCTGTGGACCAAATAGAATCAATCACTTTTACTGTGATTTGGCTCCATTGATTGAACTCTCCTGTTCTGATGTCAGTATCACTGTGGTTGTTACATCATTTTCTGCTGCATTAATAGTTTTGATCACAGTGTTTGTCATTGCTGTCTCCTATACGTACATCCTCATCACCATCCTGAAGATCCGCTCTACTGAGGGTCGCCAGAAAGCCTTCTCCACCTGTACCTCCCACCTCACTGCAGTCACTCTGTTCTATGGGACTGTCACATTCATCTATGTGATGCCCAAGTCAAGCTTCTCCACTGACCAGAACAAGGTGGTATCTGTGTTCTACATGGTAGTGATCCCCATGTTGAATCCCCTCATCTACAGCCTCAGGAATAATGAAATTAAGGGTGCTCTGAAGAGTCAGCTTGGTAGGAAAACATTTTCTTAGTGTAATCTATTGTTTTATAAATATTTATAAAATAATGATAATTGCTCAAGACCAATGGGACTATTATCTCAAACATGGCTATTAGGCTTATTGTTATTTCTTTTGCCTGTATCTTCTTTTTCTCCCATTATATATAAATATTGTGTTTACTGAATTTCTCTTTTTATAGTTATAAATGTGTCCTTAAAAATATTATACAATGTATTTTGATCATGTTCACCCCCTCTCACAACTCAGCTCATTATAACTCCCTCTTCTACACATCTAGTTATTCTTTTTATCAAATCCAACTCATGATATATGTACATACTTAGGTGTATAACTTACACTGAGACATGCAGATCCACACCCTTAAAAAAACTAACTCATGTTTTGTAAAATATCAATTGTCAGCTTCTCAGCTACAGGTGGACTTCATGTTTATGAACCTCTTCACACTGGGGCTTTGTATGATTTGATCTTCTGCATACTGACACAGGTAACAAGAGTTTATATCTGTGATTATTCTGTTGTTTTCTGAAAACATTGTTTATTTGTGATCATCTGCCAGCTTTGGTTATTACAGTCTTTCTATCCATTCTTTCACAATGATTTTTAACTTTGGAAAGAAACATATATGATAGAGATATAGTGGCATGCCTTCCATAGTCTCTAATTCCCTGCACATTCACAAGTTGTGTGTTAATCACTGCAAAAAGAAGCTTTGCAGATGAGAGTTGGGAGATAATCTAATCTACAAGTGTAATAATAAGTCATTGCAAATTAGTTTGATATGTTCATTTAGGAGAATAGTGGTGATGGTTTCTTCCGTATGGTGTATAACCTGTCTAGCACTGATTTTGGCCCTAGGAATCATGCTGGCTGGGAATTTATCTCATGGAGTTAGATTTACATCCAACATGCAATGTGATATTTACTCTCATATTTGTGCTGCTATAGCACCAGTAGGAATGTCTTTCCAGACTGGTGGTTATTGTACTTGAAGTGTTCACCAGAAGAGTTTTCTGTATAACACATTTTAAAATATAGTTATGTTAGGCTTCTTCTGTTTAAAGGTTTAATTTTTTCTACTCACTTTAGAATAAACTTCAGATTCTTACCATAATTGTCTCCTTGGATTATCCAACTTCTTATTTTATTTGAGTTATATGAATGAATGCACTTGCAATTTTCCATCTGGAAACTTTTAGCCCCATCTTTATACCTACAATCCCTTCTTAGTTTCCTGCTCAAATATCACTTGCTCCATAGGGCTTTCATTGCTAGAGTACACAAGCTAACAACACCCAGCCTTGCTTCAGTCAACATCACCCAGCCCTGCCACATTTACCTTAACAATGCCTAGGAACTCCATTTACTTTTCTCCACACCTTCTAAGTTTAAAAGGTTAATTTTTCTCTAGTTTACTCTCCACTGAACTATCAATTTTATGAAAATTATTTCATTTAGAAATATATTTTAAATGTCTACTTGGTTCTACAATACAAATTAATTCTCAACAAAAAAATTCTAGATGGAATGATGTCTCAATGCCTATCCTGTATCTAATTGTAAAATAATTTCAAAGCTGAAAAATGTTCCAATATGATTTAAGTCATAAAGACACTACTGATTTTTGATGTCTTATCCTAGCCATTAATCTACACTGTCCTCAAGTATGTAAATAAGCCTGAAACCTTCATTAGTACATAAGTTAATGTTTCTTACTGATAATTATTTATAATTTCTTAGCTATCTGTGCTCATTTAAAACCTAATGTATAATTCTAAAACAGTTGGCCATTCCAACCTAAGAGATGTGGATTCAGTGATTATGGAAAAGCTAATCTTTATGTTAAAGACTTTAATGGAAACATGACTAAAGTTTTAAGGAATCACATGGCCAGACATTTAAATTTTTCCCAGATGTCTATGGAGTGATAAAGAATAGGGAAAAATTTAAGGAAATTTGGATATAAAGCTTTCAACATGAGAGTTGTTAAGCTGAAGAAGCAAATACTTAGTAGGCAAAGTCCTTGCCACCATGCATGATAATCCCAGGGATCTACTTTTAAGAACAAACAAACACACACACACACACACACACACACACACACACACACACACACACACACACACACACACACACACACACACGCTAATACAAAAATGTAAAATAGCAGGTTAGAAAGACAAAATACTACACGACATGCCTATTCATAGTAGAATTAAGAAAAAAATTGGATGGCTTAGTGATTAAGAGCAAATACTAATCTTGTATAAGACCTGTGTTCTCCCAGAATTCACACTGTGGCATACAACCATCTATAATTCCAAGTGTAGTAAATTCAGTATAGTCTTTTGCCTTCTCTCAGGAATAAGCATGCACATAATGTATATCCATGCTGTTCAAGCATCCATGCACTTGAAAAGTAAAAGAAAATCAATTTTTCTGGCTCAAATTTATTTAATCTTAATGCTGAAAGACAAAATCACAAAGTATGCATCAATAGCTTTTTAAAAGCCTTGATAACTTTAGGTTAAATCTGATGTTTTGATAATTGCTGTAAGATGAAAAACCCCAGAAAATAATCTAAAGCACATATAGCTGAGATCAAAAGTACAAAACATCCCAACTATTTCTAGCTGAAATACTTTCTTGTTAGGATTGGTTGAGGATCAAAGGTAATGATTAATCTCTTATAACCATTCCTGCCCTCAGTCTCCTGATATAAAATTTATTGATGATTATGTACTCTACAGATCCAAAGTATACCTGTTTTTGTAATATTTCCATTTTTTTCTTTTTAAATTTAAAAGTAATTTTCCATACCCTCCAATGCTACCTTTCCCACCCCTTCTCCCAGTCCTCCCCCAGCATTTCTCCCCAATCCTACCTCCCTATGTGATGTGGGAATGTCTTTCTGTATGCTGTAAATATCAAGCTTTAAATAAAGGAGCTGTTTTGGCCCATGAGAGGCACTACAGAAAAAGTAGGCAGGGGAATCAGAATAGATAGGAAAGGAAGGGTGGAGTCAGAGACAGACTGAGCCAGCTGCCCAAGAAGAAACTTCTAAGGAACACAGGTGACCCACGGGCCACACGACACATGGCAGACAGGTTAATGGGAATTGGTTGAGTTAAGATGTAAGAACTAGCTAGCAATGTGCCTGAGCCATAGGCCAAACAGCATGAACTTAATATAAGTGTCTGAATCATTTCTGGGGGCCTGAACAGCTGCAGGTGGCTAAGGAGTCTGGGACAGCAGGTCTGTGGGTTCATACCTTAGGCCACCGGGGACCAAGAAACCTCACTACTACACCTATTCACTCCCCAGAGAGGTAGAGGAATCCCAAGGTAAGTCAATTTGGTCATATCCAATTGAGATAGGACCAAGTTCCTCCCCAAGTATTAAGGCTGAGAAAGGTGTTTTCCTGCTAGCCATGAGCATAAAGAAGCCAGTTCATGGACCTGGAATATGGTCTGAGTGCAAGAGGCTCTAAAAACTGCCCATCCCTTATAACTATCATAACTGTCATCTATATTTAGGAGGTTCAGATCCTTCGCATGAAGGTGCATCAGGTATCATTTCAGAGTCTTCAAGCCTGTGAGCTTCCAACAGCACAGTACAGCCTATTCCATGGGTCTCTCCATTATTATCCCAATCCCTCCATTCTTGCAATCTCTCCCCCTTCTTTTAGCTGGACCAGTAGCACAACCCTGTATTTATATATAGACCTCTGCATCTGCCTCCATCAGCTGCTAGATGAGGGTTCCATAACAGAAATTAGGGTGGTATTCATATAATAATAGGGAAAGGTCTATTTAGGTACCTTTTCCACTATTGCTTGAAGTCCCAGATGGGCTCATCTTGTAGGTTCTAGAATGTTCCCTAGCATCAAGTTTCTCTCTAATCATTCCCACAAAATATCCTTCTATCAGGATATCCACATTTTTAATCTCCTCTGTTATTCTCTCCTACTTCAACCTCTGCTCTAATATCTCATTCTCTCATGTTTTCTTCTCACCTCCCCTTGCTCCCCCCCCATATAATTACATTTTTCAGAAGATCTTCCCTGTCTCCCCTTCCCAGGGGGGATCTATGGGTGTCTCTCTTAACGTTCTCCTGTTACCTAGCTGCTGGTGTGGGGATGACCTGGTTATCCTTTGCCTAACTATTAAAATCTACTTATGAGTGAGTGCATACCATGTCTATCTTTCTGGGTCTCTTACCTCACTCAGAATGATATTCCCCAGATCCATCCATTTTCCTGCAAATTTCAGGATTTTATTTTTAACTGTTGAATAATATTTCATTGTGTAAATGCAATGCACTTTATAAGTTTATTCTGCAATTAAGGGGCATCTAGGTTGTTTGAATAATGCTGCTATGAACATAGTTGAGCCAATGTCCTTAGGATAAGAATGTACATCCTTTGGGTATATGCCCAATAGTAGTATTGCTAGATCACTGGGTAGACAGATTCCCAGTTTTCTGAGGAACAGCAATACTGATTTGCAAAGTGGTTGTACAAGTTTACACTCCCACCAGCAATGGAGAAGTGTTCCCCTTGCTCCACATCCCATTCAGCATAGGTTGTCATCTGTTTATGGTTTTTTTTTTTTTTAACTTAGCCATTCTGACAGGTATGAGATTGTATCTCAGAGTTGTTTGCATTTTTCTGATGGCTAAGGATGCTGACCAATTCTTTAAGTGTCTTTCAGCTATTTGAAATTCTTCTGAGGAATTATTTTGTCAATTGCAGCCCTTAGTTTGGTTATTTCCTTGTGGTATACTCCTCCTGGGTGAGTTTGCATCTTTTTGTTCTAAAGCTTTCAAGTGTCCTGTTAAGTTGCTAGTGTGGGAATTTTCCAAATTCCTTATGTAGACATTTAGTGCTCTTAAATTTTCTCTTAGCATTTCTTTCACAGTGTACCATAAGTTTGGTTATGTGGTACATTCCTTTTCATTGAAATATGAAGTCTTTAATTTCTTTCTTTAATTCTTTATTTACCCAGTGGTAATTCCATTGAGAACCATTCAGTTTCCATGAGTGTGTATGCTTTCTGTAGTTTGTATTGTCAAATTCTAATTTTAACCCATGATGATCTGATAAGATGAATAGGGTTGTTCCATTTTTTTTGTATCTGTTGAGATTTTGTAATCAAGTATGTGGTCCATTTTAGAGAAGGTTCCATGAGGTGCTGAGAAGAAAATATATTTTTATAAGTTTGGTGTGGGTAGCACTTGTGCCTGTAGGACATTGCCAGAGAGGGCTGTATGAGGGAGAACATGCTGGTAGGTATGGTTGAGTGGTAGAGTGGGTCTTTGGGAACAGGGTCCAGTAGGTAGCACCTGATGGCCTGCTGTTGAGGCCTGCACCAAAGCAGTGAGATTCTACCAAGATTGGGAGACAGGATTCAGCTGTTTTGCTGGAGCTGAATTAAGACAGGAAGGGACAAGTAAAGTACTCTGAAATGTAGGTCTTGGAGCTTGAATCAGTTTAGCTAAGAGACCAGTCACTCACTGGTGTTGATGGTGCTTGCATCTGTAGGATCTGCTGGTGTTATGAGAGAGGGTTATCCATTGGCTAAATGCTGAGAGAGGTGGGAGTGGGTGGCAGAGCTGGCCTTGTGAGAAGAGGGTCCAGTGTGTGGCAGTGGTAGTGCTGCCATCTGCTTACAAGTCTCTCACCTGCTTGCCCTAGGAAAAAAATTCTTTGTTTTCTGAAATACAATTTCTCTTCATAGCCTTAACTGTTGTGGAACTCACTTTGTAGGCAAGGCTGTCCTCAAACTCAGAGATCTGTCTGCTTGTGTCTTTTAAGTGATGATATTAAAGGTATTGCCACCTGGCTGATATAGAAAAAGATCTTATGTGATATTATGAGGTTAGAATTCCCAAAAATGACCTTAAGTTTAGTTTGGGTTAGTCATATACTGCTGGGCATGTAGCCTACTCTTGAGAGTAGTTTTGTTTATTTGTTTTATCCAGTGAGACATCTTTAGAGAAAACTAAATTTTCATTTCCAAGTGGTTATTAATTGAAGATCTCTTCTGAGTTATGTCCATATCTCCTTTAAGCTCTAGAAGCCTATCTTTCACAAACTGGTGGAGATTCTGTGTATGCTACTTCAGTATCATTGTGTTTCTATGCTTATCAATCTCACTCGCTTAAGGGTCTTGGTTTTGGGGGTGTTTGAGTGTCCTCATTACCCTCTGGCTTTTATACTCTTTCTACATCCTCTACCTTGGGGTTCCATGAGGAATTGGAAGGTAGTCTCAAACTCATTTTAAAAAAATGAAATTCACAGGTAAATGAATGGAGCTAGAAAAAAATGTTGTGAATGAGGTAACATGGAGCCTCCCCAAATATAGATGGTAATTTTCTTACCGATGACAGCTTTTAAGCCTTCAATAGCCATACTACTCTCTGAATAATCGCAAAGGAGGTAGGAGGTGGGAGGATCCCCTAAAGAAATGGAAATAGATTATATAGTTAGAAAAGTATAGAAGACTGACCTGAGAGGATTAAAGGGGGACAGAGAGAGAAAAGAGGAAACTAAGGGAGGGAATTTGAGAGCAACCACTAATACTAAGGTACATTTGAGGGATGAAATGGAAACTTACTGCAAGAGGAGCTTCTTTTAACATATGCACATATGAAACAAACTTAAATGGAGTCACGAAATAATGGATGGAAAAAGCTATAACTAGGGATATTTGTCACTAAGTAAAACATCCAGGGACAAGACTACATTATATCTTATTGAGCTTCTGACCAAAGGGGCCCAAATAACACCCTCCCAATAAAACAACTCAAGCTATTGCCAATACTATTCGTGGCTGTCCACTAACTTATCGTTAAGCCAGATTGGTGGGCACAACACTTACATATCTCATTTCAACACAAAAAAGGCATTATTTTATCTCTCTAGAACTTTTACCTCTACTGATAGTATTAATTTTATTGGAAAAGTACTTTGCATACAAGAGGAAATAAACACCAACCCCCACTACAAGCTCTTCAATTTATACTGGTGACTTTCTGAATGACACACTGGTACAATATTGGCACAAACACTATGGGAGTAACCAAGAACTATCTGATTAAATGTATAGCCCACTCCATGAAACAGAACCCATACCTGACACCGTATGTCAAGAATCTGACACTAGATAAGGCACGGACCTAAGAGAAAACCCAATGTTAGTGTTCTGTTGAAGGAACATGTTGATAAAATGATACCCAATGGCATTCTATTGTATCTATAGGTCAATGTCTCACTCAGCCTTCATCAGAAAAGCTTTCTCTTTAGGTGGAAGGAGCACACAACTGAGTGAGTAGAGAGTGAAAGACTTTGGTACACTCAGATTTAAATGAAATATATTTTTCAAATCCCTCCCTTCAGAGCTCTGAGAACTATGTAGAAGACATTGAAATGTTATAAGAACCAGAGGAAGTGTATGACACTAAGGAAGCGGTGTCTTCCATGTGAAACAGGACTGATGCACAATGAATTCACAGGGAATGTGGCAGTGCAGATAGTGACTAGACAGGTACAAACCGGATGGAGTCCTGATGGTGAAATGGGAAAGTATACATGAACTTCCATCTCCAATCAAGAGGCTATCAGCAATTAACAACCACTCACAATAAAAAAAATAGTTTCTTCAAAGGAGTTTCACTGGCTATACAAAGCACATTTGAGTTTAGGTTCCATGCCCAGTAGTAGATGGCCAAACAACAGGAAATCAAGGATACTTTTGGACGTCTTTGCTCAGAAATTGATTTTCTTGGGTTCTTTTTTTATTTCACTAATATTCTCATTGTATGAAATGGCTTCAGATTTTGTGTTTTTGTGCTTTCTTGCTCTCTCTCTATGTATGTGTGTATGAAATTTTATGTTATTTCTATGATTATGTTTTCACTGTTTTATTCTTGTTTGTTCATCCATTTTATTTGCCTGTTTTTTTTCTTAAGAGAAGAAAATAGAACATTTGGAGTTGGAAGGGTAATGAAATGGAGGGGACCTGAGAAAATGTGAGGAAGTAGAAGCCATGATCAGAAAATATTTGATAAAAGAACAGAATTTTCATTAAAAATGAAATAAAATAAAAAGACATAATAGAAAGGAGTAGTTGATTGATTGTTATCACTAAGAAGTCTAATTGCAACTTCTGAAGTCGATGAAAAAAGTGAGATAGAAATTGCCCTAACTATCTTCAGTTTGAAGTACAGTGTTTAATAGAACACATTATACAAATACATGTATGTACATACCTGCTAACTCTAGCTCAATGAATGTTTACTGATTGTCTCTTAAAAATACACATTTCTTGTATGTATATTTTTAAGTTCTTAAGAGTTAAAAATTATTTTTATTAAAGTTGCATGAACAAATGCTACACATAATTCATTGGCAGTTGAGCAGTACAGCATGTTTTAGTGTGGACATTTTATGTATACAGGTATTTTAAAACACTCAGAATTCTTTGCTTTTTGGTCACTAGAGAAACTTTTAAAAACTACAAAGCCTAAACTACAGTTCAAGGAAGGCATTAATGACAATGCAACAATATCAAATGGATAAGCTGGTCCTAGGGACAGGCAACTACATCAGCTGAGTATGCTTTGTCCATGTTTCCCCTACAAGAAAGTATACTAGTGGAGCAATTATTCACTCACTCTGGGCCTGTTCTGCATTCAGGTATGGGAGATGAAAGACAAGAGCTGTGATGATGACAGACAGTAAGTTAGAAGAAGTGTGTAGAACTGATTCCAAACACTAGCACAACAGGCCAGAACATGACTCTGTTCCCCTCGAGCCTGAACCGGACTGAGCAACCTAAGCTACCCTTACTAAGACTTAGGAAGAAAAGCAGTAAAATCACAGTAGCAGCACCACTACCATGGGATGAAGAACACAAATAGCTTATGAACATTAATTGTGTCTTAGTAAGAATTATATTGTTTAGGAAGTACCTTGTATGCTGTTATACTAAATTTACAAAAATATGTTGGTGGAGCAATTGATACAAGTGATATAAATTCTTTAAATACAGGATTTGATTATGAAAACTTTTTTCTTCTTCTTTTTCTTTTTTTATAGTATTTCTTGAGCTGCCCAAGATCAATAAGCAGATACTTTGAATGGATAATTGAAATATTTAGAGATCCTGTACACTATTTATAAGTTATACTCTGTAAGGTTAACTTTTGAGTTTCTTACAGATTTATAATTCGTTTGGGAAAAAAGTGAAGATGTGCGTTAAGGAAATTATTTTTTTAAAATTCCATGCATGAGTGGGGAAAGGAACTCCCAGAAGGCAAAAGTTTATTTGATAAAAATCTCAGTAAAAATATTGGCTCTATTCCTAAGAGTTATAGCTCATGAAGTGCATCCAATGCACAAAAATCTATAAAGACTATTGCTATTGCATTGATATTTATGTGAGAGCCATATGGTAAATTCCTATCCCTGAGGATACCACTTGCTTGACTGCATGGCTAGAGAAATTATGCTGAATACTACTATTGGGCATATACCCAAAGAATGCACATTCATACCACAAAGGTATTAGTTCAACTATGTTCAAAGCAGCATTATTCATAATAACAAGAAACTGGAAACAACCTAGATGCCACTCAATTGAAGAATGGATTAACAAACTGTGGAACATCTACACAATGGAGCACTACTCAGCAGTAAAATAAATAAATAATAAAAAAAAAGGTATCCTACAATTTTCTGGCAAATGGATAGATTTGGAGAATATCCTCCTGAGTGAGGTATCACAATCCCAGAAGGATATACATGGGATGTACTCAATCATAAGTAGATTTTAGGCAAAAAGCAAAGAATACCCAAACTGAAAACTGCAACCTGTGAATAGTTCAGGATTAGAAGGAACTTAGGAGAGACATCCAGAGACTCCCCTAAAAAGAGAAAATAGAGATGATCACCTTAGCAAACTGGGGTCATAATGAGTTGCAACCAAGAAGATTTGGGAACAAATCTTGAAAGAAGGAGATGGTTGAGTGAGAGAAGCAAAGAGAGAGATGGAGAGATGGAGGGAGATGGATATATCGATAGAGAAAGCCAGTGTGGGGTTGGAAAGAGCCTGGGTGCTAGGGAAATGTTCAGGAACTCACAGGATGTCCCAGGCCAACTCTCCAAACAATTGTGGAGGGGGTTCCTGAATGGTACTTTCTCTATAATCAAATGAACAAACACCCTAAGTGTCATCGCAGAACCTACATCCAACAGGGAATGGAGATGGAGGTGAAGTTCCAAGGCTGAACACTGGTCAGAGCTCCTGGTCTTGCTGAGAGCATGCATGGGCAGTCTTATGAGTAGGGGGATAGAGATTATGAGGAAGGTTCCCATGGCGATGGCTGGCTCTGGGGAGCTCACTGAATTTTGAACTGCCATTGGAGACCCTTCTGGAGTGGGAGCTGGGCCCTCTGGGGGTGAGTACTTTTCAACTGCCATGAGTGTGTGGAGTCATGAGGGATGGGAGTTGTTCCTGTGTTCCTGTTCATGGCCTGACACCTTGGAGCCCATTCCTTATAGATGAACACCCAGTTGAGCATTGACTTTGGGATGATACTAGTTCAGTAGGACATGAAAGGCATGTATGCAATCACCTTATTTCTGATATCTGCTTTCTATAAGCCAAGTCAAAAAAAAAAATCACACAGCAGGTAAGAGTATAGGATCCAGTAGGGAATATACTGTCATTGTTCTGTTAAGTATATGTTAAATTATTGTCAAATTGCCTTCCAAATAAATGTGCTCATTCCCAAGATTATTATTGCTTTTACTCTCTCTCTCTCTCTCTCTCTCTCTCTCTCTCTCTCTCTCTCTCTCTCTCACACACACACACACACACACACACACAAATCCTTGCATATGGGAGTGGTAATATAAATATTCACAGCTAGCCACCTCCTGAGAGTGTGACTGTTTCCATTGCATAGTAGAGCAATTCTCAGATATGCATAGAAATGAAATTAAACATTTACTTTACCTCCTAGAAGATTCAAGAAAATTGCAGAGGACTGTGTTATTTCATTCATAGAAAAGCAAGTATAAACAGAACAGACATTAATGAAAGATGCAACCATGATGCATCTGTATTCTTGGTTTAGCATACTATAACCTGGACTTTGAATCTAAAACTAATATCCACCTGAGATATTTTTATTATATTTTTGAATAACTATCCAATGAAAGTATGATAACTCCTACAAAAGAGTAAAATATCACTGGTGACTGTCAAACTTCTTAAAAAGTAGTTGCATGTATTAAATGAAGTGTTGAGTACTCACCGGAAATGAGACAGTCATCCCAAGTGTAATTTGAATTTTCATTTGAATCTAGAGGCTCAGCAGGGACACGTCCTTGGTGGCAAATATTGACAGCTGGAGACTGTCATGCATTAATAAAAGCAAAGTGACCTTAACCTTGTTACTTCACAATGTATTCTTGTTGAAAAAAGTAAGTGTTGCGATTTGTGGGTAAATTTTATTTACCGATTTGACTTTTATATTGGGAAAAGTGTTTATTTTTTGAAAAATATATCCAAATTTATAAGCTTTAACAGTTGCAAAAATCAGATAAAATAAGGCAATGAACTAGATGAAAATGATCATTAGATTCATGTTCTATTTGCATATTCAAATTTCTGTGAATATCCAAATAACCTTATTTGTTAAAGTCTTCTTATTTATCTAGTTACTAATTAATCTAGAAGGCAAGAAAATCTTTGAAAGCACAAAAAGTTCCTACTAAGGTAAACTAAGTGACTATCTGTTGCTGAATCCTAACAATTCCCTCAGGCAAGAGGGTAAGAAGATCCAGGGCCAAGAACACAGACCCTGGTATTTGGGTGAAAACAGGCCAATTTATTTATTCAGCAATGGGGAGAGCCTTATATACCCTCCTCGTAGCACCCACGCTGAGTCAAGATCTGATGACACTGAACAGTCGCCTATCATTGGATAGGCATCATCAGAACCTGTGATAGTACCTGCTTCTAGGCCGTCAGACAGACTCCAGATTGGATCATAAGGAAGTATGTTATGTGCATGCCTAGGCAACTGGTTTGAGCCAATTTCCTCAACCCTACGGGCCTATACTACCACAACTATCTTTAAATGTTTTGATGGTAAATTATATGGAATATCTGCCAGACATGCCTGCTTGGCTTACTGACTGAATTTTCTAGTAACACAGATACCAGATATTTTAGACTGGCAGAAGATATAATGTGGTGATATATTGTATATTTAATAAAAATCAGTCTGGAATATCAGAGGACAGAGCCATCTCTTCAGCCTTTTGTTTGTTTGTTTATTTGTTTTGTTTTGTTTTGTTTTTCAAGACAAGTTTTCTGTGGAACAGTCCTGGCTGTTCTGAAACTTGCTTTTTAAGCCAGGCTGGCCTCAAACTCACAGAGATCCTCCTGCTTCCACCTCCCAAGTGCTGGGATTAATGGCATACACCATCACTTCCCATGTCAGGAACCAAATAGTGCATGAATTCCAGTTAGCATATAATAAAACCCCAGAGTCAGAAATTAGGGAAAAGCTAAAATATCAGAAAGAAGAAAGCCATAGTCAATTGTCATCCAGGCAGAACAGAGTAAATGATGCCTTCAAGAGTCTTCATCTTGATTGGCTGCTTCTACAGAATGAATAAATGTCTGCCTACTCCTGCCTTATATTTTTTCCCACCCAGCTGTTTTACTTACTTATTCAACTCTGTATTATAATCCTAGAGAGTTAGTATTAAAGGTGTGAGCTACTACTGCTTGAGATATAAGTTTTGAGGACAAATAAAAATCTGATATGTGGTATAAGCTTATAACACTGGCCTAATCATTAGGTCTATAGAAAAAGAAAGAAAATTCATCTCATGCATCGGAATTGCTGTCAGGACCAGAAGTTGGATTCCTGCTTTATGTTAAGTCAAACTCTTGAGTTTGCAAAGACTAAGGGAAACAAATAAACAAGAACAACAACAGAAATGGTTCCTTGAAAGCATTAAGTTTTTAAATCCAAAAGTAAAGCCATAAAGAGAAAATTTTTAGAAAGACTTCATGGTCAAGACTTTCATCATCATGTTTATACGGGAGGAGATCTTGCTATATATTCTTTGAAATATTGACTACATTTAGAAGAGATGCTATCAAACTTCACATATGGATTATGATCACATTTATTCCCCTTTCCCCGTACACTTTAGAAACAAATCCCATCTTATTTACAATAGATCTAATGATATTTTTTCTCATTCACTTACAATTTTATACATTTGAGAATGGTGTTCAGTAATTCTCATATTTCAGATGTTAGGTTGGTCTGGTGGGTGAGGTTACAACTGAAAATTGGCAAGGGCAGAATTTATACTTTCATATAGGATCTTGACAATATAACTAAAAGTAAGTGACTTAGACTATCAAAAGTTGAGTACTGTTAATAAAACAAAAATCAACAAAAGAAGAAACGAAGGTCATGTGTGGAAAGTTGATGTGCCACAAGTGAATTTTTCATTACATGTCTCAATAAGAAACTAATATCTGAGAAAGGATTGTAAAATGTGTGTGGTTGTTTGTTTGTATTTTTTTTAACTCTTCAGGGTCCTACCATCCAAGAACATGGAAACTTATTTTTATTTATAAAGGCCTGGCCTTAGTTAGGCTTGTTTCTAGTCAGCTCTTTGAATTTAAATTCTCTGGACCTTTTACCTTTATTTATTCTATTTAACATTCTTTCCTTCTTACTCTGTGGCTGCCTGGGTGGTTGAATGGCTGGCCCCTAGCATCCTCCTTGCCTTCTGTTCTTGTTCTATGCTCTTCTCTAGATTTCTTTCCTATTTATTCTCTCTGCCTACCAGTCCTGCCTAACCTTTCTCCTCCTCGCTGTTGGACAATCAGCTCTTTATTAGACCAATCAGGTATTTTAGGAAAGTAAAATAACACAGTTTTACATAATTAAACAAATACAACTTATGAGAATGAAATATATCTTGGTAACATTAAACAAATATTCCATAGCATAAATAATGCAATACATCTTAAACTATTATTATATAATATTTTATTGAAAGAAAAAATGTTTTAACTTTAACATAGTAAAACTATGTACAACAAAATAGTTATCAAATAAGAATTAATTTACTATATTCAGTCCATTTGTATTTAGCAAATTTAAGAAAATACACCATGATCTATCGTACCTTAGTGATTCCAAATTTTGTGCATAATTTACTTTCTATCATAACTAAGAAAAACTATAATTCTAACTATTTAGTCTTTAACTCCATTAAGAATACTACAAGAATGTAACATTACCTAACAATGGAGAAATCTAGCTGTCTGGCATTCAGTCAAAGTTTCTGTGCAATGTAGAATCATCCATGTTTGGCCAAAAACCCTAGAATATGTGGCACAATTTTTAATGAAGCAGGAAATTTGAAGGACTATCTGATTTATATTGGCAAAGTTCATCAGTAACTTTTCACTCTGTCCTGCAAAATATCTGACAGACATTTCTGTGAAGCAAGAATCTCAAAGAACTTTTCTGCCTTGTGTTGGCAAAGTTCAACAGTCTATTTCCTAAGTCCTTCTTATCAAGTCTGTACAGCATACTGTCAACAGTCAAAACAAGAGCAGTTTCTTGACCAAATGCCTAGCCTTGCCACATTGAAAACAAACTCCATATGGAGTTTTTAAATGCCCATAATCCTTTTTTAAAGTATATTGGTACCCTCCAGCTCTACCTATCTTTTTTTCTCCCTAGCCAGTAGCTATTATTCTCTTTATTAGACCAAGCAGGTGTTTTAGGCAAGCAAAGTAACACAGCTTTACAAAGTTAAATGAAATATATAAGAGTGCAACACATCTTTGTATTATTAAACAAATATTACACAGCATAATTGAATGTAATACATCTTACACTAATATTCCACAACAAATGTGAAAAGCATGTCAAATAAGGTAGTACGTAAGTGAGATAGTTGTGTGAGTACAATATTGCATTTATATGCACTGAAACTTTTGCTTAAAAAATGACAGTGCTGTTCACTTTAATCAGCCTGTGGTTCACACATTGGAAAAAATGATAAAATATCAAGTATATTGGTGCTCCAATGTGGTACATGTACATTTACATAAAGTCTAAGAAAATTAAACATAGTTCTAGAATACAGAAATGGAGCCAAAACAGCTTTCTAGTTGTGTATCTTAAGTGAACCATAGTACAGAGTATAGTGCAGGCTTGAGCTGCAACATAGCTATTCTTGAAGTCTCACGGGAGCTTTGGTAAAAGCATAAGTTACATATAACGAATTTAAAGTTTCTGCTCATATAGACAAAAAGGGAACAGAATCAAACATGGTTTCTGGCTGGCAGCACAGCATTAGTGGTGAAAACTGTGCAGCTCTTTTAAGAGGCCCAGCTGCCAAACACTTAAATGAAATTCATGAGTTATGGGTGGCTGTGTTCTATTGATGGCAGTGTAAACTCTATAATTCTCTAGAGTTGGGTATTAAACATGGCTCCTGCCATTACCTCTGTCATGAAGATAAGCTCCCAAAGACAAAAGAGCTGAGTGGAACCAGTCGCCATAGCTGAGCCTTTAATCCTAGCCATGCCTTTTAGCAGATTAAAGGCTCAAGTGGTCAGAAAAAGATAGAGATATTCAATAAATACATAATCAGACAAAAATTAAAACTTCTAAATGGTTTGTGGTGTGTTTAAAAGTATACATAGGCTTGGGAGAGAAAAGAAAAAGGATAAAGTCTTTAAAAAGAAATAGAGTAGAGAAAAAAAGAATAAGCCATGTACAGATAGAATATATACAGAGAGTCTGGATAATGTATATGACTGTTTTGTCTTTGAGTTTTTTTTAATCACTGGGGAAAGAGCAACAGCTGCTAATATACATTTGATTGTAAATGCTGTTGGATTAATCCAACCTATATATTTTAAAAATGCCTTGTCTTCAAAATTAAGTCAAAGATATGTTACTTTGGAGCAAAGGTTATGCATTTGTTTCCATAGAAAATGAGAGGCTATGCATTTATTCCAGGTTAAGAAAAACCAGGTTTAGTCAATCAAGAACCCCAGAAAAATCTCCAATTAAATGTCTCATTTCAGATTACCTCTATTGTAATATTTTTCTTAGTTCTGAGTTCAGAATAGCTTCAAGGAGACCGGCTGAGATGACCCAGCTTTGTAGACAACTCAGTCAGAACTTTATATTCTTTGGGCGTGCATAAGATTATTATTATCTCCAACCAGCAGAAAGTAGTCTAGAGAACTATTTCCACATTCACAAAAAATGAATTGTTGATGTTTGTATTATCTTAGAATATTGGCTATAAGTTGCTATGGTTAATGGTCAGGAAAAAGGTTATACAAAGTAGATTAGATTTGGAGTATTTGTTTTAAAATCAAAAATAGTGGAGAAATGTGGTATACTGCTCTTATACACTATAAGAATTTTTTCCTTATATGGTTTAATAAAACTGATTGGACAATATATACAGGAAGTAAGGATGAGGCAACCAGACTAGGATAATTCTGGGAATAGAGAAGATAGAGCAGCGGATGAAGGCAGACACAGAAGAAGGAAGATGGGAATGCTTCAGTGAGCAAAGGTACCAAGCCACATGGCTAAACATAGATAAAACTTATGGGTTACATAACTGAAAGAGCTAGATAGTAATAAGCCTGAAATACCAGTTCAGCAATTACTATAACATTAAGCATCTGAGTCAATTATTTGGGAAGCAGGTGCCAGGTATTTGAGAGTTACTGGGATGAACAGATCTTCTGACTACAGTATGTCTTTAATATTAAGTGATATCTTGCAAACTAAGTATTTTGTAATCAGACACAGAAAGTGACAAATCAGGGAACTATACCTAAAAATATAATGTGGATTATATATGTGTAAATATATATTCTACATACCAACACATATGACGTGTGTGTATGTATATAGTTGGTGTGTGAGTGAAACATAAAATAGCAGAATAAAGGTTATCAGGTTAAAAAAACTGGTGACTTTGAGTACATTTTATGGAATCCACATAAAAGTAGGAGAAAAAATCTTGTGACTCCACTGCCCTAGAGTAAGAAATACACTTCCCTTTTCAATGATAAAATTTGACAATACAGAAGAAAATGCTATAAATGAGTTAAATTTAAGATGAGAGGTGCAAGAATTACAAACTCAGTCATATCCCAGGGAGACATCTAACAAATATATGTCACATATATCCTCAAACATACAGAAACTATAGTCAAACAAGCCTTGCATGGGTTGCAACCACATTTGGATAAGGAAACTTAGTTCTTGAACCTAGAATTAGCATAATCAAAAGCAGGTGTTATATCAGGATTTATTTAGTAAATTACTAGACAAGCCTCTATTATCCCTGTCAAACCCAGAGAAAAACATATTGCCCTACTGATTGAAAACTTAGGATACGAAACAGAGAAACTGATGATTCTTTACAAGAGAAACACTACAATGTGAAGTGGAAAACTTCACTATAATATACAACTTTCACTGAAAACATAGTATCTGAAATTATGCAATCACAAAATATAAAAAAGAATTGATATAGAACTTCATAACTAAATAGTTCACCAAGCCAGTACTTACAGCAGACATTTCTCCCTGAAAAGCACTTTCATCTTTGATTTTTATACTGTGTTTCCAGTGGACATAAAGTAAAGGAACAGCCTGCCTAATAGCCCTATGACTCTCTGGAGAAGAATATGAAAACATAGGGTCAGATGTTTTTCCATGGTCCCTGCTGTACTCAGGAAACTGGACCATGAGCAAGAGAGCTTGGACAGTGGAATTTTGAAAGGTATTTAGTACTCAGTGCTCAGACACTTGCATCAAAGGGGCATCAAATATAGAGTAAATTACTGATAAAATTAAGATTAGCAGGAGTCAGACTAGGTCTTCAAAATGAAGATAGTTTCTATCAACTTCCATCACAAAATAAAAACTAAACTCTGTTTAAGGTGAGAATTATGAGGTGAATAACAATTCTTACTTGAGGATCAACCATGCATCTTTTAATTCACAGTTTTCTATATAACAATTTTTTTTAAAACTTTGACTTTGAGAATTGCGTGTTCTTTAAATAATTGCTTTTGCAGAAAAATATCAGTTTTACATCTTCTTCCCCGTATTTCTCAAGGTATCTATGAAAGTATATTATATCACTCAGTATAACATATTTACACAAATGAAAAGATACTGAATAAAAAGGCAAAGTTGTATATTTTATCTCAGTATCAATTAACATGAAATATAAAATTAACTAAAAATCAACATTTATTTGAGGTTTACACACACACACACACACACACACACACACACACACACACAATGTGTGTGTACAAATTCTCACATAAAAACAAAAAATCCAGATTTATTCCTTGAAATGTGTGTAATGAATGGCTCATTTTCACCTGAGATAATGATCCCTGGGGATTTGGATTCACATTTGTATTCTTGGACTCTTCAGAGGCTCACTCTTAACAGTAAATAATTGTGGGAGATAGCTAGGACACGATAAAAAATGTTATAATTGTCTTGACTTTCTACTTTGGAATTCATCCTTATTTCAAAAGGTAAATGTACTGACTTCTCTCTACCATAGGTGAATATTTTTAAAATGTGTATGTACTTATAAGCTGTAGTTAAGATCAAGTTGGGTATGATAAAAAAATTAACTGAATTAATCTATAATTTCATAGTCAAAGTCTTGTGAAGAGTTTTGCATAAATGTTTCCTTATTTATCTATATTTGCCTTATTTGTCTATATTTATCTTATTTATCTATATTCTCTGAATGTTTTCTTATTTATCTATACACTTAGAGGAGAGTAAACCCACATGGAATCTAATGGCTTATAAGCATAAAACTATAAAAATGCTAATGAATTCACTAGCTTTAACATGGGTCAGCAATTTCATGGCAAATATCTCATGGAAATACAGAGTTTGTTTACTGGCTGAATGCTCTACCATCGCAGTCTCCAAGAACTGTGGACAAACCCAAATGTATAAAGCTAAAAAGCTCAAGATATGAGAGTCAGCTGGTTTCTAGCTGAGTGAACCTGGGAAACTTAAGTTTTTAGGTTGAATATTTACGCCTTGTCCTCTGTGGACAATCATATTATTTCATTCTGTTGTACTCCAACTAAAAAATATTATTATGTTAGGAGAGAATTTGGTGAGTATGTAAATAAGCACATATTAATATTATTAGAAAGGGTATGCACATATTTGCAAGTGATTAGACTGACAGTGAAAATTACTTGATAAAGCAATATTTTTGTTAGTAAGCATTAATTTACAGTAGGTCCTTGCATTTATAATTTTAGTTTGAATTCTTCTTTTATTTTTTCCCGTTCTTGTAAGGAATTTTCTCTCTCACTGAAAAAAAATTAGCCTTAAGGTAATCGGGTCACTTATAATCTAGATAATGCGTGTCCCTAGCCACAGACCTCTTGCTTGTACTGAGGAGCTGAACTGTTCCCTCTCTCAAGTTATCATGTGCTCATCACCATATTGTCATTCTTAAACACAGTGCAATAAGAGTAGACTGAATTCACTCTGCCTGTTCTTCATGTCCTCATTTTCTAGTGCTTTTTAATGTAATGCTGTTGCCTGACATTTTTATATCACACATTTTATCAATTATAAAACTGAATCAATAAAAGTACTATTATTCCATGGAAATGGCAGTAGAGCACTGTATAATGTACTAAATCCAATACAGGTAATTTGGAAAGAATTTTTTAATCCTCTTATGTTTTACATCCTGACCACAGTTTTCCCTCAATCCACTTCCCCCTGTCCCCTCACAATTCCTCTCTCCACTGTATCTATTTCTCTTCCATTTCCCTTCAGAAAAGGTTAGGCCTCACAGGGATGTATTGTGTATATGTATGGTATATATATATATATATGGTGTGTTAAGTTGCAATAGGAATGGACATATCTCCTCATATTAAGGCTGGATGAGGCACCTCAATAGGAAGAAAGGGTTCCCAAAAGCACACAAAAAGGTCAGAGACAGCTTAAAAAGTTACCCATAAAATCACAAGCTACACAACTATAACATTTGCATATGACCTAGTGCAGGTCTATGCAGGCTCACTGGTTGTCAGTTTAGTCTCTGTGAGCCCCTATCCTTGGTTTGTTGATTCTGTGGATTTTCTTGTGATGTCTCTGATCTCTCTGGATCTTACCATTTTTCCTCTTCCTCTTACTTAGGATTTCTATAGGTTCCCCTAACATTTGGCTGTGGGTCTCTATATATACTCCCATCAGTTGCTGTATGAAGCCTCTCTGATGTTGTTTATGCTAGGCTTGAGGCTACAAGTATAGCAGAGTATTAATAGTAAACATTTCTTTGGCTTTTTTGCTAGCCATGTGTGGGTCTTTCCTAAGTCTCTTGGGTATCAACATTCTTGTTCCTTGCCTACCAGGCAGTGTTAGGCATCATCTCCCACTCATCACATGGGACTCAAGATGTCACTGGTTAGCCATTCCCAAAAGTTCTGTGTCACTTCTACCACATCATATCTTGCAGGCTAAACAAATCTTTGGTGAAGGTACTGTGGCTTGGCTGGTGTTCCATTCCCTCCACTAGAATCCTTGCCGTATTTCTGAAGATGGCCTGTTCAGGCTTCATATCCTCCATTTATAAGAGTCTTAGCTAGGGCCACTCTTAGAAATTCCTGAGAGTTTCCTTTGCATAGGATTCTACCTTACCCTTAAATGCCTCCCCAATTCCATTTGTCTCTCTCAACACTCCCTCTCTTTATCTGCTTCATCCCATATCTGGTCTATAACCATTACCACCAGTTCCATCAGCCTACAGTCCACTTACAAAATCTATTGTATTTCCCCTTCCTAGGGAGATTCATGCATTCTCCTTTGGGACCTCTTTGTTACTCAACAACTCTAAATCTGTGGATGTAGCATTGCTATCTTTTATTTTTGTAGCTAATATTGAAAAGAATTCTTAAAGATCAGAAGTTAAGACTGCATTACATAATTTTGCATTTGTAAAGTTGAATTCTTTCTTGTACATAGAATACTGCTCTGTTATTTTCATAAGTCTAACAGTTTACAAATTAAGTTTTTAATACACTTAAGTAATTTTATTTTATATATATGTATAAGCATAAATCAAAGATACATTATTTGAAGGAAATTTATAGTATTTCATTTTTAAATTTATCAAATAATCAATGCACATGAATATATAAACACTGAGAGTTCAATGTAATACCCCAATTACATGTTTTGAAGCATGTATTTCTTTATAATAATTATATATATGTATAATTATATGTAATAATTATAATATAATAAAATAATTCTTTGTGTTACTGAAATTACAGCCACATATTTATAAATCCCATTATGCAATGTCTCCATCACAGCCTTGGTATGGCAGCATCCACTCCATCCCATGGCTTTCCTGGAGCATGGGAACCCCACTGCAGTGACAGAGTTCATTTTATTGGGCTTGACAGATGACCCAATCCTTAGAGTTGCCCTCTTCACCATCATCCTGTGCATCTACCTGGTGACTGTGTCTGGGAACCTCAGCACCATCCTCCTCATCAGAGTCTCTTCCCAGCTCCATCACCCCATGTACTTTTTCTTCAGTCACTTGGCTTCTGTTGACATTGACATTTCATCTTCTGTCACTCCCAATATGCTCGTCAACTTCCTGGTAAAGGAAAGTACCATCTCCTACCTTGGATGTGCCATTCAGCTGAGCTCAGCTTTTTTGTTTGGATCAACTGAGTTCTTCATTCTGGCCGCCATGGCTTACGATCGCTTTGTAGCAATCTGCAATCCACTGCTTTATTCAACCAAGATGTCCACAAGCATCTGTATCTGGTTGCTTGTAGGCCTCAGGATGTATATAAGACTTCTTGGGGGGTGGATGTGCAGAGCTTTCTGGGGAGACTTCCAGGGTGGGGACTGGTCCCATCTTCTCCCTCTCTTTTTACCCTGATTTGGTTTTAAGTTTTGGGGCCAAAGTGTGTTTCTTTCCCTGGCTCTTTTGGACTTAGGGTCTCTAATTTCAGGGTCAGGGCACATTTCTTACACTGGCTCTCGTCTCAGAGCCAGGGTGGTTTCTTTGGCTGGCAACTTTTCCCTACATAGACTCTTAGGTCCTTAGTAAACTTAAATGAACCAAAAGAACCTCAATGAATAAAAAATGGTTAATCCAGGAGGACAAACACTTTGTCTGAAATTATTGATTCTTCTGGTTATGGATATGCTACAGAGCAAGTAAGTCTTTACAGACTAAGGCAAGACCATGGTCACAGACATTTACCATCATTTAAGACCCACTCCTTGAGAAGGCTAATAGTCAGATCTGTAGAAGTTCCTACCATGAGGAAACTCAGTTTATGATACATTGCTCTTAGTAAGCCCCTTCCAGCCTAGATATGGAGGCTGAACTTGTGTACTGGGTTGTATTAGGCTAACTTTCTTTTAAAATGAATGAGAGTTGAGATAAATACTTTGTGTGGCTATTATCTTTTTAAGTTTCAGAACTCATACAAAGGTAAAGGAGATTAACTGCTTGGGTACCTCAGGACAAGAGGGATAACACAGTGGTGAGTCTCTTGAGTTTCGTGTTTTCCTTTACTGAAGATATTATAGAGCTTTCACCAGAAGACATCCAGACAGACACTGGAAAGAAAGCTGTAAGCCTGAGCTTTCTAATGAAGTAACAGTGAGACATTGGTCTTGTTCTGACAGAAGATCCTTAAGCAACACTTGTTGTAATTTAGACAAACACAAATGAAGACGTAACACCCCCCCACCAAATCCCAGTTTCAGTGATTCAATGGGTAGAGAGCTGGTTAATCCTATTCTCTTTTCTAATCTCTGCACCTGGGCCAGCAATTACACAGGGGAAATAATACTCCTCCCCATCATCCTGCAGCCTAGTGAGATGATGTATTGGTTAGATTTTTTGTGTGAACTTGAAAACAGCTAGAATAGTAGTCTTCAGCCTTTCTAATACAGCAGCCAGCCCTTTAATACAGTTCCTTATGTTGTGGTGACCCCCAACCATAAAATTGCTTTCATTGCTACTTCATAACTGTATTTTTGTTACTGATCAAAATCATAATGTATATCCATGAAATGCAGAATATTCTTAGGCAACCCTTGTAAAAGAGCCATTAACCCTCCACCCCCCCAAACCAGTCTCTCCAGCAGCCAGGAACCAGGCAAATAGGCTTTCCGGGGTCCCAACAGCCCCTTATCAATGGGGTTGGCCATGCCCCCTGGGTAAGCATCCTCAGATCTTATCAACTGACACCTGAATCCCACCACATCTCCCCCTTTTGTCTATCTAAGAAGGTTCTAAACTAAGACTATGTACAATAGGAATTATTATGAGGTAGTATCTAGGAGAGGATAAAGTACAAATTACAACCAAAACCTAACACATATAAAGTACATCATATGTTTCTAGAATATGGTAGATGGTAGGGTGTATAAATTACTTCAAAAGGTTCATCTGGGAAAGTGAAAATTCAAAATCTGAATGTTCTTTTCTAAGGGATAATAGGGTAGTAACCTTAAATACCTATTCTTCAACACCACACCGGAGAAGGAAGATGTATTACCTGAAAGTCATGGAAGTAGTGGCTTCCAAAATTTGGGAGAGGGCACAACACAGATACCTGGACAATCACCTCTGGATTTGTGTGCCGTTGGAGCATCTATCATATTGCTACAGGCCTATGGTATCTGACAGATCTTTTCGCAAGCAGCGCGATTTTGGAGGGACTGTCTTATCCTGTCCAGGCAGGTTTCATCAGTCTCCATCCATCAACTTGTTCATCCAGCTTGGACATCATGTGTGTACTGTCAGCAATCAAGGTAAGGACAGTTCCTTACCGAACCGGCCATTCTCTGCCAAAAGGACAAACTCCAAAGGAGTATGCTTTAATGCTCAACACCATCTCGGGAAAGGAGCAGTGACACCAGGAGTCGTCGTGTCTCTCGTGGCCAAATTTCAAATGTTAAATGCCATATTCTCTGGGTCTATGAAATGGTTAAGATTTTTGTCTGTCTATGATATTCTAACCTGTATCTGAGATGACTGAGATATGGTACCTTCAGTAATGTTGACTGCAGTTTTTATCATCTTAAGGAATAAACCCTGCACTAAAAATTAGAATACCTATATAAGGGGTGTACAATCTCTGAACAATGACTTTTAGTATGACTATCAAACATTATCCAGGGGCATATTACTATGTAAAGTGGCCACAGCATTTTAGACATGTATATACATATATATCATCTAGACAGAGGCATATAAAACATCTTGTGCATATATCATAACTAGTGCAATCATACATTACATCTAGTATAGTTAAATGAAGGTAATAATTTCATAGTGTACATGACAATGATGTGTAAATATTTTAAACAGAGATAGAAGCATATATAAAATATAGCAATTACAGATTCAATTATACATAATAGTTACAGATTCAGATTTATATCGAAGTACAAGTTGCTTTGGTTATATAAATCAATTTCAGATTAAACTTTGTACCAATGTACACATTATCACAATTAAACATATAAAATGATTTCACATTTATATCAATATACAAATATCTATGCCAGTGCAAATTGTCTTTAGCTTAGCCCATATATTCAGCTAGAATTGTGTATAGGTAGGTAGAACAATCTACCTTTATCTATCCTATCTATCCTCTTTCTCTTCTTCAAAAGAAAACTTTAGGATTATAATACAGAGTTGAATAAGTAAGTAAAATAGCTGGGTGGGAAAAATATAAGGCAGGAGTAGGCAGACATTTATTCATTCTGTAGAAGCAGCCAATCAGGATGTAGTCTCTTGAAGGTACCACTTACTCTGTTCTGCTTGGATGACAATTGACTATGGCTTTCTTCTTTCTGATATTTTAGCTTTTCCCCAATTTCGGACTCTGGGGTTTTATTATATGCTAACTGGAATTCATGTAATATTTGGTTCCTGACATGGGAAGTGATGGTGTATGCCATTAATCCCAGCACTTGGGAGGTGGAAGCAGGAGGATCTCTGTGAGTTTGAGGCCAGCCTGACTTAAAAAGCAAGTTTCAGAACAGCCAGGACTGTTCCACAGAAAACTTGTCTTGAAAAAGAAAACAAAACGAAACAAATAAACAAAAGGCTGAAGAGATGGCTCTGTCCTCTGATATTCCAGAATGATTTTTATTAAATATACAATATATCACCACATTATATCTTCTGCCAGTCTAAAATATCTGGTGTCTGTCTGTGTTACTAGAACATTCAGTCAATAAGCCAAGCAGGCATGTCTGGCAGATATTACAAATAATTTACCATCAAAACATTTAAAGATAGTTGTGGTAGTATAGGCCCATAGGATTGAGGAAATTGGCTCAAACCAGTTGCACATATCATACTTCCTTATGATCCAATCTGGAGTCAGTATGAGGGCCTAGAAACAGGTACTATCACAGGTTCTGATAATGCCTATCCAATGATAGGCGACTGTTCAATGTCATCAGATCTTGACTCAGCCTGGGTGCTATGAGGAGGGTATATAAGGCTCTCCCCATTGCTGAATAAAGAAATTAGCCATGTTTTCATCCAAATACCAGGGTCTGTGTTCTTGGCCCTGCATTTTCTTACCGTCTCGCCTGAGGGAATTATTAGGACTCAGCAACAGATAGTCACTTAGTTTACCTTAGTAATAACTTTTTGTGCTTTCAAAGATTATCTTGCATTCTAGATTAATTAATAACTAGATAAAAGAGGCTTTAACAAATAAGGTTATTTAGATATTCACAGAAATTTGAATATGCAAATAGAACTTGAATCTATTGATTGTTTTCATCTAGTTCATTGCCTTATTTTATCTGATTTTTGCAACTGTTAAAGATTATAAATTTGGATATATTTTTCGGTATATTCTCTTCTGGATATTATATTCTTACCTGCTCTGTGATTTTTTGACTTAGCTTATAGAAAGCAGATGTCAGTAAGCAGGTGGTTGCATACATGCCTTTCATAACCTATTGAACTAGTATCATCCCAAAGTCAATGCTCAACTGGGTGTTCCTCTATAGGGAATGGACTCCAATGTGTCAGGCCATGAGCAGGAACACAGGAACACATCCCATCCCTCATGACTCCACACACTCATGGCAGTTGAAAACTACTCACCCCCAGAGGGCCCAGCTCCCACTCCAGAAGGGTCTCCTGGAAGTTCACAATTCAGTGAATTCCCCAGAGCCAGCCATCACCATGGGAACCTTCCTCATAATCTCTATCCCCCTGCTCATAAGACTCTCCATGCATGTTCTCACCAAGACCAGGATCTCTGCCCAGTGCTCAGCCTTGGAACTTCACCTCCAACTCCATTCCATGTTGTATGTAGGTTCTGCAAAGATATTTAGGGTGTTTGTTCATTTGATTATAGAGGAAGTACTATTCAGGCACCCCCTCCACCATTGTTTGGAGACTTGGCCAGGGACATCCTGTGAGTTCCTGAACATTTCCCTAGCACCCAGGCTCTTTCCAACCCCACACTGGCTTTCTCTATCGATATATCCATCTCTCTCCATCTCTCTCTTTGCTTCTCTCACTCAACCATCTCCTTCTTTCAAGATTTGTTCCCAAATATTCTTGGATGCAACTCGTTATGACCCCAATTTGCTAAGGTGATCATCTCTATTTTCTCTTCTTAGGGGAGTCTCTGGATGTCTCTCCTAAATTCCTTATAATCCTGAATTGTTCACAGGTTGCAGTTTTCAGTTTGGGTATTCTTTGCTTTTTGTCTAAAATCTACTTATGAGTGAATACATGCCATGTCTATCTTTCTGGGATTGTGATACCTCACTCAGGAGGATATTCTCCAAATCTATCCATTTGCCAGAAAATTGTAGGATGTCATTTTTTTTTTTGTTTTACTGCTGAGTAGTACTCCATTGTGTAGAGGTACCACAGTTTGTTAATCCATTCTTCAATTGAGGGGCATCTAGTTTGTTTCCAGTTTCTTGTTATTATGAATAATGCTGCTATGAACATAGTTGAACTAATACCTTTGTGGTATGAATGTGCATTCTTTGGGTATATGCCCAATAGTGGTATTCAGCATAATTTCTCTAGCCATGCAGTCAAGCAAGTGGTATCCTCAGGGATAGGAATTTACTATATGGCTCCTACATAAATATCAATGCAATAGCAATAGTCTTTATAGATTTTTGTGCATTGGATGCACTTCATGAGCTATAACTCTTAGGAATAGAGCCAATATTTTTACTGAGATTTTTATCAAATAAACTTTTGCCTTCTGGGAGTGCCTTTTCCCATTCATGCAGGGAATTTAAAAAATAATTTCCTTAACTCACATCTTTATTTTTTTCCAAATGAATATATAAATCTGTAAGAAACTCAAAAGTTAACCTTACAGAGTATAACTTATAAATAGTGGACAGGATCTCTAAATATTTCCATTATCCATTCAATGTATCTGCTTATTGATCTTGGGCAGCTCAAGAAATACTAAAAAAAAAAAGAGAGAGAGAGAGAGAGAGAAGAAGAAGAAGAAAAATGTTTTCACAGTCAAATCCTGTATTTAAATAATTTACATCACTTCTATAAATTGCTCCACCAACATATTTATGTAAATTTAGTACAGCAGCATGCGTGGTACTTCATAAACAATTTAATTCTTATTAAGACAGAATTAATGTTCATGGGTTATTTGTGTTCTTCATTCCACGGTAGTGGTGCTGCTACTGTGATTCTACTGCTTATCTTCCTAAGTCTTAGTAAGGGTAGCTTAGGTTGTTCAGTCTGGTTCAGGCTCGAGGGGAACAGTGTCATTTTCTGGCCTGTTGTGCTACTGTTTGGAATCAGTTCTATGCAGTTCTTTAACTTACTGTCTGCCATCATCACTGCTCTTGTCTTTCATCTCCAATACCTGAATGCAGAACATGCCCAGAGTGAGTGAATAATTGCTCCACCTAGTATACTCTCTTGTATGGGAGACATGGACACTGTATACTCAGCTGATGTAATTGTCTTTCCCTAATATTGCTGCATTGTTATTAATGCCTTCCTTGAACTTTAGTTTAGGCTTTTCAGTTTTTAAAGTTTCTCTAGTGACCAAAAAGCAAAGAATTCTGAGTGTTTTAAATTACCTGTATACATAAAATGTCCACACTAAAACACACTGTACTGCTCAACTGTCAATGAATTATGTGTAGCATTTGTTTATGCAACTTTAATAAAAATAATTTTTAACTCTTAAGAACTTAAAAATATACATAAAAGAAATGTGTATTTTTAAGAGACAATCAGTAAACATTCATTGAGCTAGAATTAGCAGGAGTGTACGTACATGTATTTGTATAATGTGTTCTCTGTATTAAACACTGTACTTCAAACTGAAGATAATTAGGGCAATTTCTATCTCACTTTTTTCATCGACTTCAGAAGTTGCAATTAGACTTCTTAGTGATAACAATCAATCCACTACTACTTTCTATTATGTCTTCTTATTTATCTCATTTTTAATGAAAATTCTGTTCTTTTATCAAATATATTCTGATCATGGCTTCTACTTCCTCTTATTTTCTCAGGTCCCCTCCATTTCCTTAGCCTTCCAACTCCACATGTTCTATTTTCTTAACAGGACACTTGAAAGCTTTTAATAGCCAAAGATTTATAACAAAAAGATGCAAAATCACCCAGGAGGAGTATACCACAAGGAAATAACCAAACTAAGGGCTGAAATTAACAAAATAATCCCTCAGAAGAATTTCAAATGGCTGAAAGACACTTAACGAATTGGTCAGCATCCTTAGCCATCAGAAAAATGCAAACAACACTGAGATACAATCTTATACCTGTAATAATGGCTGAGATACAAAACACAGATGACAACCTATGCTGAATGGGATGTGGAGCAAGGGGAACACTTCTCCATTGCTGGTGGGAGTATAAACTTGTACAACCACTTTGCAAATCAGTATTGCTGTTCCTCAGAAAACTGGGAATCCATCTACCCAGTGATGTAGCAATACTACTATTGGGCATATACCCAAAGGATGCACATTCTTATCCTAAGGGAATTAGATCAACTATGTTCATAGCAGCATTATTCAAACAACCTAGATGCCCCTTAATTGCAGAATAAACTAATTGCATTGCATTTACACAATGAAGTACTATACAGACTTTAAAAATAAAATACTGAAATTTGCAGGAAAATGGATGGATCTGGGGAATATCATTCTGAGTCAGGTAACAGACCCAGAAAGATAGACAAGGTATGTACTCACTCATAAGTGTATTTTAGAGGTTAGGCTAAGGATAACCAGGTCACCCCCACACCAGCAGCTAGGTAACAGGAGAAAGTTAAGAGAGACATCCATAGATCTCCCCTGGGAAGGGGAAATAGGGAAGATCTTCTGAAAAATGCAATTATATGAGGGAGGGAGCAAGGGGAGGTGAGAAGAAAACATAAGAGAATGAGATATTAGAACAGAGGTTGGAGGAGGAGAGAATAATACAGTAGGAGAACAAAAATGTGGATATGCTTATAGAAGGATACTTTGTGGGAATGATTAGAGAGAAACTTGATGCTTCGGAACACTCTAGAACCTACAAGATGAGCCCATCTATGACTTCAAGCAATAGTGGAAAGGGTACCTAAATAGACCTTTCCCTATTATTATATGAATGAGCACCCTAATTGCTATTATAGAACCCTCATGTAGCAGCTGATGGAGGAAGATGCAGAGGTCTATATCTAAATACAGGGTTGTGCTACTGGTCCAGCTAAAAGAAGGGGGGGGGGAGATTGCAAGAATGGAGGGGTTGGGATAATAATGGAGAGACCCATGGAGTAGGCTGTACTGTGCTGTTGGAAGCTTGCAGGCTTGAAGACTCTGAAATGATACCTGATGCACCTTCATGCAAAGGATCTGAACCTCCTAAATATAGATGACAGTTATAAGGGATGGGCAGTTTTTAGAGCCTCTTGCACTCAGACCATATTCCAGGTCCATGAACTGGCTTCTTTATACTCATGACTAGCATGAAAACACCTTTCTCAGCCTTAATACTTGGGGAGGAAGTTGGTCCTATCTCAATTGGATATGACCAAATTGACTTACCTTGGGATTCTTCTACCTCTCTGGGGAGTGAATAGGTGTAGTAGTGAGGTTTCTTGGTCCCGGGCAGCCTGAGGTATGAACCCACAGACCTGCTGTCCCAGAACCCTTAGCCACCCGCAGGTATTCAGGCCCCCAGAAATGATTCAGATACTTATATTAAGTTCATGCTATTTGGCCTATGGCTCAGGCACATCAGTAGCTAGTTCTTACATCTTAACTCAACCCATTTCCATTAACCTGTCTGCCACGTGTCATGTGGCCCGTGGGTCACCTGTGTTCCTTACATGCTTCTTCTTGGGTGGCTGGCTCGGTCTGTCTCTGACTCCACCTTTCCTTTCCTACCTGTTCTGATTCCCCTGCCTACTTTTTCTGTGGTGCCTGTCATGGACCAAAGAGCTCCTTTATTTAAAGATATTTACAGCATACAGAAAGACATTCCCACATCACATAGGGAGGTAGGATTGGGGAGTGATGCTAGGGGAGGACTGCGAGAAAGGGTGGGAGAGGTAGCATTGGAGAGTATGGAAAATTATTTTTAAATTTAAAAAGAAAAAAAGGGAAACATTACAAAAACAGTCAGGTACAGTTTAGATCTTTAGGGTACATATTCATCAATAGATTTTTTTATCAGGAGATTGAGGGCAGGAATGGTACAAGGAATTAATCATCACCTTTGATCCTCAATCAACCCTAACAAGAAAGTATTTTGGTTAGAAATAGTTGGGATGTTTTGTACTTTTGATCTCAGCTATGTGTGCTTTAGATTATTTTCTGGGGTTTTTCATCTTAAGGCAGTTATCAAAACATCTGATTTAACCTAAAGTTACCAAGGCTTTTTAAAAAGCTATTGATGCATACTTTGTGACTTTGTCTTTCAGCATTAAGATTAAATAAATTTGAGACAGAAAAATTGATTTTCTTTTACTTTTTAAGGCATGGATGCTTGGACAGCATGGATATACATTATGTTCATGCTTATTCCTGAGAGAAGGCAAAAGACTATACTGAATTTTCGACATTTTAATTATAGATGGTTGTTTGCCACAGTGTGAATTCTGGGAGAACACAGGTCTTATACAAGATTAGTATTTGCTCTTAATCACTAAGCCATCCATTTTTTTTTTCGTAATTCTACTATGAATAGGCATGTCATGTAGTATTTTGTCTTTCTAACCTGCTACTTTCCTTTTTTTTTTTTGTTTTAGCGTGTGTGTTCTTAAAAGTAGATCCCTGGGATTATCAGGCATGGTGCCAAGGACTTTGCCTGCTAAGTATTTGCTTCTTCAGTTTAACAACTCTCATGTTGAAGGCTTTATACCCAAATTTCCTTATAGTTTTTCCTATTCTTTATCCCTCCATAAACATCTGGTAAAAATTTAAATGTCTGGCTATGTGATTCCTTAAAACTTTGGTCATGTTTCCATTAAAGTCTTTAACATAAAGATTAGCTTTTCAATAATCACTGAATCCACATCTCTTAGGTTGGAATGGCCAACTGTTTTAGAATTATACATTAGGTTTTAAATAAGCACAGATAGCTATAAATTATAAATAATTATCAGTAAGAAACATTAACTTATGTACTAATGAAGGTTTCAGGCTTATTTACATACTTGAGGGCAGTTTAGATTAATGGCTGGGATAAGACATCAAAAATCAATAGTGTCTTTATGACTTAAAACATATTGGAACATTTTTCAGCTTTGAAATTATTTTACAATTAGATACAGGATAGGCATTGAGACATTATTCCATCTAGAATTTTTTGTTGAGAATTATTTTGTATTGTAGAACCAAGTAGACATTTAAGATATATTTCTAAATGAAATAATTTTCATAAAATTGATAGTTCAGTGGAGAGTAAACTAGAGAAAAATTAACCTTTTAAACTTAGAAGGTGTGGAGAAAAATAAATGGAGTTCCTAGGCATTGTAAAGGTAAATGTGGCAGGACTGGGTGATGTTGGCTGAAGCAAGGCTGGGTGTTGTTAGCTTGTGTACTCTAGCAATGAAAGCCCTATGGGGCAAGTGATATTTGAGCAAGAAACTAAGAAGGGCTTCTAGGTATAAAGATAGGGCTAAAAGCTTCCAGAAGGAAAAATGGAAGTGCATTCATTCATATAACTTAAATAAAATAAAAAGTACGTTGGATAATCCAAGGAGACAATCATGGTAAGAATCTGAAGTTTATTCTAAAGTGAATAGAAAGAATTAAACCTTTAAACAGAAGTAGCCTAACAAAACTATATTTTGAAGTGTGTTATACAGAAAACTCTTCTGGTGAACACTTCAAGTACAATAACCACCAGTCTGGAAAGACATGTCTCCTGGTGCTATAGCAGCACAAATATGAGAGTAAATATCACATTTTTTATTGGATGTAAATCTAACTCCATGAGATAAATTCACCGCCACCATGATTCTTAGGGCCAAAAATCAGTGCTAGACAGGCTATACACCATAGGGAAGAAACCACCACCATTATTCTCCTAAATGAACGTATCAAATTAATTTGCAATGACTTAATATTACACTTGTAGATTAGATTATCTCCCAACTCTCATCTGCACAGCTTTTTTGCAGTGATTAACATACAACTTGTGAATGTGTAGGAAATTAGAAACTATGGAAGGCTCACAACTATATCTCTATCATACGTGTTTCTTTTCAAAGTTAGAAATCATTGTGAAAGAATGGATGGAAAGATTGTAATAGCCAAAGCTGGCAGATGATCACAAATAATCAATTTTTTCAGATAACAACAGAATAATCACAGATATAAACTCTTGTTACCTGTGTCAGTATGCAGAAGACCAAGTCATACATAACCCCAGTATTGAGAGGGTTCATAAAATGAAGTCCACCTGTAGCTGAGAAGCTGACAATTGATATTTTACAAGACATGAGTTAGTTTTTTTAAGGGTGTGGATCTGCATGTCTCAGTGTAAGTTATACACCTAAGTATGTACATATATCATAAGTTGGATTTGATGAAAAGAATAGCTGGATGTGTAGAAGAGGGAGTTATAATGAGTGGAGTTGCGAGAGGGGGTGAACATGATCAAAATACATTGTATAATATTTTAAGAACACATTTATAACTATAAAAAGAGAAATTCAGTAAACACAATATATACATATATATGTATATATGTATATATATATATATATATATATATATATAATTGGAGAAGAAGAAGATACAGGCAAAAGAAATAACAATAAGCCTAATAGCCATGCCTGAGATAATAGTCCCATTGGTCTTGAGTAATTATCATTATTTTATAAATATTTACAAAACAATAGATTACACTAAGAAAATGTTTTCCTACCAAGATGACTCTTCAGAGCACCCTTAATCTCATTATTCCTGAGGCTGTAGATGAGGGGGTTCAACATGGGGATCACCACCATGTAGAACACAGATATCACCTTGTTCTGGTCAGTGGAGAAGCTGGACTTGGGCATCACATAGACGAACGTTATAGTCCCATAGAACAGTGTGACTGCAGTGAGGTGGGAGGTGCAGGTGGAGAAGGCTTTCTGGCGACCCTCAGTAGAGCGGATCTTCAGGATGGTGATGAGGATGTAGGTATAGGAGACAACAATGGCAAACACTGTGATCAAAACTACTAATCCAGAAGAAAATGAAATAACAACCACAGTGATACTGACATCAGAACAGGAGAGTTCCATCAAAGGAGCCAAATCACAGTAATAGTGATTGATTCTATTTGATCCACAGAAAACAAAAGAAATAAAAGAAAGGGTGAAGGAGGAAGCATTGAAAAATCCCCCTATGTAAGATCCTACAACCAGCTGCATACAGACTTGTGTAGACATTTTTGTCAAATAAAGCAGTGGGTTACAAATTGCTACAAAGCGATCATAAGCCATGACAGCCAGAAGGAAACATTCAACTGTCCCCCCAAAAGCAGCTAAGCTAAGCTGTATAGAGCATCCAAGATATGAGATGGTATTTTTATTTACCAGGAAATTGATGAGCATATTGGGAGTGACAGAAGATGAGTAGCCTATGTCAGTAGAAGCCAAGTGACTGAGGAAATAGTACATGGGGTGATGGAGCTGGGAAGAGACTCTGATAAGGAGGATGGTGCTGAGGTTCCCAGACACAGTCACCAGGTAGATGCACAGGATGATGATGAAGAGAGCAACTCTAAGGACTGGGTCATCTGTCAAGCCCAATAAAATGAACTCTGTCACTGCAGTGTGGTTCCCATGCTCCAGGAAAGCCATGGGACCGGGTGGATGCTGCCAGATCAAGGCTGTGATGGAGACATTGAAGGAAGGGATTTATAAGTAGGTTACTTTATTTTATTTTATGTATATATAGAGAAAATTAACAACTAATATATTTTTTAAAAACTGGACCAACAAGGGATGTTTTACTAGTGTTATTTTTGTATGTACAATAATTTCTTCAAATTTAAGATGAAATTATAGAAATTTGTTACAAATAATAAATAATTTGTATTTGTAGCAAAACGTGTTTGTTATCTGCACTATCCCTTCATGCATATAAGTAAATATAAAATAATGTGAATCTTAAGAAAATAACAATACACATAAAAATGTAACAAAAGACCAAAATGTAAAAGCAGAGAATTCTTTTGAGTTAAATAATTGTTAACTTGTGGTGGTGACTTATTGTATATTTAATAGAAATAGTCTGAAGTATCAGAGGACAGAATCACCCACAGCAAAGCCATGAAGGTCAGCTAGTGGTCATCATGCCCTTAAACCCATTACTCAGGAAACAGAGGTCTGTCTGAATCTCTGTGAGTTCAGGGTCTAACATCCAGGCAGTGCTAGCTCACACCTTTAACCTTAACCTAGGAGATTGAACCAGGAAGTAAAGTAGCTGGGCAGGGAAAGAAAGATAAGACAGGAAAAGGAAGAAATTCAGCCAATCTGTCTGAATGATCACGCTGAGGACCTGTGAAGATAATCGTACCCTGTTTAAGATGAGAAGTTGTTTTGGTGAAAATTGGCTGTGGTTTATTCTCTCTCTCTCTCTCTCTCTCTCTCTCTCTCTCTCTCTCTCTCTCTCTCTCTCTCTCTCTCTCACTCTCTCTCTCCCTCTCCCTCTCCCTCTCCCTCTCCCTCTCCCTCTCCCTCTCCCTCTCCCTCTCCCTCTCCCTCCCCCCCCTCTCTCTCTGGCTCTGGGTTTTCATTATAATACTAAATAGAGTTCATGCAATACTTTGTGCCCAATGTGGTGGTCTATGCCATTAGTCTCAGCACTTGGGAGGCAGAGGCAGGAGGATCTCTGTGAATTTGAGGCCAGCCTGGCCCACAAAGCAAGTTACAGGATATCCAGGACTGTAACACAGAAAAACCTATCTTGAAAAAATAAAAAACAAAAAGCAAGAGAGAGATGGCTCTGTCCTCTGATATTCCAGACTATTTTATTAAATATACAGTATTTCATCATATTGCCTTTTATCACAAGTACAGGATTTTAAAAAATGTATATATTTCTATTTTTATTAAATTCTATTTAGTTTTTTATTGTTTCCATTTAAAGAAGAAAAATGGTTTAAGCTATGTAACACACACATATATACGTACACATGTAATAAGTAATCATGCTGTGGGTCTTCAGAGATTATTCAGTAGTTAAGAGCACTTGCTATACTTGCAAAAGACCAGGGTTTGATGCTCAATACCAGCAGTTTGTGGTTGTAGTTCTTGGGGCTCAATGGCCCCTCTGATCTTCCCAGGCATGAGGGATGTATTTAGTGCGCATATGTATATGAGGGTAACAATCATAAACATAAAACGAAGATAACAAATCTCAAATTTTTTAAAAAGTGAAGTATGTTAAACACCAGGTGGGTTGAACTAACTCAGAGAATTCCTTTTAGTCACCACACTGTAAATGATGGGTGATCATAAAATTGAGGGCACATACAAATTAGTGACAGACATCAGGATGGCATTTTAACTTTGTGATGTTTAATACATAGAGGCATCTTTTGTTGGTCTCACTTGTCACAAAGTAGATCATTTCTCTTAAGTATGGTCATGTTTTGATCAACGTTTAAAAAGAATATAATTTTTCTTATTAAGACTAAAAAGAAAGACGGATCAGACTAAAAGTACAAATGCAACATCCTGTTTTAAGCTCATTAAATATTAAATGCTTCTAAATAGATTGTCACTCTTCAAAGTACCTTTACATATTATTTTGATCATCCTGTAAAATATGAGTAATATTTAGCTCTTTATTACATTTTTTATTCAAACATACCAAATCCTTTTTCAATGACACAGTGTTTTCTAACAGGAATGTGATGGAATCAATTCACATGATTTTCAACAGAGAACACTTGCCTATAAATATTCAGATAGGAAGTTAAAAGTTAAAAGGTTTATGAAAGGTCATCTAGCATGCTGCAGATTGATGCTAAACCCTCACAGTTTACATTTACATACCTGTTTGTCCATAGTAATCCTGTGATGCTGGAACACTCATTGCATAAACAAAGAGTTATTTGCACATAATATTCCCGGATAGTAAGCTGCCAAAGTGTTTTAAAGCTAGTGAATTAGAAAGTCTTTGGACTGAATACTAGGTGTATACAAATCTGAAGGCCATGTTGGTTTCTGGTCCCAATAAATATATAAATAAGGAATCTTTGAAAACTGGGATTAGCTGGGAAGGATATAGGGAGGATAAATTGATTAGGAAATAATGTAAGAGAAAAGAATCTATTTTTAATAAAATAAAAAGAAAGCTTAGTTTTATGCCCAATAATTCTGAATAATTTGCCTAAAGAAACATAAAGTAATTCTATAAAGTTTATCTCCCTTCTGTTCCATGATTTCTTGATTTCTTCTGACTTGCTTCTCCACCAGAGTCCATAGCGAACAGTATATTTTCAAAGAATAAAGTATCTCCATTTACCAATGAAGTTACAATCTTACCTCTTGAAATAAGAATTCATTTCAAAATAAAAAGTTCAAAGTCACTATGATTTTATAGCTACAGAGCTGTCTCTATTGTCATGGTTTGTCACCAAGGATCAATCCCTGGTTAAGCTCTGGATTCCAATGTGAATTTAAATCAACAGGGATCATTACCTCATTCCCAGTGAGTGCTAAGAAGTTCATTTCACACAAACACAATTAAGTTTCAAGGAGTCTGTCAATATCAGGAGATTTTGTTTCCCTTCCGAGTGAGCAATCTATCTCTGGAGTTATGCGATTAAAGGCATAGGTCACTGCCTGGTCCTTCCCATGCTGAGATTAAAGTCTTGAGTTACCACTCTCTGACCCTCCTGTCTTGACTGTAGGTGGAGCTGTTCTGTGATATCCAAGACTGATATTATTGAACATAAAAGATATAACCACATTCAGCTTTTCCCCAATATCTGGTTTTATTATAAGTCCAAGTAGAATTCCTACAATACTTGGCCATTATCTCATTTCTCTGGGATCCCTCAAGATGTTGTTGCTTTCAATCATGAGAAAGTTATTTGAGAATACAACACCCATATTCCCAAGAGTTGGGGTGGATGTTTTGATCATTAGAGAGGTTATGGATATGTATCGTTGTTTTCAGGGGTATTTACAAGTTATTCATTATGGTCAGTGAGGAAACTAAGCAAAGTAGGTTAAATTCAGGGACCTCTTTCTGAAAAGAAAAAAATGGGGGCTATAGGAATGATAAAATAAAAGGGTAGCAACTACTATTCTCAAATATTTTGCAATGGTATGGATTTTTATGTTGACATAAATTTAAGGTTATTTTAATATATATATATATATATATATATATATGTATCTACACTTGCTCAAGATCTTGTATTTGTGCAACTCCCTTAAAAATGTAAAATTCTTATGTTTGAAAGCTATTTACAAACAGTTTAGTATAATTAACACAGATTAGTAGTCATTTATAACACTTAACCTTGTAGTCATATTACATATGTTTTCAAAGTTAAAGAGAGATATAATTTATATGGATAGGTGGTCTTAAAACACTTCAAAGATCTAAAGAATCTAAAGAATGTGGCATTTAAGATGTTATAAGGATTTTTATAACAGTAAGGCACATATACTCCTGGCAGCACCATTATACTTCAGAAAGGATGATAGACATTGAAAAACATTCCTGTATTGTTTGCTTTAAATGTAGCAAAACTAACCACTGGGCAAGAAACAGCTTTTACCTTGACTCACAGTGTGCTGTCCAAATTGGATAATCCGGACACCTAAGAAAGTAACTGCTGAACTTTGCCAGAACAACTTAGGCAAGTCCTTAAAATTCCTAACACACAGAAAAGTCCATTTCATATTCTAGGCATCTAGGCTAAAGATATCTGCCTCAACATTGCAGAGGAAACTTGGGTTGCCAACCAAGAAGCCAGGTGTCTGTCACTTCTATACTTTTGGAACTTGCTTGCCCAGGACTTCCTGTTTACTCAGGTAATATTTTGCCTTTATCTGATCTCTGATGGGGATTGAATACTAGATAGTTATACCATTTTGTTACCAAACTCAAAAAAGAAAACAAAAATACTTATAAAAGATGTGATATGTATTAGGTTGAGATTAATAAAAGCTTTAGCTGTTTACCTACAAAAATATTTTAATGTCTAAAAGGATAGCTTCAATTAGTAATACAAGTTATGATAGAAAGTGGTTTTTTGTTTAAAACTTTGAACTGACCAAGATATGATAGATAATAAAGTATTTTCTCTGAAATTTTTATATACATTGTGGACATTATGAATGTGATTCTTACTTGATAACTTTTTAATTGTATATAGTTTCACTGTGTTAGAGTTAAAAACATTTCCTTTTTAATAAGACAAAAGGGGGGCATTTGTGGGATAAATTTTTTGTACACTGCAAAGATATGTTTCTGCCAAAGTACCTTTTGATTCACTTAAAAATGACTATGTACAAGTGGATAGACAAGACTTCCAGGAAGAGAAAGAACTCTGAAAAGCAGAGAGGTAGGATTTGCCAGTGAGATGTGGAGTAAGTTGTGTATACAGTATAGAGGAGAGATAACAAGTCATGTGCCCGAACATATATTAATATAAGTGTGTTAATTTAAGTTTTAAGAGCTAGTCAGAAATAAGCCTAAGTTAATGCCAAGTTTTCATAATTAATTAGAAGTCTTCATATCATTATTCAATTCCTTAGTCTAGAAGGAGATACAATGAACAGGGAGCAGATTAAGACTAACAACTGTACTCTATAACCTAAACATGTTTTTCTAAACAATAGTTACATAAACACATGTGCACAGTTGGATCCAAGTTGCATACATGCACATAGAGTTAAAGCCAGCTTACATTCACACAGAGTTATATATGTCAGTATGTGTCCATATAACTAGACCTCCATCATAAACATTTTGAAGTAAAGAATCATCAGTTATTTTTAAAATGAAAAACCAAACAGAAGAAATGCAATATGGATGAACTTTATCTTATTTCATAGTTTCTTTTAAAGTTCCATATCTGCAGGTATGTGAAACCATAGCAAACACAGTCTACATCATCTCTGGCCTTTTACAACATTCTCTATGTCTTCAGTCTGTTCCTCTGATTCCTTAAACATTTTTATCTCAGACAATTTTTTTCCCTTTCTCTTTTGTCTTTCCTCTCATTTCCCACACAACATGAAAACTTCCACCAAAGTCTTTGTTGTGGTTTCCCTCGGTGACCTAAGAGATATTGTATGGCTACAGTATTTTCAACAAGAGCAGAAACATGCATATATCATAAAAACATTACCAACATGAAGCATCTGAAACTAGCAGTAGGATTTTTTTATCTTAACCAATAATAGTTTGGAACTAACCCCTCTGAATGATGACAGATACTTAAAGCCCATTGGATTTGAATGGGCAAAGAAGCCTTGGCTACAGTGCTATAACACAGCCGCCTGAGGTGAGTAACCATAGGCAGCGACTATATACTTATAAAAAGATGTGATATGTATTAGGTTGAGATTAATAAAAGCTTTAGCTGTTAACCTACAAATATATTTTAATGTCTAAAAGGATAGCTTCAATTAGTAATACAAGTTATGGTAGAAAGGGTTTTTTTTGTATAAAACTTTGAAATCACCAAGATATGATAGATAATAAAGTATTTTCTCTGAATTTTTCATATACATCGTGGACATTGAATGTGATTCTTACTTGATAACTTTTTAAACATATGTAGTTTCACTGTGTTAGAGTTAAAAACATTTCCTTTTTAACAAGACAAAAGGGGAGGCATTTGTGGGATAAATTTTTTGTACACTGCAAAGATATGTTTCTGCCAAAGTACCTTTTGATTCACTTACAAATGGCTATGCACAAGTGGATAGACAAGACTTCCAAGAAGAGATAGAACTCTGAAAAGTAGAGAGGTAGGATTTGCCGGTGAGATGGGGAGTAAGTTGTGTATACAGTATAGAGGAGAGATACCAAGTCATGTGCCAGAACATATATTAATATAGTGTGTTAATTTGTTTTAAGAGCTAGTCAGAAGCAAGCCCAAGTTAATGCCAAGTATTCATAATTTATAAGAAGTCTTCATGTCATTATTTGGGAGCCAGCAGTTCAAAGAAAGCCTGACTACCCTTTGCTGAAAGGTCTTGCAGGTAAGAGGTTGTAGTCTACCATGACCTTGCAGCTCTTTCCAAAGCTCAACAACATGAGGGATTCCCTCCCCGTGAGGCTTCCTACTCTCCACCTGCCCTTATCTGGAGAATGTCTCTAGGCCTGGAGGTCTAACCTTTACTGAGTGCTGCCTCTAAGCTTGGATGCCTAATTTATCTCTAGGATGATTCTTGGCACAGTTTCCTGCTAAAAGCCTTCCTTCTGCTGCTCATATACTGACTAAAACTTGAACTAGGAGTTTACCATAGTTTACCTACTTCTACATGTGAAACCTTATGATAGGAGTATGTGTAGTATGAGGTTTCTGGCCTGGACTTTTGGGCCTAGCCTCAAGGTTTAGGACCACAGACCTGTGGACCCACAGACCTGCAGACCCACAGTCCTACAGAGACACAGACGCTTTCATTAGTTTTTGGCTGATCAGCCTCAGGCCTAGGCATATCACTTGCTAGCTCTCTACCCTTCATCTAACCCATGTCTCTTGTTCAGCCATGTGGCTCGGTACCTTTCTTTAGAGCAGCATAGTTGTCCTCAGCTTCCTCTGGCTTCTCTCTGGTGCTCTTCTGGCACTCTGCTCTCAGAGATTTTTCCGTAGTCTGGTAGTCCCGCCCACACTTCCTGCCTGCCTTTGGCCAATCAGCTCTTTTTATTAAACCAGTGAGTGGGACAATTATTTACCATGAAACAACACAATACCCCTACAAGTATGTCAGTGCCATTTAACACAAATTAGGGTTTGTCCTCAGGTACTGTGCCAACAGCTGTGTGGTCAAGCTGCTCAGGGTCCCATATTCCCCCCTTCACAAGTATCGATGATAGGACCCAATCATGGGTCTTGCCTTCCCTGGGGGTTCAAGATAATGGGACTTGAGAATCATTAGCTAACAGTTTCCTAGGGCAGTAATATTTGCATTAATTGGCATTCTTAAGGCCCTGTAGTTCTGCTCTTTGAATATGACTAGATTTGTATAGAAACAATTTCAAGGCTGTATAATACCTTTTTGGTTCTATACAAAGAAGGTTAAGTGTCTAATTGTATGTCAAAGGGAATTAAAGGCAGCCATCACGTCCCCCATGCCAGAAAGTTTCCCTTTAACGCAATATTTCAACCTGTTATGGGCAGGGAACATAGAATGGTATATTTTCTTCTGTAACTGCTTCAAGTTCACACTGGGGAACTACCATCAGGGCCCAATAAGGCTGAAAGGTCAGTCAAAGGCTCAACAAAGGGGCATTTGTCAGAAGCATGTAGTTATTTGACCCAGCTGTAGAGACAGGGAACAATCACATTGGCTAGGACTAGCCCACATCATCCTTTAGCAAGTTCAGAACTTGTAGTCCTTTGGAGCAGGTTGTCTATCACCCAGGGGGAAATCTGTGGAGACAACTTAACACTAGAAACTGATGTTAAAATTTATATACTTATTTAGAACGTTTAGGCCTATAGTTTCAACAATTGGGAAGGACAGTAGTTCCAAGATAAGGAGAGAGAAAATTAGCATCCTCAGGAATAGACAGGTGAGGAAAACTTAGGTCATATTCATCTGGAGTCTCCTTTACCTCTGTGAAGTATATACAAATTTTGCAATTCTTTAGATTCTTTAAAGATTATACAAATTTTTATTTTATACAAGGAGATGAAATTTTTAAATATATTAGTATTAGCAATCTTTCAAGATTAAAAACAAAGCTTATTTAAAAAGATATTAAAGTTGCATCTTGCTCTGACAGATAAATTTTGTAATTTAAAAATCACTCAGGTGATAATGGGTTTAAAGACAACAAGGACTTGGAATAGCTCCAGAGTCGATGAGTGCATACAAGAGATCTAGTAGTTTTAGAAAAAGAAAGGTATGTATATATACATATATATATATATAGTGAGCTAGAAAGCTGGCTATTGCCTTGTAAATAGATTTTGTCTGACACTGTTAAGTGGACAAAGTTATAACTAGCCTAGCTGTCAATACTTGCAGAGATCTGAGAAGAATAAATTATACCTGAGTGCAGACCAAGCAGCTTCTGAAGCTACTAAAAATGACAGAGACAAGTCCATACTCATCCATACTTTGGTCTTTGCATTGTGGGAGGCAGAAGTATCAGAAAAGGATCAATTTTCAGCTGCCAGGATTATAAGGTAGGAGTTTTTCCCTTGGAAGAGGGACATACAGGAGAAGACTTACCTTACTTTGTCTAGACAAAGGGGTGCAATCAATTCTCCAATGTCCTGCTGCTTGTTCACAGTCTGGGCAGGGTCCTGGTGGCAGGCATCTCACTAGGGCACTTTTCTAGGTCAGTACTATCACAATCCAGGTGGAGACATCCTGGTGCTTTGTAATCTTCTTTGGAGATGTTTGGTCACTGTTAGAATCTGGGAGTCTCCCTTTGATATAATAAGCTTTTAAATCAATATTTATTTTAAATGCCATATTCTGCAGATTTCTGATGTGTGAGGGCTGCCAAGGTATATCTGAATAGACAAACTTTGCTTCTAGTTATTCCTTTTAAGCTCAATTCTGAAAGCATTTACAACGGACTAAGTAAAGCTTATCCCTATAATTAATTATATCAGTACTCAGCACAGCTACAATTAAACTTTGATTATTTATAAGGGTGAATATTTACTTATGTTTTCTTACAGTGTTTAATACATCTCATAAAACTAGGACTTTACAATTTATTTCTGTCAGGTTTAGTTCTAAAAATAATGATATTAAATTGAAGCTTTTTCTTGTATTAAAAATAAAACTTTAATATGGCTCAGTTTATCAAAAATACTTTATGCTTTTGATGCTAGCTAAGACATTTTTTAAGCCTGATGGTTGTCCTAGGCTGCCCCTGTCAAAAGGTTTCTTTAAATCCCCAAAGGGTCAAAATTCATGAGCTCTGAAGCTGTTCCAAGCCCTTCATGTCTTTAAAACCATTATCACCTGGGTGACTCTTAAATTACAAAGTGTAGCTGTCACATCAAGGTGCAACTTCAGTATCTTATTTTAAAAGCATTGTTTTTAATCCAAAATGCTTGATTCCTTAGTCTAGAAGGAGATGCAATGAACAGAGAGCAGATTAAGACTAAGAAATGTACTCTATAATGATGTGGGAATGCTTTTCTGTATGCTGTGAATAGCAATCTTTAAATAAAGGAGCTGTTTCGGCCCATGACAGGCACCATAGGAAAAATAGGAGGAGGCATCAAAGTAGGTAGGAGGAGCAGGGCAGAGTAAGAGACAGAAGGAGCCAGAAGCCCAAAGAATCAGCATGTAAGGAGAGACAGACCAGGACAGAAACCCAAAGGAGCAACATGCTAGGAACACAGGTAAGCCACGGGCCACGTGGCAAGAAAGATGAATAGAAATGGGTTGAGTTAACATGTAAGATCAAGCTAGCAATGTGCCTGAGCCATGGGCCAAACAGCATGAAGTTAATATAAGCCTCTGAGTCATTTCCGGGGCCTGAGCAGCAGCAGTGGGAGGCTAAGAGGTCTGGGGCTGACTGTGGGTCTGTGAGTCTGGGCCTCTGGCTGCTCGAGACCAAAGAAACTACTACATTGTAACACTACAACCTAAACATGTTTTTCTAAACAATAGTTACATAAACACATATGCACAGTTGGATCCAAGTTGCATACATGCACATACAGAGTTGGAGCTAGCTCACCTTCACACAGTTAAATGTGTCAATATGTGTCCATATAACTAGACATCCATGATAAACATTTTGAAGTAAAGAATCATCAGTTATTTTTAAAATGAAAAACCAAACAGAAGTAATCCAATATGGATAAACTTTATCTTATTTCATAGTTTCTTTTAAAATTCCATATCTGCAGGTATGTGAAACCACAGCAAATACAGTCTACATCATCTCTGGCCTTTTACAACATTCTCTATGCCTTCAGTCTGTTCCTCTGATTCCTTAGACATTTTTATCTCAGACAATTTTTTCCCTTTCTCTTTTGCCTTTCCTTTCATTTCCACACAACATGAAAACTTCTACCAAAGTCTTTGTTGTGGCTTCCCGCAGTGACCTAGAAGATATTGTATGGCTACAATATTTTCAACAAGAACAGAAACATGCATATATCATAAAAACATTACCAACACGAAGCATCTGAAACTAGCAGTAGGATTTTTTTATCTTAACCAATAATAATTTGGAACTGACCCCTCTGAATGGTGACAGATACTTAAAGCCCATTGGATTTGACTGGGCAAAGAAGCCTTGGCTACAGTGCTATAACCCAGCCGTCTGAGGTGAGTAACCATAGGCAGCGACTCTCTGCCCTCTGCACAAGGAGTCAAACTTCAGTCAGGTTTGACAGGCAGCTCGCAGGTCCTAGGGCAGTTCACGAGAGCCTTATCCATCAGCATTGATGGGGATGGTATGAAGTCTGGGAACCAAAGTTTATTATTAACCTCGGCAGACATGGCTGCTAGATACATCAAAGATGGTGACAACTCAGCTGTGTGGCTGGGAAAAAAATGGTGGAAATCCAAAATGTAAACATGTCATAAGTGTCCTTAAAATTTACCCATGCATGGATTTTTAATTATCAATTCTCATTGTTACTAGTCTTAATTTTAACAGACTATTAATCATATCTTATAAATATGGTTATATTTGTAATATAACCAAGGTTATATTTAAACTTATAAATTCCAAGGTACAAAATGTTCACATAAACCATACTTAATTTTTTTGTCACTGTGTCAGCATATGATACATCAGAAAAAGGCATTTGAATTCCTGCTATATTCTGACCCCTGACCATAAGTGAAGCCGCAGCAGCTATGGGTGGATTTGTTATCATCAGCAGAGATAGCAAAACGTATTTAAACCATTTCTGTTTCAGCTCCACGCTGGCAACAAAACTTACAAACACATCAGAAAACACAGACAAAACCTTTCAACACAGCAAGCATATACAACTTGCTTGAGAAATAAACAAAACTTTCTGTAGAGAGCTGCGTGGCCACACCTTAAAGATGGTGCTAGCTTCTGTCTTCCACCTTCCCAATAGTGAGAGCTCTCTGAGATAAACAACTCCTTATTTGGCTAAGGCTAAGCTCCTGGCTTGCTTCCATGTGTGGCTTGCTTCTGCACACCTGGATCTATTGGCATGGCCCACATGGCACCCCGTGAGTGATTGGCAGTCCAGAAGGTGTTTAGCTGGGAGTGGGTTTTCCCCAGCAGCAGAAGCTCTGTTTCAGGTCCTGAATAAACTGCTGAAAGAAGAGCCTGGTGTAGTGTCTTCCTTGCTGGTGAGGTTGTGCGCGACAACTTTCCAACAAGACAATCAAAACTTTCCAATCAGAAACAGATCTGGATGGGTAGGCAACATCTTATAACATTGTCATGACTAAGTTTATTCTGTAGCTCAGTGTGCTGCCTAGCCATTTTTTATCTTCAGAACGTCAAGTGGGAACCCAGGCCCACCAGCCATTGCCTGGTCTCCAGGACAGAAAGCAAGGGAACAAGGAAGGAGGGAGGCAGCTCACATTTCCATCTGTCTCAGTGGTACCTGTCTTTTTTTGATGAAAGACAGAAACAGATGACTATGACATTACAGTTCTGTCTATCTGGCAGTAGTAACCTGAGAATCTCTTTCAACACAAAGGGAGCCCCTCTACCTTCTCTGGCCATCTGGTCCAAAGGCTGGCCATGAACAGTTTGTATCTGGAGTTACAACACACACACACACACACACACACACACACACACACAGGCATTAAACATGCATGCTGTGGCCACATTACTCAGGCATTCACACATTCATATTTGTGGGACATTCCAACCAGAGGCAAAGAAAACTTTTCCCAGGGAAACAATGTCAGCTGACCCACTTAAAAATCCTAGAATAATAGTTTTCTATTCTGGTCACACACAACCTGGATAGACCTGAATCTCTGGCTTCAATCATCTTCTGGGCCACAGGACCTCAAGCAGAGCCAAGGTCTAGGCAATCTACATATGGAGCATGAGTCTGTCTCTGTAGTGTGGAACTCATGTCCTGGCCACTGCTTGCAATAGCAGAGTCCCATGTCAGCCATGTGAATCCTGTGACTTTGCCATGCAGTATGCTGGGTTGGGAGAGGCCCTATCCACTGCTGCAGTCTACTGCTATAGCTTACACAGGTGCCTGAGCTTACTTGCAGCAGGGCCCTGACAGACATGCATCTGGCTGTTCTGGTGGTTCCAGCAAATCTTTCCAATTCCCATTTCTTCTGACCCTTCCAACTGCTATCCTTCTCCTTCTGGTGTACTTTTGAAGATGCCCTCCCATCCAGGGTGGTGGGCACTCTGGTGGCAACATGGGTGTTTGGGGCGTGCTGGGCTTTCCAGGGCCCAGGAAACAAGATATCCACCAACACACTCTCCCCTGCTGGTGCTCCACACCTATGGATGTTTTCTCCTCCACGATGGAGTGCCTTTCTTACAGGGACTGCTGTTCCTTTGGGGGGGGCATCCCTGCAACATCTACAACTGCTGTTTCTCCCCCCTGCATGTGTATGCTACTCTGGCTCCTGATGCACCAGTATATTCTGAAGTATAGCCATAAAAGGCAGACACCCATGTTTAGTGCATAAAAATGGTCACTGAGAAAAGATATCTAACTAACTTTTGTCTCCGTGTCATATTTAAACAACATTTATGAACATACCAGAATGTACATCAGACAAACTTTTTAACAACACTTTTTTTTGAGAAATAGTTAAGACATTCTTTTGCAAATTATATAGATTTTGAAATTTGGATGATTGGGGGCAACCTATGTCTTGCGGTAACAGTTAACAGTATGATTTTATAATAGAAAGAAAAGCTTTTTAGTGGGTCTTTTAGGCAACAGACAGGATTGTAGCTCCCGGGGAAAGAAAGGAGTAAGAGATATCTCCATGCAGTGCATCAGGAGCCAGAGTAGCACACACTTGCAAGGGGAGAAACAGTCATTGTAGATGCTGCAGGGGCACCCCAAAGGAACAACAGTCCCCGTAAGAAAGGCACTCCATCGTGGAGGAGAAGACATCCATAGGTGTGGAGCAGCAGCAGGGGAGAGTGTAATGGTGGGTACCTTGTTTCTTGGAGGCAGGAGCTTGGTCCTACTTCACCTGGATATTCCAGACTGCACTGACTCACCTTGGGAGTCCTTAACCTCTCTGAGGAATGGATGGGTTATGAGGTGGCGGGAAGCTGGGGGAGGACTGGGAAGAGGGGAGGGAGAGGGAACAGTGATGGCTATGTTATAAAAATTTAAATAAAAAATAATGAAAAGTAAGTAGCAAGTAAACTGATCCTGATAATATCAATAAATAAAAAGAGGTCAGGTTAATCCAAGAATAAATTAATGGAAGAGGGAGGAATATCTGAATTCTATTTTGAGGTAAATGGAAGGAATTAAAAAATTGTAAATAGTAATAGCCTAATATGACCATGTTAATCATATCATATATGTTTTTATAGACAATTAGTCTTGTGAAACTTAGAAGTGCAATTAACCATCAGCCTAGCAAGACATCCCTCCTAGTGCTGGGCTGGCACAAATGTAAGTGTCATGGGAGTAGTCAAACATTTACTGACTGGATTTAATTTAAGGTTAGGTATGCCAAATGTTGCCTATACTTGACAGCAGTATCGGGGATAAAAAATGAAGGCAAACTTATCTTAGCTCCAGGGAATAACATGCCATCAATATCTTCCGAAAAAGGCATGGTATTAAACCAATTTGCAATGGCTTGTCATTATACCAATAGACTAGTTTATCTCCCAACTATTATCAGAGTAGCTTCTTTTTGCAGTAGATGATGATAAACACATAAGTTGCCAATATGCTGATAATTAGAGACTGTGAAGTGCTCAGCTTTAAGTGGGACATCTTTATCACTCCTCTTCTCTCCAAGCTCAGAATTATTATGAAATATTTTAAGATCAAGGGGTTGTGGATAACTACAAAGAAATATTGCTTACAGAACATAAATAATGGTTCTAGATATGAATTCAAGGTGGCTGTGTCAGCATCTTCAATTTAAAACCAGACAATATCCCAGCATGGAGAGAAATTAAGATCAAGAAGCCTACCCATAGCTAAGGCAATATTGGCCATTGATATCTTTCAGGTGAAGGAGAGTCAATTATCTTTATGCTTATATGTTTACAGGCAGTCCGAGCTGGATTTGAGAAAATAAAACACATAGTGTTGGTTGTGTAGGAGATGGAGCTGCAGGACCTAGAAGTCTGGGTGAACATGATCAAAATACATTGTATTAGATTCTCAAAGACAGTAAAATATATAAAAGAAATGCAATAAAATGCAATAGCTACATATAGAGGGCGGAATAGGGGATAAGGGAAAATGAGTAACAAGAAGGCTAATAGCCAGACCTGAGATGAGAGTCACATTGGTCTTGCTGATTGTCATTATTATTTATTATACTAAGTTTTACAAAACAACTGATTACTCTTCTTTAAGAACATTTGCTTGTAAAGACTTTTCAGAGCACCCTTAATCTCATTATTCCTGAGGCTGTAGATGAGGGGATTCAACATGGGGATCACAACTGTGCAGAACACAGATACCACCTTGTTCTGGTCTGTGGAGTAGCTGGAGTTGGGCATCACATAGATGAATGTGATGGTGCCATAGTAGAGAGTGGCTGCAGTGAGGTGGGATGTGCAGGTGAAGAAGGCCTTCTGTTGACCCTCAGTAGAATGCATCTTCAGGATGGTGATGAGAATATAGAAATATGATATGGTTATAACAAGCAATGTGGTTATAGTGACTGAGCCAGCAGAAAATGAGATAACAATTCCAGAGACACTGGCATCAGAACAGGAGAGTTTTATCAAAGGAGCAAAGTCACAGAAAAAGTGATTGACTCTGTTTGGTCCACAAAAAAGAAAAGAAAAAAAAGAAAAAGGTACCAAAGCAAGCATTAATAAAACCTCCTATGTAAGATCCTACAACCAACTGGATACAGACTTGAGTGGACATTTTGGTAGTGTAAAGCAGTGGGTTACAAATGGCTACAAAGCGATCATAAGCCATGGCAGCCAGAAGGAAACATTCAACAGACCCCAAAAAAGCAAATAAGCTCAGCTGGATGCCACATACCAGGTAGGAGATGGTACTTTCCTTTACCAGGAAGTTGACGAGCATATTGGGAGTGACAGAAGATGAAATGCCAATGTCAACGGAAGCCAAGTGGCTGAGGAAAAAGTACATGGGGTGATGGAGCTGGGAAGAGACTCTGATGAGGACAATGGTGCTGAGGTTCCCAGACACAGTCACCAGGTAGATGCCCAGGATGATGATGAAAAGGGTGACTCTAAGGACTGGGTCAGCTGTCAAGCCCAATAAAATGAACTCTGTCACTGCAGTGTGGTTCCCATACTACAGGAAAGCCATGGGATGAAGTGGATGCTGCCAGACCAAGGCTGTGATGAAGACATTGAAGGAAGTGATTTATAAGTAGACCACTTGATTAACTTATTACATATATAAAGAGCATTATAAACTAATATATTCTTCAAAACATTGGACCCAAAATGAATTTTTACTCATGGTTTTTATTGTTTATACATGTCTGTGCAGTACTTCAAATTATTTAATCAGAAATTCTAGAAATATGATACAAATAATAGGTGATTTTATATTTATTTACAATAAATCACAACACAGCTTAGTGAGATGGCTTAGGAAGTAGATGTTCTTGCCACCAAGCTAGATATCTGGGGACCAGAATTTGATTTCAGAAATTCCCACGGTGGGGAGAGAATCTAATCCCGTATTTGTGCTTTACATCCTATGCTATGCTACCTGCACTGTTCTCTTCACAGAAATAGATAAATAAATATGTGTCTTTTGAAAATACCAATGCATTTATCATAACAAAGGATTAAAATGTAAAATAATGTAGTTATGCAATGAAGACTTAAATCATTGCTACAATTAACAAATACTAAATCACCAGCAGAGGATATTTAAAAAATGCTTGTATTTGTATAAAATAGCATTTAGTTCTATTGTAATTTTTATTTTAAAGTATACATATATACATATATATCATATATCATATACATATGAAGTAACAGAATTTTGGAGATCAGGGGAGTGTTTCATGGTTAAGTGCACTGGCTGTTCTGGCCTAGCAGCCACATCTTTGTTTTTGCACAGCAGTCTGTTTTTACAGTTGTGTGGATTCAGTGCCTCTTCTGCCTTAAGACAGACAACACTCATATATATAAAGTAACAATAAAATAAAATATGAACACCAGGCAAGTTGAACTCTACACCACAAATAAATGGTGGCAGTGCCATTCAGAGCACACACATGTTGGGGATAGATAGAAGAATAGCATTTCAGCTTTCCTATGACTAGTACATTGAAAGATACTTCGTTGGTGATGTTATTTACAAAGTCTATAAAACTAAATAAAGATCACACTAAATTTACAAATAAAACTCCCTGTTGTAAGTTCTTTAAATATTTCAAATACTCCAAAATAGATTATTTTGTTTAAAATATCAATTTTCCATCCTGTAAAATATGAATAATATTTAGCACATTATTGCTATTTTTTATTTAGAAACACCAAATCCTTTTCCAATATCACAGTGTTTTCTAACTGGAATATGATGGAATGTGCTCACATGATTTTAAACAAAAAATACTGATAAATAAATATTCAAATTGAGAATTTAAGAGGTTTATCAAGGTTCCCCAGCCTGGGGTCAATTGACTCTCATCCCTTACAGTCTATATTTACATCCTTATTTGTCCATTGTGATGCCTGTGTTGCTGGTACATTCTACAAAAAAGAACATCCCATATGATATTCCCTGACAGTAAGCCATCAAAGCATTTCAAAGCTAGTGAACATTTCAACCTTTTGGCTAAATGCTATTTGTGTAAAACCTTGAATGTCGTATTGGTTTCTGGTCTACTAATTAATGGATTAATAAGAAATCTCTGAAAATGTATTTTATGCCTGTTCATTCTGAATAATTTACTTATATAACTATAATGTGATTTTATGAAAGTTTGCTTCTTTTTTACCTTGTGTCACATAATTGCTTGATTCCAGCTGACTTGATACTGCATCATAATTTATAAATACAGTACACTTCAAAGAATACATAGCTCCGCTATCAACAAACTCCAAATCCTACCTCTTGGTATAAGAATTCATTTCAGAGTATGGAACTCAATGTTACTATGATTTTATAGCTACAAAGCTGTCTTCACTGTCATTGATTTCTATTTTTGTTTCTGGGGATAATTCCCTTGGAGGCTCTGGATTCAAATCACCAAGGATTATTGCCTCATTTTCAGAGTGTAATGAGCAGTGTAATTGACTTATGTAATTCTCAAGAAGTCTGTCAATCTCAAATGATCTCTACTTCTCCTCTTGATGTGAGTAGGAAAAGTACATGATAATTATCTTTGGTAAATAATTCAAATTGTTATTTGAATCGGGTTATTTCATGTTTGAGAATATTAAATCAATCATTAAATGGATATTTTTACTACTTTCATTCATGTGTAATGATTTTTCTTTCAGCATTTTAGTGGCTGATATAAGATAGTCTACTAGATATGTTGGTAGATAGATCTGGAGATGGATGAGATGCAAAGTTGAATGATTATTTGAAGCACAAACGTTTTTATATAGACAATATAAATTATTAATGTGACTTAGAAAATATTGAATAGAGTAGACTGCAACCCTCCCTCATTTCCATATTCTTGCCAACAACTTGTGAAGAAGACGTTGGCTTTACCAGAGGTCTCAATAAATCTAGGGACCCCTGGTAAGACACTTTCCTTATTGCTTGTAAACACACCTTAAAATCAGGCCAACAATTCCCCTCTTCTGGACTCCATATTCAGGCTTACAACTTTTGAAGAAGACTTTGGCTATACCACCTTATCAGAATAATCCTGCTTGCAATGGAGGCCATGCTGTACTATAAATCCCAGAGTGCAAGAAGGTACTCAGAACCCCAGAGGCAAAAGATTTGTTACATTCATTTATGCTGTAAAATTTTGTTTAATAAGGCAAAGATGTGTTGCATTCTTTATGCTTCACTTATTCAACTCTGTAAAGCTGTGTTACTTTGCCTGCCTTAAAAACCTGATTTGTCTAATTTCTTTGCCCTGACCTGTCCCTTACATTGTAATGCTTCTTTATGCGTTCTGTTATTCAGACTCTACTGAGTCTGTGCATTAGACATGGGAAAATTTTATTTAACCATTTAGATATTTGATTTTTTAATTTGCTTCAACTTAATGTACATTAAAGCCTACTAGGATCCTATAATTATGTGAAAACTGGAGAGCAGGGGAAGAGGACATTGTCTTAAATATCAATGCAGATTCGCACTGTGTAGAAACAAGACATGATTACACAATAACAGGAATGCTGAGGATTAGGAGGGTCGATCACCATATAGTAGTATCCTTGGTTTAGTGTGGAGTTCAAAACTGGAAATGCTCAATGATAGACAGATTGGTAGATACAGACTAATCAGAGTGTCACCAACATGAAAAGAAAATTGTATTGTGGGTTTGTTTGAGGGGAGGATTTTGAGGTAGCAAAAAATATGGGCCAGTTTAAAGTTTTGAAAAAATTGTAAAGTTTAATTCTATAGTTTGTGTATATGTATTTGTGTTCAGAAAATATTCATGAGAGTTAAAAAGCAAACTGGACATAGGAATTGGTACAGATCTTTGACAAAGATGCCAAAATGCACACTGGAGAAAAGACAGAGTCTTTAAGAAATGGTGCTGGGAAAATATGGACATCTACGTGCAGAGAAATGAAATTAGACCAATACTTCTCATCTATGCACAAATAAACTCTAAATGAACTGAAACCTCAGTGGGATCCTGGAAACTCTGAAACTGCTAGAAGAGAATAAGAACAGTGCTCTGCAAGACACAGGTACAGAAAATGACTTTCCAGACAGGACTCCATTCTCTCATGAATTAATGCTAATAACTGATAAATAAAACCTCGTAAAGTTAAAAAGATTCTCCACAGCAAAAGAAACCAACAGTCATATACAGAAGGAGCCCAGAAAGTAGGAGAAAATCATTGTTAACTAAACATTTAATAGTTAATAATCAGCACATACAACGAATTAAAAATAAAACAATAAAGAAACCAAATAACTCAATCCAACAGTTTGGAAGCTTACAAAATAATATAGTTTATTTAACTTCATGGTTGTTGATAATATACATAAACTGATTTAGAGTTTCAGGCATGGAAATCAAAAGTTAGTGACCAGTGCTATCAGCTTCTTAAGAGAAACTAGCCTATACACACACATGTGTGTGTGTGTGTGTAGATATATGTACAGACACACACACAGCATCTCTCCTGACATATTTTATGGAATTACCTCATAAAATTTACATACACTTGGAGAAACAGGGAGATGGAAATAATATATATAATATACATTTAAATATATATTATGTATTGTGTGTGCTTATGTGTGTAATTTTCTTGTGAAATTGCATGGCTAGTCGTATAAAATACATAGCATAGGTAAACATCGGGAATAGACTGGCAGGAGTTGATGCTATAGCTTAGAGTCCAAAGCCATGATGGAGGGAGGAGACTCTTTTTTTCAGAGGCCCTAATAATTAAAGCCTGGGGCTGATCAGAAAAAAAATATGTTCACATTGAGAGATAATATGCTTTATTTGGTGAGTAGTAGTTAGAAACTACCTTCCTACACCATTCAAGTCTTACTTGTAGTGGTATTGGAACAAATGTCTGGGCACCACATCATAGTCAACATGATGCACTAAATGAGCTTTCTTATTGGCAATATTTACTGTGAAAGAAGTCAACCTGAAGTAGAGACATTGGCAATTGATAGTAGTGGACCAATGTTTGTCTTTAATCTATAAACTTTCTGGCAAAGTAGAATAGCAGAGAATAGGAAAGAGAAAATACATTTATATTCCTACAGAAATGAACTGATTCAATGGTGCAGTCTTTAAGTGTAAGGACATAAATAGACAGAGAAAAATAATTTTGGTCATTATTATCATATAGAAGTAAATAAAGATTCTCAGGGAAGCTAGGCTATGATTTACAGTTAAATTGAATTGATTCTACCAGGCTTGGATTCCACTATCATAATTAAAATATTTCCTAGGACAGCATTATCTCACATCCCTCCCCACCACATGGGACACTCCTCACATAAAAAAACCAGTTTGGCCACCCGAGGATTGGAACATATATCTAATGCCTGTAAGTGTGAAAGTTCCAGCCTAATGGAGATTCTACTGTAATAAAAGCCCCCAGCTCTTTTATCATATGTTCCACCTTGTCATTTTCTCTCTAAATGTGTTTGCTCTGACTGTAGTTACTATTTACACTTAAGGGCTGTTGTTATTGAAAATGAACACAGACTTAAAAATTACAGTTAGTAATTCCCTACATAGCAGGAAATTGCTTTCAATATAATTACAACTGACAAATAATTTTAAATATTTGATTTTGCATATATTCTTGGTTATATTGAAATCTTACTTACTATGTGTTTTACTTTTTGATATATGAATGCTCAACCTGTACATTTACTATCAAACTTCAAGTCTGGTTATATACGATATTATTTATTTCAACTATCAACACATAGTTTCCTTTCGATACTATATCTATGGTATATCACCACTGCATGGCATGTGACCAAAGGAAAAGATTAAAGACATCTCTAGGAAAATGTTTTCTTACCAAGCTGTCTCTTCAGAGCACCCTGAATCTCATTATTCCTGAGGCTGTAGATGAGAGGGTTCAACATGGGGATCACTACCATGTAGAACACAGATAGCACCTTGTTCTGGTCAGTGGAGTAGCTGGACTTGGGCATCACGTAGATGAATGTGACAGTCCCGTAGAACACAATCACTGCAGTGAGATGGGAGGTGCATGTGGAGAAGGCTTTCTGGCGGCCCTCAGTGGATCGCATCTTCAGGACGGAGATGAGGATGTAAGTGTATGAAATACCTATGACAAACACTGTGATCACAATGATGGAGCCAGCAGAAAATGAATCAAGAACTATAAGGACACTGTCTTCAGAACAAGAAAGTTCAACTAAAGGAGTAAAATCACAGAAAAAGTGATTGATTCTATTAGGTCCACAGAAGATGAAAGAAAAGTAGGAAAGGGTGAAGGAGGAGGCATTAAGAAAACCACCAATATAGGATCCTACAAGCAACTGGACACAGACGCGTGTGGACATTTTGGTTGAATAAAGCAGTGGGTTGCAGATTGCCACAAAACGATCATAAGCCATGACAGCTAGAATGAAGGACTCAGTTGATCCAAAGAAAGCAGCTGAGCCGAGCTGAATGGCACATCCAAAGTAGGAGATGGTATTTCTCTCCACCAGGAAGTTGACGAGCATATTGGGAGTGACAGAAGATGAAATGCCAATGTCAACAGAAGCCAAGTGGCTGAGGAAAAAGTACATGGGATGATGGAGCTGAGAAGAGACTCTGATGAGGAGGATGGTGCTGAGGTTCCCAGACACAGTCACCAGGTAGATGCACAGGATGATGGTGAAGAGGGCGACTCTAAGGACTGGGTCAGCTGTCAAGCCCAATAAAATGAACTCTGTCACTGCAGTGTGGTTCCCACACTCCAGGAAAGCCATGGGACATAGTGGATGCTTTCAGACCAACGCTGTGGTGGAGACATTAACAAGAAGGGATTTTTAAATATGTAGCTGCATTTTCAGTAACATAGAGAGAGTACAAACAAATACATTCTTGAAAACACATATTTGTGGTATTGTATTGGACTCCCAGTGTTTGTACATTCATGAGTACTGATTATTTAAAAAATTTCAAAATGAAATGCTAGAAAATTTCTTCAAATAATGTAATTTTAATTTACATTTATGTATATAATAAAACATTTATTATAAACATGTGTATTTATATAAATGTGTAACTTGTGAGACTTTTGAAAATAACAAGTCAGTATATTTACAAGTCTGAATTAAACTTTACATATAATGTAACATAATGAAGTCAAGGAATTTTGAACTTTAAATAACCCTTTGAAATCACATGTACTGGATTTAATACACTATATGGTATCCTATCTTCATTTCCATGAAATAATATTAGGATTCTTAATAATGAAATTTTTTGTTGATAAAATATATTATTTGAAAATGTTATATAACTTAACATTACATAAGAAGCATTAGAATGAGGAAGTGAAGTATAGGCAGAGTGAATTCAGTCTACTCTTATTACACTGTGTTTGAAGAGTGACAATAGAGTAAGGATCACATCAGTCTACTCTAGTTATACTGATAAGTGACAATAAAATGTAGAGTGTATATTAGTTTGGGAGAGACAGCATTTCAGCTTTCCATATAAAAGGTCCATTGTTTGAGACATGGGTCATCAAGTCTGTCACCTATATGATTACATTGAGGCTAATATTTATAGTGAGAAACAAAATTTCTTGCAAGAACTGGAGAGAACTAAAATTATGAATGGGAGGACCACCATAAATGTATTAAATTTTTTAAACACTTACCAATTAAACCATTGCCTTATTGTCATTTTCACTATCAACCGAAGCACTTACAAATATGTGAATACTACTCCTTCAAATAATAGTAATAATTACTGATTCACACATTCACCAACTCTCCCAACATAATGATGTTTTCTAGATGGAGTACAAAGGAATGTGATAGTGTGATTGCTTATAAAGTACATGGCTAAAAAGTTAACCCAGAATATTAAGTTTACTTAGGTTCCCCAGACTGAAGCAGACTGACTCCCATATTTTGAGATTTATTCAGCCTTAAATTCTTGTGTTTGTTGACAGTGTTTGGAACCTAGAGCATTTGGTCAGTAGACAAAATCTCTCCTTTCTTGAAGTGCTGGACAGGAAATCACCAACCTATATCAAAGCTAATGAATTTATTAGCATTTTTTCTTGAGATTTAAGCTTACATGCCATTCGAGACCATGTGGATTTCAGTCTTCAAGTGTACAGATAAGTAAGAAAGCTATGAAAACTAAATTCTATGCCTAGTTATTCAGTGGAATTTAACTAAGAAAATATAAGTTAATTCAGTGAGTTTTTTTCTTGATTATATATGAATTGTTTTTGACTACAACTTATACATTTGCATATTTTCAAAGAAAAAGTATTATCCAATGATAGACTGAGGCCAGTACACTCACCTTTCGAAATAAGGATTCATTCTAAAATAGAAAATTAAGATAATCATAACATGTTATTTTATAGTGTCCTAGCTGTCCCCTACAATCATTGTTTACTTTTGAGAGTAAGTCTCTGAAGAGTCTAGGGATTCAAATGTGAATCCAAATCCCCAGGAACCATTATCTCAGGGGAAAGTGATTTGCTCATTACACATGACACACATTTCAAGGAGTTAAATTGTATTTTTCTCTTTTTAAGTGGGTTTTAATAGACCTTTATTTAATGATTATTAAAAGTACATAACACGTTTACCACAAACTGTTGTAGAGAGTTCGCCGGTCCCGTGCAGGCAGAGGTCCCAGACCCACAGACCTGCCGCCGGAACTGCTTATCTGCCCGCCGCCCAGGCCCCCAAGAAACGACTCAGATGCTTTATTAACTTTATGCTGTTTGGCCTATGGCTCAGGCACATTGCTAGCTAGCTCTTACATCTTAAATCAACCCAATTCTATTAATCTGCGGGCCACGTGGCCCGCGTGGCTCACCCGTGTCTCTTTACATGTTGCTCCTTCGGCGGCTTCCGCGCGGTCTGCGTCTGACTCCGCCCTTCTTCTCCTACCTATGCTTTGATTTCTCCTACTTCTTCTATGGTGCCCGCCATGGCCCAAAACAGCTCCTTTATTTAAAGATTGAGATTCACAGCATACATAAAAGCATTCCCACATCACTTCCCCCTTTCTCTCTAATCAAAAAGGAAGGTTTTAATTTTAACATAGCAAAATTACATATAACAAAATAGCTATCAAGCAAGAATTACAGTTACAATATCTAGTCTATTTGTATTTAGCAAAATTAAAGAAAATACTCTATCATCTACCTTATCTTTATGAATCTAAAGTTTTATATCTAATATATCTTTCAAATGACTAAGAAAAACTGTACATATAACTATCTAGTCTTCAACTACATCAAAGACCACAGAAGGATATAATATTTACCCAAGTAAACCAGAAGTGCAAACGACTTCTAAAATCTAGAAAGGACAGAGATGACACCTATCTGCCTGGACAGTCACCCAAAGTTCCTTTATAAAGTTGGGGCATCCATCTTCAGCCTATAGGCCTGGAGTCTCTTTTCATTTCAGTGAAGCAGGAAATCTGCTCTGCCCATTCTGGCACAGTTCATCCGTTGCTTCTCCTTGAGTCCTGAAGAATGTCTGACAGTTTTCTCTGTAAAGCAGGAAACTGAATGATGATCTTGGCTTGTTCTGCCAAAGTTCAGAGGTCATCTTCTTATGGAACATGCATGTCTAGTTTAAACAGCATACTGTCAAGCAGTCAATATAAGAACAGGTCCTTATCTAGTGGCTAACCATTGCCACAAAGAGAGTAGACTCCATATGGAGTTTCTTCGATGCCCATTTTCCTGTTGAAGTAAATTAGTGCTGCCAGGAACAGACCTGTCTCACTGTCCAGAAAAGTCTAAGCTCTTAAAACATTTTAAATGCCATATTCTGTAGGTCTTAGAAGTATTTGAAGATTACCTATCTAATTGAAATATATCTTTGTATACCTAAAAATCCTAACTAACCTAACTGTAAGTTTGATTATCAAAAGTGACTATTAACCTTCATTTCTTAATTATACACTACAATTTTAAAACAGTTACATGAACATCATACCTTAAAGAAGAATAGAAAAACACATACAGCATAACAAAATTGACCTTAAATTTGTATCAATAAACCAAAATCTATACCAATGTAAAGCATTTTGAGATTAACAGCTGATTTCCTGATCTAAGTAAATTCAATAATCTAATTTTTAAAAAAGCATTCACATACCATATCCCCCTTTTCTTCTTAGAAAGAGATTAACTATGACATTAACTATTTATAATGAAAACAAACATCTAGAAACAATATTTGGGGAATTTGGGCGAAGTTATCCATTACTACTTCCTGCTGATTAAGGGGCGTTGAAAATCTCACAGTTGTTGAGACTGGATTAGTCTGCAGCTCTGAAGGTGATACAGCCATCTCTTCGCATCAGGTTTTTTCAGGGGGTCTTGGTTGATGAAACCATATTTGTTTGGAAGGAACCCACAGGTTCTCATCTGTGGAAACAAAAACAGAACTCTTCCAAAGCAATAAATCTTTAGACACAAATTTCAAAATCAAAATACCTTTAAAATATATATTCTTGTTTAACTTAGTAGCCTTTGCAATCCATTGTCTTTCTGCAGTTAGCTCATTAACAGTTAAAAAATTAAAAGAAAACACAATAACAACCAAAATCCAGATTTTGTGTCTATTTTCCATCTTTACGTGGCTTATTATATTTTTATTAATCTATTTCTCGCTTTAAAAACTTTTTCTAACCTCTTTCTTTTCTCTGAAGCCTATGTACCTTTTACAAACATTGTAACCCGTTTACAGGTTTTTCTTTTTATCTGAATCTGTTTTATTGTGAATCCTTAATCATCTTCTAACCTTAAGAGCTTTTAAAATACATTCTCTAAAAAGAAGCACAGTTTTTGCAAATTAGGCTGAATCACTAAGTTCTCTCAAACGGACCGTGTATTTATTCGTGGCCAGTAAACAGAGCACACCCCGGAAAATATTGCTACTAAGAAACCATCTTTGTTTCTTTTTTGTTCAAAATAGGCAGAAATCTAAAATCGATCACATGCTACTGAGTCTTCTGTGAGTTATCAGGAACCTGCCTGATTGCAGCTTACACTGCCTACCGCCAGCCCGCCGCCATTTTGAATGTGACCCGGATGCCACGTTTACAAAGACCAACAGATTAATAGATATGGGTTGATTTAAGATATGAGAGCTAGCTAGCAATGTGCCTGAGTCATAGGCCAAACAGCATGAAGTTAATATAAGCGTCTGAGTCGTTCTGGGGACCCGGGCGGCTGGGCGGCTAAGCGGTCCCGGGCGGCAGGTCTGTGGGTCTCCGGATCTCTGGCTGCCCGGGACACGAGAACCCACTACAACAACAAACAAATGTTGGACCTAGGTTCATTTTATTTTTCATGTTAGTAGATTTTGAGATAAAAATAGACAACATTGTTTTCTGTTATTTAATGTCTTTACATCTGTGTAATTATTTTGTATTCAGTGATTTAATATACCTCATTGGTAGCTTTCAAAATATGGGTAGGGAGGTGATGTAAAATTGATTTTTTCAAAGAGAACAATTATTTAGGAAGTATATTTTCCACAGGCAGAAATACAAAATATTATATAAAAAACTGTGAGTACAAAAATATGTGGCTGGTCTTCAAGAAAGAATTGGTTTCTCATAATTTTCACCTCAAACAGATTTTAGTTTTTATCTTGTGATGGAGATTGGTAGAAACAGTGCTCTTCAGAAGACCCAATATGACTCCTGGTAATCTTAATTTTACAGAGTCCTTCATTCTATCTTTGGTGCCATGTTGTTGCAGTGGTTGACCACTGAACACTAAGCAAATTGTAAAACTCTGCCACCCAAGCCCTACTGTTGACTGTCTATTTTCCTGAGTACAGTAATTTTTAAAACTTTCAATAACCCTTTCAGGGAACATGAAAAACTATATACACCATGAACATATTATTCTTCCAGAGAGCCCTGGGTCTGTTAGCCAGTCTACTCCTCTGCTTTATGGACACTAGAATACAGCCTAAAAACCAAAGTGAGCGTTGCTATTCATAGAGAACTGTCTATTTTAAAGGTGCTGACATGGCAACATTTTTATTCTGAAGCTTTATATTAATTTATTTTTCATTTTCTGTTTTTGAATAAATCTCAGCTGACCGTTGCTTTCTTAGTGAATGTTGGATTTGTTAAGGTTTTTTTTTTGTTTTTTGTTTTTTTTATCTTAAACCTTAGTGATTTTGTTTCTCTTCTATACTTACTGTCATTGGCTTCTGTGTTTACTGCTATGCATTTTTATTCAGTGGGTCAATAGTTTTCTCTCTGTTTGACAAAGATAATCGAGTCTTTTCAAATCATTTACTCAGTTATTCCTGATATACCTCTTGTTCTTGGTTGTCTTAGATCCAAGTTCAAAGCCTGAGTTCCCAGTCACACTGGCTGCAGTCTGTAAAATGGTTGCTGGCATGTAGCTTTTCTATTTTTGAGCATATACATGATGACTATTGATTATATGTCTCCCAAGGGCATATCTAAGTTTATGATTCCTACCAATTTCATTCCATCTCATCTTAAATTTAATTGAAGTTTATTGCATTTTTTTCCTGAATTTTCTAATTCTCTCATTGAAAAGTAAAGTGTATTTCTTGCTGTAGGACAGCTGACTCCTACTTTTATGTGTGTTCCAGGAATTAAATTCAAGCCATCAGAGTTTTGTGGTAGAGTTTTGTCTAATATCTCATTGATAGTATAATACAATATATAAAATAATATAGAGACTATAGAATATATTTACATATTATGTAACAATTGTGTGTGTATGTGTGTGTGTGTGTGTGTGTGTGTGTGTGTGTGTGTGTGTGTGTGTGTGTGGTATGCATGTATGAATAATTTTAGGTCCACACTCTTGATTTGTCATTTTTTCGGGATGATTAGAGACTGCTTATTTTATAAACTATAATTTAATGTTGACAATATACTTAGTATTTTATTATCTGTTTCAGCTGTTTGCACCAGAGGGCTGATTAAAATGAATAGCTCTGCCACTGTTTGAACAGAAGCCTCAATGCACATGGATACAATATTGTATTCACACAATGTTCTACCTTATTTAACATGCTATTCACATACTGTAATCCCTTCTCAAGCTTTAGGTTCTCAGCAACACCTGCATAGAGTCATACTCTTGCCTGTGGCGCATTAACCCCACATACATGACTCTGGCTTTGCTGTTGATTTTTGTTTTTTTATCAATTGTTCTTAATCTCTTCTGATAGTCTAAATCATTTACCTTTTAGTTTTATTATCACAATTCTATATTAAAGAATATATTCCACACATGCCACTGTTCATTTTTACCACCATTAAGTTGATAAAACTAACATTTGAAATGTATTATTGAACTATATTCTGGACTGTTTGAAATTGTATAAAGAATAAATAAAACCATCAATGCCTTTTTTTTAATAAGCAAGATGGGATTTGTTTCTGAAATGCTAAAGCAGAGGGGGAAAGAGAATAAATATGATCATCCATATGGGAGGGTTGACTGTATCTCTCCTAAAGGAAGTCAAAGTGTTTCAAAGGAGGTATAGCCAGGTCACATGAGGATGAGGGTCTTGACTATGAAGTCTTTCTAAAAATTTCCCTGCCATAGCCTCACTGTTAGACTTAGAAACTTGGCTCTTTTGTAAGAAACCATTTCTCTCTCTCTCTCTCTCTCTCTCTCTCTCTCTCTCTCTCTCTCTCTCTCTCTCTCTCTCTCTCTCTCTCTCTCTCTCTCTCTCTCTCCCTTGGTCCTTGCAAGCTCAAGAATATGACGGAATCTAAAGTAGTAATTCAATGTTTGATCTCAAGAGGAATTTAGTTAGTCAGAGAAAGATTTCCTGTTTTTGTCTGTGAACCTCACACACAGCACTACAGAACTAAACCATACATCAGATATTTATGGATACATAAAACCTACATCTCAAAGCAACTTTTTAAATAAAAAAAAATTTCCACCAATGTCACCCTCTAGTTCCTCCCTATCATTCCTCCTACAATTTTCAGAGTTAATCAGAGTTATTAAGTTTATCTCAGGATTATGTGGTGTTGTCAACCATTCCATGATGTCTTGGGGTAGGCATTAGTAAGCTTCCAATTGACTTAACAATTTGTGGAGTAATTGAATTGGTGGTGAAAAGCAAATACTTCTGTTAGATGAAGCTTTTGACGCCCCAGTCACTTCTGAACTGATTCCATTGATCTAGTTGTACATCACCAAAGGAATACATGGTGAAATCAAATTCTCTATTTTATAGTCAATAATAAGAAGAGACAAAACACATTTTGGGTGGCAAATTCCCTTCATGGCACGCTTCTAGTAAAGTAAGGATTACCCACTATGCTCAAATTCTTTGATTTTAGCCTTTCTCAACAGCACAAGATAACATATATTTAACAAACACAAGACACTTTGGGACAGGAAAATTTGTAACCTGTAACAAAGTTTTATCAAATATTTTCAAAATATGAACATATTTTCAAAATATTGCAGCATATTATGGTTATATTAATTACTTTTTTCTTAATTAAAAACTTCATTGGATTTTATTAAAGGTAACTTACTATGATTGCTTTATTTCTTCTGTAACCTGAAAGTTGAACTCTGAAATTGATTAAAATGCTCCTTTTTTGTTAACAATATACCAACAGACTTTTTCAATCACAGTCACTCAACTTGTATTACTGTATCCACAAGATATTATTGCAACATTAAGCCTTACAACAGAACTAATGTTTCTAAGAAAATATTTTTCTACCAAATTGTCTCTTCAGAGCACCCTTAATCTCATAATTCCTGAGGCTGTAGATGAGGGGGTTCAACATGGGGATCACCACCATGTAGAACACAGATAACACTTTGTTCTGGTCTGTGGAGTAGTTGGACTTGGGCATCACATAGATGAATGTGACAGTCCCATAGAACAGAGTGACTGCAGTGAGGTGGGAGGTACAGGTAGAAAAGGCCTTCTGACGACCCTCAGTGGATCGCATCTTCAGGATGGTGATGAGGATGTAGGTGTAGGAGACAGCTATGACAAGGACTGTGATCACAATGACAGTGCCAACAGACATAGTGGCAAGCATAGTAGAGACACTGTCATCAGAACAAGAGAGTTCAACCAAAGGAGTAAAATCACAGAAAAAGTGATTGATTATATTAGGTCCACAGAACATGAAAGAAAAGTAGGAAAGGGTAAAGGAGGAGGCATTAAGAAAACCACTTATATAAGTGAGTATAAGCAACTGAACACAGACTTGTGTGGACATCTTCATGGAGTAAAGCAGTGGGTTACAGATCGCCACAAAACGGTCATAAGCCATAGCAGCCAGAACAAAGCACTCAAGTGTACCAAAGAAAGCACCTGAGCCAAGCTGAATGACACATCCTAAGTAGGAGATGGTATTTCTTTTCACCAGGAAGTTGACAAGCATATTGGGAGTGACAGAAGATGAATAGCCCATGTCAGCAAAAGCCAAGTGACTGAGGAAAAAGTACATGGGGTGATGGAGCTGGGAAGAGACTCTGATGAGGAGGATGGTGCTGAGGTTCCCGGACACAGTCACCAGGTAGATGCACAGGATGATGGTGAAGAGGGTGACTCTAAGGACTGGGTCAGCTGTCAAGCCCAATAAAATGAACTCTGTCACTGCAGTGTGGTTCCCATGCTCCAGGAAAGCCATGGGACGGGGTGGATGCTGCCAAATACAGGCTGTGATAGAGATATTACAGAAAGAGATTTATAAAAATGACTTCATTTCAGCAACTCAGTCTTGGGATATCACAAAAAAATATATCCTTCAAAATAATTTGAAAAAACCTAGTCAGAAATTTGTGTGTTCATATATTTTTGTGCATTTAACCTGACTTAAAATTTTAAAACAAAATCTAGCATGCTCCCTTCAAATAATATAGCTATCTTTTTTAGTTATATGCAGTAAAATATTCCTGTGTGGTTTTATAACTAAAGCTTTGAAATGTTATACTTATGAAGAAAACAAAGATAATAAAACTACAAGACAAAAAATGTGAAACCACAGAATAAGTAATGAAGCCTTAAAAATGGCTAACTTTACCGTGTTCTTACTAAGCTTCAGGACAATACTTAGAATTTTATATATGGTTCTTTAGTTTACAATAGGTAATAACATGGAATCTTGATATTTTTATTGAGACTATTTAATTTTAAAAAAATCAAGTAGTTTATGACCACAAAAAATCTAGAATTGGCATAGTCTGAACTTGATTTATTTCTTTAGTAATTATTATTTATGAAAGTGTCACAGTGAAGTTCAGAGAACATATATTGTTGTTGTACAATAGAGCAGTTTTGCAGCCATGAAATCTGAGCTCTCTTAGTATAAATTTTATGTAATACATCAGTGAAGTAACCATATCAAGATAAATTCTCTTACTTGAACCTGAAAAACTAGAAAAGGAATCAGTGTTTTCTAACTGGAGTGTGATAGAAAAAAAACTATATGGTTTTCTACACAGTAAAATGGCAAGTAAATATTCAACCTAAGAAGTTAACAAGTTTACCCAGATTCATCAAGCTTTGGGCTGCATGCATTCTTACCTCAAGATTTTTTACATTATATCTTTCAATAGGTCTTTGGTGCCTATTGGTGCCTATGATACTAGAATATTCTGCCATTAAACAAAGCAGGTATTTCTGCAAGAGGTTATCAATAGTTCTACATCAAAGCATTTTCAAATGTAATGTCTTCATTTGCATGAGTAGTAACTTCCTGTACTCTTAAAAATCATTCTGGCTTTTGGTTCCATCAGTGGCTAGATAAATAAGAAGTCTTTAAGAATAAAGATTGCCCAAATTTTCAAAGGAGTTTGAGTATGAAAATAGAAATTGTTTCAGCTATTTTTTTTGTTCCAGTTTGTCTTATTTCAACTGAAAGGTATAACTACTAATGTTTATAAATTTGGATACATTTTTAAAGAATAAAATATTTTCCAAAGATAAAAATGCAAATCAGTAAGCCATATTTACCCCTAAATCTTAAAATTTACCTCTTCCAACAAGAATTCATTGCAAAGTAATAAATTCAAGGTTACTTTGCTTTTATTGCTACACAGAAGTCTCCTACTGTTAGTGTTTGGCATCAAGAATATGTCCCTCCTGAGCCCCTGGATACAAGTGTAAACTCAAATCTCTAGGGATTATTGTCTCATTCTCCCTGAATAGCGAGCAGTTCATTTTATAGACATACAATCACGTTTGAAGGGGTTTGTAAATCTCAGGCGTTATTTTCCTCTTCTGTAAGAATTAGCATGTTTTAATTTGATATTTATTTAAAGACTATGGTAAAATTGTCTCAGGTTAATATTGGTTTTAAGTATATTTTGTAGTTCAGGTTACAGCAGGCTAAACCAAAAGTACAATGTATCACTTTTTCTTTTTTCCCCTCAACATTGTTCAATTTAAACCTATCTTGTTATTAATGAAATAACACACTCTTATGCAATTTTCTGAACCTTCTAGAATATAAAATACATGTCTGTTTTTATTTCCATGTTTATTAAGGATTGTTCTACTATGCTATAGAAAGAGTCACTTATTTTTAGGACCTGGCTGGATGTCAGCATTTGTAGTACCCTTCCCATTTGGAAGGAAAGTTTTCTTTTAGTGGTTAACTGTGAGTGACAGAAGCTATAGCCTTGGACATGATAATTTATTTAGAAGGCAATTTGACAATCATATGACATATTGTACATATGTTTCTATGCTTGTTTAAGGTATTGTAACTATGTGCTTTATTTAAAACATAAGATAAACTTCTAATTTTTGAAGCTATTATAATAAACTATTTAAGATAATCAAAAGCACAGGCTCATAGTCATCATTAACAACTAAATTTATAAATATGTTAGATTTGTTTTCAGGATCATGTAGAGATATGTTCTAGGTAGATGGTCTTCAAATTCTTCAAAGCCTTATAGAATATGTCATTGAAAACATTTTGTTAGCATGTAGTTTTTCATGACAATGAGACAAATCTGTTCCTGGCAGCACCAATTCACTTGAGAGATAATGAGCATCAAAGAAACTTCTTACAGAGTTTGTTTTCATTGTGGTAATGCTAGTCATTTGGGCAAGACACTGCTCTTGCCCAGACGTCTATCAGATGTTATATAGACTAGATGTGGAGGACCCATAGGAAAGTGACCATTGAGCTTTGCTGAAACAAGGTGGAATATTCATCCAGGTTCCTGCTGCACAGGAGAAACTGCCAGTTGTTCTGCAGGACACAGAGAAAAGCGATAGTCCTTTAAATTTCCTACTTCACTTAAAACAGCTGCTAAAGACTTTAGGCCTAAAGAAGGATGGCCCAAAGATCAATAGAAACTTTGGGTGACCATCCAGGCAGTCGGATGACTGCCATTTCTAGAAGTTTGAAAGTTGCTTGCAATGTACTTACTTTTTACTCAGATGTTATGTCTTTCTGGGGTCTTTGATGTAGTTGAAGACTAGGTAGTTATAATTATAGTTTTCCTTAGCTGTATATGATAAAAGATAAATTATATGTAAATTTTGGATACAAAATAGGATAGATGATAGAGTATTTTCTTTGATTTTGCCAAGAACAAATAGATTGAATATTAAAACTGATTTTTGCTTGATAACTGTTTTTGTTATATGTAATTTTTACTTTTACTATGTTAAAATTAAAAATCTTCTGTTTTGATTAGACGCAAAAGACGAGATGCTGTGGAATGTTTTTCTAAATGCTGTGAATATGTTTTTACTGCTATTGGAAAGTTGCTTTGGCTTATATCAAGGCAGGATAGAACTAGGTAAACAATCCAAGCAGAGAGACGGGGAGGGGAAGGGCAGAGTCTGGGAGAAGTCAAGTAGCTGCCCAAGAAGCAGCTTGCCAACAGACTGGTAAAACTCAGACACAGATTCTAGTTGGTATTTTGCATACAAGAGAAATCACATACCATATTTACAGATCTAAAACTAAATATACTATAATATTAAATTTATATATAAAGAGAAAAGAAATAAAGGGATATTTATCTATTCATATTTCAAAAAAAATTTTTAATTGAAAGATTTTTTTCTGTTGTCAAGAAACAATTTGCCATAGGAAATTATAACCAGCTAAAGAAGTAACTGACCAGAGTTAGTAATGGGAAAGGGCTTTGCTTTTTTTTTTCAGGATAATAAAAGCATCCAACTAAGGACCCCATAGACCATTAGAGAAATGAAATATTTCAAAAAATGGAGGAATCATGAAGAAAAAAATGTCCCAAGAAAAATAGTAAATTGGCATAAGAGTATTGCCCACTCCCAGCAGAGTGGACTTTCCCAGATCTTCCAATTGTTTGTTACTATTGCCTTCTACAGACATATAAGGAAAATGGTTCTTGAGACCTCAATTCAACTAAAAATTAAAGCTGAATTTGAAATTGCAGTGTGGCTCTCTATTTCTCTAAAAGCATGTATTCTTGTTAAAGGAAAATCCAGTATCTCCATATCACATCAGAAGAGTTACCTGGTATGAAAAAAAGCAAGGGACTATTCTATTTCCACTAATCTTATAATCTTTTGGTTTCCTGTTGGCTTTAAAACTTCTCTTAAGATAAGTGTCTGTACATGAACTGGCATCTTAGAGATGATTCCCTAGAGAAGAACATCTAAGCCATCCTTAATACTGAGATGAGGGAGTCAGACCTGCCTCAACTGGATACACCAGACCTAACTGACTAACTTTGGGGTTCCTTGCCCTCCTTGGGAAATGGATGTGGGGTCTAATGAGGGGAGGCTGAGAGAGGACTGGGAGTGACTAGAGGGAGAAAAGGAAGGGAAAATAGTGGTATATATGGAAAAACCTTTTTAAATAAATAAAAAATAAAAAGAATGGTATCTCAAAGTATGTGAAGTTATTATTAAATAAATGTTATTGTGATATTAATGGTTCTACAGAGTACTAATTCTAGAAATGTTTCATCTAGCTTTCCTTATATGTTTCTACGTTTGAGTCTGAAGTAGGTAACTAGGAACTAAGTTTGCATATCCTAGATGTACTTAATAGATTGTGGTCCTTTCAGAGATATGCTGATTATGGCATTTAAAATGATCATTACTAATAGTAAAATTTGAGGTCACCAAGAAGATGATGGGGCCATGAAAGTTGAAACCACCTAGACTGTGGATATGCCACTAAGCTAGCAAACACTACTCAAAGATCAGAGTAGTCAGAATATTTAAATTATTGCATTGATATGAGGCTGGAATCAACTTTTTACAGAACTTTGAACACAGAAATACTTAATCCTAATATTGCCAAATGCAACCAAGCTGGACATTATGGAAAGATTGGCAGGAAAAAAAATATTGTAAATAGTTTGACTGTGCTAGTGTTAAAGCTTACTCATTTTATTTAGACACAAATGAGAAAATGCTTTAGTATATTTATTCACATTGTGAACCCAAAGATCGTATCATCTTTTTAAAACAACTGATTCTAGTTGTAGTGTGGCTCAGCCCTAGCACAACCTTTAATCCAAGAGCTTGAATATTATTGTATTAAATAAAATTCACCATAGTTAAAGAAGTGGAGCAATCACCAGTTGACAGAAAAAAATAAAAAATAAATAAATAAACAGAGTAAGAGGAAGTCAAGAGAATGTAGAGAGACACAAACAGGAAGTAGAAGGGATAAACATCTGGTTAGGGGAATTTAATTTGAGCTAACATATTTTCAGCCCAGTATCTGCCTTCTGATCTTTACTGATAAAAGAGAATGGTATTTAGTTAAAAACAGCATGCAATGTTCAGCCTTGCTCACCTGGACCATTCTTCTGAGGGTGCCCAGGGTAATGTGAATGGTCAGGGGCAAAACCATTGCTAAGTTTGAACAGAAGAGTTTATAAAAATAAAAATCATAGAAAAAAGCCAGATATTTAGTTGGATTAGGCTCACACTTCTGTACTGATTTTTATCTACAAAGGTTGCTAATGGATCCAGGGAAATGATAGATAAAAGACACTCTAACATGATGGATACAAAAACAGAAGCCATCCTTCTGCTGCATACAAGAAACACACCTCAACTTCAAAGACAGACACAGGCTCAGAAGGGTTGGGAAGGACTTTCCAATGGTCCTAAGAAACAAGCTGGTGTAGCCAACCTAACATCTAACAAAATAGACTTCAAACAAAAACTGATCAAGAGAGACTGTAGGGTGAGGTTTCTGGCCTGGACTGTCAAACCTAACCTCAAGGTCTAGGCCCACAGACCCGCAGTCTCACAGTCCCACAGAGACACACAGACTCTTTCATTAGTTTTTGGCTGATCAGCCTCAGGCCCAGGCATATCACATGCTAGCTCTCTACCCTTATTCTAACCCATGTCTCTTGTTCAGCCATGGGGCTCGGTACCTTTTCTTAGAGCTGCATGGTTGTCCTCTGCTTCCTGTGGCTTCTCTCTGGTGCTCTTCTCTGGTGGTCTGTTCTCAGAGTTTTTAGTCTGGTAGCCCTGCCTACACTTCCTGCCTGCCTTTGGCCAATCAGCTCTTTTTATTAAACCAGTGGGTGGGACAATTATTTACCACGAGACAACACAATACCCCCACAAGAGACCAGGACAAACACTACTTATTCATTTCAGGAAAAATTCACAAAGATGAAGTCTCAATCCTGAATATCATGCCCGCAACATATGGGCACCTACATCTGTAAAAGAAACACTACTAAAGCTTAAACCTCAAATCAAACCCACACACTAATAGTGGGAGTCTTCAGTACCTTCTTTCACCCTTAGATAGGTCAACAAGACAGAAACTCAACAGGGAAATACGAGATCTAGCAGATACTTTGACCCAAATGGACTTAATAGATATCTACAGACCCTTCCACTCAAACACAAAAGAATATGCATATTTCTAAACACCACATGGAACTTTCTCTATAATTGACCACATACTCTGTCATAAAGCAAATATTGATAGATGCAAAAATGGAAATAACACCTTGTATCTTGTCAAACCACCATGGTCTAAAGTTAGAGTTGACCAACAACAGCAACAAAAAAAATAAAGCCTACAAATTTATGGAAACTGAAAATCTCTCAATTGAACAACCTCTGAGTCAAAGAAGAAATTAAAAAAGAAAAGAAATCAAAGACTTCCTAAAATTTAATGAAAATGAATCTGCAACATACACAAACTTATAGGACACAATGAAACATTGTTAAGAGAAAAACTCATAGCACTAGATGCCTACATAAAAACACTAGAGAAACCTCACACGAGAGACCCAACTGCACAGGTGAAGGTTTTAGAATAATTAGAAACAAACTCACCTAGAAGGAATAAATGCCAGGAAATAACCAGACTTAGGGCTGAAATCAATACAGTAGAAACAAAGAGAACAATACGAAAGAATCAATGAATCAAAGAGTTGGTTCTTTGAGAAAGTCAACAAGATAGATAAACCTGTATCCAAACTAACCAAGAAGCAGAGAGAAAGAGTATCTAAAATAACAGAATCAGAAATGAAAAGGGGGACATAATAAAAGACACCAAGGAAGTCCAGAGAATTATCAGGTCATACTTTGAAAATCTATACTCCACTAAAATGGGAAACATAAAATAAATGGACAGCTTTTTGGACAGGTACCACTTACCAAAATTAAATCAAGATTAGATAAATGACCTAAACATATCTATAAACCTAAAAGGAAATTGAAGCTGTTATTAAAAATCTACCAAGTAAAGAAAGCCCAGGACCAGATAGATTCCATGCAGAATTCCACCACACATTCAAAGAAGAACTTTACCAATACTCCTCAAAGTGTTCCATACAGTAGAAAGTGAAGAAACATTGCTGATTTTTTTAATGGGGCCACAATCACCTTGATTCCAAATCCACTCAAAGATTCAACAACAACAACAAAAAATTACAGACCAATCTCTCTCATGAATGTTGATGCAAAAACTCAATAAAATTCAGGCAAACTGAAGCCAAAAACATATCCAAAAAAATCATCCACTATAATCTAGGCTTCATCCCAGAGATGTAGGGATGATTCAACATATGAAAAACTATGAATATCAGTCATCATATAAACCAACAGAAAGAAAAAAAAAACCGTATGGTCATCTTCTTAAACACTGAAAAAGCCTTTGACAAAATTCAGCACTCCTTCATGACAAAAGTCTTGGAGAGATCAGAAATCATAATAAAGGCGATATACACAAGCCAACAGCCAATGTCAAAGTAAATGGAGAAACACTCAAAGCAATCCCACTAAAATCAGGAACAAGACAAGGCTTTCCTCTTTCTCCTTATCTATCAATGTAGTTCTTAAAGTTTTAGCTAAAGCAATAAGAGAACAAAAGGAAATTAAGGAAATAGAAATTGGAAAGGAAGAAGTCAAACTATTTCTATTTGCAGATGATATGATCATATACATAAGTAACTCTCAAAATTCTACCAGGGAACTCCTACAGCTGATAAACACCTTCAGCAATGTGGCAGGGTACGTCATTAACTCAAAAAAAAAAAAAAAAAGAAAGAAAAAGAAAATCAATAGCCCTTCTATATACTAAGGATAAAAGGGCTGAAAAAGAAATAAAGGAAACATCACCCTTTATAATATCTGGAGATATTATAAAACACAATCAAATATATAAATAAATATATAAAAAACAATTTTTAAAGACCTTGAAAAAACAATACTCAACTTTATGTGGAATAACAGGAAACCCAGAAGTGCCAAAACAATCCTGCTCACTAAAAGAACTTCAGGATGAATCACCATTCCTAACTTCAAGCTATACTATAGAGCTACAGAAATAAAAACAGCCTGGTACTGGCATAAAAATAGACTTTAGATCAATGGAATCAAATCTAAGAAACCAAAATTAACCCACACACCCATGAACACTTGAAGTTTGACAAAGAGGCCAAAATATTCAATGGAAAAAAGATAGTATCTTCAGCAAATGGTGTTGACATAACTGGATGGTAGCATGTAAACGAATGCAATAGATCTAAACCTATCACCCTAAACAAAACTGAAATACAAGTATATCAAAGACCTCAACATAATTCAGCTACACTAAACTCAATAGAAAAGAAAGTAGGAAATACTTTCCAATGCATTGGCACAGGTGATCACTTCCTAAATACAACACCAGTAGCATAGACACTAAGAAGAACAATAAATAAGTGAGAACTCCTGAAACTGAGAAACTTCTGTAAGGCAAATGACACAGTCAATATGACAAAATGACTAACCCTACATCTGACAGAGGAGGAATGATCTCTAAAATATATAGAGAACTCAAGAAAACACAGCCCCAAAACATAAATAACTTAATTTTAAAATGCGTTTCGGAGCTATAAAAGACATTCTCAACAGAAAAATTACAAATGGCTGAAAGGCACTTAAAAAATTGTTCAACATCTTTAGCCATCATAGAAATGTAAATCAAAACAGCCTTGAGATGATACTACCTTAAAACTCTGAGAATGTCTAAGGTCAAAAACACAGATTTCAGCCAATGCTGGAGAGGATGTGGAACAAGGGGAACACTACTTCATTGTTGGTGGGAGTGTGAGCTTGTACAGCCACTCTGGAATGCAGTATGATGCTTCCTCAGAAATATGGGAATCAATCTCCCCAAGGATTCAGCAGCACCACTACTGGGCATATACTCAAAGGATACCCATTCATACCCCAAAGGCATTAGCTCACATATGTTCATAACATTATCATTTATAATAACAAGAACCTGGAAGCAACCTAGATGCCCTTCAACTAAAAAATAGATTAACAAATCGTGGTACATCTAAACTACAGTAGAGCACTGCTCAGCAGAAAAAAATGACATCCTAAATTTGCAAGTGGATCTGGAGAATATCCTCCTGAGAAAGATATCACAAGTCTAGAAAGAGAGGCATGGGATGTACTCACTCATAAGTAGATTTTAGATAAAAAGCAAAGAAAAACCCAAGCTGCAAACCACAACCCCTGAACATCTTGGGATCAGAAAGAACTTAAGAGAGACATTCAGAGATTTTCCCTAAGAAGAGAAAATGGAGATCAGCTTAGCAAATTGGGGTCATAATTGGTTGCAACCAAGAAGAGTTGGGAACAAATCATGAAAGGAAGAGATGGTTGAGTGAGAGAAGCAACAAAGAAAGAGATGGATATTTTGATAGAGGAAGCTAATGTGAGGTTTGAAAGAGACCAGGTGCTAGGGAAACCTCTAAGAACTCACAGGATGTCCCTGGCTTGGTCTCCGATCAATAGTGGAGGAGGTGCCTGAACAGGACTCCCCTATAATCAAATGAATAACCACCCTAAGTGTTATTGCAGAACCTACATCCAACAATGAATAGAGGTGGAGACAGAGATCAGTGACTGAACACTTGGCCAAATTCCTATTCCAGATGAGAGCAGGGGAGGATAGTCTTAATGAACAAGGGGATAGGGATAATGAGGAAAAGTCCTACAGAGATGGATGGCTGGATTTCTGGGAGCTCACAGAAACAAGAATAGCCACTGGAGAGCCATCAAGTAAAGGATCTAAGCCCTCCAATAGTAAGCAAATGTCAATTGGCATGGGCAATATGAAGAGCCTTGAAGGGTGGGATCAGGCTGTGTTTCTCTGCATGGACTAGTACCTTGGAGCCCCATTCTCTGCAGAGGAACACCTAACCCAGTCTTGACTTTGGGATGAGGAAATCAGACTTGCCTAGACTGGATGTGTCACACTGAGCTGACCCACATTGGCACTCTTTGCCCTTTTGGGGGAAGGAATGGGTGGATGGTGAGGGGGAGGCTGAAGGCTGACTGGGAGGGAGTGGAGGGAGAAAATGTAGGAGGAGGTGGGAATATATGGATTAAAAAGACATTTTATAAAAAAATTAATAAAATTAAGGAAAAAAGAATAAACATTACTTTAGAGAAAAGGTTTAGGAAAGATATTTCGAGCAAATGTACCTAAGAAGTAAGTGATGTATTAATTTTAATATCTGACAAAATAGACTTCAAACCAAAGCTAATCAGATGAGATAGGGACGAACACTACATGCCATTCAAAAAAATATTCCACATAACATTTTATTCACTTCATTTATGCTGAAAACATGAAGGTATCCAATTTGTTAAATCAACATTACTACAGCTTAGGTCACATATTTACTTTTTATACGCTGTGGTGTTTTCAATGTTATTGGCCCTCATAGTCTCATAGGGAGTGGCACTGCTAGAGGATGGGCTTCATTGGAAGGGGCATAGTGCTGTTGGAGGAAGGGTGTCACTGTGGAGACAGGATTCGAGGTTCCTTTGCTCAGAGTACCACCCAGTGTGTTAGTCAGTTCTCTGTTGTTTGCAAGATGCAAGACCTTCAGTTATTTCTCTAGCATCATGTTGGCCTACATGCTGCTATTTTCCCATCATGATGATAATGAGCTGCACCTCTGACATTGTTAGCAGCCCCCCAATTAAATATTTTCTTTATGAGTTTCCTTGATATAAAATTTTGATGATTAAGAGGTAAAATGTTAATAACTAGTAATAAATATTAATTTACATATATGTGAAGATTTATAGCTCCTTTTTATGTGTGGGAACAGTTTAGAAAGAAGACAGTGAAAGTCATGCAAAACCAATGGTGTTTGCCTTGATAATCAGAACTTACTTATGGAATAGTTTTAGAAATTGGAGTTGTTTTATAGGTAGATGCAGGATAATCATTGAGCAAACCATTATATCTAGATATTATTTATTGTATTGTCGGACCAAGTTGACACTAAGGAAATATTACTGAATGAAATATATCTCCTGAAATTGTTACTGCAGCAGCAAGTATAGTAGGGCAGAGTCAAAGTTTTTAAAACTTACAACATTGTGTAAAATAATAAATGGAAATGTTATGAGTGATGAAGGTAGATGTGGTGAGGTGGCTTTAGTATGGGTAGGATAACAATAAAAGTCCCATAGAATATGTGATATTTGATCAATGCACCAAGAAGGCATTTTAGTATGAAGAGTGTGCTAAGATCTGCCAAATAGAAAATAGCAAATACACTGATTCTGATAATATCAAGAAATTTTAAAAAATGCAGTTAATCCAGGAAGAGCATCATGGAAAATAGGGGAGAATTAGAATCCTATTTTGAAGTAAATGGAAGAAATGGAAGGAAGGAACTAAGCTTTGCAAAGAGTGATAGCCTAATATTACCATACTTATAGATATCATATGTGTTTTATAGGTAATTTGTCTTGTGAACCTTACAAGTGCAACTAATGATCAGCCTAGAAAGACACGTATACTAGTGATACAGTGGCACAAATGCATGGGAACCAAAACCTGACTGGATCTAAGGTTAGATTCACAAAAAGGAAGCCTACAATTAACAGCAGTATCAGGGCCAAAACTTGAACTAGACATGTCATAGGCTCTAGGAAATAACCTGCCACCATTATCCTGCTAAAAAGACACGGTATCAAAGCAATTTGCAATGGCTTGTCATTATACCAATAGACTAGTTTGTCTCCTAATTATTATCAGAGCACTTGCTTTTTGCAGTATATGGTGATTAACACACACCTTGTTAACATGTAGATAATTAGAGACTGTGGAATACTCAGCTTTAAGTGGAACATCTTTATCACACCTTTTCTTTCCAAGCTCAGAATCATTGTAAATGAGTGGTTGTAAAGAGTGTAAGAGCAAGGGGTGGTAGATGACTACAAAGAAGCATTATTTTATAGGACACAAAGAATGGGTGAAGATATAAACTCATGATAGCTCTGTCAGCATCTTCAATTACAAACAAGACAAAATCCCAGCCTAGAGAGAAATTAGGAGTATGAAATCCACACCAACTAAATAATATTGAAAGTTGATATCTTCAAGGAGAAAGAGAGTCAATTGTTTTAAGAGTGTGGTCCAAATAAGCTAACCATGTGTCAATATATATACCTACATATAAACAGACAGTCCAAGTTGCATTTGACAAAAAGCATGTGTGTTGTGTATACAGGAGACAGAGCTATGGAACTTAAAAGAGCCAGGGTGAACATAATCAAATTGCATTATATAAGTCTTCATCAGGTAACTGATGGAGACAGATGCAAAGATTCCCAGCCAAGCACCAGACCAAGGTCTGAAAGTCAGTCAGAGAGGGAAAAGGAATTATTTGAGCAAGGAAGGTCAAGATTATGAAGGAGAAGTCTACATAGACAACCAAACCAAACTAAAAGGAATTTACAAACTTTTGGCCATCAGCTGTAGAGCCTGCGTGGGACCAGACTAGGCTTTATGCATACAAGAAAAAGTTGTGTAGCTTGGTCTGTGTGAGGGGCCACTGGAAGTGGGATTAAGACCTATTTCTGGTGAAAAACCTGACTTTTGGAAGCACAATAGCAATGGAGGGACACCTCTCAAAGTTTTGATAAGGGGAAGGGGCTTGAACCTAAATCAGCTGAATATACAAGGTTTTGCTGACATCCCATGGAAGACCTTACCTTTATGGAGATAGTAGAGGTGGAGAGGGAAATATGTGTGGATCAGAAGTAAGGATAAGAGAGGGATAAGTGGTTTGTATGTAAAATGAATATTTTTTTAAAAAAAGATTCTCAAAGATATTAAAATATATAAAAGAGAAATGCATTAAATATAGTAGCTATGAACATTGTGAAAAATTTGAAAGTAGGGAAAAATGAGTAATGAGAAGGCTAATAACCAAAGCTGTGATGATAATCATGTTGGTTTTGCTTGGCATTATTACATTAAGTTTTACATAACAACTGATTACTCTTTAAAAATGTTTGCTTATAGATTTGTCTTTTCAAGGCACCCTTAATCTCATTATTCCTGAGGCTGTAGATGAGGGGATTCAACATGGGGATCACAACCATGTAGAACACAGACACCACCTTGTTCTGGTCTGTGGAGTAGCTGGACTTGGGCATCACATAAATGAAGGTTATGGTTCCATAGTAGAGAATGACTGCAGTGAGGTGGGATGTGCAGGTGGAGAAGGCCTTGTGGCGGCCCTCAGTAGAATGCATCTTCAGGATGGTGATGAGGATGTAGGTATAGGAGACAGCAATGACAAACACTGTGATCAAAGCTACTAATCCAGCAGAAAATGAAGTAACAGCCACAGAGACACTGACATCAGAACAGGAGAGTTCCACTAAAGGAGAAAAATCACAGAAAAAGTGATTGACTCTATTTGGTCCACAGAAAATAAAAGAAATTAAGGAAAGAGTGAAGGAGGAGGCATTAAGAAAACCACCTATATAAGATCCTACAAGCAACTGGACACAGACGCGTGTGGACATTTTAGTTGAATAAAGCAGTGGATTACAGATTGCTATAAAACGATCATAAGCCATGACGGCCAAAAGGAAGCATTCAAGTGTCCCAAAGAAGGCACCTGAGCTGAGCTGAATGACACATCTAAAGTAGGTAATTGTACTTTTCTCCACCAGGAAGTTGACGAGCATATTGGGAGTGACAGAAGATGAAATGCCAATGTCAACGGAAGCCAAGTGACTGAGGAAAAAGTACATGGGGTGATGGAGCTGGGAAGAGACTCTGATGAGGAGGATGGTGCTGAGGTTCCCAGACACAGTCACCAGGTAGATGCACAGGATGATGGTGAAGAGGGTGACTCTAAGGACTGGGTCATCTGTCAAGCCCAATAAAATGAACTCTGTCACTGCAGTGTGGTTCCCATGCTCCAGGAAAGCCATGGGATGGAGTGGATGCTGCCAGACCAAGGTTGCAATAGAGACATTACAGAAACAGATTTATAAATACGTCACTTTATTTCATTTAATACAAACATGGAGAGCATTACAGACTAATATATTATTATTTAAAACATTGGACCAGAAATAAGTGTTTTACTCCAGTTTTCATTGTTTATACATTTATGTGCTGTAACTAATTAGAAATTCTATAAATATGATACAAACAACAGATAACTTTTGTTAAGATTTATTCATAGTAAAACATTTCTAACTGCCATTAAAGATAAAGACTTAAAAACACAATACATTCTGGTGAAATGGCTTGACAAGTAAAATGTACTTGCCACCAAACCTGGTATCTGATGACCAGAGTTTGATTCAAAAAATTCATGTAGAGGGAGGTGAGAACCAAATCCTATATGTAGAGTTTTGACATCCACACCTATGATATAAGTCCTGCACTATTCCCTTAACAGAAATAAATAAATAAATATAAAATATATGCATTTTTAATAATAGTATATTTATTATAATAATGTAAAATGGCAAAGTTATGAATAAAAACTTAAATCATTGCTAAATTTATTGACTACATACTAAATCATTAGCACCAGATTTTTAAAAATTGTATATATTTCTATTTCTTATTTCTATAAAGTAGCATTTAGTTTTCTGTGTAATTTTCATATGCAAACACACACAGAAATGTGGAGTTTGATATATAGCTCCATGTTTAAGTTCACTAGCTGCATATGCAGAGGACTTGGGTTTTATCCCCAGCACCCACATGTTGTTTTTTTCACAGAAGTCTGTTTTTACAAATTTTTGGACCCAAGGCCTCTTCTGGTTCTTAGAAACACCATATGTGTATATGGGACAGATATCTGCAGACAGGCAACATTCATATACATGAAGTCAAAATAGAAATAGAACAAGATATGAACACCAGGCAAGATGAACTTAGTCTCTTACTTTTTTGGAAATATACTATATAAATGAATGGTGGCAATGTCATTCTGAGCATAAACAAATTTGGGATAGACAGAAGGATAGCATTTAGTTTTCATATGGTTAGTACATAGAAAGATATTTGTGATATCTGTTTGCAAAGTCTGTAAAACTAAATAAAGATCACTCTAAATTTGCAAATAAAAATTCTTGTTGCAAGCTCCTTAGTAGACCATTACCATTTAAAATAACTTAAATACAATTTTACTTTCATAAAATATTAGCAATTCTTAGCACATTCTACTTGTCTTTATTTAAATACAACAAAACCTTTGTCAATATCACAGTGTTTTCTAACTGGAGTGTGGTGAAATGAGTTCACTTAATTTTCAACAGAGGACAGTGATCAGTAAATATTCAAACTAATAAGTTAAGAGGTTTATCAAGGTTCACCTAGCATGGGTTTGATTGACTGCCATTCTTCATAGTCTATATTTATATTATCTTTTGTCCACAGTAATTCCTGTGATGCTGTAATATTGAGGCATAAACAATGAAGATCAGCCATGATGTTTCATGAGAGTAAGCCACTAAAATATTTTAAGATGAATAAATATATTTGCTTTTGGCTGGATGCTACTTGTGTATACTTTTGAACATCATGTTGGTTTCTGGTCTTACCAATGGATAGATGAATAAGGAATCTCTGAAAACTTATTTTATGCTTGTTCATTCTGAATAATTTACTCAAAGATGAGAAGATAATTTTTCATAAAATTTTGATCCTATTTCCCCCTTCTGTTACATAGTTGCTTGATTCCATGTGACAAGTTTCTCCACTATGAGTTATAAATACAGTACATTTAAAAGAATAAAATATCTCTATTTATCAACAAAGTCAAAATCTTACCTCCTGGTTAAGAATTCATTTCAGAGTAAGAAATTTAATGTTGTGATTTTATAGCTGTAAAGTTGTCTCCACTGTTATTGTTTGTCATTGGGAATATCCTCTTGAGGTTCTGGATTCAAATCACAAAGGATCATTATTTAATTCTCATTGAGTACTGAGAAGTTTATTTTACACAAACACAATTAATTTTCAAGGCGTCTTTTAGTCTCAAGTGAACTCCTGTTTTACTCTTTGTGTGAGTATGGCGATTTTGTGAAGTACATGACAACCAATTATCTTAGGTAAATCATTAAATTTGGAATTTGATTCAGGTTATTTCATATTTGAAGATATTAAACCAATCATTAAACGGATTTTTGTTTCATTCATGTGTATTATTTTTCTTTTAGTGTTTTAGTAATTGGTGTAACATACTATATTAGACTATAGAAATGGATTAGATGCAAAGTTCAATGATTATTTGAGGCACACACATTTTACAGGTAAGAATATAAAATATTATTATTTAGAAAATGGTGAGCAGAATAGACTGCACCCTTTCCCCTATTTCTATATTCTGGCTAACAACTTCAGTGAAGATTTTAATTTTACCAAAACCAAGCCAAAATTTGGGACCCCAGGTAAGACACTGCTCACTTTCTGTAAACAATTCTTAAAGCCAGACTGACAACACCAGTTTTTTCCCTACAATTGGGTTTTATACTCTGTCATACAACTCCAGAAAAAAATCTTTGGTTATACAGGAGCCAGGTTGGATCTAGACCCTCTAACCCTAGCAGAAAAATTCTGCTGTACTGGAGGCCACGCCATATGAGAAATCCCAGAGTTTAAGAAGGTATTTAGCACCCCAGAAACCACACAGGTACTTGAAACTGCAGATGTAACATTGGCAGAGGTTTGTCAGTCTCCCTAAATCCCAGCAGAAACACCCTACTCGACCTAACGACTCCCTAGTCAGCAGAACCCTTGGCCACTAAGGCCAGAGAACTCTCGAGGAAACAGAAACCAAGGAACACAACACCCATCCAATAAAGACAAACACAGGAATCAACACCTAGACCTATAGTCATCCCAAATTCAGGTGTTCAAATACCAGTATAAGAACACAATCAATAATAGAAAGAGCAGCAGCGCAGCACCAGAACAAAGCCACCCTATGACAGCAAGGCCTGAACAATTCAATGTAACTCAAGCATGTGAGAAAGCCTTACAATGCTTTATGAAGATGATCGGGGTCCTTAAAGAGGAAGTAAAAAAAAAAAAACTCTCAAAGATATTGAGGAAAAGATAAACGAAGCATTGCAGAAATTGATAAATTCCTTAACGCATGACAAGAAAACCAGAGGAAGGAACAGTTTGACTTTAAAATGGAAATAGAAGTTAAAAAAAAATATGACAAACTGGGAGAATTAAGCAAATAGAAAATATGGGTAATTGAACAGGAACAGATGGAGGCCTCACCAACAAAATGCAAGTGATAGAAAAGAGAATCGCAGACATTTAAGATCTGACAGAATAGAAAAAAACAGTCAAAGAAAATGTTAAATTAAACAAAATTCTAACACAAGATATCTAGAATTCTGGAATAATATGAAAAGTTCAAACCCAAGAATAATAGTAACAAAAGGAGCAAAAAATATATGCAAAAAAATAGTAGAAGAAAAAATTGCCAACTGTTGCACAAAGCCTAGTTGATCTTATATAAAAAAAATATATATATGGAGACAGATATTGGGGTAAAGTTGAGAGATCAGAGAGACAGAGGAATAAGCCACAGCCGCTTCTCACCACTACTGACTCCTCAAGTTGATAGGGGTAGATCCTGTTTCTACCAATCCTCAGACTGAATAAAAGTGAAGGCTGACCTCTGTGTCCTCCTGCATTATTTTTTAGCAAGCCACATCACCTTCTATTTTAACCTTCCTAGTTCTGGGACTAAAGTTGTGTGCTTCTCAAGTATTGAGAACAGAGGCATGGATCTCAAGTGCTGGGATTAAAGTAGTGTGTCACCACTGATTGGCTCTATTTCCCTTTGGACTGAATTAATTTTGTGTTGCCTAGTGTAGACTTAAACTCACAGAGTTCCAGATATATTCCAAAGTGCTAAGATTAAAGGTGTGTGCCACCACTGCCTGACAGCTATGACCAATTCTGTGGCTGGTTCTGTCCTTTGATCTTTAGGAAATTCTTATTTGATACATAATATGTTGTAGTGGGACTCAGGTGTTATTGAGGGAGACCTAGAGGCATAGCTTTGGGGTCTCAGGACCCTGAATGGGGGGGCATGGCCAGCCCCCAATGAGAACCCTGTTGCATGTTGACCTTCCTTTCTATTTGTTCCTACATTTTCAAAGAGAATTTTAGACCATCCGGCCTGAGACAATTCCACTCTTCAAAAATTGCCTTAAAGTTCAATTTATATCCCTGAGTGTTCATATAACTTGTTAATAAATATTAATCATTTATATAATCAATTACAAATAAATAAGTCTAAATATCTGGTGCCCAATATGGAGCACAAACATCTTTAACAAAAATTCCAAATGACCTTACCCAATATTCTTAAAATAGCTATAAATGTTTATAATCAGTCCATGAAGACTTAACAACTGTCTTAATTTTTACAAGACTCCTCAAAGACAGTCACTCACAAGTCAACAGAAAAACAACCTTATAAAAAACTACATCCATTTTCCAATAAGCTTTGTCCTCTAAAAGTTATAAATAATTATTAATCTGCTGAAAAGTTATAAATTATATTTAAATTAAAAATAAAAATAATATAAACTCAAAAATCCCTTTAAAAATAAACAAATATAAATAAAGTATTATCTCTACCTATAAACAATTATTAGCAAGTATATGCCATAAACAATTTACACTAATATAAATGCAAATATATATTAATACAAATACAAAATTATTTTATATGTCTGCTTAAAATAATGTATATATTAATACAAATTTAAATCTAAAATTATTTTACGTATAAAATAATTTATATATTAATACAATGTTAAATCTATAATTACTATATTTTACACATGCTTCTAACTCTATTTAAAATATTTTACACATTAATACATATTACACATATTGTCATTCCCATTATACAATTTCTACCTCTGTTTAATTACAGTAGCCATAATATCTAATTATACTAGTCATAATATATACACATATTCTATTTCTGTTTAAGATGTTTTATATACCTCTGTTTAGATATTTTGTATAATGATATATATTTAAAATACAATTGTCATTTACACTATACATTTACCTTTGTTTAATGCTTATGAATGTCATACTTAATGTCATTATTCAAAAACTATACACTCACTTAAAATTTTTTTATTTTTACAATATAAATAAACCTTAGTCTTTAAAATGATAAAAATGCTTAATCACAGTTACTTAAGTGTGCCATATAATCGTCATGTTATTTAAGTTCCTCTGATATATAATAAAATGCATCAAATAGACAAAAGTCTTCAAGAACTTCATAGACCTAAAATATATAACATTTAATGTTTTGTTATTTCAACCTAAGGAAATTAGCTACACCAATGAAAAACATGAAATAGATAATTTCATACCGGCAAAACCCAAAGGAGGAAAACACACACACACACACACACACACACACACACACACACACACACACACAGATAACACAAACACTATGAACAATAATAACAATAACAATAAACTAACTAGAATTAACAATTATAGGCCATCAATATACCTCAACATGAATACTCTCAATTATCCCTCTCAAAGAGACACAGGCTAACAGGATATAAAAGCAGGATTCATCTTTCTGCTGCATACAAGAAACATATGTTAGCATCAAAGATAAGTATTGACTAAAAGCGTTGAAAAGATTTTTCAATCAATAGACCTATGAAGCAAGTTGACATAGTTATCCTAATATCTAATAAAACAGACCTCAGTCCAAAATTAATCCAAAGAGATGGGTAAGGTCACTTCATATTTATCAAAGGAAAAATGCAATGGTACCCACATTTTTAGTAAGAAATATTTAGTAAGAAAAGTCTTACATGAAAGGGCATGCACATTTTCATTTGTAAGAAACATCACTAAAGATTAAATCACACATCAAACCCCAAACATTCATAGTGGGAAACTTCAATACCCCATTCTCACTAATATGCAGGCCATTAAGACAGAAATTAAATATATAGCAGAAGTGATGCATGTTATGACTCAAAGAGACTTAACCAATATCTACAGAGAATTTCACCCAAACACTGATGAATATATCTTCTTCTCAGCCCCTCATGAAATCATTTCCACAATTTACCACATACTTGCAAAGAAAACCAGCTTCAACATATATAAGAAAACTAAAACACTCTCCTACATCCTATTAGACCACCATGGATCACAGCTGGATTTCAACAACAGAAACAACAGAAAGCCTACAAACACATGGAAACTAAATAATTCGACTGAATTACCACTGAGTCACAGAAGAAACATAATCAGAATGATGTGAGATGTCTTGCTGTATGCTGTGAATTAACATTGATTAATAAAAGGCTATTTTGGCCAATGGTAAGGCACCTTAGAGGTAGGTGGGAAATATGAGCATAGATAAAGGGATAGGAGGGCATAGTCAGAGAGAGATGCTGCAAGCTACATCTGAGAGAGGAAGATATAAAAGTAAAGGTAAGCCATGGTCCATGTGGCAAAATGTAGATTAGTAGAAATTGTTAAGTTAAGATGTAAGAGCTAGCTAGTAATGAGCCTGAGCCTTTGACCAAACAACATGCAATTAATATATTATATATATTAACAACATGTAACTGTAGGTCTGGACGTTGGGCTGAATGATGCAGAAACTTCTGGCTACAAAAGAAATTAAAGACTTTCTAGAATTAAATAAAAATTAATTCACAACATACCTATACTTATGGGACATCAGGAAAACAAGCTAAGAGAAAATCCCGTAGCAATAAGTGCTTTCATAAAGAATTGGGAGAGGCATCATAATAGTGACTTAATAATACATGTGAAAGCTCTAAGACAGAAAAGGTAAACATACCCAATAAGAGTAGATAGCAAGAAATAATTAAACTGATGACTGAAATCAATGAAGTAGAAACAAAGAGAACACTGTAAAAAAAATCAATGAAATAAGTAATATTTTTTGAGAAAAATCAATAAATTAAATAAACCCTTATTGAAAGCAACTAGAAAGCAGAGAGAAAATATTTACAAAATAAAAACAGAAGGAATTTTGCCAAATGACTTTTATGAGACCACCATCACCCCGATACCAAAACCACACAAAGAATCACCAAAGAAATAGAATTATAAACCAATTTCCCTCAGGAACATTGATAAAAAATTCAAGAAAATACTTGCAAACCAAATTAAAGAACGCATCAAAAATTATTCACTGTGATCAAGTAGGCTTCATCGCAGAGATGTAGGGTTGGTTCAATGTACAAAATCTGTCAATGTAGTATTTCACATAGAGAAACTGAAAGAAAGAAAACCATGTAAACATCTCATTAGATTCTTAAAAAGTCTTTGATAAAATATAACATCCTTTTATGATAAAAGTATTGTAAAAAGTCAGTTGGCCAATAGCCAACATCAAATTAAATAGAGTGAAACTCAAAGCAATTCCACTAAGGTGAGGAACAACACAAAGCTTTCCAGTCACTCATATTTGTTAAAAATAGTACTTGATATTCTAGTTAGACATAAGAAAACTATAGGATATCAAGAGAATTCAAGAATGGAAATAAAGACAAAGTATTGCTATTTTCAGATTATAGAACAGTATACATAGGTGACTTCAAAAATTCTACTAGGAAACTTCTACAGCTGATAATCACTTTGAGCAAAGTGGCTAGATTCAAGATTAACTCAAATCAGTCAGTAGCTCTCTTATATACAAATAAATAGGCAGAGAAAAAATTTGAAAAAAACACCATTCATAAATGTCCCAATAATATTAAATATTTTGAGATATCTATAACAAAGCAAGTAAAAAAGCTATATGATAAAATCTTGAAGCAATTCATGATGAAAATTGGAGAAGATACCAGAAGATAAAAAGTTCTTTCATATGCATGAATTAGTAGCATTAACATAGTAAAAATGACCATCATATAAAAAGTAATATACAGATTTAATGTTATCCCCATAAACATTCAAACATAATTCTGTACAGGCCTTAAAAAAACAATATTCAACTTCATATGGAAAAATTAAAAACCCAGGATAACTAAAAACAACCCTGTATAAGAAGAGTTTTCAGAAGTATGACTCCTGATTTCAAGCTGTAATACAGAGCAGATTAACAAAAACGACATAATATTGGCAGAAAAACTCACAGGTGGTGAGTTGAATTTATTTTTCTCATAAAAAATGTATATCCTGTTTCATTTGTTTTGTAAATTTAGTCTAATACAAGCCAGCCTACTACATGCAATGCTGAAGCCCTACATTTTCCCCAAAACAGAGAGTTACTTGAAAGAAATATCAGAAAACCAATTTGCATTGTGGTGAATGTTTCTCACTTGTTTTCTCTTTTTGCTCATTTTCAAAATATGTGCCTTAAAGAGAGTAGATATGATGAGTTTTTCTTTGACCTGACATTTCCCTTATGCTGCAATGCCTCTTTATAGTTTCTGTTAAATATTGAGACTCTACTGAGTCTATGCATTAGACATAACAATTTTAGTTAGCCAATGAATATTTTTTATTTACTTCAACTTAGTGTGCATTTAAGTTAGGATCCTATAGTTGTGTAAAATTTGGAGAGTGGTGGCAAGGACATTATCTTGAATATCATTGCAAAAACAAGTCATGACTACAACAACAAGAATCCTGAGGATTAGGAGGGTTGACCATCATATAATGGTATCCTTAGGTTGGTGTGAAATTTCAAACAGTCTTTCTTAAAATACTCAACAATGTACAGATACAGACGAATTAGTGTCACCAATATGAAAGGAAAAGTGCACTGTGGGCAGTAGTACTATATGTGAGAGGGAGGGTCTTGGGGTAGCAAAGAATATGGACAAGTTTAAGGTTCAGAAATAATAGCAAATGATTAATTTCTACAGCTCAGGTATATGTGTTCGTGTGTTCAGAAGAAAAAAAAAAAACATGAGAGAAGAAAAGCATAGGACTTTGACATGAGATGTCTTCCTGTATGTTGTGAATGTATTTTATTACCATTGGTTAATAATCTGTTTCAGCCTATTGCAAGGCAGCTTAGAGACAAATTATAAATCTAAGCAGAGAAAAAGGAGAAGGACAGTCAGGGAGACTCTAAAAGTTGCCACCCAAGGAAGGAAGATATAATAGAACACAGGTAAAGCCACAGAACACATGGCAATACACAGATTGATAGAAATTTATTGAGTTAAGTTATGATTTAGTTGACAATGAGCCTGAGCCATAGGCCTAACAGTTTATAATTAATAAAAGCCTCTGAATGATTATTTGTAAGCAGTTATGTGACTGCAGGGGTGGGAGAAATTTATTAGGACTGACTGTGAGACTGGGTAGGTCTGAAAACTTCTGGATACAAGAATTAATATATATCTTCAACAAAGCTGCCAAAACATACATTGAAGAATAGAAACAATTTTCAGCAAGTGGTTCTGGGAAAGTTGGATATCTACATTCAGAAGAATGAAGTTAGAGCAATATCTATCACCCATGCACAAACAAATCTAAGTGAGCCAACATCTCAATGTGAGCCATGAAATACTGAAATTGCTAAAATAAGGACAGTCCTCTGCAAGATATAGTTACATATAGAATTCCATCTTCCAGCAAATTAATGCCAGTAATTGATAAGAAGGACCTCACAAAGTTAACAACATTCTTAACAGCAAAAGAAACGAACAGTTACATGCAGAGGGAGCCCAGAATGTAGGAGAAATTAATTGTTAACTGTACATCTGATAGAGGATTTATAACCAGCATATACAAAGAATTAAAAATACAATAGTCTAGAAAATAACCAAATCCACCAATTTGGAATCTTATAAAACAGTACAGTTAACTTAACTTTATGGTTTTGATAATATACATAAAATGATTGAGCATTTGAGGAATAGAAATAGAAAGTCAGTGAGCAATGGTGTTTGTCAGGATTCCACAGAAGATATAGGAGCATATATGTATATGTATAGAGATGAATACACAGACACAGACACACACATATAAAGCATTTCTCTTAACATATTTTATGGGATTACCTCATAAAATTTACATATAAAAAGAAGCATGGAGATTGAAAGGAGTAGATAGATAGATAGATAGATAGATAGATAGATGGATGGATGGATGGATGGATGGATGGATGGATGGATGGATGGATGGATGGATGGGTGGGTGGGTGGGTGGGTGGGTGGGTAGGTAGGTAGGTAGGTAGGTTATTAATGTGTGTAAGTGTGTGCATATGGGTGTGTTTGTATTTGTGAAATTTTTTAATAAAATTGGATGACTGGTCTTAAAAATCCATAGGTAGGTAAACAACTGGAATATGATGGAAGGAGTTGATGCTATAGCTTGGGGTTCGAAGTCATGCTGGAGTCAGAGCACTCTTTTTTCAGAGATCCTAATATTTAATGCCTTGAGCTGATCAGAAAAAAACAATTCACATTCAGAGATAATCTTCTTTATTCAGTGAGTAATAGATATTAATTACCTTCTCACAGCATCCAACTTTACTTACACTGATATTCAAGCAAAGTTCTGGGCACCACATCATAGTTAAGATGATTCAGGGTTTTTTGTATTTAATTTTTTATATAAAAATGTCTTTTTTACCCATGTATCCCCTGCTCCCCCTCCCTTTCCTCCTCCCAATTCCTCCCAGTCAGCTTTCAGCCTCCCCATCTCAGTCCTCCCATCCCCTCCCCTCAAAGGGCAAGAAGTCCCATGGTAGCTCTGATTTTTAACTATCTTGGCACTATTTATTGTGAAAGACATCAGCCTGAAGTAGAGACACTGGAACTGATTTGTGTTAGACCAATGTTGGTCTCAAATTTACAAACTTTCTGGGAAAGTAGAACAATAGAGAAAGGGAGAGAGAAAATATTCTCATGTTCATACATAAATGAATTGATTCTATGATGAGGTTCTTCAGTGTAAGGTTTCTTAAGCTGGGAGAGAAAAATAAATATGGACATTATTATCATAAAGAGATGAATAAAGATTCTCAGGGAAGCCTGGGCTATGATTCTACCAGGCTCTGGAGTCTACTCTCATAATTAAAATACGATTCATTGATAAGCATATTAGCCAGAAATATCTCAGTCTCTTACATAGGACACTTTTCCCATAAACAGCCACTTTTGGCATCAGAGGATTGAAACACATATCTAATGCCAATGACCATGAAAGTTCCATCTAAACAGCTAGTTCTACTGCAAGAGAAACTTCAGTGATTTCATTGTCTGCTTCACTTTGCCATTTTCTTTCTAAATGTGTTTGTTCTAGCTATAATTATGATATATACTTAAGTGTAATTGGTATTGAAAATGGAAAAGGCTTTAAAATTATCATTCAGAAATTTGTACAAAACAGGAAATTACTTTAAAATGTAAATACAACTGAAAGAGTTTTCAAGATTTTGGTTTTTTGTAAATAATTTTGCTAATATATGAAATGTGCAACTTACTGTGAACATGTAACTTATTTTCTGATGTATGAATACTTAACCTGTACATTTACTATGAAACTTCAAGTCTTGTTAATTTCCACATCATGTATTTCAACTATCAATGTTCAGAGTCTTTTTAGTACTGTATCTCTGGTATATCATTATTACTTATCGTTTAAAAAATAACACATTAGAGACATCTCTAGAAAAATATTTTCTTACAAAGTTGTCTCTTAAGAGTACCCTGAATCTTATTATTCCTTAGGCTGTAGATTAGGTTTTCAACGTGGAGATTATCACCATGTAGAACAGAGATAACACTTTATTTTGGTCTGTGGAGGATCTGGACTTGGGCATCCCATAAATGAATGTCATAATCCCATAGAGCATAATCACCGCAGTGAAGTAGAATAGAAGCAGAGAAGGCCTTTTGGCAGTCCTCTGTGTAGTACTTCTTCAGGATGATCATGAGGATGGAGGCATGTGAAATACCTATGACAAACATTTCAATCATAATAACAGAGCCAGCAGAAAATGAATCAAGAACTATGAAGATAGTGTCATCAGAACAGGATAATTCAACTAAAGGTGTAAAACCATAACAAAGGTGATTGGTTCTACTTGGTCCATAGAACATAAAAGAAAAGAAGGAAAGAGTAAAGGAGGGGGCATTAAGAAAACCAGCAATATTGGACATAGACTTATGTGGACATTTTGGTTGATTAAAGCCGTGGGTTGAATATTGCCACAAAATGATCATAAGCCATGATAGTGAGAATGAAGGACTCAGTTGATCCAAAGTAGGCAGCTGATCCTAGCTGGATAGCACATCCAAGGTAGGAGATGGTATTTTTCTCTACCAGGAAATTGAAAAACATATCGAGAGTGACAGAGATAGATGTCTATGTCAGCAGAAGCCAACTGATTAAGAAAAAAGTATATGTTGTAATGAAACTGAGAAGAGACTCGTATAAGGACAATGATGCTGAGGTTCCCAGACACAGTCACCATGTAGACACACAGGGTGGTGGAGAAAATGATAACTCTAAAGATTGAATCATGTGTTAAGCTCAATAAAATGAATTCTGTTACTGCAGTGTGGTTTCCATCCTCAAGGAAACCTCAAGCTGCCAGATAAAGGCTGTGATGGAGGCACTAAAGAAGACATTTATAAATATGTGGCTGCATTTTCAAAAACACATGGACAGTAAAACAAATATGTCCTTCAGAACATATATTTTCTGCATTATGTCGGTCTCCCAGTATTTGTATATTTATATGCATTTTTTATTAAGTAAATTTCATATGAAATGCTAGAAAATTTTGTCAGATAATATTCCCTTAATATACATTTATGTATATAATAAAACATACCTTAGGATATTTAAAACAAAATGTGCTGACTATGACATTTCTAAAATAAACTATTAGTATCATACTAACAAAGTGTTGCCTTTTATGGGTCATACTAGGTCACCTTGGGGGAGTAAAATTTGATGCTCATCTTTTGGGTCATGAATTCACAAAAAAACCACACAGGTCAGAGCTACTCATGGTCAGAGTCACTATTTGAGTGGCTAGGTTTTCTGTTTGGAGTTAACCTTTTAAGCCTTAGGAAGAGCCCTCCATATGTATTTCTTTTCCACAGTCACCTTGATGAGTTTTCAGATAACAATTTTTTCTCTCCTGGTGGAGTGTGTCTGTGGTAGGGGGATTGTTTTCTGGACATCCTCTTTGGCTGCTACTAAACTAGGTAGCTGCCCCTCTTCACAGTCATTTGAATTATCATTGACAGCAAATTGGATAAGTCAATTAGGATTTTTTTAAAAAGTGGAGTTATTTTAAGACAGAGATTTTCCAACATTAAAAATGGGAAATAGTTATTACACTTGATCTTAGCCAAAATGCCAAGAAGATTAAAACCTATGCTGAAGGGTATGTGGAGCAGAGGGAACATGCCTCTATTGCTGGTGGGAGTGTACACTTGTACATTCACTTTGGAAAGCAGTATGATGGTTTCTCAGAAAACTGGGAATTAATTTTTTCAATGATATAGCAATACCACTATTGGGTATATACCCAAAGGACACACATTCTTACCCCCAGGGCATGAGTTCAGCTATGATCATAGCCACATTATTCATAGTAGCCAGAACCTGGAAACACCCTAGATGCCCCTCAATTGAAGAATGAATTAAAAAGTTGTGGTACATTAACATAATGGAGTACTACTTAAAAGTAAAAAAACAAACAAACAAAAAACAAACAAACAAAAAAAACAACATCCTAAAATTTGCAGGCAAATGGATGGATTTGGAAAGTATAATCCCGAGTGAAGTAACTCAGGCCCAGAAAAATAGACATGGTATGTACTCACTCACAAGTGGATTTTAGATATAAAGCAAAGAAAATCCAGGCTTCAAACCACAACCACTGAACAGCTTGGTAACAGAAGTAACTTAGAAATATTTAGGGATCTCCCTGGGAGGTGGGAAATAGAAAAGTGTTTTCTGAGTAAAGTGGGGTCATAACAAGAAACTTGTAAGGAGAGATGGGGACAAATCATGAGAGAAGGAAATGCCTGAGTGAGAGAAGCAACAGAGAGGGAGAGAAAAAATGGATATCTTGATAGAAGAAGCCACTGTGGAGTTAGAAAGAAACCTGGTGCTAAGCAAACCTTCAAGACCCCACAAGATGTCCCTGGCTAGGACTCCAAGCATTGTGGAGAGGGTGCCTAACAGGACTTCCTCTATAATCAAATGAATGGCCACCTTTTATAGAACCTTCATCCAGCACTGGATAGAAGTATAAGCAGAGATTCATAGCTAAGCACCAGGTTGAGCTCAAAGTCCAGAGAGAGAGAGACTATATGAACAAAGGAACCAGGATCATGAGGAAGAGACCCACAGAGACGGCTGATCAGAGCTATTAGGAGCTCACTGATTCAGAAAAAAATCACTTAGAAACCTCAGGGGAAGGAACTAAACCCTCCAAAATTAGATGACTGTCAAATATCATGGGCAGTTTGTGGAGCCTCTTGCAGGAGGAACAGAATATGTTTCTGGTACATTAACTCTCATCTGGAACCCATTCTCTACAGAGGAACACCTAATCCAGCCTTAATCCTGGAATGAAGGACTCAGATCTACCTCTACTGGATATACCAGACTGAACTGACCCACCATGGAACTCCTTGCCCTCTTTGGGGAATGGATGGGGAAATGGGGTGGGTGGGGGCTGAGGGAGGACTGGGAGGAGTGGAGGGATGGGGAGTAGTGGTATATATGGAAAAAAATCCTTTTTAAATAAAAAATTAAAAAATAAAAATAAAATTATAAAAGGAAACAGTGTTATAATGGAAGGTATTAGGTCTTTGATATTACTCTAGATGGTTTAAAATTAAAACAAGTAAAGGAAAGGATAAATAATATAGATGGGATTATCATAATGTCTATTATAAATTTATTTGTTTTACTATTTCTGTTTTATTTAAAAAGTGGGTTAATATGAGTGCCAAGATGAAATATTAGAAAATTTTGTTAAAAGAGAATATAAAGATTTTTCAGACCCAGACATTGCCTTATAGCATTACAGGGAAACAGCCTAAGGCTTTCAAACAGCCAACCTTAGTATATCTAGTAATTATATAGGAATTTCTGAATGATAGAAACTGTGAAAAATTAAATGGACTTTGGTATAAATGTTAGATTCAAGGAGATTAAAGGAAGTAATGGTCACTTATGGTATGCACTCACTATTTGTAAAACAAATGTTAAAGTCTCGATTAACTTATAACAGAATATTCCTAAAGATGGGAAAGATACAGTTATAAATGTCTTAGAAGATGGGCCTCAATTATAGTGGAGGATCTGGTGGTAGGATGAAGATAAAATCATTTTTAAAATGCAGTAGAGACAGAGATTTTGAACTATTATAAGACCAAATTCTTAGGGATAAAGATTATGCTAATATAAACAGATAAATTTCTTATGATAACCACACTCTGATTTTATGTTGAATGGCAGCCTTAAATGCTTAGGATAGAACTGAAGATGTAGGAAAGAAAATTGAATCCAAGAGAAAAGAGATCCAAGAGCAAGAGAAACGTTTATGGAATTATTCCAAAGATTAAATTTAGTGCTAACTAGGTTGGTACCAGATTTAGAAGCCAGGAAAATAATAACTGAATCTATAACTTTTGAAACTGCTAACTCACAATGTAAAAAGATAATTAGGCCATTAAAATCAAGATCAGCCCCTTGTGAAAATTGAATCTGAAATACTATTAATATACAATCTTACAACCATGATGATAAATGGATAGGAGAGGTTATTTCTAGACATTTTAAAAAATCAAAATATTAAATGTTACAACTGTGGGAAGCAAGGTCACCTAAAAGGGACTGTAATCAAGGCATTCCCAGAAACAATGTCTTTGTTAATAATAGTCTCAAGAGAATGACCCCTCTTCTGGAGTATACAGAAGGTATGGCAAAGCAAGATATTAGACCAAGGAGTTAAAGACAAAGTAAATTTTTGCCTTCAGAAAATGTCCATTATATGAAGGAAGTAATCTTAAATGTATACATAGAAATATATATTTGGCAGATAAATGTGTTTCATTTTACAGAATTGGAAAATTAAAATATGTACATCATATAATATATACATTTTCAGGATATCAATGGGAAACTGCTTTGAGTTAAAAAAAAAAAAGGCTGATTATGTAATCACCTTTTGGAAGTTATGGCCATTATAGTAATACCTTCACGAACTAAGACTGACAATGCCACAGCATATGTCTCTAGTAAACTAAAACAATTGTTTTGCTTATTATAAAACATATTACAGGTGTACCACACAGTCCTTCTAATGAGTAGGACAATAAACAGAAAAGGGCAACAATGACCGCTCAGAAATAAATTACTTAATGACTTACTAACTTTGAATTTTCTCGATGCTAATGAGAAAGAGATGACAGATACAGAAAGGCATTTGGACGGTAGAGAAAAAAGACTACTGAGATAAAAACAGCCTGTCTACTTCAAAGATGTTTTGACCTCAGAATGGAAGTCAGGATACACGCTATGTTGGGGAAGAGGTTTTGCTTTTGTTTCTGCAGGTGAAGAAAAGCTACAAATACTATCAAGATTGACAGAGATTCTATTTGAAAAGATAAGGAGAAATGATGGCTCATCCACCAATGTTATAATTCTATAATTTGTAAGGAAAACTCACTAAACAAAGGCCAGGGCAGTATTTTGTTTTTATCTTTCAGAAAATTAGAAATATCCATATTCTAGAAGTCAAAAGGGTTTAGATGTCTAGACATCTAAAGCAGAAGGAAAGGCTATCCAGAAAATATTTACAAGAAGAGAAAAGTCAGATCTATTGTTACCAATATAATCTACAGGGTAAAATATCACTGTTTAAAATCTATATCTCTTTATTTCTAAGGAAATTTGAAGTCCTAGTTTAATTATAAATTAATACTGGCTTTGAAGCTGGAATGCAGTCCCCTTCTCTAAACATAAACATGCTTGTTAAAGAAAAATGCAAAATCTCTGTATGATATCAGAAGAGCCACCTGATATGGGACAGAAGAAAAACCAAAATTAAGAAACTGGTCCTACTAATCCTATATAAAATTCATATCAAAATTTATAAAGATAATATATTTCAAACATTTTGTCATAATATTAATATTCATAAAGAATACTAGTTAATTCTAGAAACAAAGGTTTTTATCTAGCTTCCTGTACATTGTCTTGAGTTCGAGTCTCGTCAGTTTTCTGCAGTAAACCTTGACAATGCCCAACTACAACCTTTGAAGTCTCAAAAAAGATGAGGCCTCAAAAATGATTTCACATGGACTTTGACAATACAACATGGCTGACAAACACCAATCAGAAATTGGCTTTGAACTGCAAACTGCTCAGGACAATTTTGAAGTAGCTTGTTGAGATGAACCAGCCTCAAAACTACTCTAGGAAAGCCTTGAGATAAGCCCCACACTTTCTCATTATGCAGAGACTGGACAACAAATGATACGGCTACTTTTTTCAGAACTTGACAATTAACAAAACTTTTCTTTTCAGGATTCCATAAGGATGTGTCACCTCCAGACATCAGAAAGTACATTTAAGAGCATGACACCCACATTCCCAAGGGGTTGGGTGGGTGGTTTTTTGGTATTTCAATGGGTTATGGATAATTATTATTATTTAGGGTGATTGGTTACGTATTGATATTGGTTATGGTTAGGAAATATGGTAAATCTAAGATTAGATTCATGACTCTCATTTAAGAGAGAGGGGGAAGGATACAGATACAAAAAGATAAAAAAGGTAAATTGTTACAGATACAGAAAGATAAAAAGGTAGATTATTGAATCTACTCTTAGAAAAAAGGGAATATGAACCATGTATCTCATATTAGATCCCATTCCATGTTACCAAGGACATTAGTCTTAAACTTCCAGTGTGGAAAACAAACTGTTTCAGTTTCAATTAACATAGTGACATCCGTACCTAACTGTCCACCCATCCCCTAACTGGCCATCAAGAAACACAGTCATCATAGGTGAATGTGGAAAAATAGGCAATGTCCTGAGGACCTTTGAATTGGTGACACCTACTCTTATGGGTAGGGGTGAGGAGGTCTGTTCTGCCAAGAGTTTAAAGGAACTGTGTCTTCTCAAGCTGGGAGGGGCATTATTTAGCCCGGTCAAAACCTTTATTACATCTTGGGCATCTGGTCCTAGGTTTTGCCCATGAGCAGTCTCACTGAAAACTATCAGGCTTGTTCCAACCCCAGCATGACCTGTCAGCTGAGGCTGTAGGAGCAACTCCCTTAGATTGTTTCTCAGTCAAGAGAATACTGAGGGAGGTGGTGAATACTCTGAAGGGACCTGGGGATGTCTCAGGGTTTCTGGTAGCTGTCATCCATTTATGTATCTTCATTGTGGACTGTAGCTACTGCATTGTGGGTAAGGGTGTTAAGCCCCTCCCATGCCAATTATTTGATCAGCGTATTTCTGGTTGAGCTGGGGTTCATTCTTTGATCAACTTCTTCATTCATCCAGACAAGAAAACTTATAAATAACCCTCTGGTGGCTGAATAAGGTAGCAAAACTATGCAAATGGGTCCAATAGAATGCAAACCCTTAAGGGCTTTAAAAATGCAGGCAGAGTGAATTCAGAATGCTCTTTTTTTCTTCATTTATTATTATTTTTTATAAATAATGTCTTTTTTAAAGTCCATGTATCCTCCTGTTCCCCTCATTTCCCTTCTCCCAATCCCTTCAGCCTTCCCCTCCCCATCCACTCATCCCCTCCCTCAAAAGGGCAAGAAGTCCCAAGGTGGTTCAGCTCTGCATGACTCATCCACTCCAGGCAAGTCCCATTTTCTCATCCCAAAGTGTTCCCCTACAGGGAATGGACTCCAAGGTGCCAGCCCATGCACGCACGGGAACACAGTCTGATCACCCAAAGTGTTCCCCTACAGGGAATGGACTCCAAGGTGCCAGCCCATGCACGGGAACACAGTCTGGTCACACCCCTCGAGGCTCCATACCCATGCCAGTCGGCACTTACTTACCCTCGTAGGGCCTGAATCTTTTCCCAATGGCTCTTTTTGATTACTTCACTGTGTTTAATGTGTGACAAGAGTGAAGAGCACACCAGCTTGCTCTTATTACACTGTTTGAAGAGTGACGACTTAGTGAGGAGAGTGGGTTAAACATGGAGAAACGGAGAGGAGGTTAGCTTTTCAAAAAGAAGGACCATGGTTAGGGATGTGGATCATCACGCCTGTCAGCTACCTTATTACCTTAAGATCAGTTTTTATACTGAGAAATACAATTTCTTGTCACAACTTGGAAGAAGTAAAATTATAAATGGGAGGATCTACTATAAATTTATTAAATTCTTTAATCACTTACTAATTAACCATTGCCTTACTGTCATTTTCACTGCCAGTCTAATAACTTGCAAGTATGTGAATAGTACTTCTAATACTAGTAGTAAGTGCTTATTCACACATTCACCAAATCTCCTAATACACCAAGTTTTCTAGATGGAGTACAATGGAATAATAGTAGGATTAAGTATTCAGCCTGGAATATTATGTTTACCCAGATTCCACAGCTAGGAGATGGCTGACTTTCATCTTTTAATATTTTCTAGCCTTATATTCTTGTGTTTGTTGATGTCTGGAGCTCATCAAATTGGCAGCAGTTGAGACAAGGGCAGTTTCTTGCATAGTGACTAACTTTGCCACAATGAAAAAAAACTCCATATGGAGGTTTTCAATATTCATCATTCTCTTTTGAAGGAAATTGGTACTACCAGGTATACACATGTCACACTATTATGAAAAGTTACATGTCATTAAAACATTTTAAAGGCCACATTCTATAGATCTCCTAAGTGATTGAAGATGAAATATAATCTTTGTTTGACCTTAAAAGTAGGCCTAACATGGCTATAATTTTATTGTTTTAGATGACTAGATACTAACTTTTCTTTCTTTATTATCTTAAATAGCTTTCAAGTACTGGACTAAAACTTTACATTACATTTTTAACTGATTTGAATAGGCACACTGCCTATTCTAAACTAGAATGTAAGCATATATAGAGTATAATGAAAATAACCTTAAATATGCACAAATATACAAAAATACCTTAGAAAAGAGTAAAAACAAATATAGAGTATGTTCTAACAAAAATAACCTTAAATTAGTATCAATATGAAAACTCCATAACAATATAAAATATTTTAGATCAATACTTGTTTTTTAGTTTAGAAGTAAATTCAATAATTTTTTATTCTATCATTTCTATATCCTCCTTTTTTCTTGTCAAAAAGTGATACTTGAGTCCAAGTTTCTTTATTTATTTTTGTGAGCAGTAACAACTTACAACAAAATAACTTACAACATTTATTGAATAACAAGAAACTATTGATTCCACTTCTTTGTTTTGTAACTATCATGTTTTCTAGGCTGCTTCCTGTTGTCTGCACGTGATGACATATTTAGAGGATCCTAAAAAAATGGAGATAATAATACAGAGCTATATGTATGTATATTAGTTTCTGTGTGATGGAAAAATGTAGTGATTATCTAAATTCTTTATTGGGCTAGCCTGTGAGACTGGAACATCTCAGCTAACTTATTTGAAGCTGTTCTAGAGGCAGAATTTTGAGGAACCTGCAACAGAAAAATTATGAGAGGCTAAATCTACTTGTCATTCTTTGTGCCTGGTCTTTTTTTCTGAAAACATACAAACTTTTAAAGGTAACAAATATATCTACTAAAACAAATATGGAATATGTGGTGTGCACAAGCTATTGTGTTCTATGTTTGATCAGGTATGTTTGATATGTCAAGTTTTTAAGTCCATCTTGACTCCATAACCAAACTGTAATGTAAATCTCTGTGTTGTATGATAGAATAGTATGTAATAATAGGTAATAATGACTCTATAGTCAACAAGATTTATCATGTCTCATCCAGTCTTAAATGTGTTCCCATGTCAAGGGATTAGCATATATGTCACTGTCTTATAAGGTTTTTTACATTAATAGTCAAGGTATTCAGAATATCTCCCCTAGCCATATCTGATCATTATTAATTTTGAAGGAATCCAAAGCTTTTTGTTTCCTATAGAAACAAAAACAAAACTCTTCCCCAAAGCAACACACTTTCCTACTTCCATTCTGAAGGCAAGACATCTCTAAAGTATATAGGCTGTTTAGTATGAGTTCTTTTTATAATCCAATATCTCTCAAACATCTGCCATTCTTTAATCATTGTATTCAAAAAATTTTATATTAATAAAACACCATGTAAGTTTCAAACTCTGTTGTAGGCGGAGTTTTAGTTACAAGGCACCAGTCCAAGATAAATATTTATTAGAATATAAATCAACACTCACGATATTAGTAACAGCTTATAGTGGCACCTGAACAGGGACTGGAGTATCCAAGCAATGGACGAGCGATGGATTCCGATCCTGTCTCTCCAACAGCCAGGAACCAGGAAGAGACCTCCTCATGTCCCAGAAGCCACTTATCAATGGGGTTGGCCACACCCCCTCCAGGTTGGCCACACCCCCTCCAGGAGCCCGGGATCCTGGGTAAGCGTCTTTGGACCTTATCGGCTGACACCTGAATCCCGCCACACTCTGTTTTATTTTTTTTAATCCTTATATGGCTTATTATTTCATATTATTTTCCTTCTCTTTATGGGTTATACTTTATTATTTTTAAACTATTTATTTTTATGACTGTCTATAGCCATTATTTTCTTAGCTTCTAAATATCTTTTTAAGTGTATTATACCATTTTAGAAGACTTTTTATTTCTAGACCTAGCTTTTTGTTCATCTATAGTGTTCTCTGACCATATGAGCTATTCCTTAAAGGACCAGTTTATTAGCTACTTGGTTTCACTTAGCTCATTGATGCGGGAATGCCTTTCTGTATGCTGTGAATATCAATCTTTAAATAAAGGAGCTGTTTTGGGCCATGACAGGCACCATAGAAGAAGTAGGAGGAGAAATCAGAGCATAGGTAGGAGAAGCAGGGTGGAGTCAGAGAGATTGAGCAAGCCGCCCAAAGGAGCAACATGTAAGTAACACAGGTGAGCCACGGGTCACGTGGCAGACAGATTAATGGAAATGGGTTGAATTAAGATGTAAGAGCTAGCTAGCAATGTGCCTGAGCCATAGGCCAAACAGCATGAAGTTAATATAAGCATCTGAGTCATCTCTGGGGGCCTGAGCAGCAGGGTCTGGGCCTCTGGCCACCCGGGACCAAGAAACCTCCATTGCAACAGCTCAGGACACTTGTGGCTCACTCAAGTTCATGGGCAGTGGTTGGGAACTGCACCTCTGTTCATGAAAAGCATTGGCCTGCCTGAGAAACTGCTCAGCTGGTAATCCTTGTCTGGCTCCTTGTACAGAACTTGTTTTAGCTTTCTCTATGTTTGGATATTTGAGTTCTGCATTGTTTGTGACCTGCAGTAGGACTTTTCCTCTCGTAGTTATAAATAACAACATGGAAACATTATTAAACATTGATAAAGCTTAGCCTTTAGCTTAGGCTTATTTCAACTAGCTTTTACAATGTAAATTAATCTGTTTCTATGACTTTACATTCTGCCACATGACTTTTTTAAAAAAAAAATCTCCATTTTTTATGAACCACTTGTTCCACATATCCTGGTATCTCCCCACATCTCTTCTTCATGGAGTTCTTTCTTGATCCTGCCTATATATCCTGCCCAGCTATTGACCATTCAGCTTTTTATTACACCAATCACAGATATACATCTTTACACAGCACACAAATATCTCATAGCATGCCAGTGCAGAGATGAGAATATATCAATGAGAGATTGACTTAACAGAGACTATTTTTTTCACATCAGTGGGGATTCAAGTCTTTTTCTCTGTGCTCCACATACTTATCTTATTCTCTTTACCATAATCTTTATTGTGGTTAGGGCACTGATAATGAAGTAGGAGACTTGTTTGATGGTACTCTGTGTCATTCTTTTGTAGAAATGTGTGCATATATACCTACGTTATACACACACAAGGGAAGGTAAAGCTGAGAAAATTAATTGATTTCAAATAAAAATTTTATCTTTTTAACTAACTAGAACTTGAAATCATAATACCATTTGGCTGTAATTCCATCCATGTTGAAATGCACATTAAAAACAAATAGGTTTATAACACAATTGGATCTGCCTGTCACTACTCATCATGGCCAGAAATTCAAAAATCCCAAAGAAACACACAGACACATATTAATTTTGTGCTTTTTGACCTATGTCTCTGGCATATTCCTAGGTAACTCTTTCATCTTAATTCAACCCATTTCCATTGTTCTGTTCTGCCACATGGCCCATGGCTTACCTATTATTTCCTTACATCTTGATTCTTGGGTGGTTGGATTGTGTCTCCCTTTATTCCACCCTCCTTCTCCTACCTATGCTCTGATTTCCCACCTACTGCTAAGGTGCCCTATATAGGCCTGAACAGTCCCTTTATTCACAGTATATAGAAAGACATTTCCACATCATAAGTCAGTTTTTCATAATGTAACTTTATTGCATGTTGTATAATATGAAATTTCTGGCCCAGACTTTTGGGATCTAGCCCAGAGATTTGGACCCACCCTCAGGCCCACTGATGCTTAGTCCCAAATAATCACAAAAAGATTTATATTAATTTCATGCTGGCCTATGGCTCAGTCATATAATTTGCTAACTCTAAATTCGTAAACTAACCCATGATTCTTATCTTGTTTAGCAATATGGCTCGGTACCTTTTCTCAGAGAAGCATTTCAACTTCTTTCCTCTGCATCTGTTACCCTCTCATACAGCATCTCTCTGGTATCTCTGCTCTGTTCTTCCTGTTTCCAGAGTTTTCTTAGTCTGGTAGCCCCACCCATACATCCTATTTGCCTTCAGCCAATCAGCATTTTTGCTAAACCAATAAGCAAGACAATTGTTTACAATGTAACATAATACCACTACCAATATTCCCCCCTTTTTTCCTTTTTAAAACAGGAATTCCAAATCTAATTTCTTTTTTATAGATTTCTTTTTATACCATTACCTATAACAACTTATAACTATCACTGTAGACAAAGACAAACATCCATAATTCATTTCCTGGGAATGTAAGCATAGTTCTCTGGGCTACTTCCTGTTGAATGGAGGTGCTGGCAATCACATGGAGATCCAAAGAAAACTTCAGGATTATGGATAAGTTTTTAGTGGAATAGTCTGTAAGGCTGGGTCATCTCATCCTGTCTCCTTGAAATTGTTTTGAATGCAGAGCTCAGACGAAACTGCAACGGAGGTGCTCTGAAATGTGGAATCATCTGGGTCATCCGTTTCCATTGCAGACCTTTCAGAGGATCTTCCTAATTAAACTTTATTTTCTTTAACCAGAAATAAATTCAGGGCCTCCCATTTTCTGTGTAAATCAAAATAAAACCTCTAATCCAAAGTAGCATATATTTTTATTTCAATTTTAAAGTCATCTTATTCACAAAATATATAGGTAGGATTAGTCCAACAACATTTATAATCAAATGGTTTTTAGTAGTTTTTACTACTTCATTTTCAGTTAAAAAAAAAAAAAACAACTTAGAGACAAGACAATGGCATACAGTATCCAGACACTCTGTAATTTCCATCTTTATGTGGCTTAATTTTTGTTTTTTACTCTACTTCTTTTTAAGGACTTTGTCCTTTCCCCTTTTCCTTTTCTCTCTCAAGCCTACGTTATTTACAAACACACTCTAAACCATTTAGAGGATTTTCTTTTAAAATCTGTCTTTACTGTATATCCCTTATTTCTTATCCTTTTTTGTTTGTTTCTGACCACACCTTTGCTTGGCTAGGGTGGCTGACTCCACCCAGCTCCCTCTATTTCTTTCTGTTTCTGACCATACCTTTAATCTGCCAAGGTGAGGCTAAGGATTAAAGGCATCACTAGGGTGGCTGGAGGACTCCACTCAGCTCCTAGTCTAACTTCATATTTAGCTTTTAAGCAGAGGTCCCAGTAGGACCCACAATTACCACTCTGGGGAATTTTATGGTCCATATAATCACCAAGTAAAGCACTGCTATCTGCTGATCATAAACTCCATTTAAGTATTTGGCAGCAGGACCTCTTAAAAGATTCACCAGTGTTTTGCTGATAACACTGAGTCAGTTTTTTTTTTTTTAAAAAAAAAAAAAAAAAAAAAAAAAGCCATGCCTCTTCTTGCTTCCAACAAACAGAGCTGACCCAGGAAAATGCTATGACTACTAAGAAGCAATGTTTGAATATGTTTTCTTTTTGTCTATGTAACCAAAAAGCTTAAATACATTATTTACAGCTTGTTGCTTACATAGGCTTCTGTGAGACTTCAGAAGCCAGTCATGTTGCAGCTTAGCTGCATTCCAAAAGCCTCCCAGTTTGTAGCCCAAGCCCACATACCTCACCAGGGTGTCTATCCCACTGCTCATGTGAGAGACACAACTGAGAAGCTGATTTTGGCTCCATTTCTGTGCTCTAGAACCCTTGTAAATCTTTCTCCAGCTTTATGTGTGTGTCTATCACTCAGATTTGGGCCAACATTTGTAGTAGTAAGTTTCTGCCCTGTGGTCCAGACGCACAGACCCACAGTCTTGCAGTCCAACAGAAACACACAGAACACTTGCATTATTTTATGCTGATTAACCTAGGGCCCAGTCATATAATTTGATGACTCTTAATTCTTAAACTAACTCATGATGCTTATCCTGTTTAGCTACCTGGCTTGGTACATTTTCTCAGAGTAGCATTTCAACTTCTGTCCTCTGTATCTGCTGCCATCTCATCCAGTGTCTTTCTGGCATCTCTACTCTGCTCTTTCTGTTCCCAGAATTTTCTTAGTCTGGTAGCCCCACCCATATTACTTGTCTGCCTTCAGCCAATCAGTGTTTTTATTAAACCAATATGCGGGGCAATTACTTATATTGTAACAAATACTACTACAATGTTGTATGATATTTTATTTCCATTTTGACAAAAAATGCTTGCCTAGAAGAGAAGCAAAGTGGCATTACAGTCAGGGCTTTTATGTAAAGATTTATAAGGGATAAATTAAAGATTCTTATGCCTGATCCTAATAGAGAACTTATAAATAAACGATTGACATCTTGCCACAGAACACACTTCACATTCTTTTTATTGTAGATAGAACCATTTTTAAAATGAGTCGTCACCATTATGAGTCGCAGAATAGCAAGGCAAACTTTGCTGCAATATAAAATCTCCAAACAAATACTGTAACAACTGGTAATAGCAACATAAACCTAGACTCCGACTAAGACTGTCCTTCCTTGCTGAGATGGGGTGAAAAGGGTTTGGAGATGCTTTAAAGTAACTATTGAAATGAAAAGCATTCATATTTCACTATCAAGTAAAATGAAACCATACTTTTCAATGAAAAATACTAAGAAACACTAGAAGGAAACCAGGTAAATTAAATGCAAAAAAATCATGAGGTGCTACTGGGCCGTGCCATTTTTTAAAATTTTTCATAGTCTAATACCTTATTTAAAATATATTAACATTAAAAATAAAGAAAAAGTAAAAAGTGTTTCCTTTTCTAGAGGTATGTGTTAATATGTTTCATATTTAATAAAAATGAGTCTGAAATATCAAAGAGAGGAAACACCACAGTCAAATCTCATCCAAATATCTTCCAGTTTCCTCAGCCTCACTCCTCGTGGCTTCTACTGTCTTAATTTGCCTTCCTCCATATGACTTAATACCTTCTTCACCCAGTTATTTTACATCCAGGTTAAGATTAAAGGTTTGGGCTATTTGGTACTACTATTTGGTAGTTAGACTTGAACTCACAGAAATACAGAAAGATCTCCAATGTCTCTGGAGTTAAGGTGTAGGGATTTAATAAAGTTTCAGAAGTTTTGGAGATACCAGAGGGAATCTACCCACAGTCTATGTGTGGGGTTAGTAAAAGCTCCAGAAGTTCCAGAGCTCTAATCACAGTCAGTCTAGGAAAATCAGAGAGTGGTGATTCAAACCTTTAATCCCAGCACAGGGACTATCCTGGGAGTGGTGACCTACACCCTTAATCCTAACTGAGTCAAGGTCACTTCAGATTATAGAATGAATTCCAGTCTCCCAAGCAGGTGTGGTGGGGCCACACCTTAATTACGGAAAGACTACTTAAGACTGGATTCAAACACAGAGAAATTCATTCCAAGGGAATTGAGGCTGAGGAAGCTAGAAGACAGCTGGGTAAGATTTGACTGTGGTGTTTATTCCCTCTAGTATCTCCAACTTCTTCAGAGATCTATCCCTGAGTCTCATTATTTCGTGGGACATTAAGGGATTAAGGACCTGGCACCACCAGTACCTGCCTGGGAGCCTGGAACTCCATCTGTAAACCAAGCTGGCCTAAACTCAAATCTGCTGGGATTAAAGGTGTAGGCCACCTTCCTGGATATTCCCCATGCTGAGATTAAAAGTGTAAATCACTACTCTCTGATTCTCCTGGATTGACTGTGGGTAGATCTCTCTGATATTTCAGACTGGTTTTTATTAAATATGAAACATATCACCACAGTGGCATTTTTGTTCTTAAATTTAAATGTACGTACACAAAGAGCAGTAGGCCCAAAGAAGCTACATTTTCTAACAAGGATTGTAGAATAACAGTTTTTAGAAAATAGGGGACACAAAAATATCTTACAATATGACAAAATGAGAGGAGGATCAGGGCAATAGGTTTATAAGAAAACACACTAGAAATAGCAGATTGAAAAGAGCAGGTCATGTGGGGACTGACTTGAAACATTAAGAATGCATTGATAGTGGGTAATGGGGTGAATATTTTCACAATGTGTTATATGAAAATTTAGTGTTTACAGGGAGGCTAGCCTTTATGTTTAGGAACTTGGGAGTTACAGGACTAAAGTTCTAAGGTCTCAAATCATCAGATGCACCTTAAAATTTTCCCAGATATTTCAAATGTTTGTCAAATGATAAAAGTTAGCAAAAAGCTGTCAGAAGAGGGAGGTATAAAGCTCCCAACATGAGAGCTGTTAAGAAAAAGAAGCAGAAGTTCAGTGGGAAAAGTCACCACCACGAAGCATGGTAATCTGGCTTTGATCACAAGGACCTATATGGCAGAAGGAAAGAACCAATTTTTACAATTTGTGTTCTTAAGCACATACACAACACACACACACACACACACACACACACACACACACACACACACACCACAATAAAACAGAAAAAAAAAACAGTCTGGATAGATTAGGACACAAGACAAGGGAATCTATGGTGAAAATATTAGGGAACTGAATGGACTGGAGAGATGGCTTAGTATTTCAGAGCACACGCTACTCTTCCATAGGACACAGGTTCAGTTCTCAGAAACTACACTGTGGCTAACAACCATTGATAATTCCAAATTTAGTAGATTCAGCACAGTCACCTGCTTTCTGTAGGGAATAGATATACATGCTGTCAAAGCACCCAGACACATAAAAATTATGAAAAATTAATCCATTTTAAAAATAAAATTTTGGAGAGTGCTTGTCTATGTAAATTAATGTTTTTTTAATATAATCTAGCATTTTTCTCCTGCCTATTGTCAAATACCTGGAAGCTGCTTTTAAAATATTGACTGGGAAGCTTAATATTACAATAGTAATAAGCACCATTCTCAGGTTGACTTTCTCACCTAATGTTTGGACCCAGCCTATTAGGTTCTTTTATTAATAATAAGCCTAATCCAGAGCATTATTACTGCTCAATAATTTATTATTTCTTTGATACTCATGCTCAGTTAATATCAAACATAAAAGGCAGAAATGAGTTGAACATTTTGAAATTAAGGGTGTGGCACCTGGTAGGTTAACAATACTTTATTGGCAGCCTAAATATCTAATATATATATATGGTTGCACAAGTTTGATTTGGTTAAAGAGAAAAATCAGTTTATAGGAGAGAGATTTATAATGAGAGAGGTTGAAAGAGGGAGTGAACATGATTAAAATATATTTAATATTTTCAAAGACATTTAAAAATACAGAAAAAAGAAATTCAATAAATTATATATATAATTTTTCATAATACACATATATATATGGAAAAAAGATGAGGGAAAAGAAAAAAGAATAACAAGAAGCTTAATAACCAAACTTAAGATGATGGTTCAATTGATCTTGGATAATTGTTGTTATCATATTAAGATTTATAAAACATTAGGTTACCCTAAGAAATTATTTTCTTACCAAGCTGTCTCTTCAGAGCACCCTTAATCTCATTGTTCCTGAGGCTATAGATGAGGGGGTTCAACATGGGGATCACTACCATGTAGAACACAGATACCACCTTGTTCTGGTCAGTGGAGAAGCTGGACTTGGGCATCACATAGATGAACGTTATAGTCCCATAGAATAGAGTGACTGCTGTGAGGTGGGAGGTGCAGGTGGAGAAGGCTTTCTGGCGGCCTTCAGTGGAGCGCATCTTCAGGATGGTGATGAGAATGTAGGAGTAGGAGACAGCAATGGCAAATACTGTGATCATGATTACTGATCCAGTAGAAAATGAAATAACAGCCACAGAGACACTGACATCAGAGCAGGAGAGTTCCACCAAAGGAGCAAAATCACAGAAAAAGTGATTGATTCTGTTTGGTCCACAGAAAATAAAAGAAATTAAAGAAAGGGTGAAGGAGGAGGCATTAAGAAAACCAACAATATAGGATCCTACAAGCAAGTGGACACAGACGCGTTTGGACATCTTGGTTGAATAAAGCAGTGGATTACAGATCGCTACAAAGCGATCATAAGCCATGGCAGCCAGAAGGAAGCATTCAACTGTCCCAAAGAAGGCACCTGAGCCGAGCTGGATGGTACACCCAAGGAAGGAGATGGTATTTCTCTCCACCAGGAAGTTGACAAGCATATTTGGAGTGACAGAAGATGAGTATCCAATGTCAGTAGAAGCCAAGTGGCTGAGGAAAAAGTACATGGGGTGATGGAGCTGGGAAGAGACTCTGATGAGGAGGATGGTGCTGAGGTTCCCAGACACAGTCACCAGGTAGATACACAGGATGATGATGAAGAGGGTGATTCTAAGGACGGGGTCATCTGTCAAGCCCAATAAAATGAACTCTGTCACTGCAGTGTGGTTCCCATGCTCCAGGAAAGCCATGAGACAGAGTAGATGCTGCCAGACCAAGGCTGTGATGGAGATATTATAGGAAGAGACTTATAAATACACCACTTGATTCATTTATTACATATGTAAAGAACATTATAAACTAATATGATTTTTAGCAACCTGAACCAACAATGGATAGTTTGCTCGGGTTTTCATTATTTATACAATGTGGGCAAAAATTCTTTAAAAAATATTTAAGCAGTAGAGCCAGAAACTTTTTACAAATAACAAATAATTATTATTCACATTTGTTTATACTAAAACATTTCTAATTGTCATTAAACCTAAAGTCATCTGATGAAATGGCTTAACAGGTAGACTCTTCCCACCTGTATGGACACTTGACAGCTTGAGTTTGATTCCTGGAGCTCACAATATAGAAAGAAAGCACCAAATTCTGAATGTTTCCCTTTTTTGTACACACGTATGCTATGTTATTTGCTCCCTCATACAAATAAATCAATAAATAAATGAATACAAAATAATGTAAAACTTAAGACGTTGACAATGTGTTTATGATAACAAAAAGCAAATGTAAAAGAATAAATTATGTAAGGAAGAATGAAGGAATTGCTAACAATAATTAAATACATCACAGTACACGATTTATATCACTTTCATTTTACACCAGAAAAGCATTTTAAGCTACATAACACACACACACACACACACACGCACACACACACACACACACATACACACACATAGTTATTTTGTATGTATTGTTACTTTATATTAGTTATATGTGTAACAAATATAACATATGTATATATGTGTGTGTGTTTATACATATATATATATATATGAATGTAAAGTAACCAAATTATGAGGGTTCAGAGGTGCTCAGTTATTAAGAACACTTGTTACACTTGCAAAGGACTAGGATTTGATCCCTAGCACCATATGGTTTCTCACAGCAGTCTGTGGTTCTAGTTCTGTTTTTTTACAGAAGTACACATGCATGTAGTATTTAGACATAAAAAAGTTAAAAAAAATAATCTTTAAAAGAAGCATATTTGAACACAGTCCAGTTGACCTCAGAGTATTTCTTCTAGTAAACAAACATAATGTTGGGTGGCCAAGCAGTTAAGGGCACATACAAATTAGGGATAGATATCAGGGTGCATTTTAGCTTTTTGCTGGTTAATAAATAGAGAGATGATTTGTTGGTGATACTAGTCACAAACTCTATCATTTTTCTAAGTAAAGTCATGTCTGGATCAACTTTTAAAAAATATTTTTTTTCTACAACTGAGAATAGAAGAGAGATTACACTTAAATTGCAAATGGAACTCACCTTTGTAAGCTCACTATACTTCTAAATAAATCACTTTTAAAAGTACATTGAAATATTAATTTTATCATCATGCAATATATAAATAATAATTAGAACATTATTTGTTTTTATTTAAACACACCAAATCCTTTCTCGATGTCACAGTGTTTTCTAACAGGAGTCTGATGAAGTGAATTCACGTGATTTTCAACAGAGGACACTGATCTACATATATTCAAACTAAGAAGTTAAGATATTTATCAAGTTTCCCCTAGTGAGGGCCAATTGACTCTCATATTTCACATTCTATATTTACCTACTTGTTTGCCCACAGTGATGCCTGTGATGCTTGAACACAGTCCATAGGTTATCCAGGTCTTCACATGACGTTCTCTTAATGTGAGACACCAGGGCATTTCATAGCTAGTGAACTTGTTAGCCTGGCTGAAATGTATGTATACATTTAAAGATCATGTTAGGTTTGGGTCTTTCCAATGCATGGATTAAAATATAGTTTATGCATGATTATTCTGAATAATTTATCTGTGAAAATATAAGGTGATCCAGAAACGTGTGTTTATTTTGCTCCTGCTATATAATTGCATGATTCTCCTTGACTTGTTTCTGTACCATAGTTCATGGACACAGTATATATTCAAAGAATAAAGTATTTCCATTTATCAACAAAGTCAGAATCTTACCTCTTGAAGTAAGAATTCATCTCAAGGTAGAAAGTTTAAAGTAATTACGATTTTATAGCTACACTGTCTGTCACTGAGGATATGTCCCTGCTGAGTCTCTGGATTCTAGTATGAATTTAAATCTCTAGGGATCGCTACCTCATTCCCAGTGAGTGCTGAGAAGTTCACTTAACATAACACAATTAATTTTTAAGGAGTCTATCTCAAGCCATCTCTTATCTTCCTATTTATGTGATAATTGGTGTATTTTCACTTGAAAACTATGGGATGTAGATGATAATCAATTATCTTAGGTAAACTTTCCTGAATATTTATACTTGATTCAAGCTAGTTCGTGTTAGATTTAAAACTAATCATTAAATGGACTATTTTTGTTTCTTTCATTAATGTCCACTAATTCTCTCTTAACATCTTAGTTGTTGGTATAACATACTCTCATGGGTACTTTGGTAAATATAGGGAGGTATGGGTTGTAAAGCTGGACAATTATTTGAGGCACACACAATTTTTATAGGCAAATTCATTAAATGACATTGCCACTTAGAAAATAGTTCATAGAATGGGGGGGGGGTATGAATGACTTCCAGTAAAAATTAACAAAATTTCCATGTCAAACACGTGACAAATGGCCTCAGCTTAAACATTATAATGGAGGATAGAAGGCACAGTAACCCTCCACCGAAAGAGTCAGCTCAATTCTCTCATGTATCATACTTTCATTAACTCTTACACTACACCCCTAAGTTTCTTTCTAAACTTACTTTCATCAGTCATACACTATACCCATGATATCACCCAGATAAAAGTGATTTGGATGACTACTAAGCATCAGTTAACTCTTATCAAAGGGTTTCTTGTCCCTGCTGGCAGATGAGAGGCAGAGACAATTATCATTGGAGGTTCTCTGGCCCACTAGATGGAGTAAGGAGCAGTGTCTGACAGACTGTGTGTGTGTGTGTGTGTGCGTGTGCGTGTGCGTGTGCGTGTGCGTGTGCGTGTGCGTGTGCGTGTGTGTGTGTGTGTGTGTAGTGGAAGAACAATGTAATTATAGGTTTCTGGCCTGGCCTCTCTGACCCAGCCCTGAAGTCCAGACCTACCCACCACTTCTTAGGACCCCAAAAATGACTCAGACAGTTGTATTAATTACATTCTGCTTGGCCATGGCTCAGGAATATTCCTAGCTAGCTCCTGCATCTTAATTCAATCCATTTCCATTAATCTGTTTTGTCACATGGCCCATATCTTACCTGTGTAACTTTTATATGTTGATTCCTTGGTGGCTGGATGCTGTCTTACTCTAACTCCACCCTCCTTTCTTTATTTCCCTGCCTACTTCTAAGATGCCTGCCATGGAATCAAATAGTTCCTTTATTTCACAGCATACAGAACATATCCCACATCAGAATATTACTGACAGTGATATTGTCTTCTGACCTTCATATGTATTCTATGGCATGCACCAGGACACACACTGAATACATACTTTACACACATATATACATATTATATATATGTGTGTGTGTGTGTGTGTGTGTGTGTGTGTGTGTGTGTGTGTGTGTGCATATATATTGCAGTCAAAGCTCCCACTTCTCAGCTGTATACTTAATGCTTGGTGTAAATATTTCTCTCTTTCTAAAATATTCTCGAGTAATCAGATTGTCTTTGAATATTTTAGGCAGCTAAGGAAGACCTTGAGCTTCTAATATTCCTGTCTCCAACTCATAGTACTTAATTAACATTCATGTAGTACTTGGTTTATGTGGTACTAGGGATCTATTGCAAAGCTTTATGTCTGTCAACAAGAATTTTATCAATTGGGTTACATTCAAAGGCCATTATTATAGTTTAGCTTAATGATTTATATACACACTTACAAACACAATGTTCCATTTTAAGATAATAGTGAGCAGAGGTTGAGTTTAAGCTACTTTTATAAATGTACTCATGGGTCATTGTAGGAAGAGGTTTCTGGCCCAGACTTTTGGGCCTAGCCTTAAGGTTTAGACTCACAGACCCACAGACCTGCAGAAACACACAGATGCTTACATTAATTTTAGGCTGATCGGCCTAAGGCCCAGGCATATAATTTGTAAACTCTTTACCCTTAAACTAACCCATGACTCTTATCCTGTTCAACCATGGGGCTTGGTAACTTTCTCAGAGCAGCATAGTTGTCCTCTACATCTTCTGGCTTGTCTAGCAACTCTGGAGTCTCTGTTGTATTTCTGCTTTGTTCTTTCTGTTCCCAGAGCTTTCTTAGTCCCACCCACACTTCCTGTCTGCCTTTGGCCAATCAGCGCTTTTTATTAAACCAGTGGGTGGGACAATTATGTACAACGGAACAGCATAATCCCCCTATAGGTCATGTCAGAATTAATTTGGGATTATGACTTATGTCATGTTGGATGTTAGAGTGTATAGTTTGGATGACAGTCCCCAATGAGGCTTGACAACCAGGTATGGGAAAATCATTCATTCATTCTTTCCTTTCCAAAGTGTGTGTTGAATATTTGTTGTATTCTAGAAAGGGGGTAAACACTGAAGATAAAGGTTAAGGTAAATTTCAACTTCACTATATAAGCAAATAGAAAAAAAGAACATATTAAATACCGAATGCATCAAATATTGTAGAAGAAACTTCCCCCAGCATACATTAACATCTCACTAAGGAACCTCAGATACCTAGCCATCCCAGAACCAAGACTGACTGCACCATCATGCTATTGAAGTCAATTTCAGATATGTTTATTCCCACCAAGCATAGTTCCTTTGATATGAGGTCATGTGAACTAAAAACTGAATTCTTCTACTCCACCCTTTCCTGAAAGCTGTTGAGATGAATTAAGAAGCCACATTTACTGCCCTCATTTATCATTTATTTTGTTTTTTGTCACATTTTCAGTGTATTTTACCTTAATTAAAATACAATTATATAACTTCTCCTCTTTTTCTTCTCTCTAGCCCCTTATATACCTTTTTTATTCCCTCTTAAACTGATGACCTGTTTCTTTGATTTTGTTGTTAGATATATTTAAGATCATAAATATGTAAATATAACTTTCTGAGTTTGCCTAGTGTTAGTTCTGTGCATAGGATTTCAATGTTGACCACTTTTTATTGGTTAAAAAATTAGAGGTTTATCTCTGGGAAAGAATAATTCTCCCTTCTCCAGTAGCCTGATAACATGGGGCAAATCATGCCTGATATTAGAAATCTAATCATGTACCCACAGTGAGGGAGTTTATATATCTTAGAAGAGGACCTAAAATTGCTACTCTACTAGATCAACAGAATTCCTAACAGCATTCTAAAGTGTACTCTAAAGCACCATCAGATGAGTGAAACTCTTATTCCATATCAGAGAACTTTCCTTTTGTAGCTGATGAAATGAATTAGAGACAACCACACTGATTTTAATTCAAAGACAAATGACCATAGGGAGCCTAGCCCAACAGATATTTTTATAACACAAGTCCCACATCTATGGCTCAAGAAACATCTTGAAAGAGAAGGTAAAATAATGTAAGAGTAAGAGGATTGAGAAGTCATCTATGAGGCTGTGTCTCCTAGAAAAGTCAGAAAACTATAACCATCATGCCACTTTAGAAATATGACTATTTAGGTAAAACCTCAACAATGGCGACACCAATTGCCATACCAAAGTGGAAGGGGGACTCTCACATAGTACTTCTAGACATATTATTGTTTTAATTAGATATTTTTATAGTTTCATGCGTGAGTATACAATTTATATTATTTCCAAATATCTCAAAGTAGAACGATTCTTGGAAATAAGATCATGTATGAATTGCCTCTGTAATAACAAGCCAAATTATCAGAGCATGCTTCAGGTCTTAACTCTAAGACGTACCTTATCTCTAGAGGGCAAAGAGATGGCATTTATTGATGAACTTACCTGGAAGGAGCAAAGAGGGGAATATAATTAGAATGCTTTTAGGAATTCTTAAAACTTTTCATCATTTTTGTGACAATGCACACCAAAAGTGACTAAATGTGTTCTTAGATAGCATATATTAATATGAACACCAGTATCTGTAATTTTCACAGGACTGATGGATTTCAATGCAATTTTGATGAGCGGACAGGTAGCCAACATGTGTTATATCCCATTTGCCATATCCTTATAAACATAGTCTTGCTTTACATTGACAATTGTTTGCTATTTGTCCTTAGTATTGAGGTACAGACACTGGCAGGTAATAAATTTCCTTATTGCCTTCTTCTTTGCCCACTTCCACATACTTGGGAATCAGCCATGTGGTGACAATTCTGGGTTCCCTTATGTCTTTCTCACCACCATTTTTGGTCATTTCTTCTAACTCATCTCCATCTCTCTGCGACTGTTTTGGAGCCAACAGAATATATATTTATCAAACACCTCACAACAGCCACACTAGCAAAGACCCAAGAAGACTAACTGTGCTCTCCCTACTTACCATTCCATTTTTCCAGACAACTGTTAGACCTGTTGTTGTCTGTTGGTCTGAGCCTTTACTCCAAGCCTATATTCATCTTCTTGAAATTTAACCTTTAAGTCCAGGCCCACTGTTTCCTTATTTATTCCCTATTCTCCTTATGAGGCATCCCTTCTATCCTATCCAAATTCCTTTTTGATGCCCTGTGACCCAGGGAACATACCTTTACCAGAGACTAAGCACCTGGACAGAACCACACCATTTTCAGTCCAATATCATTGCTTTGTGCGTCACTATTAACTGGAAGAACTGTTGTCTACAAGTGAACCCACAGATTGACACACTTAAGTAGGACTCAGATTGGAACAACATCAAAAGTGGGTAACATTCATTGAACAAAGGTAAGACCAGACAGCTACATCCATAAACACAATTTTCCCTGACCTTAAATTCCTGGACCAAAGCACAAACACACATATGAGCAACCAAGAAAATATGCTTCCTCCAAGAGACATCAACCCTGTTTGATGTGACTTGTCTGGAACACAGAAAAACTCAAAGCAACAATCGTGAATACTTCAAGAACTTTAAAGATAACATAAATAAATGTCTTAGTGAAGAACAGGAAAGCAGAAAGAATTGAATGAAATAATAATAATGATTCAAGATATGTTTGTAAAATTTAACAGATAAATGGAGTCCTCAAAGAAAAGTCAAACTGGAATAAAACTTGAAATGGAAGGCATGGGATTCCAAACATAAAGCTAATCTATTGGGTTTCTCCAACAGAATAAAAGATTTAAAAGAGAATTTCAGAGTAATAAATATACATATTATTAACTCTTAAATGCATCTATATATAAAAACCCCTAACTTCCAGAAATGGATTTCATTTTGTTGAGTCTTTGGCCAAATGGCTTCTGTAGATCCTTCTCAAACATCAAAAGCCACTGCAAAGGCTATTCATGACTCTGCACAACTGGACAGTGCAGCCTTAATCTAGGGAAAACTACTATTAAGCAAGTATAGCCATAAGATACTTCTTAATGACATTTATATACTCATAAATTAGTGCTTTCATTGGACCTTGACAAAGAAGCTGGTTTTTTTTTTACCCTAAGTGGATATTATCATAGAGACCAACAGCAGAACAATGTAGGGAGAGTGAGGGATAGTGGAAGCTTAGGCATAAATAGAATGCTCTCATAGAATCCTTCCTCTTAATATTCAAGAGAGAAGGTAGAATATAGTATTACATTTCTGGTCCAGAGTTTCCAGCCTAGCCTTGAGGTTTGGACTTGCAAACCCACAGATCCACAAACCCATAGAAACACAGATTCTTACATTAATTTTATGCTGATTGACCTAAGGCCCAGGCATATAACTTGCTAACTCTTTACCCCTAAACTAACCCATGATTCTTATCCTGTTCAGCCATGGGGCTTGGTACCTTTTCTCAGAGCAGCATAGGTGTTCTCTGCATCTGCTTCTCTGGTGTGTCTGTGTCATCTCTGCTCTGTTCTTCCTGTTCCCAGAGTTTTATTAGTCTGGTATCCCCACCCACATTTGCTGTCTGCGTTCAGCCAATCAACGTTTTTATTAAACCAGTAGGCAGGACAATTATTTGCAGTGGAACATAATCCCAATACAGTGGAAAGATTATAATATCCAAAGGTGGTGGAGGACTCCAAGGGAAAGGTTTCTTCTAGATACAACACTGCCGACATTCTTGTGAACTCAAAAAACTGAGAGCACACACAAAATATGCACAGGCTCAAGACAGACAAAATTCCAGCATAGAGCCAAGAAAGTGTCTACAAAGTTCTACTCCTATCCAAACCTACTTGCAATTTATTTTTTTCCAGGAAAAGAAAAATCAGTTTTCTCCAATGGAGTGACAATGTATTTATCATCCACAGCTCAGGACTGGCTCTATGCCCGAAAGTTTTGGGCCAACACAAAATAGACTTTATACATTTTGGTGTTTTTAATCTGTTCTTTTAAATTTTTGATTTCTTTAGGGAAGTTGAGAGGCTCTAAGAGGAGCTGGGGAAAGAACATGATCAAAATATATTAGATAATTTTTAATAGCAAAAGCTGAGATAAAATTTTATTAAAATATAATAAAGACTAACAAAATGAAGGTGAAAGTAAAAATGATAAAAAGGACAAAAACTATCAAATGCTTTTTAAAATATGTGAAAAAGATATCTGAAATATGATGCAAATCTGTGGTTTGGGGGGAGGAAAAGCAAGAAGGAACAAAATCTTGCTTCTTTTCTTTGCAACTTGGTGATCGAAGGATACAGGTGAATTTGTGAACCCTTATTTCCAGTGGTTTATGCTGGTGTTGCCTATATTTCCTGTTGCTCAGTGTCCACCACAGATATCTTCAGGTCAGCAGAATCAATCTTTCCTCTGTGAATTAGGGACCTCTTTTCTAGGCACATTTAATTCTGCAATCTGTTGTCTGAACAGGTAATTTCACTGTCTGGCGAGTCTCTGGATTGTTTTCCAGTAGGCTGCCCAATATTTTAGCTTGAGGGTGCTTCTCAAGTGTGAGAAGCAAAAAAGTGAGATCTATAAAGGTGAGACCTATCTTTAAACTTTCAAATCTCCTAACTGTTAAACAATCTCATAGAGGAACATATTTCAGTGTTCTTTATTTAAGGAAGCAAAGGGCAGAGAGATGGCTCTAGAGACTGATCTACCAGCTGACTTCAGGCTTAATAAGATTTAATTTAGACCATCTAAAGCATTGCATACTTTTCTGTCAGAGATGAGACTTTTGCAACTTGTACTTTTCAGTTTGACAGTGTTTGGTTCTCTCTTTCTACATCTTCCTTCCAGGGTTGTCTCTTACTGAAGAGCTATGGAAAGCTAAACTTACCATCTCTGACTTGTGGTTTTACCATGTTCTCAGGGCCCCTAGACCACCCTAATCTTAAGTGATTGTTTGCCTGTTAAGATGGTGACTAGCTACTGTTTTCTGAGTCATCCAAAATGCCAAATGGAATCTCTATCCTGGTATTCAACCTGCCAGAGAAGTCAATCCTACTAAAACCAGCAACTGGATTTGAGGTCTGTAAGTGCAATGGGTTTGTTGTAACAATGGACCTATCAGTTTTTGTCACCAAGGGAGTCTGGCTTTCTGTTATAGAAGAGCCTGCTGTCCCCACCCTTCGGTAGATACCAAGCTGCTGGATTTCTGTTCTAATTGGCTCTTTTCTTTTAGATATATTATCTGTTTTTTTATTTTTTTAATTTTTGATATTATGATACAATAGCCTAATTTTCTCTTCTCTGACCTAATTCCATATTCTACATAATCTTTCTTGTTCTGTTTGAAATTCATGGCCACTTTTCATTATTTAGATATATATGTACTTACACAAAATATATAACTACATTCTGCTAAGTCTGTATAATGTTACTTATAACTGTATTTCAGGGTTGACCCCTCGGTATCAGAAAACAAAATAGGGTGCTTTTTCTTTGGAAAGCCCATTTCTTTCTCTTTAAGCATTTATATATGACTGTGTTTATGTATACTATTCAGAAATGGCTTTACCACATCTACTGTTCTGGTTCTGGTTCACTTCATGGCTAGGCAGATATGTTGATGCGACTATGTGGGTATAGCTTCTTATGTTCCTAGGAAAGCACAGTTTTATAGCAGAGACCCTGTTTCTCTGAGTTTTGCAATCTTTCTACTGTGTCTTCCACAATTTTTTTTTTCTTAAAAGGTGCTGGATGTCTTATCCCTGTCACTGTGGAGTTCTTATGTCAGTCACATTTATCATTGGATATAAAGTATTCTTCATTTTATTGAGCCTTCTTTTTAGTCAAAAAAATCTCCTCATATAAATTGATTATGTTTTCTCCTGTCCAAATTCCTCCCAGATTATTCCCATTTTCCATCTTCCCCATCCAAATTTACCATCTCTCTCTCTCTCTCTCTCTCTCTCTCTCTCTCTCTCTCTCTCTCTCTCTCTCTCTCTCTCTCTCTCTCTCTCTCTACAAATCAAAGGAAATTTTAAAATAAACAAATCTCAGCTCTGTGGGACATAGACTCTTCCAGCTCCCATTGGACTAAGAGGTGAATGACCCTTCTCCCAGGGTATCCAAAGAGCTTAGACCTAGGCACTGAGGGCATACACTATGCCCTCAAGCACACCCATAGTTGTCTCAGTTTCAGGACAACAACAACAAAACACCTTTTGGCAGGCATCTCCAATAGACTCTACAATCTACAAGTTCCATTCCTTCCTCCAAACCCACCCATTACCTACAAACTCGGTGGCACTCTGAGACACAGAATCCACCAGCTGCTACTGAGCCATGAGAAGTTCCCTGAGACACAGAATCCACCAGCTGCTACTGAGCCATGAGAAGCTCCCTGAGACACAGAATCTGCCAGCTCCAATTGGACTGAGCACTCTGATTGGATGAAAAAATTCTCCTTGAGTCACAGACTCCAACAGCTCTGATTGGACCAAGAGTACCAATTGAACCAAGAGTAGCTCCCTGAGACACAGACACTGTTTGCACCAATTGGAGAAAGAGATGGGTAGATGTCAGTGAAAGAATATATATATATATATATATATATATATATATATAAAGAGCAGAATGGCACTATCAAAAAGTAGTGGTTCTACAAGAGCAATGCCTAAACATCGTTATGTAGAAAAAGCAGAAGAAAACAATCCTAAAATAAATTTATGAAGATGACAGAGACATCTAAGGAGAAAATTTTTTAAATTCCTTAAAGAAATCAAGGAAAAGGCAAAAATGGGGAAAAAAACAATAAATCCATTAAAGAAAACCAAGAAAAAACAATCAAACCGGTGAAGAAAATAGCATCTTCCAAGCCAGAAAGTCTCTCTTCCATCCCTTGCACTCTGTTGGTTATGCTCGTAGGTATAGTTCCCGTTATTTACTCATATTTCCATTTCCTACATTCCCTTTGTTTGTGTCTTCTTTCTTGATCTATTTCAATTTCCAAATCTTGAACTGTTTTCTTCACCTGTTTGATTGCTTTTTATTGGTTTTCTTTAATGGATTTGTTGGGTTTTTTCCCCATTTTTGCCTTTTCCTTGATTCATTTAAGGGATGGAAGATCTTAAAGAAGAAATAAAAAAATTCCCTTTAAGAACTGGAGGGCTATACTAATTATCATCATAGAACCTACATTTAGTAACTGATGGAAACTGATGTAGAGACCCATAGCCAAGCACTTGATTGAGCTCCTGGGGTTCAGTTGAGGAGAGGATAGATGGATTATAGGGACAGGGGTCGGTCAAGATAATGTTGGGACAAACCACAGAGACAGCTGACCCAAACTAGTGGGATCTTACAGACTTTGGACTAAAGGCTGAAGATCCTGTATGGAATTACACTAGCCCCTCTGAAATGTGGGTGACAGTTGTGTGGTTTGATCTGTTTTTGGGTCCCCTAGTCCAGGACTTAGCCCATGTACAAGCTGGTTTTTTTAGAGCCCATTCTCTATGGCATGATGCCTTACTTAGCCTTGATTTAGGAGGGATGGACTTCATTCTGCCCCAACTTGGTATGGCAACCCAAAGGAGGATTTATCCTCTATAAGGAGTGAGATGTGAGTAGGTGAGAGGGGGCTGGAGAAGGGGAACAGTAGTTGATATGTAAAATGAAAAAAAAATTAAGTAGGAAAACAGATTTGTATATTGATTAATAGCTAAAAATCTATAATAAAATACCAAATACCTTCTGCCATCATTTTCTGAGTTCCTGTAGATGTCTAGTTTTTACAATTTTCTATGTTATAGCCTATAGATTACAGATACCTAAATTACTCTGCAAATTAATAACCTTATAAGAAAAAATACTTTTAAGCTTTTCAGGTTGTTTACTTCCATCTGTTCATGCACACAAACTTGGTATAAAAAAATAAAACTTTCTATCTGAAATTTCTCAGTAATAACTCCAAATATGCCTGCTTAAAAGAACCAGAGCTGGAACTGTTAATACTTAATATTCTTTTAAAAAGAAGAATCTAGGTAAGACCATTGGCTCTTCACATAAGTATCCTATCACACCTCTGCATTGTTATATGTGATTAGAACCTGATTGCATGAGGCCTCAAGTTTTTCTGAAGAAACTAAGGTATACAGACTAAAAGTAATAATAAGGAAGGGGTCAACATATGCAACAAGAGGAGAGCTGTTATAAACAAAACAATGGGTAAAGGCCCCAGATTATTGTCTATGACTCACCTTAGAAAAAAATGTCTTACTTAACACGGTAAATATATTTTCTACTGTTATGTCTCGTGTTATAATTTATTTATTCCATGTTTTAACGCATTTTATTTTCAAGCTTACACCATTTTAATGTTAAATTAATTGTTCAATGCATTTACATATTAAAGTGACCCTCAATCTCTTTGTCTCCTCTTCTGGATAGTTATTTCTGATTAAGACTGATTTTTCTAGCATCTTGACAAACATTTAATAAACAATTGTAGAAAGAGTATGTTTTATTTAATAAAATTCATGCTTCAGATTTTTCCTTTAGTAAAGTTGTGAAAGCATTAATCTTTTGTTCTTTTATTATTTATTTATAAAATAAATGTCTTTTTTATCCATGTATACCCCTGCTCCCCCTTCCTTCCCTCCTTCCAATTTTTCCCAGTCAGCCTGCAGCCTGCCTCCCCATCTGCCCATCCCTTCCCCCAAAGAGCATGAAATCGCAATATAAGCAAAATCATTCTTATTTCCCAACTTTGGGGTTCGTGCTGTCAGAAGGTAGCATGCAACCAGCCTACAACTTGTTTTGTTTGTATAAGTAAAAGCTAAATCCACTATGTATCATGCTGTATGATTTGGTGACCCATCTGTGTACTCTGGTAGGAATCTACCATATTGTGATCGAGTCTAAATGTAAATGACTTGGTGTCTTGTACCATGATCCACATTAGAGACATAATTAGTAAGCTGTTTTCAGCTCTGTTTATGCGTTCTAGAAACCAACCCCTCTTTTTTTAATGATTTCTCAGGTCTTATGTGAAAATCCATGCCATATGTTTGGTGGCAAATGTAGATGGTATTTTTTTTATCCTGTTTGATCCTTGTCTGGGCCTCTGGCTGCCCAGGACCAAAAAACTCAACTACTACAGATGACGTCCCTGGGTGACTTAAAGCCTGAGAAAGATTAGAAAGGGTTTTAGATCACAGAAACTGAGCCAAGACAGCTTCCAAATTGTATATACAAAGCGGGTCATTGTACAAAGAAAGCATGAAGTCCGAGTAACATTCAAAATGGTGGCAGCAGGCAGTGTAAGCTGCAACTAGGTCGGTTCCTGAAGTCTTACAGAAGACTTGGTAGCATGTGATTGATTTAAGGTTTATGTTTACTTTAAATAAAGAGGAAACAGAGTCAAATGGTTTTTTAATAGCAGCAATTTCTTGAGTCTGCTCTGTTTGCTGGAGAGAACTTACTGATTCAGCTTTATCTACAAAAACGATGCAGCTCTTTAAGACAGTGTATTTTAAAAGCTCTTCTGGTTAGAAGATGATTAAAGATTCACAATAAAACAGATTCAGATGAAAAAAAAACCCTGTAAATGGGTTATAATGTGTGTAAAAGGTACATAGTCTTCAGAGAGAAAAGAAAGAAGGTAGAGAAAGTCTTTAAAAAGAGAACTTAGAGTAAAAAATATAATAAGCCACGTAAAGATAGAAAATAAATACAAACTCTAGATTTTGGTTGTTATTGTATTTTCTTTTAATTTTTGACTGTTAATGAGCTAACTGCAGAAAGACAATGGATTGCAAATGCAAAGGCTACTAAGTTAAACAAGAATATATATTTTAAAGGTATTTTGATTTTGAAATTTGTGTCTAAGGATTTATTGCTTTGGAAGAGTTCTGCTTTTGTTTCCACAGAAGATGAGAAGCTGTAGATTGCTTCCAGGCAAATATGGTTTCATCAACCAAGACCCCCTGAAAAAACCTCTGATGGGAAGAGATGTTCATATCAGCTTGAAGGCTGCAGACTGATCCAGTCTTAACAACCATGAGACTTTCAACGCCCCTTAGTCAGCAGGAAGTAGTAATGGAAAACAATGCCCAAATTCCCCAAATATTGTTTCTAGATGTTTGTTTTCATTATAAATGGATGATGGTCATAGTTAATCTCTTTCTAAGAAGAAAAAAAGGGATGTGGTATATAAACGATTTTTAAAAAGTTAGATTATTGAATTTACTTAGACCAGGAAATCAGCTGTTAATCTCGAAATGTTTTACATTGGTATGGATTTTGGTTTATTGATACAAATTTAAGGTCAATTCTCTTATGCTGTATGTATTTTTCTACTCTTGTTTAAGGTATGATGTTTATGTAACTGATTTAAAATTGTAATGTATAATTAAGAAATGCATGTTAGTTAGATTTTTAGGTATACAAAGATATCATTCAATTAGATAGGTAATCTTCAAACACTTCTAAGACCTACAAAATATGGCATCCAAAATATTTTAAGAACTTAGACTTTTCTGGACAGTGAGACAGATTTGCTCCTGGCAGCACCAATCTTCTTCAAGAGAAAAATGGGCATCGAAGAAACTCCTTATAGAGTCTACCCTCTTTGTGGCAATGGTTAGCCACTGGACAAGAACCTGTTCTTATATTGACTGCTTGACAGTACGCTGTTTAAACCAGACATGCAGTTTCCATAGGAAGATGACCTTTGAATTTTGGCAGAACAAGCCTAGATGGTCATTCAGGTTCCTGCTTTACAGAGAAAACTGTCAGACATTCTTCAGGACTCGAGGAGAAGCAACTGATGAACTATACCAGAATGGGCAGAGCAGATTTTCTGCTTCACTGAAATGAAAAGAGACTCTGGGCCTATAGGCTGAAGATGGATGCCCCAACTTTACAAAGGAACTTTAGGTGACTGTCCAGGCAGATAGGTGTCATCTCTGTCAAATCTAGATTTTAGAAGTTGATTGCACTTCCAGTTTACTTGGGTAAATATATCCTTCTGTGGTCTTTGATGTAGTTGAAGATTAGATAGTTACAGGCATAGTTTTTCTTAGTCATTTAAAAGATATACTAGATATGAAACTTTAGATTCATAAAGATAAGGTAGATGATATGGTATTTTCTTTAATTCTCCTAAATATAAATAGACTAGATCTTGTAACTGAATTTTTTCTTGATTGATACCTATATTGTTATATGTAATTTTGCTATGTTAAACTTAAAACCTTCCTTATTAATTAGACAGAAAGGGGGAAGTGATGTGGAAATGCCTTTCTATAAGCTGTGAATCTCAATCTTTAAATAAAGGAGCTGTTTTGGGCCATGAAAGGCACCATAGAAGAAGTAGGAGGAGAAATCAGAGCATAGTTAGGAGAAGCAGGGCAGAGTCAGAGGTAGATCGAGCAGAAGCCCACAGGAGCAACATGTAAGAGCACGGGTGAGCCACGGGCCACTGGCCATGTGGCAGACAGATTAATAGAAATGGGTTGAATTAAGATGTAAGAGCTAGCTAGCAATGTGCCTGAGCCATAGGCCAAACAGCATGAAGTTAATATAAGCGTCTGATTCATTTCTGGGGGCCTGAGCAGTGGCGGGCAGCAGCGAGCTACAAAGAGGTCTCGGGCGGCAGGTCTGTGGGTCTGGATCTCTGGCCGCCCAGGACCTAGAAACCTTACTACTACACGACATCTTGAATCAAAATGTTTAACTGTTTCCTATATTTTACATTAAGTATAATCTAAGCTTTGATAATTGAGAAATAAAAACTAAAGACCAACAGAAACATTAATTTACAAATTCGTTAAGATTTCTTCTAGCTTTTACTTTGACATGTTTGAGACTAGTTTAGAAGGAAGGCAGGGAAAAGGCATCAAAAGCAAATGGTTTACTGAACATTTTGTCAGAGATTGGAATTGTTTTACTGTTAGACACAAGATAACAACTGAGTCATTCAGTCCATCTAGATATTGAGTTTTTATTATATTGCAGAACCAAGTGGATCTTAACATATCCTAGAGATATGTTACTATTAAAATAATTCTCATGAAATCCACGCTTCAGTAGAAAGTGCACTAGAGTAATTAACCTCTTAAAACTTAAAATATTCTGGAGAATAAGTGGACATATTACAAGTGATACGTGCAGCTTCAGTGAGGGTGGGTGCTTTTAGTTTGCATAAGCTAGCAGCAAAGTTCCCGTGGGGCACATGAGGTCTTAGCAAGAAACTGGGAAGGATGTATACATATGAATAGTCAACTAAAATCTGACAAATAGAAAATAGGAAGTGCATTGACCCTGATAATATCTAAAAACAAAATGCAAATCAGGATAATTCAGGGAAAGAATTATAAAAAATAGACGAGTATCTGAATTCTATTCTGAAACAAATGGCAGTAATTAAATTCGTAAATAGTCATAGCCTAACCTCATATGACCATATTTATAAATATTACATGTGTGGTATAGATAATTTGTCTTTTGAAAGTCACAAGCTAAAATAACCACCCGCATGACAATACATGCCTACTGGTGCTACAGTGGCACAAATATCATGGGAATAACTGAACAATGACTAGATCTAAAATTAGTTTTACAAGATGAAATCCACATCTAACAACATTATCATGACCAAAACCTAAGCTAGACAAGTCACTGGTCTCAGGGATTATCCTGTCACCAGTAGCCTGCTTAAAAGACAGTAGTAAACCAATTTGCAATGGCTTATAATCATACTCATAGATTAGGTCATCTCAAAAATTTATCAGAGCAGTTTATTTTTGCAGCAGATAGTGATTAGCCTATAAATTGACAATGTGAAGAGAATTGAAGACTGTGAAAATATTATCTCTAATCAGAATGTCTTTATCATACCCTCTTCTCTCCAAGCTTAGAATAACTGTAAAAGAGTAAAGGAAAATATCACAAGAGCCAGATGTGTTGGATAACTACAAAAAAGGTTTTCAGGACACAATCGAATAGCTGTAGATATAAACTTGTGGTAGATGTCAGTCTCTACAAGCTCAAACCAGACAAAACCTCACCATGGTAATTGATATCCGCCAGGAGAAGGAGAGTCGATTATCTTTCATAGTGCAGCCCCAGGAGGCTAACCATGCCTATATTGGTGGCTACAAACCCAAGCATATACACACAGTCCAAGCTAGATTTGACCAAAAAAAGAAAAAAGAAAAAAGAACATAGTGTTGGGAGTATAGGAGATGGAGCTATGGAACTCAGAGGAGTTGAGGTGATGGTATGAACATTATCAAAATATATTGTGTGAGATTCTGAAAGATACATTTAAAAATACAAGAAAAAGAGAAAGGCGGCAAGAAAGTACACTAGTTATATACTGGAAGAAATAAAATATTAAGGCAAAAGGGATAATAAGAAAGCTAATAAACAAACTTGAGATGTGGATCACATTGGTCTTGGATAATTGCCATTATTATACTAGATTTTACAAAACAATCTATTACTCTATAGAAAACAATTTCTTAAACTGTCTATTTAGAGCACCCTTAATCTCCTTATTGTTGAGGCTGTAGATGAGGGGGTTCAACATGGGGATCACCACCATGTAGAACAAAGACACTACTTTGTTCTGATCTGTGGAGTAGCTGGACTTGGGCATCACATAGATGAATGTGATGGTGCAATAGTAGAGAGTGACTGCTGTGAGGTGGGAGGTGCAGGTGGAGAAGGCTTTCTTGCGGCCCTCAGTGGAGTGCATCTTCAGGATGGTGATGAGGATGTAGAAATATGATATAAATATAACAATCAGTGTGGTCATAGTGACTGAGCCAGCAGAAAATGAGATGACCACTCCAGAGACACTGGCGTCAGAACAGTAGAGTTCCATCAAAGGAGCAAAGTCACAGAAAAAGTGATTGAGTCTGTTTGGTCCACAAAAAAGAAAAGAAAAGAATGAAAGAGTGTAAGGCAAAGAATTAAGAAACCCCCCTACATAAGATCCCAGAACCAACTGGACACAGACTTGTGTGGACATCTTGGTTGAATAAAGTAATGGGTTGCAAATTGCCATAAAATGATCATAAGCCATGACAGCCAAAAGGAAACATTCAACTGTCCCCCAAAAAGCAGCTGAGCCCAGCTGGATGCCACATCCAAGGTAGGAGATGGTACTTTGCTTAACCAGGAAGTTGACAAGCATATTAGGAGTGACAGAAGATGAAATGCCAATGTCAACGGAAGCCAAGTGACTGAGGAAAAAGTACATGGGGTGATGGAGCTGGGAAGAGACTCTGATGAGGAGGATGGTGCTGAGGTTCCCAGACACAGTCACCAGGTAGATGCACAGGATGATGATGAAGAGGGCGACTCTAAGGATTGGGTCATCTGTCAAGCCCAATAAAATGAACTCTGTCACTGCAGTGTGGTTCCCATGCTCCAGGAAAGCCATGGGACGGAGTGGATGCTGCCAGACCAAGGCTGTGATGGAGATATCACAGAAAAAGGTTTATAACTAGGTAACTTCATTTCCTTTATTTCAGACATGGAAAGAATAACAAATTAATACATTCTTCAAAACTATGACCCACGATGAATATTTTATGGTTTATATATTTTCTGCAATAAGTTCCTCAAATTACTTAATCACAAATGCTAGAAATGCAGTATAAATAATAAATAACCTTTGTTTACATTTATTTATAAGGAAATATTTCTAATTTTTATTAAATATAAATATTCAAAATCATGAGATATCCTGGTGAAATTGCTTGGAAGATAAATATTCTTACCACAAAACCTGGCTTCTGATGACCAGTTTGATTTCTGAAATACTCATGGTGGGAGGAGAGAACCAAATCCTGCATGTCGTCCTTTGACATCTTCAACTATGATATGTTGCCTGAACTATTCCCTTTTTCTCATATAGAGAAATAAATATAAAACAAGTCTTTTTAAAAAATAATGCATTTATTATAATAAAGGATTAAAATGTAAAATCATAGGATTATATATAATGAAGACTTAAATTGTTGCTAAATTTAGTGAATGCTTACTAAGTCACCAGCACAGTATTTTATACTTTGTGTGTATTTCTATTTTTATTCCCATGATATAGAATTAAGTGCCTTTACAATT